>JAQFVV010012394.1:8024750-8704056 GCA_028023455.1 Epiperipatus broadwayi | reverse complement strand
AAATACTTAAAGCACTAAACTGTTTCTTAATCTAACGATTTATAAATGCATACTTACTTCATAAAATACGTGAGTAAAGTAATTAGATCACTTTCTGAAGATTCCAATTAAAAATAATGGAGAAATCTAAAGGAAATAATTATCCGCTACAATAATAATTTATCTATTTCCTTATTTTTAAGGAAAATTGTAAATGATTCATAAACGAGTATTTATATACAATACTCGATTAACATTCTGATTGAAAATTGTCTTAAAGAGTTAAATAAAATAATGAAGAATCGGAAAACCAATAATAAACTTAATCTAGATCATGATTAATCAACTATCTTTAATTACAAAAAAAAAATTGATCCATAGAGGGAAATTAATGAAAAACATAACATATTAACTTAACTGTATCACTCATCAATTATAAAATTATTTTTTTTATTTTAAATCTAACAGAAAAAGATTTATATTAAACATATGGGTTATCAAAGTACAATAACTAAAAGATTAGACTAGTGGATAAACAAAGAACTAACAGTTTACCAGAAATGTTTTATGCTGGTGACTTTTAGATTTTGGAGTACGTACTTTAAATTGAGTGTTCAAATGCGTGTCATTCCTTTAGCGGTAGTTGAGAAAGA
Source organism: Epiperipatus broadwayi (assembly GCA_028023455.1). Classification (NCBI taxonomy): domain Eukaryota; kingdom Metazoa; phylum Onychophora; class Udeonychophora; order Euonychophora; family Peripatidae; genus Epiperipatus; species Epiperipatus broadwayi. Next base: position 8,703,424 of record JAQFVV010012394.1, on the reverse strand, counting down.
TGCTTCATTATCAAAATTGTTGATCAGCAAAAACATCCAGTCAGTCGGATCACTAGTTTATACTATGATGGGTAGTGAAGTTATACTGGAAGAGATGAGTTCATTATGGGTGGTTTAGCTTATCCATATTATGCAATGTAAATGCTGGAGATGACTGATCCTTTCATTTTTTTGGAGACTGCTAGATGTCTCTTAGATAGGAAAGTGTATCACAAAGGTAATTGTGGGTAACCACTGTAGATTCTTTTGGAAAATTTATATAGTGATGAGCAGCAAAAATGGAACTGTGAACTTTGGCTCAAGAAAAATGTGAAGAATAATAATAATCTAGTATTCAAGTAGGAATTCAAGAAAGGATGAATAATGAATAAATTTTAAAGTGAATTTATCCGAATCAAAAGTGAAAGTAGCTAATATATCTCCAGTTCTATTGTTCGCTCACCACTTTTCTTGGGAACAGACTTGGCATTATTAAAAATAACTCCAGATAATCAAAGTGAAAGTAGCTAAATTTTTTAGCTCTTATATGACTCCAGTTCTATTGATGGCCCACCTGATTTTTTGAAACATCTAGAATGGCATTATTAAAAATAACTCCGATAATCTAAGTATTTTTATACTACTAATTAAATTTTTAATATTTCTGACTAATCACTTTTAATTACAATGCCTAATTTTTTTATTATAACGGATTAAAATTCTATTTTTTAAATTAGGCATTGTTTTACACAGTTACAAAATCATCCTATCATTATCAACAACAACCATTATCAATTTCAATCCATCTTCTCTTGATCTCTAGCCTCTCTTTCTTCCTCCACATCATTCCTGCATACTTTCCCATTTCATTTCATCCATCTCTCATGTGGTCCCTTTATGGGTGTTTTAAAATCTTTTGAAATCCAGTTTAATATTTCAATTGTCCATCTATTATCATTTCTTCTAGCAACATGTCCAGCTTAACACTACTTTAGTCTTCTTGTTATTCATAATATGCATCTCTACATACTTTCTTGAGTGATCTGAAGTCTCTGTATTGCTATTCTATCCAAGTCTCAGATCTATAAGTAAAAACTGGTAAAACACATTTATTAAACCTTCATTTTCAAACACATAGGCATATTTCCTTTTAATATCAAGTTATTTCAACCAAGAGCACTCCTAACCAAGTTTAATTATACAATTAATTTTATCCATTATGTTTCCATCTGTAATAATAATCTGAAAAAGATATTTGTAGTTGTTAACTTCTTCTAACTCATCATAATTAATCTTTTGTTTTCATCTTTTGAAAAATTCATTGAACATTACTTTAATCTTTTTTAAGATTTACCTATAATTCTACTTTTTTGCTTTCAACTGATAATTCTGCAACATTTCCTGAAGCTCTGAAGCATTATTTGTAAAAATAACAACACCATCTGCAAAATGAAAATGATTTAATTAATCTTCTTTTACTTTTATCTCTTTAGCCTCCCATTTTAATCCACAAAATACCTCTTGCAACATTGCTGTAAAAAGTTTTTGAGATATGGAATCACTCTGTCTTACACCCATTTTAATCTTAACCTTCCTAGTATCATTTTGTAATCTAATTGTTGCTGTTGCATTTTTATAAATATTGTTTAGAATAAGAGGATCTATACCTTGATGATCCAATGCTTTAATCATTGAAGAAATGTCTATTCCTTTTCATGAACTACAAATCTAAAGCATAACAGCAATTCATATTCATTGGTCCTTTCTATAACTTCTCTCAATACTTGGGTATGATCTACTGTACTAAACCCACTTTTAAATCCAGCTTATTCCTTTGGTTGGTTGAAATCAAAAGTTATCTGTAGATGAGTTGTAATTATCTTGGTAAAAATTTTGTATAAAACTTATAAAACATTGATAGCTTTAATTATTATTAATTTATTAAGCACATACTCATTACATAAGTGATATATATATATATATTCTAACCTCCCCCCGCGCGTCCTCACCCCAAAAATATACTGTTTACTACTAATATTAGGTTCTAGCTCAGTTAACAAATAAATAAATGAAATATTCAGTATTAATTAAAAGGATTACTAGCTCTAATTTTAAAATACAAATACGGTTCAATTTTTAAAATGAATTAACAAATATTTACTATTTTCATGAGACATGGAGTGACAATACGGGGAACGAGATAGACTACATTGAGACATTATCCACACGATACTACCTCAATGGCATAAGAACACTATTCCCCCTTTTTACTATACCAAATAACTAACTCATAGTATTCTTACGACTTTCTAAGCTCTATGCACTACGATTAAAATAATAATCATATCTTAATCTTCTTTATAACAAGAATCTAGCTCAATTAAATAAAATGAAGTAAAATAAAATAAAATCTCAGGTTCATAAATTGTATTCTAACTAATTTAAAATTACGGTAGTAAAATATGAAAAGGGAATTTTATGTCATAATCTACTACACAGCAACTAATAATAATAAAATAATAATAACAATAATAATATAATATAATCTTATTTCTTCCTAAAATGAAATAAATAAATACGTACGTGGTAGTATTTTAATAATCTGACAACAGAATACATGTGGCAACATTAGCATATAATTTAATGTAATATTGTGGCAACCGACTTATGACCAATAAATAATATAAAATTATGATCTTTTAATTTTAACATACCAATAAATTCTCAAAATTCTTATAACACTTTTATGTTTACCCTTTTGTGCAAAATTTATATGTCTGTTTCAATTATAAATGTATCGTGATTTCATGCATCCATGTGGAGAAATAACAACTCGGACACAAAAACTTTAGAACAAATTTAAAACAAAGTTTATTAACAACATAAATAAATTAACAATATTTTTACACTATTTACATTGGATATCCCTTACTCTCCTATCTCAACTTAGTTTATTAGTTTATAAAATGGAATCAAAATAATATTTACTTTTCCTAGTTAAATCTTATTTTTTTTTTTTTAACACTTAAGAAAATATAGCATTATTACTTGATTTATTATTATGGTTAGCTTATTACAAAATGCATTTCTTATATGATTATCACAAACACTTTGCATCCCTAATATTATTAAAATTATATATATATATTTTTTTTTACAAAATTTACATTCGTAGTGAAATTCTACAAAACAATAAAATTTTAGTTTTATATTGGTTGTATGGAATCTTACAAAGTCAAAACATTGTTCTACATTTGGTATTAGGTTTTTTTATTGTTCATTATCCGATGTTTATTAATCCCAATATTCTCATTCAAACCTTACTTCGGATGATATAATTACAACTATTAATATACCATGCACAAGTATATGTTTATTATACATTATTGAACTATTTTCTCAATAAATATGCAATACTTATTTTCTAAATATTATTTAAAAAAAAAATTCATTCAAATTTTATTATCACTTTTAAAATACTTGGTTTAGATTTCTTTTCAAAATCTTATATTCATTTCTGTATTAATTTTACAATGTATTATATGATTCTTTCTCTCTTTATGATATTTTGGACTTTCAATTTTAAAGTTACACAATTCTATACATTCAAGCAAATAAACTATTCTTACATAAACGATAACATATCTTCAGTTCTATTTTATTCATTATTTCTTTAAAAATATCTTTTTGACCGATGCAGATTCACAAAATAAGGATGGCGAAGATAAATGCATAGGATCAAAATACAACTAGAATATTACTCGTCATATATCTTGACAATCATGGCACAGTGAATTAAAAGACACTATAGAGGAGTGACCTTTATCTGTCTACCAACCTCTATTATAAGAACGATGTTAAAGCTATTTCTTCAGCTTTATTCTTACATCAAAAGTTTAAAGATATGCAAAAACACTGTCCAAACTATATGTGTTCAGTCATAGGGCCTAGTTAATTATACTGAAATCACACAAAACTAAATATGATCCAAATCCTTTATTTTTCCTATTTCTTAAAAAAAAAACATCATCTTGGTTTCCTCTCCACTAGTACTTCCAGGTCACTATCCGATCTTATTTCTCAAGATTTTTTCTATACTGTACATCGACAAATACATATCTGCATTACTAACAATAATAAAATTCATTTATTTTAAAACTATTCCACTGTTCTATAAGAAAATCTTTTTACTACTTTCTTCCGTATATTTAATCATATACAAACTATTTGAATATCTGAATACTTTATCACATGAAAGTTCAAAAGAATCACACAATTGTTCTGTTAAATTATATTATTAATATACTTTAAATAAATTATTGCATGCATATTCCGAATTACTCCTATCTCATAATATGTTAAAAATGTTGTATAAAATGTGTACATATAATTTAAACTTTCACACTTCATTCTTAGGCCAATAGATGATCTAAAAAAATACATTATGCATTATAAACAACTATTAAAATTACCAAAACGACCTTTATCTTCTCGATCGTGTTCGGTAGGCTTCACCATCCATTTTATCCTTGTAGATATAAGATTCACATCCATACACTTTATTTTTAAACAATATTTTTATAATTTTATCAAACTATTATATTTAAATTTTAATATTACTAAATTTATGTTTATATGTTTTCCCTAATCTCACATAACATTTTATATTCTAAAATAAATTAGTAAAAAATATTTAAACTATATTTACTGTACTTCTTTATCAAACTTTCTTGAAAACCGTTCATACTAAAGCTAAAAAAAAATGTTTATTATTTCTTCTTCAGTCACTTAATGTTCTATTTTAAGGTAAAACAATTATTGCTCTGTTTAATAAATATTCATAGATGACAATCCTTGGTTTTTTATAATATTTAATACAATTATTAATTATGATATCAATTAATCCTGTAAAGAAAAAACGTCTACATATTCTCTTCTAATATTTTCTGCTAATATTTTCCCGCGCGATGCATCTTCTAGGTACTTTTATTTAAATATTCAGTAAATTTTTCTATCTCCATGGATCCATTTTCATTAAGTAATTTAGATTTTCATTTTCCTAATCTCTATCTTTATTAAGCGCTTTTATAATTAACACTTTATAATATTTTAATTCTTCTTAGATAAAGTTTTTTTCTTTCCTTTTTTAAAAAAAAATAATGACTCTTTCCTATCATTATTCGGTAATTTTTCCTTTCTTTTAAAGTTCTGGTAACTATATACTTTGTAATGTTTCCTTTAAAAAGGACAAACATTCTTTCTCTGTTATAACTTTTACATAATTTTTTCTTTATGATATACTATCTTAATTTTTCTATAGAGAAGAATAAAAAACTTCAGAGTAGCCTTATAAATTTGTGCGTCATAATTTTTCCTGATGGCAAATAACTTCTCTTTTAAGTTTTCCATATAGCATCCAAATTATATTCCTCTGAGTTACAATAATAAGTTTCTGGTTGAGCATAAATAAAGCTGTATCAAGGCACTTTACAAATATTTTTCCTTTATCATAACTTCTATATACTGTTTTCTGTAGTATTTCCATTTTTACTGCAAGGTTTTGGCTAAACTTGAATAAAATCGCTGGTAAGAAAACTTTTAAAATTAGCACTCCATGTAAAGGTAGTTCAAAATACTATATTTTAAAAAACTTTTAAAACAAATACAAAATTTTAAAATTATATTACTTTTCTAGCTTACGATTTTATACAGCTAAAAAAATATGTTACTCCCTCCTTCACTTACACATTACTTTCTCCCACTCCGTCTAGTTCTTATATTTTGTCTGCTAAAATACCTCCGTTGATTGGTTAATGACTTTTTTAGCGCGAACAAATTTACACATTTCTAGTTTTATAACAGACTAAATTTTTCAAATAAGACATTTATGACGTAATGATTTAAAATATTACTTAAAATAGTATTTTTAAACTCAATTATAGTTTTATCAAAATTATTTAAACTTTAAAACAATTATTAAAATAACATTTAATATCTATTTTAATATTAGTATTTAATTTATCTTGTTTTTATTTAAATAAAATATTTAATTTTTTTATTAACTGTATTCAACTTTTAAACACTACTTAAATATTACATCATTTAAACATTTAAAATAACTATTTAATATTTCAACATTCATTTCAATGATAGACAGCAATTACATTTAGTTCCATAATTCACAAACTTTATTATTATATTCTAACAAGCATGTGTGTGAAGGTATATAATATACAGTCACATGATTACTAACTTTATCAGATGATTTGATTTTTAATTTACGTCTCGGTTTAAATTACCAAAACTGATATATTTTATAAAAATTTGGAAAATAATTTAAAATGTAGAACCAAATATAATTCTCACCATCCTAAAGTTTATTTTAAAATATATTAGATTAAATTTGAATATTAATTATAATTATAATATTACATATCGTTTTTATTTACTTTATTAGTTTTAAAACATTACAATTGAATTGTTTAATATACTTTTAACTATTTATAGCTATGTTATTTTATATGGCCAGCTTTTACAACCATAAGCAAGGATATAATTAAGCTTTATTTAACTGATATCTTTTAAAATAATCCATTACACTTTTATATACCAGGTATTTTCAGCCTTAAATTGTACTATAAGATCTAATTGATCATACAATTATCAATATACTACACAAACATATTTTAAAATTTAAAATTTTTTAGTAATTGACCATTCTACCTTATTATGACCTATAGATAAGGGCACAATATATATATATATATATATATATATATATATATATATATATATATATATATATATATATATATATTAAGGCTATCTTAAGACTATGTGTCTGAACTTTGATAGTAGAGACCTCTACAAATCTTTAACGCAAGATTAATGACTTTAAAAAACAAGAGTGGCAACTCTTATCTTCAACCTACCTTTTAAATATGTAGGCAAATCTAAAGCATTTTGATTTGAGAACATGAAGCTATTAAATACTTCACTGATTAAATCCACAGTTTCTATTTCATACAAACGTTCACAAAATCTTTCAATTTACAACAAGTTAGTGTTAAGATCTTATAGTTTAATTTTTATCGTAGATCTATAGTTAGAAATCTTTAAAGATGATTTAGAGTTGTAATTATTATTAATTTATTAAGTACATACTCAAGTAATATATATATATATATATATTGTAATGGTATATAATTATTTATATTTAATAACTGAAACACAGGTTTATTATATACCTGTGTCTATATATGTAATATAGGGTATATGAGCACAGATTTTCAGATGACCCATCATTCTCCACTCTATCTAATAACACTGATACACTCAAGCACATATATGCTGAAAAGATAAATAATCATCAATATACGTATTTCATGCTTAACCAGCAATCATCAGTTGGTCCAGGTTATCATCTCCCACACATATATACTATAAGCGCTCAGATATGTATTAAGATAGACAATCTTCATACTTTAATGGACAGGCTCCAATCCACTACACACTCCAAATCTTCAACCATCCATCCAATTGAAAATATGATGATGGAATGCTCGAAGACCACCCCTGAGGCTGAGATTCTTGTCACACCCATGTTGACCTAAGGTCAATATGAAACTCACATGTACAGGACATAATCCATTTAATACATATGCAAGGATGGGCAGACATCTCTACAATGTAATAACTGAAACACAGGCTTATTATATACCTGTGTCTATATATGTAATATAGGGTACATGAGCACAGACTTTCAGATGACCCACCACTTTCCACTCTGTCTAATAACACCGATATACTCAAGCACATATATGCTGAAAAGATAAATAATCACCAATATATGTATTTCATGCTAAACCAGCAATCATCAGTTGGTCCAGATTATCATCTCCCACACATATATAATCTGATAATCTGGACCAACTGATGATTGCTGGTTTAGCATGAAATATGTATATTGGTGATTATTTATCTTTTCAGCATATAGGTGCTTGAGTGTATCGGTGTTATTAGATAGAGTGGAGAGTGATGGGTCATCTGAAAGTCTGTGCTCATATACCCTATATTACATATATAGATGCAGGTATATAATAAGCCTGTGTTTCAGTTATTACATTGTAGAGATGTCTCCCCATCCTTGCGTATGTATTAAATGGATTACATCCTGTACATGTGGGTCCAGACTGACCTTAGCTCAACATGGGTGTGACAAAAATCTCAGCCTCAGGGTGGCCTTCGAGCATTCCATCATCGGATTTTCAATTGGATGGATGGTTGAAGAGTTGGAGTGTGTAGTGGATTGGAGCCTGTCCATTAAAGTATGAAGATTGTCTATCTTAATACATATCTGAGAGCTTATAGTATATATGTGTGGGAGATGATAACCTGGACCAACTGATTATTGCTGGTTAAGCATGAAATACGTATATTGATGATTATTTATCTTTTCAGCATATATGTGCTTGAGTGTATCAGTATTATTAGATATAATTTAATATAAATAATTATAATATAATATAATTTAAGATTAAAATAAAAACTTAAGTTCGTAAATAAAAACTAAAAGCTAAAAAAAAAATTAAAGAGTTGTTAAACGTATATATTTCGCACAGATGCAAAACTTTAAAAGTACTTTTTTTTAAATAAAAAAAAAGTATTTGAACGTACTTTTTTTATAAAAAAAGATAAAAGATCTAAATATAAAATATTTTAGAAAAAAGTAACATAAGTAAAAATAGAAACGGGTATTAATTAATTCCTGAAATCTCCAAATGGAAATGATTGTGTTATGAATTATCGAAAACCAAACTAGCCCTTGGGGATCTTATATAATTAAAAAGTGAGATGAAAGATATAGATAAAAATTAAAGATTGTTTCCCACTCTGAAGCAGAATGTCCAATAGAAGCAGAAAACCAATGCTTGGACCCTAATGAAAATGATTGATTGTTCAGAGAATCCGGACGATGTGTATAAAAAGAAAAATATTGAAATTAAGGACAGTTCCAGCTTGATTTTTTTTGAGAAGGATGATAAGATGCACTTGTCACTCTCTTTTTTATTTCAAAGGAAATGACTGTTGAATTATGAATGGTACTATTGCAGACTTCAAATCATCAGGGTTCTGCAATAAAATAATACCAGGATTGAATAAGCTAAGGCCATCTTCAGATAGACTGGTCTTCAAATAAAGACTTTGCGGAATTGGCAGCAGGAACCAGGAGTTCTTTTACTGTAAGATATAAACTGAAATTTAAAAAAAACTTTCAAGATTTGACAAGCTAAACCTAATTTTTTTAAAATGAACTTTAATCTGACTTTTCAAATCAATTATTAATGTTTAATTTTTATACATTTGAGTTTGCTAATTTAATCATTTCTATTTTTTTATTAATATGTATTGAATAAATTATATAAATGTTAAATTTAAGTCTGTCATGAATGGCTGCATAGATTTGTAAAGTTATATTAATTAATTAAGGGAGGGTTAATCTTAGGTTATTTGTTTCATAGTTAAATTGGGTTAATCGATTGGATATATTGGTGTAATTAGTAAATGTAGCATGAGATTCACTACGCGCAGGATCCTATTATACATCACACTTGGGCAAAATAAGTCCCAAATCTCATTGACCAGCAGAAGCAGATGGTATTCCCTGCTCCTTGGATCACCCCTTTTAGCCTATGGAATGGGATAGTAAGACAAAACGCAGTCCCTTCCTATGGAGTTTTTTTATTGTTCTTCTCACCAGATAGAGAGTCAATGTCTTCTATAACCATGCTGTTCAGATGTACATTACTGACAGTATGGTAGTTGTGCTGTCGTATTCATGCCACATTGAATACATTGATATATCAGATGGATTGTCGTTGGTTTGACTGCAAACTTTTGGCCTACAGTTGAATAAGAGATAGAATATTTTCTTTTCGAATGCAATCTATGTAGTTTATTCATACTCAACACTCTTAAAAATATCAAATTCATCTGTGCTGATTGTTTAAAATAAAAAATTTAAATTAAAAAATTAATAGCCAATCTAAAATAATAAATTTTATTCCTCAATTTTATTTATATGTGCATTAATAAATGTTTGTGTGTTAATTACTGGCAGTAGCTTATTTATTTTATGGAAATCTTTTTATTAAAATATTTCTTTTAAGCAAAATTATATATTATCTCTGCTGCTTCATGAACTAGTGACTAGGGCTGACGGTCGAAATAAAATATATCTAAAAAAATTTTTTTAACTTACATATCTGCCTACTATATAAATTTTCCAGGTTCCAAATGCCTGGTGGCACCCTTTCTGGCATATATATCTATATATATCTGCCATACAGGTATATATATATATTAAAAATATATTCTTTATCACCTTTTTAAAATATTCATATTAACACTGCATTTTCCCAATCATCTGGTACTTCTAATCATTTAGGCATTTGGTATATAACTTTGCTAAAAAAAAATATGTTTCCGTCTGCTTCTTTTAATATATCGATTATAATTCTATCATTATCTGGAGTTTTTCTCTTCTTCATAAGTTTAATTGCATGTCTCACTTCTTCATTTAAATCCTGTGCAATTCAGAAGATATAATAGATGTAGAAGGTACTTATTTTTATTACTATATAATTCTTAATAGAACTATTCATTTCATGACATTATCTCTTTTTTAAGTAATAGTTTCTACTTTTTTGTTATTGCAGATATAACTTTTCTACCAATAGCAAAATGTTGTTTTACAGCCTTGAAGCTTTTATTCTCTTCTACAGCTTTTCTTAGTAATTCACAATTATACTTTTGTAAATCATTATTAACTCTTTTTCACACCATTTTACAAAATTCAAGATATTCTATCCTTCTTAATGCATCACTTTTATGTATCTTTATATTCATTCTTTTCTTCATAAATTCTCTAGTCTCAGTAGAAATCTTTTTGATCAATTGTTGCTTTTTTCTACCACCGATCTTTGTTGCAATTTTTAAAATTGTATCAGTTATTTTCCTATTAATTTCATTCAAATCTGAATCATGTTCAAAATCTACTAATATATGAAAATGATTTGCAACTTCTAATTTAAATTAATTAAATTTTTTCTGATAATTCGGAATATCAACTGTGAATATTGTTTTTCTTAATAATTTTTGTATCTTACTAATCAATCGATTATAATTGCAATCTTGAAATATGTATTTTCTGTTAATCAAAAAAAAATAACCTTATGCAAAATAGTACCTAATTTATTTATAAAGTTTACTATTATTATAAATTACTGAAAATCTTGAAATTATTCGATCAGAAGTCTAACTCCAATAATGCACTATTACTTTAAATATTATAAATCTCCAAGTTATGTTAGATCGGAAGTCAAACTCTGATAATCCACTTTTACTTTAAATATTCTAAATGGTAGTTTAGTATTTTTCTTGCTATGACGTATTACAATTAACATGTTTTTTGATAGTAAGATTTCATAGAACATTAGATAAACGATGTCATGGCAACAAAATTAATCACTTAATTCCTGATTAAAATAATCAGCTCCCTAACATGATGCAAAGTCACAGAGGCCTTAGGCAATTACTGAATGGATCATAAAACATAATATAGAAAAAGGAAGTCAAGAATTAAATTTTAAAATATAAGTTGTTTTCCACACTTTAAAAATATTTCATTTATCAATAAAGTTATTAAATAGTTTATGAATAATTACAAATAAGACTTTTAATTAACATAGATGGGGCATTGAATATCAAACTCACTTCTGATGAAGTTTGACAATATAAAGCATAATAAATTATATATTGGAATTTTTTACTATTTTGACAAATAAAAATATATATGTATTGTAACGGTATATAAATATGACGTTACATTAATTTAAAATAAAATCTTAAAGTTCACAAATAAAAATAAAATCTATTAAAAAGAAGAAAATTAAATGCTAAAATTAAAATGTTTGTTAAACGTATATATATTCGCACAGATTCAAAACTTTAAAAATATTTTATAAATAAAAGAAAAGTATTTGAACGTATTTTTTTATAAAAAAATACAAGATTTAAATATAAAAATATTTTAATAAAGAAATAACGTAAGTAAAAATAAAAAACAGGTATTAATTAATTCCTGTAATCTGTAGATGGAAATGATTGTTTATTAATTGAAAAGCAAGCTAGCCTTGGGCTCTTGTGTAATTAAAAAGTCAGATGAAAATTAGATAAGGAATAAAGAATTAGCTTGTCCAATATAAAAGCAGCAAATAAAGGCCTGGACCATAATGAAAAAATGGAACAATGACATTTTTTGTTCATGGAATCCATAGGAGGATTATAAAAAGAGAAATATTCAGTTTCTTGACAGTTTCCGGTTTGTTTTTGAGGGTCGTGATAGGACGCACATATCACACACTCTCTCTCTATTTTAAAAATGAACTGACTGTGATACCAAAATGAACCAGCTAATGCTATCTCCGGAACATCTGATGGGGTTTTCAGATAAAGACTCTGTGGAAATTTACATCAAGAGCAGTGATTCTTCTACTGTAAGCTATTGACATGAACTCTAAAATTTAAAAATAATTAAGAACTTTCATTCAAGCTTATGAACTTCTATCTGACTTTTAAGTTTAAAATCAATTGATAATGTTTAATTTTATATGTTTTGCTTTTGATAAAAATCATTTCCATTTTTTTTCTTATTGTATAAATTTTAAATGAGGAATTTTAAGTTGGGTATAGACGTTGCATGGATTCATTAACAGTTAATTGTGTTGCTGTTTCATATTCAATTGGAATATATAGGTCATGGGGTCATTGCGGCATCTTATGTTGAATGCTACAGGGCTTCTTGTATTCCCTCTGCAATTGACGTTATCGATGACTTTGTATTTTGATCGGTTATGTTTATTCTGGAATGTTTTAACCATGGAATCTATGCAGCCGATCTATACTCGACATTATAAAACAAATTGTATAAAATTCATCTGTTTCGTAGTTGAATTAGCTCAATGGATTGGATATATTTGTGTAATTAGTAGATGTAGTATGAGATCTGCTACAGGCAGGATTGCATATATATGCCACACTCTTTCTGTTTGCCTATGGATGGGTTTGTAAGTTGGCAAAGGACCACAGTCCATTCCTATGGAGTTTTTTGTTTATTGTTCTACTCACCAACAGATGTAGCATTCCTGTTGGCGGAGAGGCAATGTCTTCTCTAACTCTACTTACTGTTCAGATGCACATTCCTGACAGTATAGTATTTTGTGTTGTCATATTTTCATGCTACATTGAATACATAAATGTATCAGAGGGATTGGCGCCGGTTTGACTGCGAACTTTTGGCCTAAGATTAAATAAGGGAAAAAATATTTTCTTGTCAAATGCAGATCTATGTAGTCTATTCATACTCGACTCACTAAATAAATATTAAACTCATAATTTCAATCTATTTAAATGTAAAATTAAAGATTAATATAAAAATCTAAAATGTTAAACTTATTCCTCAAATTAGAATGATTTTATATATGCGTAAATAAATATTTTTATGTGTTAATTTCTGGCAGTGGCTTTTATTTTTTTATATTTAAGATATAAAGTTATATTTTATAATCTCTGCTGTTCCACTGAGCTAGTGACTTGGGCTAACAATCTGAATATTTAAATAAAGTGGAATCTTAACAGCTCGTATCTGCCTACTTTATAAATTTTTCTAGGCTCAAATGCCTAGATGGTGCCCTGGTAGTGCGGATTGCAGTTAGATTCGATCTCCACTTTCTATTCAATCGTTACAGTATGAAACATATACTGACAAAATGCTATAATAGATTTTACTTAATTGATTCACTAAAATTCTTTATTCTTTCAGAAATAATTACAGGGCTATTTTAAATTGGAGGCAATAGTAAGATACTTTTAAAATAATTTCAATCATTCAAAATAAATTTATATATGATGTACAAAACTGAACGAGCTTTCTATTAATTAATTTACAGGAAGTAAGTCTCCTGTAATGGTTGTGACTGGAAAATAAGAGGGAAGGAGAATTTAAAGTTAATAGCTCGTTGAATTTTGGACTTGGAAATTTCAGTAAATTAAACATTCTAGATAAACCAACAAAAATTAATTTAATTTGCCGCATCAAAGTAATGTAAGATTTTATAAGAATTGATATTTTAAATTTAATAAAATTAAAAGACACATTTTAAACTAAGCTGTATAAACCTCACACAGATTTATAAAATATAAATTAGTATTGATTTGGAAAACAAGTAAAATCGAATCAATGGCTTGCGGCAAATTGGACGTTACCTCAGAATCAATCAGTACGCATTCCATGACTGGAAACAGACATTTATACAGTCAGATTATTTGCAGGCTTCCTTGACACGGACAGTCTCTGGCTAGATGTTTAAGCACTGGAAAGGCATGGATGAGTTGGTGGAACAGACCTCTGAGAAGCAAACGACCGATCTTTTCACCCCGTCATTTCTTTAGACACAATGTATATATAGATTAATCACTTCTCTCCAGTAAACTCAATAATAATCACTCTTATCAAAGATCCACTATTTATGTGACCTGGCTTTATGAAAGGATTAAATCTACACTGATCTCCACCAATTGTAATTGCTCTAAGCAGTTCTGTGAGGTTGGTGCCTGGTTTGGAGGGAAAATCAATAACTCTGCATGAACATGCCCCAAGAATTGATTTGCTAATTGAAAAAAACAACTACAAGCATATTAAGTTTATCAGTCATTGTACTAACAAAATCTATTTAATTAAGGTTTAGATTAACAAAAATGTAGATTTTATTCAGAAAAAATTAGGATTTTGGTACAATGACTTTCAAACATATTTGACATAAACTTAAGCAGAAATTTACAAAATATTTCTTAAAAATATTACATTGTTTAAATAATTGATTCTCAAGTGTACATTGATTAAAAGATAAGTATAAAATGTTACCCACTAATTAATTGAGGAAAATGAACTTTAATAAAGAATTTGAAATATTTGTAACATTTTATAGTTATCTAGGATTCAATTCAATTTAATAAAATAAACACAATATACATTCTTACAAATATAAAATAAATAAACTAATATAAAAAGGTTGTTTTAATTATAAAATAAGATTAATGAATTATAAAAGATTATAATAATGCTTAAAATATACTACCACCTAATATGAGATGGGTGTCAGTTAATAAGGATAGGGTTCAAACCCAGACTAGTGCTGATGCCATTGGCACTAGGTGAAGCAGAAATATGTACTATATTTCCAGCTTCAATATATATATATATCATTAAAAACCAGTCAACACTTAGACAATCCCAATATCAATAACAACCAACAATTTCTACTATTGCCAAAGGAACCTCTTTTTAACAATAAAAATGGAATCTCACCCTTGTTAATGGTCTAAAGGATACTAACGATTGCAACTTGACTACAGAGATTGAAATTGTTGATACAAAGAAGTTTCAATAAACCCTTTTAAACAGGTAAATAAAACTTATTCTGAGTGCAAACTAATACATAGTCAATTGTAACATTACAAACTGCAATTATAATTTCAAATTGCTTAAATAATAAGTATAATAATGCTCAAGGCTAAATGAATTTATAACTAATAGTTAAAAACTAGTCAATAATTAGATAATCCCAATATCAATAACAAACAATAATTTCTAACTGTTGTTAAGGCAACATCCTTTTAACAATATATATATATATATATATATATATATATATATATATATATATATATATATATATATATATATATATAGCATAGACTAAAGTCAGTGAGTTTTCATATATAATATATGCTATAATAAATTAAACAATAGGGGTAAGAATAATAATGACTAAGCATTGTAAATATACTAATTAACATTTAATAAATTTTAAGAGGAGGAAAACTTGCAACTCACTCTGTCAAAATAGTAATGCTCTAAATATTGAAAGCACACACTAAAGAGCAGTTAGGTTGTAATATATTTTTTCTCATATTTTTATATCCCTCTCCAATATAATAAACTATCTGACAACCACTATTTTCAAAATTTTATTGTAATGACCTGATTCGCAATTCAAAACTCTTGACAAGAATAATAATGTTTCTTAAGTTTTATTTGTGGTATTTTGGTTTTCAAAATAATTTCTTTTGCCAGAAACAATTTCTTTTGATTATTAATTATAATAATAAGATCTCAGGGTTTTTAAGTGAATATTTCTAATATTAAAATTTTCATTCTTATTTTATTTATGAATTATTAAACAATGAATGGTATCTTAGTGAAAATATGAGGAAACATATTCTTTACTCCTAAGATAATGCCTATCTAATTTAGAACAACAATAATAACAAATTTAAAAGAAAATATTTTAATTAAAATAAAACACTAAGAAACTCTTAATTTAGAATAGAATAATAATAATCTACTAGGATAGCATTCAATACCATGAGTGAATAAGGAATTTTATGGCCACTCAAGATATCCTATTAACAACTCATGCCAAATCTTTTCTTTAACTTTAGTATATGAATTTTTTTCTCTACAGTATAGGCTTTTTCATACCTGCACTCCAATATGTAATATATAGGGGGTTTAAACTCAGACTTTCACATGACCCTCAGCAGTAAGAGATATAGCATGGATAGTTGAGGGTCGTATGAAAGTCTGAGTTCAAATCTCTTATATATTACTTATAATTTTAGATAAATAATTTAAGTTTTAAATTTATAATAGATAATCAAATACAATCTTATCAGTAAGCAGATCATAAATTTTATCACAAAAGCAGTCTTTTTTAGTAATTGCATACGGATTAAAATGATAATTTAACATTAAAAAATGAATGAATATTCAATTTCTTAGATGCATTATTAACATTTGAAGACCATTCTAACAAAATGATTATTATCTTCAATTCCATGTGTATATACTCTTAATGACTAACATAAAATATAATTGTATCATTTATGTTAAGATTTCTAGATAAGAAGTATGTGATTGAGATATTAAAACTATATACAAATTTAACAATAAAATCCAACATTTATTTAAATAATAAGGACAATTCAATAAACAACACGTTTGGAAGTCGACAATCTTTAAAATGAGTTATTCAAATATTATGCCATACAATTTTACTGCATAGGAGAAATAAAATTTCAAAAATTTATAGTTTATGATAATAAATAAATTTACATATTAAATGATAGCTGATTATTGTTCATTTGTCTGGGCTGATAAAAGCTTTTTATTAAATGTGGGCATTATTACAAAAAGTTATACATTTTTACATAACAATCATACTATAATATTGTCCCAACAATAAGTACATTTAAATCCTAAGCAAGCCTTACTAATCCAATGATGAATTGATGTTAAAAATGATATATATTACCTATTTAGCCTATAAATATAATTTTAAATTTTTAAATAAAATAACTACCAGTTTTATATTCTCCAATACTGATAAAGCACAGCAAAACAGACCTACACATCAGAACCATATCTTACTTACACTCAGAATAGTCAAGAGAACAACTGAAGAAAGTTGATGTTCTTCACAAACAAAAATATCAATTGCATAAATAATAGTCATGTGGTAACCACACATGGCTGCACACAAAGTATATGATACAAAAAAAGAAAAAAAGTATAGGCTTCACTCTTTCAGCATTTTTTAATATTTAAGCAAAACAGTTATAACATCATAGACTGTTACCAAATATTAAATGGACATAAAGTCTTTCTTTAATAGTCTTATTCATAAGTTTATTACAAGTATAAAATTGATAATCATTAAAAGTTCTTTTGTGAATGAAGCAAGCTATAGAAAATTCTAATGATGTGTTAATTCTACACAAAGTCAATTCAGTTGTAGAAAAATAACTGTTGAAATTTCCCATCATGTTTTTCTTTCTTTTTAAATAGTGTAGACTTTGGATTTCCCAGTTGACTTTAGCTTAAAGTTTTGACACCTGGTTTAGAACTTATTTATGGGTATACTTTCACAAAAATAAAATTGATTAAAATAATTAAACTTGTAATTATAAAAACAATATCCTTAACTCTACAATCAAAAATAAAAATTAATTAAAAAAGACAATAAGCAAGTTTTTCTCTCCTTCTCATGTGTGCGCAACTCTTTTTGTGTGTGTTTTATATCCCCAATCATGTAATTGATTTTGTTGGTTGAAAATTGACATTTTTAAAATCAACATTTCTTGACCTTCTGTATTAAAGTTTAAAAATTAATTTGGGATCTGAGAAACAAAGCCAAAAATAAAAACTCATTTACATATCATTTAGATTGTTAGTTAAAAATATTAAATTATAAGACAATTATTTATAAAACCAAAAATTATTACAATAAAAATAAAGCAAAATGTTATATAATAAATCACATTATTTTTTTTAAACACTCTTATATAATATTTAATAAAGCTGAAGTGTCTCAGAATATTTTTTCATTGCTTTTAATTAAAGATATTTAAGAATAATTAAATATTATGAACAAGGAAGTGAAAGCAAAATCACACTTTTTAGCATCTTTATTTGTACATATACATACACCTACATTTCAACTGACCTGAAGTCTTCTTCAGACCCAGTTCAATAAACTGGCTCTGAAGAAGACTCCAGGTCAGTCAAAATGTAGGTGTATGTATATGTATAAATAAAGAGTTTTGCTAAAATATGTTTGAAATGGTTTGGATAAATTGTATTTAAAGGAAGTGAAAGTTAAAATTAAAATGCAAGCATAATCACACATATTCTTTAAAGTTTTTTTAAATTAAAAAATAATAACTTTTAATAATAATAAATTAACTTTTTATCTTCCTATAATTAACATAGTTTAACTTTATTTTTACTGACTTAATCTTAATAACGATTAGCATAAATAAATCATATTTTTATTAATAAATAACTTAAATAGAAATGTTTTCTTGTAAGCAAATAAATTAAATAACAACACAACATCAATGATGTAAACTTAGGTATTATTACAGTTTAATTTAAACATTGAATTTCAATATCCTATAAGCTACATGAAAATAACTTTAGCTTTTAATAGTTTTCAGCATTAACCTAATATTATACAGAGAAATATTACTTGTAGCTACAGAGGGGTTCAAACCAATGCAATAAAAATATTAAAAATGATTTTAAAAATAATTAACACTTATAAAAGTTCCTAGAGTGACTTATAAAATGAATTAGCATTTAGTTATAAAGCTCTATTAAAATTAATTTGCAATAAAAATTAACTTATTGAAATTTTTTTATATATACTTAGGCAAATTAGATGACTCAAAGTTTAGCTTTACTGGCAAAGCCAAATGGTACATTATATATATTGCAATGGCATGGAATGTAGAAGTGAATATAGAATGATGGGAACACATCATCATCCACATTAAATAAATAAAAATGAGTACATATAAAATATAAAATGAATATATAAGGAACATGGAGGATGAGAGTCAGTATAAACTAAGAATATAGGGTTATAGTAATAATAAATTAGAAACTGAAAATTACCCAACATTAAAGAATAATAATAATTAACTCATCAACAATTAACAGTTTAATCTTTGCGACTAGATTAAAACAAATACATTATAAACAGGCTAATTATCTATCCACTGCCAAACTTAGGACAAAATATAACACAATAATTTGGAGGCACTTACTTAAGTGCTTAAATATCTTTCATAAAAATAATAATATTAATGTTGAGGTACTGATGCATGCAAATTATCATCAGGGGTCTATAATGTAGTAGCCAACTATAAATTTAATTTCTAATTAAACAATTAAAATGCAGTGTCCAATCACAAATATAAATCCCTATTTTTATATAACTAACCATTATTACTGTTTAGAGATAGCTTGGAATCATAAACTATGAACAAGAAAAAGCAAACATTTATAGGTTTACTCTATAATAATTGAATAGCTTTATTGGGATAAATTAAAAATCCCTGAAATACCAAGATATTATGAAATCAAATTACACACTTTATTCATTCATAGAACAGATAGCTGGTAAAATAAAGACATTAAGACTATTACTTTTTAAATAATTATTTAAAAAACTAACTGATTAATAATTAAAAATATAAAAAATGATATGCTAATTTGAATTTATATATGTTTATCAAAGTGTAATTTTATATAAAATTGATTGACCAGTTAATTTTAATTCATTAAATTAATCAATCTTTATTTTCTTAAGTTATTTTCTTCTCAATAACTAAAGTTGGAAAACTATTATTTACAATCAGAGATAAAAAAAACTTTAAATTAATTAAAACTCTTATAATTTTGGAGTGATAATCAAGTAAATGAAAAATAAACTTTTAACAATAACAGATAAGTTGATATTTTCATGCCTATTGCCCTTGAGAGATAACTCAAGATCTTAAGAATCTAGAAAATATAACTGGGAACAAGAGAAAGCAAAAATGTATAGGCTTACTCTATATTAATTGAATAGCTTTATTAGAATAATTTAAAAATCCCTGAAACATTAATATATTATGAAAACAAGTCATACATTTTGTCCATTCATGGAACAGATAGCTGGTGGAATAATTTCATTAAAACATTTTTTAAAATAATTATTTAAAAAACTAACTGATTAATAATTAAAAAAATGAAATATATAATATGATAATTCAAATTCATACATTTTTATCAAAATATAATTTTATATAAAAATGATTAACCAGTTAATTTTGATTCATTAAATTAATCAATCTTTATTTTATTAAATGACTTTCTTCTCAATAATTAAAGTTGGAAAATAACTTTTCACAATCAGAGATAAGAAAACTTTAAACTTTTAACAATAACAGATAAGGAAATTTTAAATCATTAAAGTCCTCTCATAATTTTGGAGAAAAAAATAATATATAGGAAAAAACATGTTTCCATTAAAACTACATGATAAATATTATTAATTATTATTTAATTTTAAAATTCATCCATATATTTAAATATAACGTGCACAATAGAGTGTAAATAAATAAATAAGTAATTTATTTATTTATTTATAAATAATTATTTATTTATAATATATGGACATGTTTAAAAAGAAAATGAAATATAATGTAAATAATGTCCAGTAGATGGAGTGAATATTATTATTTGTTTATGTGAATTGTATAATATAATATCTTGAAAAGGTCTCAATGGAGATGAAAGCCGGTTTGATAAATATTTAAATATAATTATTAAGTTGTTTATTTCAATCTTATTTGATTGATTATTTATTTATTTCTGTTTGTGACAACATTATGGACAAATAAATCATATTGGATATTTGACCATCATAGTGAAAATAGAGTATCTTTTTACCATGGATTTTTATTTGAAATTATTTTTTGGGCAATTGTAAATTTCATTTTTTCCATAGAAATTCTTTATTAGAGCATGTTTGTAAGTAATGCATAGATTCAAATTTTCTTCATTTTTAGCAGTAGAATATTTTCAAGCTTCTACACAAAATGAATTTATTCATTAACAATTTTCTATGAGAGGCTAAAACATAAAGACACATAATCATGTTTTTGGATGGAAACAAGGTTTGTTGCACCAATGTATTCTTCTCATTTATATTTTTCTAGTGAACCGGTTGCAGGATGAGGTTGATGATGTTCAGCTTCTTGCTAAACTTAGTGCATGGTTTTCTTTAACTCTCTTCTGCAAACTATTTTCTTTTACCTAGAAATGTGCTTTCTAGAGTCAAACTTTTTCCTACCTCTTCTTCAACAACTGGATCAGAAACTTCTGTTGCTACTGATTGTTGCAATAGTTTACAGAATACTGAGGGCCGATGATTTTCCACTACCCTATCTAATTTTCTGGAGCAATTCAATAACAATCATGAGTTTCCCTTCTGACAACATTAACTTTTGACAAATTTGATTTATTTTTTACAAAATGTTTTTTTTTTCAAAGTTAAAATTGTAAAACAAGTCAAAGATAAAAAGAATGAAATTCCAATCACAAAGGAAAAAAAATTCTTTGTAGTAATTTTTCTCCTATGCCAAAAATAAGATAATCTTTTAATTAGCCTTGATTTGGTAAGCATTGACTTTTTAGCTCTCTCAATCGTTAACATTAAAAATTGCTACATAATTTACAGAAGAGAATATTTTTTTATTCTTAGTACCTTTTCAAAATGAAAATTAAAAAATGATAAATAATTTTAGTTATTGAAAGAAAGAACAGAAGAAATTATTTGATTTTCTACGTTTTCTCTTTCTTTTACAATCTTAACAAATTATAATATTTTCATTTGGAACTATCTTATTATCAGTTTTAAAGAAATTACATTAATGTTTGATATTATAAAAAAACATATGGAAAAATTAAATTTATCATTTCGCTTTTCACTAATCTATTCTAAATTTAAGAAGCTTGTAATATTGGCATGAACAGAGTTGACTACTGTTTACAATATTGCTATATATGTGGCAATGATTAGTACTCTATAAAGTAAAGTTATTTCGCAGCATTTGATCTATTAGTCAAGATTAGAAATTATCTTTCTTTTTCAATAGAAGGCAAAAAAAAATCTGCATTTAAGCAAGACACTAAATTTTTTAGAAAATAGGATTTGCTGTAGAAGAATTTAAGGGACAGTGACACAACATGTTAAATAAATAAATTAAAAGATCAGCTTATAATATATATAGTTTATGAATTGTTTTGTGTAAGCATCATATACTAGTTTCAGTTATATTCAAATATACTGATATATTAATTTTGTAATAAAAAATGTAAATCCCGTTAATTTATCATAAGGGCACATTATAATTAATGGATATAAACTAACATATGCAGAATGGTGCATTTGTCTAATGTTTTTTTTATCTATTGTTAATATGTGTATAAAATTGAAGGTTTTTGTGGCACAAAAATAAAACATCCATATGTCATATCTAAAATCTAGAATTCGAATTCAGGTTGAGTAAAATTCTTTGCAAAAGGCTTGGGATAAGGTAACTGGCTCATAGCTAATCCAAATCACCATCCAACATTGATTAATAAATCAGTAGCTAAATATTTGTAGCCAGAGAATTAAATAAGAATGTTGCTCAAACATTCACGATTTCACAATAGACAAGTTTTTATCTTCACTGTTTGTATTTAAAAAGCTGTTGAAGATATATTTAATCTGAACCCACTTATTTGTGAAAAATGCTGTTGTATCTTTTATATGCAAAATTAAAGTATACATTCACATGTGAAACTTTTCCCTTCAGAATCGAGAGAGCTATTAATATATCTTTTTTTTTTAGATCTTTGTGCTCTAGATAAAACTAGTTATATTTTTTTTATTGACCAATATTGGGTAAATAGATAAGCTAGTGTAAGGGTTGGGTATTTGAGAAATCCTAAGCTTGCTAAAAATATTTTCATCATTTGGGAAAAAAAATCTCTACTTAAACCTATCATGAACATTTTAGGGAAATGAACTAACCCTTCTATTATAAACGCACAAAGTTTTAATAGTATTTGATATTTCGATGATAAATCTTTAAAAAATTATATTTATTTCCTTATTATTCTTTAAAAATAATTTTTATTTGAACATAGATAACAATTTTCTTTTACTTAATTCATTATTAATAGTTTTAACAAGGCTGTAAACCTTAGCAATGAGCGTCTGAAAAAATCGTCACTAGGGACCTCTGTAGGTCTTTAAAACACATGCTTACGCTATGAAGAAAAGAGAGAATCCCAAAAAGAGAGAATCCCTCTTTACTTCTACCTACTTTTATATATAAATAGGTGAAGCAGAAGTGTTTTGATCTAAGAGTGTGAAGCTATTAAATACTTCACTAATTAAGTCCACAATTCTTATAATACATTAATACTCGCGAAATCTTACGATTTACTACGAGTTAATGAAAAGATCTTATAGTAAGAAATATATTACGATAATTTAAAGTTGTAATTATAAATTTTATTAAACGCTCACTATTATTTCAGTAATAGTTTTAAATAGGCTGTAAACCTACAGAGGTCCCTAGTGACGATTTTTTCAGACGCTCATTGCTAAGGTTTACAGCCTTGTTAAAACTATTACTGAAATAATAGTGAGCGTTTAATAAAATTTATAATTACAACTTTAATTCATTATTATATATTCGTACTATTTCAATAAAATAAAGGAAAATTAAACGCAATTTGGAAGTTGAGCGTATTTGAGGTTTCAAAGTAACAGATTAAGTTTTTATATAGAAATGTTTAGCCCCGGAAGTTCATGCATTACAACTGCAATTTAACATAGTGTCAAAATATCGGGTTTAAAAGCTAAAATTTCTGGATTATAAGCAATCATCAATAGAATTGCGATATTCTGTCATTTTTGTCTAAACTCATTATTAATGTTTTATTATTTCCAAGTTTTATGTTAACTTGTAATTAAATTAAAAAAAACAAGTGCTTGAATGGTTATATTGCTCAGAAGTACGGAAGAAATTCAAGCCCGAAGATGATGTTATGTGATGTACTGTGACTTCTCCTTAAACGGAGTCAGGAATCTCTCAGCAACTATGCCCAAAGAAACCTGTTAGCCACTTTACCTTCCCCTTCCATTCCCCACCATAAGCTTCCCCATAATCTGCTCCATCCCATTTCCACAACATAATCTTTGTCAACTTTATGGCCTTTATATCTAAATCCCCCTTATCTTTTCCCAAACCCAGCATAAAAACCAAAAACTCACTTTCTGTATAATCACTTTGTTTATATTTATTCTCCCATAACTTTATTATTTGTACCCTTTCTGTTTTCAAGCATTTACATTCAATCAACAGATGCCTAATATTTTCTATGCTTCCATACACAATTTGCAGCTTAAATCACCCATATTTCCCCATTTACATGTATATTCTCTTGTTGCTAAAGATCCCGTTCAAGCCCTAAAAAATAAACTACTTACCTCACTATTATTATAAATTAACTCACATCCAATTTTCTGTTTACTTCTATATATATTTAAACTCTTTTTACTCTCCATACTAGTTCTCCATCTCTCCAACTCCCTATTCTTTATTGATGCACCTATTCTTTTATACCATTCCTTACCACTATAACACTCAACAATCCTTCTAACACAATAATCCCACCTTTTATACAAGTATACTGATATAAATTCTTTATGCAAATCTTTTGCATACCACATTACCTTTTTCACCCATCTAGTTGCCTGCCCTTTACTCATAACCCAATTATATACTATTTTGGCTATTCTTTTATTATCCATAAACTGCAACCTACCAAATATTTTCATTTTATTTTTTGCATCTCTCATATAAA
The DNA here is from genome assembly GCA_028023455.1 of Epiperipatus broadwayi. Taxonomy (NCBI): domain Eukaryota; kingdom Metazoa; phylum Onychophora; class Udeonychophora; order Euonychophora; family Peripatidae; genus Epiperipatus; species Epiperipatus broadwayi. The sequence continues at coordinate 8,678,070 of JAQFVV010012394.1, read as the reverse complement.
AACTTGATCTTCCCATTTCTCCTTGAATTGCCTCCTTTTCTATCCACACCTCTGCATCTAATGCATGTCTTCCTACTTCCCTTGGTATTTTCTCTAAGCATTCTAATACCCCTTTACTAACACATAACACACCATTACCATATGTTATCCCTGTTACTGTAACTGTATTCCATACAATTCTAGCTACATCATATTTATTATATGAAAACACTCTTAATTTCTTTATCAAACCCTTTCTTTTCTTTGCTTCATTTACAATTTTTTTCTTCCATTCATCCAAGCAATTTTCTTAAGATGATTCCCAAATAACTATATCTATCCACTACACTTAACTTTATATCCCCCAATAAAAATTCTACATCTTCTCTTTCTCCAGTATTAACCATCATTATATTTGATTTTTCTTTACTAAATTTAATCCCCATCTTTTTACCCATATTTTCACATGTCTTCAGCATAGCTTCCATATCTTTTTTCTTTCTGCACACAAAAAATATAATCCACAAAAAAGATCCGACAAAGTATATACTCCCTTGTCACCTATTAATGGTATCTCTATTCCTCTTCCTAGTCTTTCTATTGCTTTCTCCATTTCACTTAAATACAACAAAAGCAAAATAGGTGACATGGGGCATCCTTGCTTTAATCCCACTTCAGTTTTAACTCTAACTGATTCTATATACCCTAATTGATAAGTATAGTAATTATTTTGACATAATTTTTTAATAATATTTATTAAAGCTTCATCCATTCCCAAATTTGCTAAACTTACCCATAATCTATTTTTATTTACTCTATTATATACCTTCTCTATATCTATAAAATTCATATATAACAATCTACATAAATTCCTACTCATATCCATAAGCTGTGTAACTACAAATAAACTAGCTCCTATATTTCTATCTGACTTAAAGCCTCCTTGCATTTCCCCACTACTTTATTCTCTTCCATCCATTTTACAACTCTTCCAGCCACCATATATGAGAACTTGATATAAAACTGATGTTACCACTATCCGGCTATAATAATTTAATTTTCATGATCCTTACCCTTTCCTTTAAATAATAATCTTACTCTTGTGTTACTCCAATTACTGGGAAAAAGTCTCTTCTGTGCCACCTTATTAAAACATGATAATAGCTTTACTTTTGCTCTAGGCCCTAAATTCATTACCACTCCGCTGCCCATCCATATAAACCTCTTGCCTTTCTGCTTTTCAATCTCTTCCCTGCCTCAGTTAGTTCATTTTTTGTAAACCTAATATTCCCATTACTAATGCTTTCATGTTTTCTATTGCTAAGTCCTTCACATCTAACATCTTTTCTATATCCATTACATATCTATTTAAGATTCTTTTTAATTATTTTTTAGAGCTACACTCTATTCCCTCACAATCTATTAATACTATCCCTCTCTCCCCTACATTTCTTCTTTTAATGTAATTCCAAAATTTTTTACTCACATCTCTTCCACTTTTATTAATATCCTCCAACAATTTACTATTTAACTTCATCCTCTCTCTATAATTTTCCATTTTAGCCAACTTCTTCTTTTCTAAGAACTTTTTTTATTTAGCATTAATATCTTTTTTGCGTGTGTATTCTTAATTGCACATTTGTATTCTCTGCATGCTTTCCCTCTTTCTTTTACACTTTTACTAACTCTCATTTTTTATTACTTTTATTCTTCTGCATATTCTAAACTAAAATCCTATTTACCACTTTTTCTATTTCACCTCACCAGTTCTTATACTCATTCCCAACCAACTGTTTCATGGCTTCTTCAACTTGTATTGTATACTCTTCCACTTTATTCTTATCATTCACTCTCCATCCACATCTTTCACTATTGTTTCTACTTTTATTTCTATTCTCTATCACATTACTAACAATTTCTATTACAGTAAAGTTATGATCACTATTACATACTCTCTCTTCATTATCAAACACCTTAATTTTCTGTATTTTATTCATTCCCTCTTTCTCTACTAATACATAATCTATTGTGTGAAATATATTATTCCTAGACCATGTGTATTGTCCATCATAAATATTTTATAAATTCCCAATGCTCAAATTCACCCCCTGACAAAATTCTTTCATGACCTGACCATTCCTATTATATACACCATCAATTTCTTCAATATGTTCATTCATATCCCCTATAACCATTATTCACTTCCCCTTTTTTTAAAACTCTGTGTATCCTTAACTAGGCATTCATATATGCTACTGCTCCACTCCATTATAGTTTGACTATCTCCAGTAGCTATATATATCTATTATATCCAACATCCATTTTTGTCTACTCAAAATTATTTCAAACCACAAATGTTCTTGACATTTAACAATATTTAAATATTTTTTTGATATAAAAACTACATCACCACCTTTTTTTTCCTTTTCTATTTACACCCTGCCATACCAAATCTTTCAAAATAGGTTCTTCTCTTAGATGTGTTTCCACTACTGCTAATACCTTATATTTTTCATTTTCAATTGCTTTATTTAAATCCAGCCACTTTTATGGTACCACCTTGCATATTCAAGTACCCAATTTTAACAATTGGGCATAATCTATCTGCCATCTATTATTGTAAATCACGCACAGCATTTTAAAATAAAACATTTGTTTCTTTTGTTTTCCTAAAGGTTTGTGATGATGGTGTTCTAGCTGTAGTTTTATATTGGACTATTTACATCATTTAATATGAGGATTGAATGTCTTTAGAAAAATTAACTTTTATTTAAATATTCCAAATACCTTTAACTGTTAGTAATAGCACATCAAACAGGTTAATATATGCACAATGTTTCGAGATATTTTATTATCCCCTCTTCTTCAGGTGTTACTGGCCTGACCAGTGACAGTACTAGCGTGGGATTCGAACCTGGGCCCTTAGATTCTTGAGTATTGAATTTTAAGGTAATGCAAGATGGCTCAATTGGTTAGAGCATTACTTTAAAATTCAATACTCAAGTATTTAAAGGTTCAGTTTCGAATCCCATGCTAGTACTGTCACTGGAGGGGAGAATACCTCTTGAAACTTTGTGAATATACTAACCCGTTTGATGTACTATTACTAACAGTTGAATGTATTTGAAATATTTAAATAAAAGTTAATTTTTTTTAAGACATTCAATACTCATATTAAATGATGAAAATAGTCCAATATAAAAATAAAGTTACTTTCTAATCTTTCATTTTTCAATTTTTATTAATTTTAGTGACATTTCATGTTTATATTTGTCTCTTGATTTTTCTCAAAAAATAAAAAAAATAAACTTAAAAAAAAAAAAGAGAGAAATCTTTAGCCAGAACGAGTAAGCAGTCTTTTTCTGCTTTCCCCCAATTTTCTTTGCCTTTAATGTTATAATTATAGAGTAAAATACTTACTTTCTACAATATGTAATTGTGTGTCTGATTTTTTTTAAAACTTTATTTAGTAAAACTTTGATTACATGATTTAGAAACAAAATTTTATCTTTTTTAAATAATTCTCATTATTCAATTTGATATTCAAATTCCGTGACCAAAAGGGATTGAAATTCTGACAGTTTATGATGAGAAATCAATTGATTTTAGTGCAGTCAAGTATTTCTTATAAATGAGATAACGCCAACAAATTCAAATGAAAAATTATTGATTTCAAAAAACATGACATATGAAAACTTGAAAATAAAAAATCAATAGATTCTTCTCTAATCACTTTATGAAACATTTATTTATAGCAGCTAGTAATAATTATTATTTTGTTAGAGGCATTTTAGTTGACTTTCAGTAAGTAGAAAACGTTAAAACTAATTGAGATAATATAATTTTTAAAATGATGTTCTACATTGGTTTTATCATTTCACTGAATACCAGATGAAAAAAATCTCACTATTAAACAAAAAAAAAGTTATATCATTTATTCTTCTAAATGTAATGACGAAATCATCACCATCATCAAACAATATCGGTTCACTGCCAGATAAAGGTTTTCTCCACGTTAAATCTATAGCCTCTTTTCTCCACTTGATATTGGAAAATATTAATTTATTTCATTCATCCGTCTTTTTCTAGATCGTTTATAATCTCTTGGGATCCATATTACAATTAAATAATAAATATTAATGACCTTGGCAAAATTATAAGGCTCTAAACCTAAGGTGATTAAAAGTTGATAATGTTTAGAAAAAAATAATAATATATATATTATAAATGGTTTTACTTACTGTGAGAATATTGAAAAGTTAAAATAATATATGTATAATATTTTATAATAAATATTTTTATTCACTGCGCACTAAAAAGTCAAAATTAATAGTTTGCTTTGACCACTATTGGGGTTTTTATATTTACTTTAAAATAAAAGTATAGGATATTGGCAAATAACTAATTCATTCACTTGTAAATGTTGGTCAAAATGTAAATGCAATTTTTATATATTATGTATAGAAAACAACTGTGATGTTTCTATAATCATTATGACTTAATACAATGATAGAATGTAATTTATCTACCCCAAGTCCATGATATACTCAATTCATTATTTACAGTTCTTAAGCTCCATGTAAATCCCTCTGGATCTTTCAAAAATATTGTAAAAAGATGATTTGAATAAAAGGATTCATGAAATATTTTTTAAGATTTTTGTATAAATTAAATGATAAATATAGTAATACATCAAGTAATATCATACTCTAAATTTATTTTTATTTTTGAGATACATTTTTTAGAATAATGTTTTATTATCCTTTCCATATATAACTTCCAAAAGATATTGATTCTGATGATGTAAGTCCTGTTAAAAACTTCACAGTATATAAAAAACATAAAAAAATAAAAATCTTAAAATAAATTTAATAAATGATTTAAGCTTTTGTTTTTCTTTCAATATTTGGATAAATTAATATTAATTCTACTGTGCAGAAATATAATTTTTTTAAAAATTAAAAAAATCATATAATATTACAAACTTAGTCACAGAACAAAATTTTACTAAAATTCTTTTACAATCATGGTTTTATTTAATTAATAAATAGACATTTTCAAGTAATATTGAACAAAATACAAAGAGATATATATATGTAGATAGAAAAATAGCCTTTTCAAGATCCACTTCCAAATCCAACCATTGTATGATTTAGTTTCTTCACTCTGAGGCCATTAATCTCTTCTTAAATCTGAAACCAACAATGTCATAAAGACATATTTAGATGTTAAAGATGGTCGGTTTTTGAAGTGAATTATGTGATGGTTATTTTATTTTCTACTTTGGGGCCATCAATCTCATGAAGAAATCATTTGATTTTAAAGGTGGTTGGTTTTTGAAGTGAATTATAGGAAGGGTATTTTGTTTCTTTCTATCTATCTATCTATCTATCTATCTATCTATCTATCTATCTATCTATCTATCTATCTATCTATCTATCTATCTATCTATCTATCTATCTATCTATCTATCTATCTATCTATCTATCTATCTATCTATCTATCTATCTATCTATCTATCTATCTATCTATCTATCTATCTATCTATCTATCTATCTATCTATCCATCTATCCATCCATCCATCCATCCATCCATCCATCCATCCATCCATCCATCCATCCATCCATCCATCTATCTATCTATCTATCTATCTATCTATCTATCTATCTATCTATCTATCTATCTATCTATCTATCTATCTATCTATCTATCTATCTATCTATCTATCTATCTATCTATCTATCTATCTATCTATCTATCTATCTATCTATCTATCTATCTATCTATCTATCTTATATTTTATTGAATTTTAGTTGAAAATGTGTATTTGATAATAGATTGTTTTTTGGCTGTTTTTGTATTGTTATATGATTTTCTGTTTTATTTATTATTTCTAATATAGCATTAGGCAGCATTTAATTTATTTAAAAATATAACATAAAAAATTTTAACATCATAACAATGGTTTTAATTTTTTTTTAATTTTAGATAAATAGCTTTATATTCCATAAATATATATTTTTCTGATATAAAAATTAATAGAAAAGAAATCTTGTCATAATTTTTAAATTTGCATTTAGATAGCCCACAAATGTAGCATTTGGTCAGATGATGATTAATATGCTTCTGATTCTGACCTCAACTTAGGACTTGCCTTAAAGAAAAGAATATGCAAGGGAGTATACCCAAAATACTTGGAATTTTGGAATGTTATATGTTTTTTTAAGTGCTGCAAATTAAATCTCCTTCAAAGTAAAAATCATTTAATGCAATGTTTGATCTTAACATGTTTTCTATTTTTCAAAGCAGTTTTGTAGCTCTTGCAAAATAATGCTTCTTAATGTCCTACCACTTTTTTCTTCATTTTTTTTTATAGATGCAACATATTTTCTTTGAGGACTATTTCCATTCAGTAAAATAAAAAGAATTCACATGAATATCATGTGAATATAGTGGGTATATAAATGCATAAAAAGGCTGTTTATGACTAAAAATTGTTTAATTCTCAAGGCTTTGTATGCTGGCATTGCTGTAGTGAAACTGCCACTCCCCACATTTTTAGAACCCAGGTCATTTTCATCTCACAACATCATGTGAATGTTTCAGAACCTGTAGGCAAAATGTTTGATAATTATGAATTATGGGTAAACAATGATGTTTCCATAAAAAATCAACATCATCTTCACTCACTATGGTTTTTTGGGATGTGGTGAATTTAAACTCTCCCATTAAATGACTCACAATTTTTCCCCCAAGATTCACTTGCTTGTAAGCAGTTTCAAGCACTACAACCCTTTCATTTTTTCTAACAGAAAACAGATTTCATCTTGTTCCAACTTTTCAGCCATGACAAAAATTGATAAATAAGTGAGACAAGCCAAAGAATTTGCTACATGATGCCATAACTTTACTCAATGATGCCATTTGGAAGACTTATAATGATGATGAGATAAGATGAACTATGACTTCTTTTTTTTGGAGGTAGTAATCTTTCAGCTACCATGCCCCAAAAAACCTGTTAGCCACTTTACCTTCCCTTTCTATTCCCCACCCTAAGTGTTTTCCATATTCTTCTCTATCCTGCTCCATTCCATTTCCACAACATAATCTTTGTTAACTTCATGGACTTTATATCTACCCCCCCCTTTCAAAATCTAACATAAAAACCAAGAACCCACCTTCTGTACAATCACTTTGTTTATATTTATTCTTTCACAACCTCATTATTTGTATGCTTTCTTCTTGTAAGTATTTATATTCAATTAATAGATGCATAATATATTCCATCACTTTCTTACATAATTTGCAGAATAAATTAACCACATTTCTCCATTTATATGTGTATTCCCTTCTTGCTAATGATTCTGTTTGAGCCTTAAATAGTAAATTACTTTTCTTGCTATTATCATAAATTAAACTCACACCCAATATTCTGTTTACTTCTATACATATTTAAACTCTGTTTACTCTCCATACTAGTTCTCCATCTGTATAACTTTCTATTATTATTAATGCATCTATTCTTCTTATTCCTTGACAATATAGCACTCAGCAATTCTCCAAAGACACACATCACACTCTTTGTATAAGTATACTGACATAAAGTCTTTATCCAAATCTTTTGCATACCATACCACCTTCTCACCATCTTCTTGTCTAATCTTTACTCATAACCCAATTTAAACACTATTTTGGCTATTCTCTTATTATCCTTAAATTGCAACATACTGACATTTTTATTTTATTTTTTGCATCTCTCATATAAAAACTTAGCAATCTCATTTCTCACTGAATTGCTTCGTTTGCTGATCACACATTTGCATCTAATAAATGTCTTACTATTTCTCTTTGTACTTTTTCTAAGTAATCTAACATCCCTTTACTAACACAACACATCATTATCATAAGTTTTTTTTTCATGTTTCATACCATCGGTAGAAAGCGAACCTGCTAACCTGGGACCGCTGCTTGTAAGGCAGTTGTGCTGAACACTCGACCACCAATGCTTGACTTCATTACCATAAGTTAACCTTTCTACTGCTACTCCTTTTCATACAATTCGAGCTACATCATATTTATTATATAAAACACTGTTAATTTTTTTTACCAGTTCCTTTATTTTCTACACTTCATTTATCATTTTTTTTCTACCATTCATCCAAATATTTTCTCTGACTACTTAAGATGATTTCCAAATAACTACATCTATTTACCACATTTAATTATATATTCCCCAATAAAAATTCTTTTTCATCTCTTTTCCCAGCTTTTATCATCATTATTTTTGATTTTACTTCAATAAATTTAATCCCCATCTCTTCATCTGCCCTTGCACATATCTTCAGCATAACTTCCATACCTTCTATATTTTCTCTGCACAAAAAATATCAGCAAATAAAAGACCTGATAATATATACACTCCCTTGCCATCTATTAATATCACCTATCCTTCTATCTAATCTTTCTATTGATCTCCCTATTTCCTTCAAATATAACAAAACAAAATAGGTAATACAGGGCATCCTTTCTTTAGTCCCACCCAACTTTTAACTCGAATTAATTCTATATTTCCTAATTGATAAGTATAATAATTATTTTCATACCATTTCTTAATAAGATCCATTAAAGCTTCATTCATTTCTGAATTTACTAAATTTACCCATAATCTATTTCTATTTATTTTATCATGTGCCTTTTCTATATCTATTAATACTATATATGACTGTCTACCTGTATTTCTACCCATATCTATAATGTCTATCTGATCAAAAACCTTGCATTTCTTTCACTATATTATTTTTTTCCATCCATTTTTCCACCCTTCCAGCCACCATATATGCAGAAATTTATATAATACTGATGTGTAGTTACCTCACTCTGGTATTATTCGAGCTATCTGGAAATTCTCTCTTCTATGCCATCTTTAAACATGATAATATCTTTAATTTTGTCCTATTCTCAAATTCATCATCATCTCTGCTGCCCATCTATCTAAGCCTCTTGCTTTTCCATTTTCCAATTTCTTCCCTGTCTCACTCAATTCATTTTCAATAAACCTAATATTTCCATTACTATATGTTGTTATGATTGTTATCATGATGTCATTCACATCTAACATCTTTTTTTATATCCGTTCCATTCTTATTTAAAATTGTCTCTAATTCTTCTCTAGAGCTACATTATTTTTCCTCATCATCTAGTAATACTATTTCTCTCTTCCCTACATTCAATCTTTTAATATATTTCCAAACTTTTTTACCCTTATTTCATCCACTTTATTAATATCCTCCAGTAATTTACTAATTAATTTCATTCTCTTTCTGTAATTATCTATTTTAGCCAACTTATTTTTAATTTTTTTTTCCCTATTAGATATTAACATCTTTTTCACTTTGTTTTTAATATGATATTTATATTCTCTGCATGCTCTTTCCTCTCTTTTACACTTTTACTAATTTTTGCTTTTCTATTATTTTTATTTTTGAATATTCTCACCTAAAAATATTTGCCATTTTTTTTACTACAATCACACCAGTCCTTGTATTCTCTCCCAACAAACTCTTCAATGATTTTTTCTATTTTTATTTTATATTTTTCTAACTTAATCTTAACATTTATTCTCCATCCACATCTTTCATTATCCTTTTTACTTTTATTACTATTTTCCATCATATTACTAACCATTTCTATTAGAAAAAAGATATAATACTTATTAATACTCTCTCTTCATGCTCAAATGCTTTAATTTTACATACTTTATTCATTCCCTCTTTCTCTATTAATACATAATCTATTGTGTGACATATTTTCTGGATCATGTGTAATTGTCTGTTCCTCATAAATATTTGATAAATTTTCAATGCGTAAATTCACTCTCTAACAAAATTGTTTCAAAAGCTGTCCATTCTTGTTATCTATATGATCAATTTTTCCCAATATACCCACTCATATCCCTATAACCATTATTTTCATCCCCTTTTTTGTTTTACAGAAAGGTCCTGCAAAAGACATTAGTGGTGGAAGCATGTACTACAATAAATCTGGCAATCAGAAAAGAATTAAATATTTTTAGGATTGCCTCATAAAAACAATTCAAAAATTTTATTGCTTAGAAGTTCAAACACAAGAAATAACAAATCTGGGCCAGAAGTTATGGACCTTGTTACTTTAGAGTCGCCATTCTTCCACTACATTAATCTAGATCTATTTAAATTTATAAATTCAGAATTTGTTAATCCAATTCAGATTTGTACAAATCAGTCAAGTGAAAGATAAAATTAGATAAATTTAATTTTTCTTTTTAAAATATATTATTGTGTATTTAATTATAATTCATATATATATGTAAAATAAATAAAATATCCGTTAATTAAAAACAATATTGTAATTATAATTGAAATAATATTTTTAACGGTTTACAAACAATTACAAACAATCCTTAAATCCGCAGAAGTACTTTAGGTTACTTTCTAACCTGCCTCAACTGCCATTAAATTCAAATAATAGGATACATTTAATTTGAAATATGTTTTAAGTCACGGAGCTAAATACGTTGGTGGTATTTGGAAAGATTATAATTTGGAACTAATTGCAGCTGTTCAAAATTCATTTGAAATGATTCCTGGTAATGATAATTTTGCTGATGATATTATTAAGAAAATTAACTGTAATAAATTTGATACAATATCTTATGATAAATCATGGCAATTGGCTATTTCGGAATTTAAATGGAAATTGAGGATTGATAATATGATTTGTTTGAAGGAGGATAAAGGTTTGGGTATGTGTTTGTTGATGAAATGTCAATATATTAATAAAATTAAAATGCAAATGGACAAACTTGGTTTCTTTTTGATTGAAGATTATAATATGGATGGTCAAAGAATAAAGTTTATTAACAATATTTTTAAAAAGTGCTAAAAATAAAGTTTAAATAATAATGTATGCTATATGATATATCCTTCTTGTGCTATATGGTCCTCGTATTTTTGCAAATATAAAATTACATAAAGAAGGTAATCCTTTGCGAGTTATGATAGATTTTGGTGGTTCCTTCATATATCAGTCTTCTAAATATATTGATAAATTTTTACAAGACTTTTTAGGATTTGGGGAAAATACTATTGCTTCATCGTTTGACTTTGTAAATAGTATTACAAATTTAATGATTGATGAAAATGATGTTACTGCTTCATTGGATGTTACAGAAATGTATGGATCTATTGATAGAATGAATTCCATAAAAATAATTGAACATGCATTAAAAAGTAAAAATATTTGTAAATATATGATAAAATTTATCATTGATTCTTTAAAATTTTTTAATGATAACATTGTTGCATCTTTTGAAGGTCAATATTATAAAATGACTAAAGGTTGGCCTATGGGTTTGCCTGTAGTTGCACAAGTTTGCAATTTTGTTTTATCTACACGTGAGAGTAGTATTTTAAATATATATATTTTTGGAGATATTAAAATTTACAAAAGATATGTCGATGATGTTTTTGTTTGTGGAAATACTAATAGTATAAATTTCCTTATAGAGGAATTAAATAAGTTGAATGGCTTGAAATGGACTATTGAAAAAGAAAAGGACAATAAGATTAACTATTTAGATTTAATGATCACAAGAGATAACAGTATATTAAATTATAAACTAATAATGATCACAAGAGATAACAGTATATTAAATTATAAACTAATAATTAAGCCACTGCAAAAAAGAGGATATATAAATTGTAAATCAAAAGTACCAATGATGCATAAGATGGCAAGTTTTAAATCTTTTTTGTTTCAGAATGAAAAATTATGTCATTACCAAAGTGATAAACTGAAAAATATTGAGATATTTGTCAAGGAATTGCTTGATGTTGGTTATAAAATGGAACAAATGAACAATGCTTTATGTCAATTTAAAAAAAAAAATATTATGATTTAAAAGAAATGAAGATTAATAGTAAAAAATGGATATCTATTCCATTTATTTCAAATCCACAAGTAAATTTTTTTAAGGATTTATATAAGAATGTGTTTAATGTTTCATTCTACCTTCCAAACAATATTAATAAATTAGTCAATAATTCTAATGATGTCATACTTGTCAAGCAAAAAGTAATGTCATATATCAAATTTTTTGTGATTGTATGCTATCATATATAGGTGAATCTAAGTGCAGTATTGAGAAAAGATTGAAGGAACATGAATTGTTATATAAGTGTGTAAAAAATAAAAATAATGGTGATTTAATATCTCCTTCAGTTTTCTTTGATCACGAAAAAACATGTAAATATAAATTTAAATTTAATTTTGAAAATGTAAAATTCTTTATGAAGAGAGAAACCATAGTAAAAGAAAAATTAAAGAGGCAATTTTTAGAAACAGGAATAAAGCACATTTAATAAATCGACAAACTTCTAACATTAAAATACGAGATTCATGGAATTTGAATTGATGACATTTGCTTCCGCTTTTGGTTTTTGAATTTAATGGCAGTTGAGGCAGGTTAGAAAGTAACCAAAAGTACTTCTGCGGATTTAAGGATTGTTTGTAATTGTTTGTAAACCATTAAAAATATTATATATATATTTAATAAAACCTTTTTTTGGTCATTTTTGTTTTTAAATAACTTTGACTATTTTTTTAAATTGAACGTTCCATTATCAGATTTTCAATAAACTGGACAGTTGAGAGGTGTGGGTTAGAGTATTTTAAAGTCTGTACATTAAAGTATGAAAATTAGCTATCTTAATATACAACTGAGCACTGATTGCATATATATGTAGAGATGGTAATCTGGACCAACTGATGAGTGATGGTTTAGCACCAAATACGTCTATTGGTAATTATTTATCTTTTCAACATGTGTGTAATCAGGTGGGTCAGCAATATGAGATGGCATGGAGACTTGAGGGTCATATGAAAGTCTGACTTCGAGTCCCTTATATATTAAATTGATACAAAACCTAATCAATTTATATGAAAAGTTCAATGATATAAACAACTAACAAATATAATATTTTGAAAATATAAACCACCATGCTCTTTACATTAAGAATAAATTAAACAATGTATCATTCATTGGTTGTTCACAAATGCAGTTATCTATCTTTAGTTTATTATAAATAATTATAAAATCACAGTTTATTTAAAAAACAGTTTACCTGAATGCTAATTCTTGGCATACAGATATTAACTTTTATTGCACTTCTTTCTTATGTCATGTATATTCTAGCAGTGTTTTTTTTTATTTAAAAAAATGTAGGTTTATTAATAATAGGTATATACAAATGTTTTCAGTGATAGTTATATATGTTTATATTGTTATAGGTTCTCCAAGAGTTTGTGTAGAATGAGATGAGATCTGATTTGTTTGTTTAGTCAGATCGTAGATCAGAGAAAAATTAGTGTGTATATAGGACATTTTTATGTCCATACATTAATCAGATATTTGCGTGTTTCTTTTACCTGTTATATAGTTTATCATTCATCAGGATTGATGTCATTTTGTAGGTAGGGTATTTTTAGCAATTTCCATGTTTCTTCGTGTAGTGTTGTGTCCTATAATACTCATTTTTATATAAAATGTATTATGTAACAATAGACTTAAATCAATTCAATACTAATAGATGATCATAATTTTCAATATTAATTTTATCATTTGATCGAACTTTATCTAATGTCATATATAAAGAACTATGCTCCAAGAATATTTGAGCTCATAGCTAGTGAAAATTAAAGCCATTTGCCATTAGAAACACAACTAACTAGGAATCAATATTATTTAAAAGTTTTCTTGCGCTTTTTTCTAGCATCGATTATTTTGAAAGCCTATATTTTAGTCTGACAAAATGGAACAAAAAGATAAAAAAAAACAAAAACGATATATATAAACAAACTATGGAAATTACATGATTTTACAATTAATGAATATGTTTTTACAACTAACTAACCACTTTATATATGTTATTTTCAAAATTTAAAAATTAAAGCAACAGATATCTACTCAATCATAAAACAATCATTTCAAAGCAACCATTCAAGGAAATTGTAATCAGAAAATTGAGATAATATTTTATTTTGAGAGCCATTGATTATTCATTGTTTGAATGCCATGATTGTTTTCATATTATTACTAATTTTGTTTTCTTTTTTTAATCCCACTGAGAGCAGGGTATTTGTCATGAACGGTTTAGTGTAGTAATAGATTGGTATAATTAAACGCAACATCTATGAATTGTGGCTCAGTTCTGACAAATTTGGTTCACAAGCATATGAGAAACTAGCTAATAAAGCATTTAATTATTACTATTATTTAATGTGGTAATCTTAATTTGAGAAAAAAAAGCAATAATAATTTTTGAAGCACTGTTACAAATACGTACATTACATACTCCTGCAACAAACATTATATTTTTGAGAAACTTCAATAATTTTCCTAGTTGACTCTTAATACTATATTCCCAATAAAAATATTAATATTGCAAAACCATGTTTAAGTTTATAGTAAAATCTCAGGTCTATTATTCTTTATTAATTTCTAATTACCAATGAAGTAAAGATGAACTCTTGCAATTATAGATTTAATATCTTAATATTGCATGAGTTAAAAACATATTAATTAGTATCATAATTGTGTAATTGCTTTCAAAATATATTACAAGGCATCCTGAAATCAATTTTTCTTCAACAGCTTATAAAATACATCCAAGACAAATGTTGCTGAAGAAAAAATCCATCTCTGACTACTGCATGTTTAAGTTTTTTATCTTTAATTAGTAAAATAAATTTATTTAGGGATAGCCCTCAAACACTAAAAATAGTCTGTATATCAATATTTGTATTGGTCTGATCAGAACAACATTCAAAAGGCTGATTTTGTTTTCATTTCAAATAAAATCTTACCAGATTTCTATTTTAATCTAAAACCTAGTTTTTGAACATAATTATAAATACCTGCAAATAAAACTTTGGTTGGAGCAAAAACATATTGAATATTCAAGACAAGACAAGTTTTTTTCAATGCTTCAGATTTTATACAATCAGTAGTAATTCTTTCTGTTGTGCCACAATATCATTATTAAGTGTCTGCCATAAATGATTAAGGCCCTTTAAAAGTAAAGTCATTGCAATTTCCTAAAAAAGAGATGAACAAAGCAATCTTAAAAAGGAAGATCTTAATGTGACACTAAACACAAATCTGTAAACTACAAATATTGGTCTGTGTATTTGGCTTCTTGTGATGCTGTATTATAAGTTCTAGAAAATCTTTCTAAAATATTACAGTGGTTTTTCTATCTACCAATTACTACTACACTTTTATAAAATATTTTTGAGATTATTTTTATAACAAAAATTGAGTCTGCCTCTTTCTTGGAAATTATTATGTTGAAGGATTCCCATGAAATACTTTTTTTGAAATTCCATTCATTGCACATGTCCACTTGATAATGGTGTGTCTTTCAGTAATAGATTCTTATTATCAATTACATGCAATTAACACTGAAGTTGATAATATAACTTAGTTACATCACTATGACAAAATGACTTAAATTTTTAATTCGTTAAATGCAGCAGCAAACTTCACTTTAACAGGCGACACTGCTTTCTATCTAATAGTCATAAAGATATGTTTTTAATTTGTTAAATGTGTTAAAAGTAGGATTGAATGTAGGCTGACATTATTACATAATGCAGTCTTTTTACCTAATACTATTGAAAGCTAAAGTGAAAAATTGTTGATATTTTTCCAATCATTGAATGATAAAGAACTTGAAATTTGATTTTTAATTACTAAATCAAAACTTTACAATTAGCATTTACATATTAAAAATGTTCAGAAAATTATAAATTATATGATTTTTTTTAAATTTTGTTTTAATCAATTTAAATCAATAATGTTACTAGCAACACAAGGCTGTATCCACATGTATTCTTTATTATTTGAATAACATATGTGCATTACATGCATAACTTTTGCTAAAATTATTATTACAATTAATAAGATGACAAAGTGTCAATTAACACACATCTTTAAACACATTTACCATTTCAGCAGTCTCAATGGTTTCTCTAATGGTAAATAGTGTTTCTTTCATCCTGTCATGCATAATCTGTACCATATAAATAAGTTATTGCCAGACAAACAGTTCATTTTAAAAAATTGCTATAAAATTTTTAGCTAATCAAGAGAAATGATCAAAGTTCATAAAAGCAATATAACTTAACAGTTTAAATCTAAACGAGTCACTAGAATACATATATCACTCAATTAAGTCATTTGAGTTATAAAAGTGACATAGATGAATTTAAATTCACACATCCTGCATGATTCGGTGCAGTATCAGTATGGAATATGGCTCAACTTTAATGCTTTTAATGTTGAACTTATTTGCTTGTATAATCTGGGTATATTTGAATAAGACCAGAACAGAACAAGGGGTTATTAAGTACTACTCTGTGGCTTCTAATGATTATCAAATCTTACACCAGATGCCATAAAATTAGCAAGAATAAAATAATTTCCCAATAAATACCAATGGGTGAGGTCTCAGGTTCTGTTTGGTCATGTGGTATTTTATTAATTTGAATTGATTTACTGATAATGCATATATACTTCAATATTTTCCTTGGTAATTTTAAATAGAGTTGCTCATATTCATAATTCATTCTATTTGACCATAATATGAAAATTTGTATTTTATGATATAACAGCTACTAAATAAAAGTAACAATTCATTTAAAAAAAAATGAATATCAAATTTTCTACCAATATGTTTTAAGTTAGATTTATTTTTTAATTTAACTATCATAAACTTGGAAAATACTAAACTAACCTTTTCCAATCATTGCCTATGAATGCCCATATATAGTGACAACTTATTTTATATACTATTGATTATAACACAAAACATAAGATAAGTTTCATTAGTAGCAATTATATTGCTGTTAATCTTGATCAAGTCTTAGTTCTAATTGCTTTCCTTCTACTTTTTGATCTTGAAATGTTTATGCAAACACATTTGTAAATTTGTAATTAATCTATATATTAAACAAAAATTTAATGATACACAAACTTGAAAATGATTTACAATTCTAATGTATTATGACAAGGCAGGAACAATCCTTCTAGTTATGTACTTTAATAATCATCTTGTATTCACCCATGAACATCAACTTTAAAAGCATAAGTGTACATTTAGGCTTAGAGTTTCTTTATATATAAACCAGTCTTTTCTCATGATGCTGAAATCAGTGCTTCAATCTATTATGTACCTAAATTATGTATTTTATATATATATAATATTTCTTTCATATACACTTCAGTGCAAACAAATTTTCTTAAAAACTTTTTTAGTTTTGATTGCCCAGCAGTCTTCATCAGAGCTTTATCAGTCCTCCTTTGGTTATTAATTTAACTGGATCAATTTATGGCAGGAAAAATCAATCCCATTTTTAACCATCTGAAATGAAATCTGTAGTAATTTTGAATTTACTTTTAATAATAAATCTTTTATTTATATAGCATGTGGAAGGTCATTTTTAAAGTGCATGACTGAAGGGATTGTTCCTTCATTATAATATTGCATACATAGGATGTGCTATAAAAATAACAGATTATTCAAAATTACTACATATTTCATCACAAGTCGTTAAAATGGGATTGTATCTCTCTCCTCCCATAGATCAAATAGGTTTATCCAATTAAATTAATAATACATAATTCAGGCATATAATAGATTCAAGTCTTGATTTTAGCATAGCGAGAAAGACTGGTTTATATGTAAATCAACCCTAAACATAAACATACATTTATGCCTTTAAAGTTGGTACTCACAGGCAAGTGCACGGTGATTCTTAAAGCACATAACTGGAAGGATTGTTGTTTTTCTTTATAATATTACATACATGGAATGCACTATATAAATAACAGCCTCAATTAACTTGCCCACAATATGATAAATAATGTTGAATTAAGATTCATAGTAATAATAATACAATATTTATCTTTAGATATTGGTTGCACAGGATTTCTCCATGTATACACACATTTATTCAACTGTTGTTTGCAAAACCCTTAATTTGGAAATAATTAAAGTTTTCTATTTTTTTTTAAAAAAACTTTAAAATCACTTCTTTATGACATTAACATATCAATTATTCTAACTTAATTTAAAAGATATCTATTTGTTTTTTTCTCCTCCTCCTTTAATATTAAAACAAATTATTTAACTTTGCTTAAAATTAATTATTTTAAAAATCACTTAAGAGAAGAAAAAAAAACTATTTCTTTTATTCTAACTTAATTTTTTTTCCTTTTCTTTTTTAAAATTATATAACCTAATCAAAATTATCTCAAATTTACAACTAAATCAGACAAGCCAAAAAAATAACTCTAAAATACAACCATTGGTTTTACTGATATAAGCAGACTTCTCAAGTGTAAAGAACTAAAAGATAGCAAATTTATACTTTATTCTCAATTCCACTTGTATTCCACACATCCTTTATTGATTAGTTTAGCTTTAAGTTTTTAATGGCTAAAAGTATATATAATAATAAATAGAACTTTACAGAATATGTGAAACTATATACATACATATATAAATTTGCATATATAAAATAAATATACCTAGAAAATATAATTTTAAACTATTCAATATTTTCATGATTACCTTTAAAAATATGTATGTAGAAAAAGAGCTCATTTGATAATTAATTTAGAAAGTTTTATAGATCAAAATCAATATAAATATCTTTATCCTACTTTATCAGACCCATAAATATATAACTTAAAACCAACAAAACATCACATGCTCACCATTTTCTATGCTTTCACAAGGTGTTATTAGCAATAGCAAACCCTCCAGACAGTAGTGCCACCCAGTGCAAGCTTTAGTAATCAATGAATACAGGAAGGTTTTATTGAATATATAACTTTATAATTGTTTTACTAGCATATTTTTTTTCCATTTTGAGTACTGTTAAAGTTCACTTTTATGTTTTACTGCACTATCCAAATCATTTTCGGAAAGTCATATTTATATATAGTGTTTATGGGTGGAAATTTTATTTTATTTCTTCATTTCATAGGTTGCTGGCATTTAGAATTGGTTCTATAGTTCTCCACAAAAAATATATAAAAAAATCAAACTTTTGATCTAGTCTTCCATGTAGAATAGGTTGTTGTTAGAATTTGGAAAGGCAATAAACTGGTACACTTCATGTAAACTTCATTGACTTTTTTAAATTTAAAACATTATTTATACATTTTTCTGGAAATCAAATTTAAATATAACTTCCATGGGTGTAACATTGACTATTTTGTAATTTTATAAGTGGCTCACATTTAGAAACTGCCCCACACTTTCTACAGAAAATTCAGAAAAATTAAACTTTTGCTCTACTCTTCCATATAAAATAGGTTATTATAATCTGGAAAGATAATAAACTGACACACTTCCTTCACAGGTTAGAATTTCATGGATGTTTTGCTTATTTAAAACATTATTTATACTCTTTTACCAAACTCTATCTCTATCTAAAATTTTATCATCATTTGGGATTAACTTGTATTTGTATTGATTAGTACAAATAAGTATAAAAGAGTTTTTCTTTTTAATTAATCAAACTGAAATTATAAAATAATTATTTGTAGTTAATTTAAAATAATTATAAGATTAAAATTTAATTGAAATAGTTTTTTAAATATTAAAATAGTTTATTTTTCTTAAATTTTGATCTAAATAATTTATTTTTAATTTGTCTTTTAATAATAATGCTATAAAAGAATTATTTTATGTAAAAAAAATTTCTGCATTAAAAATATTCTTAATTATATTAAGTTAATATGCTAATCAATTTAAAACAATTTTAACCTCTAAGAAATAAAATAATATATTTTTGAATATGTTTTTTTTTAATTTGTTTGCACCAAATATTTGTATGCACACACATATATATATATAATTAATTTTTTAAGGATTGTTATAATAAATAGATATAAGGAGATTATACCCATGTAAACAGAGATAATATTAATTTTGATGTTATCAGGAAACTATTATATATTGTACCCTCACTTCCAGGAAATATGTAGTAACAATAAACTGATCTAGCTCAGATAAATAATTATGTTCATCTAAAATGTATCTAATAAATAATAACTATATTCTTTAATACTATCTATTATTAATTAGTTCAAATTAACAAATAATAATATGGTTTTGATTCTTAAATTAAATAAATAAACATTTAATAAAAATCATGAGACTATGAAGTGAGTTTACAAGTGGCAAAACGAATACATTAAGCCAATATCCCACAGGATATCACCTCAATGGCATAAGAATACTATTCTTATTCTTATTACTTAAACAATAAATCTATAGTACTTCAATGCCTTTAATCCAATTTAATTAAGTAAATGACTCTTAATAAATTAATCTGAATATCTTCATCAAAATGATTTAGCTCAAGTTATCTCAGGTTCTTTTAAAATAATTCTAAAATAATTATAACTTCTGTAATTAAGTATGATAAGGGATTTAATATCACTCCTATCTACATCTAACTAATACTACTAATAAAATAATAATAATAATACTAATCTTCAATTTATAATTTAATCTCATATCTTTTCTACTTGTAATATTACTCATGTATATCACATAATAATAATAATGTAATGTAATCTTCTATTATCCATCTGGCATCTTAAATAAACATATATGGTATGATCTTATAATCTGAGAATATGTGGCAGTCATTAAAAATATAATTCTGTGTAAATCTTTTGTGGTTATTTTATGACCAGAATGATTTTATAATAAATGAAATTTCTTTAATAAAATCATATCAATAAAACATTATAACTCTTAAATAATAACTTTATTTATGTTGTGCAAATATCATGTCTTAATTCTAATTATCTGTGATTATGTAATTGTGATGTTAAGAAATTGAGTTGACACCAATATTTATAACAAAACTTAACAAATTTATTAATAAACTTCAACAATAAATTATATACAGTATATACAACATGAATGAACTTTGTTTTACTCCCATTTAGGTAATCTCACAAAAATAAAATATATTAAATAAATATATCGGATATAAAAAACATTGCTTTATAAAATATTCATCATTAAAAAAACATTACCATAATATCTTTATGGCCTCCATTAAGTTTCTTTAAATTATTACATGGCAAAAAGTACCATTTTATTATTAATTCAATATACCTTTATTATTTATTATTTAGTTTTTAAAATACTCTTATTATCTCATATAATTATTTCTAACCTATTCATAATGTAAATAACCTTAACTAATAACATATCCATTACTCTAGATTGCTTATTACTCATCAATGTAATGTCAAATAAAATGTAAGTATTGATGTGTTATTATTATAGAATAATTTTTATATAAAATTATGATCACTTATACTCTTCAAATGTGATTTATGTATATTTCTTTTACTTGTAAAAATATGCATTAAAATTGAATTTTTTTAAAACTTACTGACTAAATAATATCTTTAGAAAAATATATTTCATTCATCATTTATTTATTTGTAATAAATAATAATGAGTCCCAAACATAAAAAGTTTATGATTCCTTATTAACAAGTTATAATCTTGTACTCTTTGCACTTACTTATATCCAAATGTGCACATGAACTTTATATTAGCTTTCCTTAATTGGTTAGACAACAACATTTTTACAACTTTTGAGGGTGGATGGTATGATATGAGAGATGGTTGGCCGATGGGTCATCCCTTTAGTGGAGTAATTTCCAGCATATTTTTAAACTTTTTTGAAAAACAAATAATTTCTAAATACATCTCTAACACTGCTGGATTAATTTACATGTATTATGTAGATGATGTGTTTATGGCAGCTCCAAAAGATGTAATCACCAACATTAAAAATGAATTACAACTGCAAACTAAATTGATTATAAACACCACTTGGGAAAACGAATGGCAGAAACTAAAATATTTGGATTTTCTGGTCCATAGAGAAGGCAGAGCTCTGCACTATTGCATGATTGTTAAGCCTCTTGAGGTCAGAGGTTTTACCCACCCGAAATCCATTTCACCTACAGCACATAAATTCGCAGGTTTAAACGCGTTTTTATTTAGGAATCAAAATTTTTGTAAATTTGAGGCTGATAGGAAGACTAATATTGCATGCTATATAAAAGATTTGTTAAGTGTCAGATTCAGCTACAGATTAATTACAAAGAAAATAGATCAATTTTACAGAAAATCAATAACTAACCACATAAGTAAAGATAAACCACAAATTACCCTCCCTTATATTCCCAAATTATCACAACAGATGATAAAGACTTTGGCTGGTGAATTTAAGGTTGGCTTCTGCACTCCCCCTAATACTAACAGATTTATTAATAATTCGAAGAATAGAACAGATCCATCTCAGACACCCCAAGTCGTATACAATATTTCATGTCCTCAGGCTGGATGCAGTGCCACATACTATGGGAAAACCAAGGCCACTGTTCATAATAGAGCTGCTCAACACATTTATACTTACAGAAGAGCAAAAAGGAACAACGATAACTTCTCAATATTCTTCAAACATGAGAAGCAGGATGGCCATGTGTTTGAACCTGGCAACCCCAAGATAGTATGCTCTGAAGCCAATGACTTCAAAAGAAAAATCAAGGAGGCGTATTTTGTTATCAGTGATAACAATTCCATCAATAGACGTGATACGTGTTTTTCTATCTCAAAAAAATGGACAAACTAATTTGCATTCATATTTGCATATTTTATTAGTTAGCAACATTGCATAAATGATTTATAACTTATGTTGGCCATGAATATGAGGGGAAACCTCAAAAGCACTCAGCCCATTTAATTGTTTTGGTTTTTGCAGCTTCTTTGTCAGAGGGTAAATCACTTTTATATGCTATTATATCCTTACTTTAAAACAATATAAGCCATCTTATCTTCTTCAATAAGACTTCTACATTTTAAACTTAATCATCATTTCATATTTTGAAATACTATCCTTTATGATGCAATTCGAACAATATCGATAGTAAATACACAAGTAGGTATATGGAATAAATCATTTTAATTTAATAGCACTTCTATTAAATAACCATCATGGTAACAGTGTATCATAAATAAGGTATGTCTACTTTAGTTCATCACCTCTACTAATAAACATAATGTCCAAGCTATCTATTCAGCTCTATGGAACATTACAACTTCAACATACAGAAAATAACACTATCATGCACATATACAAGCTATAGGGCTAAGTTATCTATACTTTCACAATAACCACTATTGTCTACACTTATTCCCATATAAAAAAATCCTACATAAAATATTATCTTGGTCCCATTTAACTTAATACCAAGCTTACATCACTAAATCTATCCCTACATTCTTATAACAATAAATAAATTCATGTCCAAAATAACCATCTAACTAATCGATAAGAAAAGATTATTTTTTTCCTTAGTAACTTTAAATACAAATACAAACAATCACTATCAATATCTCAGTTTATTATTTTTATCACTTAAAATAAACCTTAAATTCAGTTATAATAGAATCATATACTTATATTTCCCTTATATTAAAATGTACTTATAATATTACTAAAAGTATGCATATTCTTTAACAAGAATAGATAAATTATAAACTATGTGTATGTATTGTGTTTTTCATACTCATTTCATACATCCACACTAAAATATACAATAATAAAATACATAAGAAAATGATCAATACTTTTATAATTGTCACCATCAATAATACATCTTCATTGTCGATTATTCCATTAATATTTCTGGATCACAAACTAAATAAAATATTATTTAAATATCACTCATTCCATATCATAATACTTTAAAATATTAAATTTTTTATTTAAAAATTATTAAAAATTTTTTTTTAAATAATTAAGCACTAGATTAGTAAATAATTTAATGTTCTATGTTCCTATCCTTTTCCTATTCTATAAGCATTGTGATAAAGGTTAGTAAAATAAGATTTAAAATTCATATTTACAAAAAGAAAATCTGACAAAGTTCGTTATAAAAAATGTCATTTTCTCCTGTACAGCATTTGTTGACAAAAAACATCTTCATTTAACACAAAAAAAAACACGCATGCTCCAATAGTTCCACTTTCACGACATGTCCGACAATTCTTTTTAAAAATAAAGAAAATAACACAAAAGTAAGTAGACTTGTAAAATATTCCAATTGCAATACAAATAGTTCAGGTTCTTCTTTTATTTCTAACAGTAATTATTAAATGCATTTTTTAATCCTCTATTACTTCATATATCTTCTAAAAAATTTACTGCTTTCAGTTAAATTTCCCACTGGTCAATGTTCCTGGATACAACACAGCATTCAATTCATGGTATTTATTATATAATTTTAAATATTTTTATAAGTACTTTTCCGAATATATTCTGTATGTCCAGCATACAACTAACTTATTTTGAAGATTTTTCCAATGTAATATAAATTATTTGACCAATAATCTTCATTTTTAATTTTTTTTAAAAAATTATATTTTTCAAAAATCAATTTTCAATATTTCTTCATAAAGAAATATTTCAGTGTCTCAAATAATTGTTATTTTACATTACAGTTTTATTCTATTTTAAAATAGCTTTTAGAATAAAAGATTTCATTTTTTTTTCTTTCCATCTCTGATGAGCTTTTCTGAATCTTCTCCGTGAAGTTCTGTCTATTAAATTAGCACGACCACTCAACATAGGCAAAATTATATGCCTAGTAGGAAAATAATAATTCAATATTTTCATTAATAAATTTAAGTTCAGTGATGATTTCTCCATGTTTAAGTTGATGTTAAATTAGATGAAATAAATCAGCAAGTAAGGAATTACTTAATTTTTAGCCACACATTTCTATATCACACGATCTTATAATAACGAATTAATATCCTTTTTTAGAATTTAAAATAATAAAATTAACTATTACTAATATACGTAATTAACTAAAGTTGCAGTAACAGTAACAATGATAGTAAGAATTAGAATAATAGCAGTTTGTAAAATCTGTGCAGCTCTTATATATTCAAGCCTACTCCACATCTGATTGGCCAAACAACACTGGTTAAAGTTAAAACAAATAATAATTTACTAAATATTTATTTTTTTATCATATTATTTAATTCTCAATTAATTTTCATATTTTATTTACACTTAGTAAATACTCTAAAATAACTTTTACAAATCACATTATAATATTTATTACTATTTCTATCCTTTTTTTAAACAAAACATATTTATTTTCAAAATAAAACACAAATATGATTTTATTTATTATATTCATTTTAAAGATCCAATTTAATATTTATAACAGATAATATTATTTTATCCTTGAATAAACAAATCTACTATTTTTAAATCTTATATTAGAATTTTAAAATAGTTTTGAACTTTACTAAAAAACTTCCCAAGCACACGTGTGAAGATCCACACATCACGTGATTCACAAAATTACATGAGACGCTAATAATTTAACTGAAAAAGTAAAATAAATAATTTAATTTACAAAATATTACCTAAAAATAGTATTATAGCAAAATTTAAAATAATTATTCCAATATTATAAAATCAACTATGCACTTGCCCTACATTACTACTCTTAATTAAATGACTTTTAAATATAACTACTAAATACAATTATTATTATTAAATAGTCTATTCATTTAATTTTAAATTACTACTTTTAAAATTTACTTTAATCATTTATTTATAAGACTTATTAAATCAGTATTTATTATGGCCAGCTTTCCCAACCATACAATCTTATAATGATTTTTAGTTAACTGTTTTCTTTTAAATACCAACACAATATTATACATCAATTACTTTTACTTGCCCTAACTAAATTATTAAAAGATCATCAACACATAACATACATCATTTCCTTACTTAACTTTGAAATTTAAAATTTTCCAACAAAAGGGTACTATATATATATTAAACCTATTTCTCAATGTTTTTAAAGTACCGTTTTTTAAACAATATAAGTGTGATCTGATTTTATACTGTTTTTCTTGCCTATTCTACGTGCCTTGGCAATGAAACATTGTTTCAATATTTAAAATCTTATTTTAATAATTTTGGTTGGCCAGTGCTTATGAGAGGATATGAAACTTGGACAATTAATAGAAGAAAAAATATGTTAGAAATCACAAAAATTGATTTCAATAAGAATGGTAATGGAGATGAGCTGGTCATGCCTTTAGAAGAAATGATAATAGCTTAATAAATGAAGATTTAAACCAGGTCTAATAATATTATAAAATATGTAGGAAGAAACTAGATGTGGAAAAATGAATAAAATGAGAAAGTTCTCTGGATAGATATGGATAAGAAAAATTATAGATCGAAGAAACTGAATTAAAGTTTGAAAAACTGTTGAAATTTTAATTTATTATAGTCTTAAATCTGAGACAGAATAAAATATTTTACATTAAATAATCCTTTATTAGGTTTTTTAATAAATGTGTTTTATCAGTTCTTATTTATGGATTTGAGACTTGGACACTGAATAGAAGAATCTTTAGACCATTCAAGAAGTATGGAGAGATGCATGTTATGAGTAACAGGAAGAAATCAAAAATGCAATATATGGGTAAGAGAACAAATAGATATTATTGACCTCATTGAAAAAATTAAAAGACTGAAGTGGAGTTGGGCCGGACATATTGCTAGAAGAGATGATAATAGATGGACAATTAAAATCTTAAGCTGGATTCCAAGATAATGTAAAAGACCCAGAAAGAGACCACGTGTGAGATGGATGGATGAAATATGAAAGTGCGCAGGGGAGATGTGGAAAAGAGAAGCTAAAGATCAGAGAAGATGAATTGAACTTGGAGGGACCATCTTGCAGTGGATTGATAATGGCTGATGATAATGACGATGAATTCTTTATTGAGATTTTAATTGTTTCTTTACAATCCAACAGATACCTTAATCATTCTTTAAATTTACAATGATATGCAAATGCATTTTTAGATTTAATAAAAAGTAAAAGAATATATCATTATCAAAAATTATGAAAAAAAAAGAGTAAAATTGCAATAATATTAAAGATCACAATACCAACTGTTATGGTTTTTAAGAAAGTATGAATTGATAAAATATCTATTACATGTCTTAAAATATGCTTTCTTTGTTATTGCACATAGTAATACCTAAAATATATTTTATAATCTAGAGTAGCGTTAGCGTTTCTTATAAAATTTCGGTTATAATGATTGAATAAGTCATTTTAATTTAAGAGCAATAAGTTAATTTTATTCCTCCTATTTTAATTAATTTGGCACCTTTGAATTGTTCTGTTTTTTAATATTCAAACAAAATCAATATATTTAGCGTTTATATGAGGCTAATCATTTGCTTGAGTGATTATTTTTGATATGTGATAGCAATCAGTATTAATTGTTTAGTTTCAGTATGCCAATGTGTAATAAATGTTATAAGTGCTATTGATATACAAAAACCTGAAAAGATGCACTCTATTTTATCAAAATAATTTGACAGAAAATAATGTCAATATTGGATTTCAACTTTGCACTAGAATTCAATATATTTTTATAAGGTGAGCGGTTTACTTGATTGTTTGGGATTTACAATTTTCTCTTCTAGACTTAATTGATTGTTTTCATTTATAAAATTAAAAAGAACCACGTAGCTTGCCAGTTTCTCTTATGCATACACAAAATAGAAATTGTATTTGATAAAGTCATAGATAGCATTAGATTTAATCTACACTAATGACATGAAGATAAGAACAGGATTTAGGAATAAAATGAAAAAAAAAAATCCAGAAACTGTGTGTGTGTGTATATATATCAAAATATTCATTATATGCATATAAAATGATTAAACACTATACTAGAAGAAAATTAATCAATCAAATTACTGAATAATTTTTTTTTTCATTGTGTTCCATAATCTTACAAGCAATCATCCTAGTAAAAAACTCTCTTTCAATATAATATTTTCATATTTCTTGGAATGAATCATATTGATTTAGAGATTTAAATGTATACATTCTGCAAATTAAAAAAAAAAAATTTTCAACTTTTATTTAAATAACACAGTTGCATACTGCGAAATCTTATAATTTGTTTATGTTCGAAAGGAAATATACTAGTATTAAATATTTTAATGGAAACTAAGTATTTCACAGTGGTTAAAAATAGTTTCTGTTTAGTTTAGAACACACAATGGATAACACTTTAAAAAGATATATATATATATAATTAAGTTATATGCTAGAAAGAAATATGCAATCAATAAAACCAATTCCCAGCATTTAAGAACAACATTATTTATAACCATATAAACTGGAAACAACGATAAAAGAAAATGGTATAGCGATAAAATACTAGGAACATTAAAATATAAATTTTTTCTACAGTACAGGCTTTTTCATACCTGCACTTATATATGTAATATATAGGGGTTTGAACTCAGACTTTCACGCGACCCTCAAACATCCATGCTATCTCATACCCCTAGGAATATTAAAATAAATTAGTATGATTACAGTCTGCCTACAGTAATAAATAAATATTTTCAACAGAAAATCTAGAAATGCAAACTTCTAAGAACACTTAAAATATATTACTTAAATGTACTCACAATTCAAACAATCTAAATTAGCTTTATTACTAAAAAAACTTCTTATAAATTCCTTAAAGTAATTAGAGAATGCGGCTGATTATTTTGTTATATATATATATGACAGTATTTTTGGTAAAACGCCATCTGTTGATCATAAATACAAGCGTTGGCAAGTTTAACTTGCTTTTTTGTTTTTCATATATATATGTTGATAGTTATAGATTTTCATTTAAAAGGATTTGCTCATTTTTGTAAGTGAAACCTTGGTCATAAAAATTTTTAAATTTAATGATGCTAATATTTTATTATTATTTCATTTTACTTTGATTATTTTTATAAAGTATAGCAATAAGCAATGAAATATATCAGTCAACACTTAGACAATCCCAATATCAATAACAATCAACAATTAATATAAAAATACTAAAACAGTGTTCAAATATTGAAAATTTAGTAAGATTTATTGTACCAAGTATACTTTCAACACTTTTGCATCAACATCTGGTCAATCTTCTGCGAACATTAATTTTTGCTGATTTGAATGCTATGTGAGTTTTGGTTCATTGTATATTTATATTGTATAATGAACCATGCCTCCTTTATTTAATATTTACGATAGGTTCTATCTTTGCACATAATTTTAGCAAACTCAGATCACAACTATAGCCACGTTCTCTTTCATGATTATGAAAGACCAATGTATTAATAGTTTAGACTTTTTATACATTAATGATTGTTGAGTTATTCTAGTTCTAAGATTTTACCTAATCTCACCATAATATACATATGAGCAGTCTTTTGGGCTGCAGTTTACAGCATAAACCACATTAGGCTAGTACAATATTAGAATTTTGTCCTTTGCGTTGTTAACAAGCTTGTTTAAATTTATGGAATACTACGGTAAAACTATTAACAAACTTCCTTATTTCAACTATCTATCTCACAATATATTTTTCTAGTATGTTTACAACCTCTTGGGATTCAATTGTGAGATATTAGCATCTCTTCTGGCAAGATGTCCAATCAAGTTTCATGAGTCTCTTAAATTCTTTTGATAATGTTATTGATACTGTTTGCTCTCTTTCCCACATATTTCATTTAAAATCTCTTCTTTTTACTCCTAAGAAACACATCTCCTTACTTCATTAAATATTATTAAGTCTTTGTACTACTCTTCTATTAAATGCTCAAGGTTTAGATTTATAAACACAAATTGGTAAATCATATAAATTAAAAACTCTTGTCTTCAAAGACAAAGACATAAAGTATATTTCCTTTTAATATGAAGTTATTTCTACTAAAAACATTCAATCAAGTTTAATTTTATGACTGATTTCATTCATAATGTTTGTATTTGTGGTGTTTGTAGATCTTAATTTCTAATTCATGACTATCAATTTATTTCCTTCTTCTGAGAAATTTCATTTCAACATATCATCCATAGAATAATAAAATAACAGACAATTTGTGAATTTTTTTACATTCTTAAAAATATGTATAATAAAACCAACTTTTATAGCAGATAATAAAATAATTTTGTTAAGTATAGATCTATTTTTATACTTACTACAATCATTAAAATAGTGGAAAATTATAATTATCATAATTTTTTTAAAATAAAAATCAATATAGTTTCATAGAAGCAAGGTATATTATTATGTTATAGGAGAATTTTGCAGATAAATGAAATGGCTAAATAATGTAAATATTATTATTTTTAGATTTTTTAGGCTTTTGACATCATTAAACACATACAATAAATTTATAAATTAGAAAATAATAGAGTAAGAGGCACATTAATAAATAATATTTCTGTAATGTAATTTCACTACACTACTCTCACTCAAGGTAGAAACTGGTTTCTATTTAATTTTACATTGTGAAGTGATGTAATCATAAATATATAATCAAAGACATGAAAAATATATAGGATTTAATATTCTTTAACCTTTCAATTTAGCGGGACAACAGAATTTTGACTTGTGACCAATTTGCTCCCTGGTGAATTTTTTTGTAAGTATTATACATTAAAATGTGTATAAAATGGTATATTTTATTTTATTAAATTTTCACTAAAAATTTTATGGTAGAAGGTGGGAAATTCAAAATTCCCATTCTTACAATAGACATTGTCTGTTGCCAAGTCTATAAAACATTTGATATTTTATGACATTGTTTAAAGAAAATAGTTCCAATAACCAAAAACATGTTTATTTGCAAATTTATTATGGTTTTAGATATTTTTTAAAAAATAATTTACACTATATTTATTAGATATCAAGAAATATAACTTATTAATAACTTATTTTGACTTGAAGTATTTTATTTTCAAGAATATAATATTATATTAGCAGCAAATGTAAGCATGGCCTGAAGCAATTTGCAAACTTAGTTTCTACATAAGCAATCTATTTATACTTATGAGTATAAAAATATTGCAATTTTGCAATAAATATTCAAAAATTTAAAACCTTTAAAGCATAATTCATTAGACATAAAAGAAATAAATAATCATTTGGATGTTTAAAAATAATAAGAATTAAGAAATATTTCATTGATTTTATAAACTGAAAATAATCTTTCTAGAAACAATGATGTCTAAACTCTTTGTTTTGTTTATGATCTTATTTTTTAAATATTTACAGAAACAAAATGTGAACATTTAAAATTTATTTCAGTAGTAAACAGAAATATCTATCAAATGAAGTCAAATTTATTATTTTCAGATAAATAATAATCATTTTATCATGTATTTTATATTGATGTGTGAGATAAAGAAAAACATCAGAAAGTGCAGACTTGAAAGAGTTAATGTATAAAAAATCTAGGACAAAGTCTGAAGCTGTTAATTCACTGCCATATTTGTGATCTGAGTGTTGTTAAAATTATGTATGCCAAAAGAAATGATCACAAATAAAAAAAATGCATAGCTTATTACACAAAATGAATAAGAAATGAACCAAAAATAAAATAGCATTAAAATCAACAAAAGATTAATATTCTCAGGAGACTAACTATGAATATGATGTGAAAGCAATGAAAGTTTACTTGGTACAATAAATGTTACTAAATTTTTAATATTCGAATTCTGTTTTAATATTTTTTACATTAATAGTTATAATGACAGAGTATCAAAATGTAATTATATATGCATGAAAATTAAAATGATTAATGATTTCCTGAAGCTTTATCATGATGGTGTTTCAATTATATTTATATATTGGACTATTTCCATCATATAATATAAGTATGGAATGTCTTTAAAAATGAATTTTATTTAAATATTCCAAACACATTCATCTGTTAGTAATAGTATTAGTATATGCACAATGCTTCAAGAGGTATTATTTCCTCCTCTTCTTCAGGTATTGCTGATGTGATTAGTGACAGTACTAGCATGTAATATTGAATTTTAAAGTAACATTCTAATCAACTGATCCATCCTGCCAAAGACAAAAGTAAACAGAAATTTTATATATTTATATATGAGGTTCCTCCTGATTTAGTGATCTCCATACATTATGTATAGTCACACTAGGTTCACTTATGGCATTATCTACCATTGTCCCATGAGTAGCTTCTTTAAATTTTCTTCTTTGTATCTTTTTTTTCTTTCCAAAATTTTGTACTTTCCCAATTGAACATATGTTAAATTTTTCTAAAGACATTCAATACTTATATTAGATGACAAAAATAATCCAATATACAAATACATCTAAAATTACTAATTATTAGTTTGTCTTTATATAATAGTAGTAAACATGGTTGTTTAATAGCAAAGTTAGGATCATTGCTTATTTACATTTTGCTTTTTGTTTGAATTAGTTTACATTTAAATAGGGAAGATCTAATAGCATATACTTTCAAAGTAGTATTACTTTGAAGCTGGCTACTTTGAAATACAGACTCTAATATATTTATATATTATTTCACAGAAGGTGATAGTATGTGTGCATATATATATATAGTTTAAAAAATAGAAATAAACACAAACAAATTTTTTTGTCGATATTTTCTATATTACACTGGAGTAACAGTTAAGAATGAAATAATTTTAAGTTAAAATATATTATAAATTAAATATTTAAAAAGGTCTAGTTAATAATTTATTAATTCTGATTTTGAAATCTAAAATAAGCTTGTTTTTATGTTATAATAGATAGTACTGGTAATAATAAAGTTCCTCTAGCTATTTTATAATTAAATGAAGAATATTTTAAAATTAAAGCTTGTGATATCCTACAATCTGATATTTTTTAAAAGATTAAAAGTACTTGTAGATAAAAAAATTAATTTAATTAAGGTAAATTAAAAAGAGTCATTAACTTTTTTTGATTAATACAAAGAAAGAATTTACATAATAATTTTTTTCAAATTCTACAATATACTATAAAACTGTGGATTTGAATTTTTCAAGGATATATAACAGTTTTGCAGTCAGATTATTATGAAGTTATAACTTAAGGCAAGAAGTAGAACTGCTATGAATGTCATAATGATAGAATTTGAATTCACATGGAAACAAGGGTCAATCTTTTTGTGTTTCATTGCCCATATAAGGAATGCTACATCTGCTGGCGAGAAAAACAAATAAACAAAAAAACTCCATAGGAATGGACCGCGTCTTCCGTCTTTCTATTCAATTCCATTAGGCAAACAGGGGGTGTGCGGCGTATATATGCAATCCTGCCCATAGTGAATCTCATGCTACATTTACTAATTACATCAATACCTCCAATCCATTGACCCAATTTAGCTATAAAACAAATAACCTAAGATTACCCTCCCTTAAATTATAACTTTACAAATCTATATAGCCATTCATGCCTGACTTAAATTTAACATTTATATAAGTTCGCACAGATGAATTTTATAAAATTTGTTTTATAGTGTTGAGTATAGATCAGCTGCATAGATTCCACAGTCAAAAATATTTCAAAATAAACATAACTGATCAAAATACAAAGTCATCGATAATGTCAATTGCAGAGGGAATACAAGAAACCCAATGGCATTCATCATAAGATGCCACATTGACATGGATGACTTATATATTCTAATCTAATATGAAAACCACAACATAATTAACCGCTAACGAATCCATGCAACATCTATACCCAACTTAAATTTCATGCATTTAAACAATTTGTACAAGTAAATATTAATAGAAATTAAAAAAAAAATGGAAATGATTTTAGCAAACTTAACTATATAAAATATAAACATTAATTATTAATTTGGAAAGTCAGATTAAAGTTCATTAAAAAAATGTTTAGCTTGTTAGATCTTTAAAGTTCTTAATTATTTGTAGTAAAATTTTTCCATTTACACCTCACAGTAGAAGAGCTCCCGGTTCCTGTTGTCAATTCCCACAAAGACTTTCATGGAAGACCGGTCTGATGGTAGCCTTAGCTGGTTCCATTCTGGTATCCCAGTCATTTCATTTTTAAAATAAGTGAGAGAGAATGACAAGTGCATCTTATCATCTTCTCACAAACTCAAGTTGGAACTGTCAGGAAACTCAATATTTTTCTTTTTATAGTAATCCTCAGGATTCAAAAAACAAAACATCACTGTTCCAATCATTTTTATTAGGGTCCGAGCTGAGGCTTAGTGCCATTGGTCAAGCTAATTTCTTTATTTTCTTATTTACCTTTCATCAGACTTTTTAATTATACAAGAGCCCAAGGGCTAGCTTGCTTTTCAATTAATTTATAAAACAATCATTTCCATTTACAAAAATATTTTATCTTTAAATCTTGTACTTTTTTATAACAAAGTATGTTCAAATACTTTTATTTATTAAAAAAAATTATTTTTAAAGTTTTGCATCTGTGCGAATATATGTTTAACAACTCTTTAAATTTTTTTTTAGCTTTTAGATTTTTCATAAATTTATTTTTATTTGCGAACTTAGTTTTTATTTTAAATTAATGTAACGGCATATTTATATATCGTTACAATATATATATATATGTATTAGACTTCATGTCTAAATCCTACCAAATTATAGTGACTGAATGCCAAGTCACTGGATTTATATCATTTCCCTTGTCAATAAACCAGTCTATTGTTTTAGACCAGAGCAGCTTACCATAAGATTCCAGTAAACACCTAGCTTACTGAAAAACATATCATGCTATAGTTTATATATACAGAGTTTTATTAAATATGGAAAAAAACACAAATGAAGTTATTATTGCCTTATATATTGTATAGTATGCATGGTCAGAGATATTAGTTGGTGAGTAAAAAAATAATTTGTGGCAATATTATTTTAAGTAATTAACTTCACATTTAAAATCTCTAATTTATGAGTTTAAAAGTAAATATGTAAATTATACATCTCAAAACAGAATTGATTCATAAAAGATTTATTATGAAATTCCAAAAAAATTAACTCAGAAAGCTTTTTTATTATAAATCAAGAAACAAAATCCTGATTAAAAAAAAAAAACTTTTGTAACTGGATCGAGAACTTTTTTTCTTAAAAAAAGTAAAAAAAAAACATTATAATGGGTTAATTAATAACTTTGATTTCTAGGGAAATAATAATAATACACACATACATGTGCAGTTTATATATATTTTTAACATGGAATTAATTATGTATTGTGAAAATATAATATGGTTTAATACGTTTATTATTTTTGACAAATAAAATATTCTAGGATAAAATCAGGGTGTACATGTATTTCCATGCATGCCTAAATATATGTAAAATTAATCATTTATGTATTGTTAAAATGAATTGATTCTTTATGACAATAGTAATATATTACAGCATATCAGTGTGCTTAGACAGATGCATGTTATATAGAAGCATGGATATTAAAATGAGCCATCATCCACATATATGATAAAATTAATAATTATGTATTATAAAAATGAATTTTTATTATTGGTTTACGACAATTCAAAAACATTAATTTTAAATTATTATATAGCACAGCTGTGTGATTATGTATATAGCTGTGTTCATATAAGCATCTAGAAATAAATGTAAATTATAATGTAATAATGTATTTTTTGCATTTTTCTAATCAAAATCATAATGCTGAATTTGTAACCTACTCAACAGACCTTAATTTAATTTTGTTGTTCTTAAAAAATTTATACTTTATTAAGTTATTCCAGTGAATTTATTTAATCCTAGACTAAATTTAGAAACATTATATGTTAGCATTATCTCTTGTTCACAGTAACAGTTTAGAACTCTCGCTCACTGAGCTGGATTCATGCATAGCAATCAATTTTATAGATTGGGTTTATTTTTGGTGTTATGGATATCCAAATAATAATATTCATCACTTTATATAGGGCAAAATTATATTATTTAATGTTCATCCACTAAAATTTATTTAGTTTTTATTATTAGAAATTGTTTATAGCTGGCAAGTACTCTAATGGTGCTAAATGACAAGGACATTGATGACGATCAGCATGTTTCTGTATTCCAGCATTATTTTTTTAATTGCTATATTCTGATGGATTAGAACTTAAGGTTGTGCATCCAAATTATTGTTTGTATAATCTGCCACAAGCTATGAAATGGTAAATAATTAGCCTGGTATATAGTGGACCACTTTCAAATACAGTCACATGGTTAAATGTTGATTTTTTTTATTGTTGATCATTCATGATGATGAATGTTTATTCTTCTTTTAAGATGTGGTTTATTTGAGATTAAGATGAGTGGAAATTTTGTAGCAATGGTTAGGAGTACTTAATCATCATCAGTCCCAGAGTTAAATAACATTTGTAATGGTATGTCAGATTAGGGTGAAAGATAATTATCATCATCTCCATTTAATCATAAAAGTAGAAAGAATATAATAAATATAATGAAGGAGGGACCAACAAAGAACTAATTATAAATTCACCTGCTTTATTGAGAAGAATAATAATCATTCATTATCCTGCATGATCAACAATAAAAGAATCAACAGTCACGCTGTGATGGTATTTCAAAATGATCCAATCTAGACTAGACTATTTATTTAGTCCTTGCTAAGCTTGGGACAGATTATATAACCAATAATTTGGTTGCTCAGACTCTAGTGTTAATCCATCAAGATATAATAAAAAGATAATGCTGGAATACAGAAACATGTTGATCATCATCAGTACTCTTGCCATTTATTACCATTAATGTACCAGCTAACTGTAAAATAATTTTTTAATAATAAAAACTAAATAAAATTTAGTGCATGGACTTTAAAGAATATACCTTTGTGCTATATAGCTCTATCATAATTATTTGGATGTCCATAATGCCAAACATAAACCCCAATCTCTATAACTGATTGTTATGCATGAATCTAGCTCAGTGAGCAAAAGATCTAAACTGTTATTGTGAACAAGAGATAATGCTAACATATAATGTTTTAAATCTAGTCTAGAATTAAATAAATTTAGTGGAATAACTTAAAATATAAATTTATTAATAACAACAAAATCAAATTAAGGTCTGTTGAGTAGGATTAATTTCAGTAATCTGATTTTGATTAAAATAATACAAAAAAGTATGCTATTACATTGTAATTTACATACATTTCTAGATGTTTATATGAACACACCATTACACACACACACATATATATATATATATATATATATTATTCTTTAAAATTAAATATATTCAATTTATAGACAACTAAATACTTAAAATATATAAATAATAAATTTATTAATATCTAATCCATTTTCGATATACCTATCAATTATAAAGTATTTTAGGTATGTGGATGATATTTTAGTTGTAGGAAATGGAAGAAGCATAATGAAAGCTTTTAATGAGCTTAATAAAAATATGTTTAATATTAAATTTACTATAGAAAATAATGAAGAAGGAATAAAATATTTAGATTTATTAATAAAAAAGGATGAAAATGGAATGATTAATATAAAGCATTACATAAAAAATAAAAATGTTAGAGGAATGATACATCCAGAATCTTATCAACCTTGGTGTCAAATAATGGGGGTACTAATAGGGTTAAAAGAAAAAAATGATAGGCTTACATTAAATGATAAAGATGCAATGGAGCAAAAATTGAAAATCCAAGATGAATACATTGAATATGGATATAATAGTAAAGTTGTAAAAAATATTTTAATAAATAAAAATAGGTATAAAAAAGTTAGCAATAAAACTGAAAGAAAAAATAAGAAATGGATTTCTATTCCATATTCTAAGGATGTATATAAAGTTTTAAATGATAGAAAAAAAAAAAATCTTAAAATAGGTATTGGATGGAAAAATAGTAAATCTTTAAAAAAACTAGTAAGTAATTCTAAAATAAGAAATGATAAGAATGATAGGATAGGAATAATATATAAAATTATTTGTAAAATATGCAAGATGATATACATAGGTCAGTCAGCAAAAAGTAAAACAGAAAGGGGTAAAGAGCATGACAGAGCTATAAAAAGAAAAGATATTAAATCAGGTCCATTTTGCCATTTTTTAGAAACAGGACACATTATGAATTGTGAAGAAAGTATTGAAGTCATCAAATATTGTAAAAATTATAAAGAAAGAAAATTATATGAAACATTGTATATACATGAAAATAAATAGAAATGTATAAATTTAGTACAAGGGTCGGTTAAGTTAGGTGGAAAATGGTCATTAAATAAAAATTGAAAAATTTAAAAACATCTTTATTGTTAAGTTTGACCTGTCTATGATATGTAAATCACGTGAAAAAATTTTTTTCAATTGTTGTAATATCTTGATAAGGTTCATTTTTTGAACAAAAATCGATTAGATATTAATAAATTTATTATTTATATATTTTAAGTATTTAGTTGTCTATAAATTGAATATATTTAATTTTAAAGAATAGTATATCAGAAAGACAACATAATGGTTTTGTAATGCCATCATTGTGATATGTATATAATATGAAATCATCATTTACCCATGAAAATATTAGAATTAATATATATATATTATAATGGTCAGGAAGAAAAAGGAGTCTTACCATATCTGCTGAACAGGGTGCGACCAGGCTATTGGAACTAGGAAAATTTATATAGTAGGCAGATACTTAAGTTAAAAATCCAACTTTTATTTTATATTGACCGTTATGCCCCAGTCACTAGCTTGCGGAGCACCAGAGATAATGTATACCTTATTTTTAAAGAAAGATAATAAAAAATAAGAATAAGCTACTGCCAGATTAACAATACACAGAAACATTTATTTTGCACATATATAAAATTTAAAATCATTTTAGTATAACTTTTACTTTTGAATTTAATTTATATTTTTATTTTAGAAGTTTGCACAGATGAATTTATTAATATTTTATTAGAGTGTCAAGTATGGATAGACTACATAGATTGTACTTGAAAAGAAAATATTCTATATCCC
Organism: Epiperipatus broadwayi; assembly: GCA_028023455.1. NCBI lineage: Eukaryota > Metazoa > Onychophora > Udeonychophora > Euonychophora > Peripatidae > Epiperipatus > Epiperipatus broadwayi. The sequence goes on along the minus strand of JAQFVV010012394.1, from coordinate 8,639,038 downwards.
TTATTTAACCCTAGGCCAAAAGTTTGCAGTCAAACTAATGTCAATCTATCTGATATATTGATGTATTCAATGCAGCATGAATACAACAGCACAATATCATACTGTCAGGAATGCACATCTGAACAGCATGGTTATAGAGAAGAAATTGTCTCTCATCCAGTACAGGAATGTTACATCTGTCTGGCAAGAAGAACAATAAAAAAGAAAACTCCATAGGAAGGGATTGCAGTCCTTTTTTCCATCTTACTATCACATTCCATAGGCTAAAGGGGTGATACAAGGAGCAGGGAATATGTCTGCTTCCGATGATCAGTAAGAAATGGGACTTATTTTCCCAAGTGTGGCATATCATGTGATCCTGCATGTAGCAGATTATCATGCTACATTTACTAATTAAACCAATACATTGACCCAATTTAACTGTGAAACAAATAATCTAAGATTTACCCTCCCTTAAACTAACATAACTTTACAAATCTATGCAGCCATTCATGCCCAACTTAAATTTAACATGATTTAATAAAAGTTTAGCTTAACAAAAAACATCATAATAAACACTTAAAAGAATGGAAAAATAAATTAATGGACTTAAAAGAATGGAAAAAATAAATTAATGGAAATGATTAAAAAAATACGTTCAATAAAAATTATTAATAAATTATTTGGTTTGGTCAGTTAGGAATTTCTATTTAAATACTGGAAAAGTTTTAGAATTAAAGTTCACTAGTTAGATTTCTTACTGTTTTAAAATACTGGGAAAGTTTTAGAATTAAAGGTCATTAGATAGAGTTCTTACTGTTTTAAAAAAATCCATACTTTCTAGATGCTTGTAATTTGAAAGGTGTTAATACAATGATGTCCTGAGGAGATCGGTATGCAGTTAACTGTTGGTACTTTACTGTAGCTGGTATAGTTCTTTGCTGGAATTTATTGCTGGGCCCTGATGTCCTGGGGTCTGCAATATGGGAAAATGATATTTCATTTCCTGTTTTTAGAACAACTGAAGGGATTGAAAGTGCATTTTTTCAATCCCTTTTTCTCCAACTCTCCCAGACTTAACACATATAGCACACCTAATATTTAATTTTCATTTTTTATTTTTATATTAAATTTGTGGATTAACACAATGTGATGTCATGATGATGATGATCCTTTCACTGAGGTCCATTTTCTGAGGAATTTCTTTTATTGGCTATTCTGTTCCTATTGTTTTTTCTCCTATCTGACCTTTACTTATAAATTTAGAGATGCCCAAGGGCTAGTTTACCCCAACTAATTAAAAATAATCATTTCCATTTTACACAATAGTATTTAATTAAATTATATATATATTCTTAAAGATATATTTTGATCTTTAAATCTTTAAGTGTTTTTTTCTGAAAATTTCATTTTAAAATACTTTTTTTTCTTTAATAAAGTTTTCTTTTAATAATTTCCCATCTGTGTGATTTTATATATATATATATATGAGTTTAGATGACTTTTAATTTTTAAAACAAATTTTTATTTGTGAACTTTTTATTTTTAATTTATTAGAATGTAACATCATATGTGCCTGTTACAATATATATATTAATAGATATTAAAAGACGGAGCTTTACCAAAACCTCCAAACAAGCGTGTTATTTGTTTACATAAACATCAAAAGAGTAAGAATTCACTATCTCTTTCATTGGCTCCACCTTCAGATCAGCTGATTTCAAGCTAATTTGCTATCATCAGTGAAGGATAAAAAACAGAGAAACTAGATGTAAACACTAACTCGCAGTGTTTATGAAACAAGTTACTACCAGTTTGCAAGCATGAATTTTCCAGATATGTAATGTCTTCAAACCCAACCTACCAAGCCAGATAGCTACATGGGTATGATATCAGTCAGTTTCACCACAAAATAAAGGCCTCTGCAATATATGTCATTGCAAAAACTTTCAAAGGTACAATTATGAAAAACAAAAACAGGTTATAAATTATGTAACTTGCTATTGCTTGCATTTATGATCAATAGATGGAGCTTTACTAAAACCTCCAAACAAGTATATTATTTGTTTACATAAATGTCAAAAGAGTCAGAATTCACTATCTCTTTCATTGGCTCCACCTTCAGATCAGCTGAGTTCAAGCTAATTTGCTATCATCAGTGAAGGGTAGAAACCAGAGAAACTAGATCTAAACACTAACTCTCAGCATTTATGAAACAAGTTCCTACCAGTTTGCAAGCATGAATTTTTCAGACACGTAATGCCTTCAAACCCAGTCTAACAAGCCAGATAACTAGATGGGTCTGATATCAGTTTGAAGACTTACATGTCTGAAAAATTCATGCTTGCAAGCTGGTAGGAACTTGTTTCACAAACACTGAGAGTTAGGGTTTAGATCTAGTTTCTCTGGTCCCTACCCCTCACTGATGATAGCAAATTAGCTTGAAATCATCTGATCTGAAGGTGGAGACAATGAAAGAGATAGTGAATTCTGACTCTTTTGACATTTATGTAAACAAATAATACGCTTGTTCAGAGGTTTTGGTAAAGGTCCATCTATTGATCATAAATGCAAGCGATAGCAAGTTACGTGATTTATAACTTGTTTTTGTTTTTCATAAATGTACCTTTGAAGGTTTTTGCAAAGAAATATATTGCAGAGGCTTTTACTATGTGGTGAAACTGAACTGATATCAGACCCATGTAGCTATTTAGCTTGTTAGGCTGGGTTTGAAGACATTACATATATGAAAAATTCATGCTTGCAAACAGTTAGGAACTTGTTTCATAAACGCTAAGAGTTTGTGTTTAGATCTAGTTTCTTTGGTCCATACCTTTCACTGATGATAGCAAATTAGCTTGAAATAACCTGATCTGAAGGTGGAGTCAATGAAAGAGATAGTGAATTCTGACTCTTTTGACATTTATGTAATCAAATAATACTCCTGTTTGGAGGTTTTGGTAAAGCTCTAACTGTTGATCATAAATGCAAGCAATAGCAAGTTACGGGATTTATAACTTGCTTTTCATATATATATATATATATATATATATATATATATATATGAATGATATATATATATATATATATATATATATCATCAACCATTATCAATCCACTGCAGGATGAAGGTCTCTCCAAGTTCAATCCATCTTTTCCTATTATTAGCTTCTCTTCTCCACATCACACCTGCACACTTTTTTTATTTCAGCCATCGATATTACATGTGGTTTCTTTCTGGGTCTTTTACAATCTCTTGGAATCCAGTTTAAAATTTCAATTGGTCCATCTGTTATCATCTCTTCTAACAACATGTCCAGCCCAACTCCACTTCAGTCTTTTAATTTTTTCAATGAGGTCAGTAACACCTCTCTGTTCTCTTACCCATACATTGTGTTTTCGATCCCTTCTTGTTACTCCCAACATGCATCTCTCCATACTTTTTTGAGTTGTCTGAAATCTCTGTATTGCTCTTCTATTAAGTGTCCAAGTCTCAGATCCATAAGTAAGAACTGGCAAAACACATTTATTAAAAACCTTCCTTTTCAAACAGATAGGCATATTTCCTTTTAGTATCAAGTTATTTCTCCAAAAGCACTCCAACCAAGTTTCATTCTATGACTAATTTCATCCATTATATTTCCATCTGTATTAATAATCTGACCAAGGTATTTGTTACTGTTAACTTCTTCTAACTCATCATAATCAATCTTTATTTTCATATTTTGAGAAAATCTATTAAACATTACTTTAGTCTTTTTAACATTTATCTTTAGTCCTACTTTCCTACTTTCATCTGATAACTGCTGCAACATTTCATGTAGCTCTAAAACATTATGTGAAAAAACAACTACATCATCTGCAAAATCTAAATGACTTAAATAATCTCCATTTAGTTTCACTCATTTAGCTTCTCATATTAATCCACAAAATACATCTTGCAACACTGCTGTAAAAAGTTTTGGAGATATGGAGTCATCCTGTCATACATCTTTTTCAATGTTGATTTTCCTACTATCATTATGTAATCTAATTGTTGCTGTTGATTTTTTATAAATATTCTTCAAAATATGACAATATTCTGGATCTACACCTTGATGATCCAATGCTTTAATCACTGAAGAAATGCTTATAGAATCAAATGCCTTTTCATAGTCTACACATCCTAAGCATAATGGCAACTCATATTCATTTGTCCTTTCTATAATTTCTCTCAATACCTGGATATGATCTACTGTACTAAAACCACTTTTAAATCCAGCTTGTTCTCTTGGTTGGTGGAAATCCAATGTTTTCTGTAGACGAGTTGTAATTAATTATCTTAGTAAAATTTTTTTATAAAACTGATAAATGACTGATAGGTCTGTAATTTCTAATATCTTCTTTATCACCTTTTTTAAATATTAATATTAATACTGCATTCTTCCAATCATCTGGTACATCTTTATCATTTAGACATTTGGTATATAACTTTGATTCCTCTTGGAGGAACTGAGCAGGGCAAATTCCTAATGTTCTTGTCATTGCAGCTGTTATTACTATGTGATTATTCATACAGTATACTAACATGGATGGGCTGCTCACCAACATGCATTAGCCAGCATGGTGAATTTATTGGCTTTTTACCTCTGAGTTTAAGAATATTTTTTTCAATATATACAATCATGACCGACAAAAATAAATCATGGCCCTTATTCCCAGGAGGCTGTAAAGTCACCAACCAAGGCAGTGGTTGGTGGCCGAAGATCACTTTCAAGTGAAGGAAGATTGCAAGAGTTAGAGGAAGAACTGTCTTATATTAAATGGGACATTATTGGACTTTGTGAAGTTAAAAGAAAAGGTGAAGAAACAAGAAGATTGCAAGAGTTAGAGGAAGAACTGTATTATATTAAATGGGACATTATTGGACTTTGTGAAGTTAGAAGAAAAGGTGAAGTTACAATTGATTTAAAAAGTGGACATATATTCTACTATAAAGGCACAAATATTGGAAATACAAGTGGAGTAGGATTCATTATAAATAAAAAATGGAAGGATAACATTTTGGAGATTGATGGTGTATCAGCCAGAGTGGCAAGATTAGTTTTACAACTTAGTAGCAGATACCAAATGCAGATAATTCAGGTTTATGCCCCAACAAGTTCTCATAGTGATGAAGTTATAGAAGATTTTTATATGGATGTACAAAAGGCTTTTGATCAGAGTAAACAACATTTTAAAATTGTTATGGGAGACTTTAATGCTAGAATTGGTAAACAAATGAAAGATGAAAATCCTGTAGGTAATTTTGGTTATAGTCATAGAAATGAGAGAGTTCATAGACTTGTGGAGTTTGCAGAAAAAAACTTTATATTGTGAATTCTTTTTTTGAAAAAAATGTCAAAAGGAAATGGACATGGAAGCATCCAAATGAAGGTACAGCAGAATTGGATTATATTTTGACTAACAGAAAATACATATTTCAAGATTTTAATGTTCTTAATAAATTTAACACAGGAAATGATCATCGATTAGTAAGATGTAAGATACATGTTAATGCAAAACTAGAGAGACCAAAATTATTACGAAAAACAATATTTACAGTTGATATTCCTAATCTTCAAAAACATTCTAATGAATTTAAATTAGAACTTACAAATCGGTTTCAAATATTAGTAGATTTTGAACATGATTCAGATTTGAATGACATTATTAGGAAAATAAGCGATACACTTTTAAAAACTGCAACAAAGATAACTAGTAGAAAAAAGCAGCAATTGACCAATAAAATTTCTATTGAGACTAGAGAATTTATGAAGAAAAGAAGGAATATGAGGATATACAATGATGATGCATTAAAAAAGATTGAATATCTTGAATTTTGTAAAATGGTGTGGAAAAGAGTTGAAAATGATATAAGAAAGTATAATTGTGAACTAGAAGGAAAGCTGTAGAAGAGAATAAAAGTCTAAAGAGTGTAAAACAACATTTTGGTATTGGTAGGAAATTTATATCTGCAATAAGAAAAAAGATGGCATTATTACTAAAAGAGAGATGACATCATAGTGTAGAAGACTTCTATCATGAGTTATATAGTAATAAAGAACAAGTGCCTCATATACATATTATATCTTCCGAAATGCTCAGAATTTTGAATGAGGAAGTGAGACATGTAATTAAATTTATGAAGAAAGGGAAGGCTCCAGGTAATGATGGAATTGTAATTGATACACACACACACACACATATATATATATATATACAAATGTGCTGGATAATAATTTAAAATTAACATCTTTGGATTGTCATAAAACAATAAAAAACTTTATTTTTATAATATATGATAATTATTTTCAACATAAATGTGGTTGATGACTGATTTTAATATATATGTGTTTATATGACACATATCTGTTTAAGCACACTGATATGCTATAACATATTAGAATTGCTATAAAGAACCCATTTATTTTACTAATATATAAACAATTAATTTTAACATATATGGGTGTATGCATAGAAATGTGTGTATACACTGATGTTTATATCCTAAAATATTTCACTTATCAAAAATAATACACCTATTAAACCAAACCACATTATATTTTCACAAGACAATTAATTTGATGTTGAAAATATACATAAACTGCACATGTAAGATGTATTATTATTATTATTATTATTATTATTATTATTATTATTATTATTATTATTATTATTATTATTATTATTATTATTATTATTATTATTATTATTATTATTATTATTATTATTATTATTATTATTATCCACCCTACAAATCAAAGTTATTATTAATTAATCCATTACAGTATTTTTAATGGTAAGTAAAAATGTTTTTCATTTTTAGCAAAGACTCACTGAATTCAGTTTGATAAGTTTTTTTTTTAAATTCAAGCTTTCATTTCTTCATTTAAAATAAGTAAGATTTCTGAGTTTATTTTTTTAAATTTGAAAATAAATCTTTTATGAATTAATCCTCTGTTTTAAAATGTATAATTTAAGCTAAAACTTATTTACTTTTAAAGTTGTAAATTAGAGATTTTAACTGTGAAGTTAATTATTTAAAATAATATTTCAAAAAGTTATTTTTGTATTCAGCAATTAATATCTGTTCATGAAGTATATCTCCTGTATGCATACTATATAATATATTATAATGATCAAAATGTAGTCAGCTAGGCCAATCCTTTGAACCAAGCAATGACCACTAACTTGCATGTCCATGTATAATTAATATAAACATTACCACAAACAGTACAAAGTTGAATCCCATTATCTATGCCCTAAAGACAATTGTCACATGATCAACATATCTGATGTTAGCATACATGTCCTTTTCCTTATATCTCACTAGGTTAGGGAGATACAAAAATCTTTTAGAACTATATTAAATAATTGTTTAATTAATTGTGGTAGAGAGGTCACAAAATGTGAGAGATAATGTGTACAGAAAATTTATTAGTAACAATAATAAAAGAAAACTAAAGCAAAGTAAAATTTATATATCTAGATTTACACCTAAGATTAAATTGTATTTCCTACATGTTAAATTAAAAATTTAATTAGTGACTAAAATTAATTTTCAATAACTTATACAATATTGGGGACTATAAGTTTTATATGTCTTAGTAATCTCTAGGGTGGACATTTTATGGTGTTTTAATAATTAATTAGCAAATAATCAAGCAGAGTTGTGATAGAAGTATGTAATTAATTATATCAAAGTTAAATTCATGAACAGATGATCACTCTATATTTAAAATAATAACTGACTGCATACTTGGATTATGAGGCATTAAAATATATGTAAGAAAAATATGAAGCATGGTGCTAGGTTAAAAAACATAGAAGTATACAATGATGAAGAAGAGATGGGGTCATACAGATAAGAGGGTCATATGGATCAGGAATAAACATCTGCTTCTACAAAAAATAACAAATACATTACTACCAAGCAGGAATGAGGATCTGCTTTGATTATAACAGCAAGTATATTCTGAGTATGAAAATGAGATATGTCCAACCTTAGCATGATCACATCTAGGAATCTTTGGCAAATACATTTCTCCAAAGCTGAAATGAACATATGCTTGAAGGATTAAATATACAAATTAATACAATTAAATAATCCAACTGCACAATGATAATTAAAATAAGCAGCAATAAATAACTCTTAACTATGAAAGCCTGAAATTAAAAGATCAACAAAGCTGAGTGGCCATATTAAGCAAGCAGCCATATATTATCTTACTGGCCAAACTAAAGCCTACTACACTCAATTGAATTGAATTAAAATTCAAGTATCCTGCTTAATTGAAGGTTTACTCTATAGATCTTACACTAAAAGGAATATATTGCATGATAGCTTGAGACAGCTATAATTTACATATATAATTATAATGAGACATTTATAAAAATTGACCTTAACATATCTCAGTTAATGTAACTAAAATGACATATATTTGTTCCTTCAAATAAATTGAAAATCAATTCCAGTTTTAACATTATTTTCAAAACATTCAACTTTTATAATTGTGTATAAAAAGCACCTGGTTTTCTAATTATGAAAATAAAATCTACAAATGTAACATGTGACAGATTATAGTTTAGAAAAACAAACCTTTGGCAAGTGAGTGAGGGAGTTTAAAACATTTTTGCTCTTTTAATTAATTAATTAGTTTGTTTTTAAGATGATATTCAGGATATGTTTACAAAAATTAGGCTTCTACCACCTGATTTTAGAATAATAAGTCTAGCATATATGTAATCTTTAAGAATGACTGCATTTAGAAATCTAATTAATCATTCTTAATATTATAGGTTAATTAAAGTAAAATATTAAAGAAAATTAACAAAATAAAATATATACAAGTAAAAGACAACATCAAATACATAGAAAATGTTTTTACCAGTCATAGAAATGCAGAGATCTCAAGGCTAGAATTGAAATAATTCTGCTTTGCATTTTTTGAAGAGTTTGTTTGAAAATATGGCAAGATATGAAGAACAGCATGAGATATAATGATGATACAAAGCTTTCTTGGCACAATTCATATGTTCCCAGATGATCCTTTCTTGCATATTAGGAATTGATTGAAGACATGCTGGTTCTTCAGAAAGCATTTGCCAGATGGTGGCTTAAGTGACTAGGTGACTTTTTATTTTGGAAATGATTGCATGCTAGGTCAGACATCAACATAGATACAGGTACAACACTCAGAAAGCTTTATATGGGCAGCATATCACCCCACTTAATTGGAATTCCAATTCATGTTCCCCAGAGTTAGTGAGGGGAAGTGGATACAAACTTTCTACTTGCTGGTTAATATAGTATAGGGTTTATAACAGCCAAATAATAAAATATTCTTAATAATCTTGAAGAATTCTCTCAGAATGACAAAGCATAAAAATCAGAACCCAAAAAATGACCTTTAACATTTTCTGAGGTATTGATATGTCTTTAGACAGAAAGCATCCATATTAATTTTAATTAAAATATGTCTTGATGATAATAATTTTGGTCAGTTTAATGACAATTTAATCTTTTATTTATTTCATTAATTAGTAAAATTTTCCAAATTTCTAATACCTTTTGTCTATGGCATTTCTGGAAGTAATTAAACATACATTAGTATATTTTACTGCAAAGTAAACTATTGAAAATATTATTGTAAATATAAAATTCAGAGATTATTTTTTACTTAAATATGATTTCTATACCAGTTATAAATGTACTTATGTTCTTTAATTAATCTGTCTTTAAACTAAAATGTTCAGGAATTTAAATCAGCCAGATTGTAAATTAATTATATCTTTGAAATTTCTAGAATTGAATATATAATTGGAACATTATTTATTTATTTAATCTCAGTTCATTTTCTGACCCTACTACTTCACACATACATGTGTATTTAATAAATTTTAATGAATAAAAATGCTTTTAATAAAAATTTAATACATAAATTTTTCATAAATTTAAAATTATTTAATTATAAATTGAAAGTCATCAGTTAAAAATTATTTATTTATAAATTTGCATGAAATGAATATATGTGTGTGTGAATTTATAATAATTTTTCTGTATTTCATTTTATATTAGATAAAACTGCATATATATAGCATAGTGCATGATATTTTTTCAGTAAGCTGCCTATTTATTGGAATCTCTTGAAAAGGTGGTTCATTCTAAAACAATAGATTGACTAATTGACATCTTCAAGAAAAAGTATAAATCTGTAACTATTAACATTCAATCACTATAATTTTGTAGACTTGAGGCATGATGTCTAGTATGCATATATGGGCTATGAAACACAAAGAAGCTGGTCCTTGGTTCCATGTGAATTCAAACTCTACTATTGTGGCATTTGAAGCAGGTCTACTGTTTTGCCTTCAGTTATAAGTCATTGAATGTTTCAAAGCCAGCTTTTTATAGTATATCATGAAATTTAAAAAAAAAAACAATTATGTAAATTTTTTCATTATATTGATCAAATACAGTTAATGACTCTTCTCAATTCACCTAATTAAAATAAAATTTTTATCTACAATATTTTTAATCCTTCGAAAAACACCAGATTATAGAATTTTATCACAAGATTTAATTTTAAAAAAGTCTTAATCTAATTGTAAAATAGTTAGAGGAATTGTAGTATTATCTATTATAACATAAAAACAAGCTTGGTTTAGATTTCAAAATCAGAATTAATAAAATATTAACTAAATCTTTTTAAATGTTTAATTTATAATATTTTTTTAAATTCAAAATTATTTAATTTTAATTGTTATCCCAGTGTAATATGGAAAATATCTACAAAAATGTTGTTTGTGTTTCTTTTTACTTTTCCTTTCAGCTAAATATATATATACATGCAGACACACAAGATGAATATCTGTTAGAATATTATTTTTGCATACTGGCTAGAGGGGAGGTTTATGTGTTTAATTTTTTAGCTCTTATGCTAATTTTATGTTTATTCTAATATATATATGAAATGATCATTCTGGTTTTTTTTACTAGATCATATAGTTTGCAAAATTATAAAGTGTAATTCACGAATACAATGTAGCATTCAAGAGACTGGAAACAGAAAATTTGTTTATTTGGTTTCCCAAATGGTGCCACTAGAGTTCCAACTTACTACAACCTTACTTACTTATTCAGATCTGGTCATGCTGAACATAGCTCAGGATATATTAATTTTAGATAACAATGATTTATTTATTTTACAACAAAAGTTATTGATAGTTCATCTTTGGATTGTCAGTTCATGTATGTGCATATTGACCTAGCCAGTTTTGACTTACATTTAATTATTCTTTTCATAATCATTGATGATTGATGCAATAAGTCCAATTATAAATTCTACACAAAATATTTATCTTCGATTGTGGCATCTGGATGTAAATCTCAGTCATTCATCTGGGATCCAGATATGTGGATATACATTCAAGTCATTCATTTTTGATCCATGTGTCTGGGTTTAAATTCAAGTCATTCCTTATATTAAAATATTAATTCTCTAATTCATATTTGTAGATTTGAGTTATTCATTTGTTTAACTCATCTTTGATACAGATGTCTGAATTTAAATTCAAGTCATTCACTTATATTAAAATATTAATTCTCTAATTCAGATTTGTAGATTTAAACCATTTATTTATTTAATTCATCTTTAATCCAAGCGTATGGATGTAGGTTCAAGTCATTCATTTATATTAAAATATTAATTCTCTATTCCAGATTTGTAAATTTAAATCATTTATTTATTTAATTCATCATTAATCCAAGTGTATGGATGTAGGTTCATGTCATTCATTTATATTAAAAGATTAATTCTCTAATTCAGATTTGTAGATTTAAGTTATTCATTTGCTTAATTCATTTTTGATACAGGTGTATATTTGAAGTAGGAACACATTCATTCAATTTAATTTTTACATAGAAGCATTTTTAATCTGTGTATTATAAAAGAATATCTAATCCCTGTTCATATTTGAAGTAAAAACATATTCAATTTAACTTTTCTATAGAAGCATTATAAATTCTGTATTCGCTTATATATAAATACATTTTTGATTTAAGTCACATATTATATTTTTCATTTATTTTTAACCAATATTCTTAAGTTCTTAAAATCAGTATAATTATTATTCTATAAAAACATTATTCTTTAAAAACTTTATTCCCTTACTGTTTCCTTTGATAAATCTGTCATTTGAATAGTAGTATTTTATTTTATACCTTAAACATTTCAACAAATACGTTTTCAAAATATCTTTAAATATTATAAATGTTTCTAAATTTTTCTTACCTTGACATTTAAAACTTTGCAGCAAGAAGGGGTTTACTGGAGCTGAATGGCACAATAAATTTCTGCTGTTATTTACATGGGCATGTTCTCTACTTCTTGGGCTTTACATGGATGGAGAAAGAGAATTTTCTACTCATTCATCCTGGAGTTTTCCAAATTAATAATGCATTTTTCCATTATTCAGTTATCTGGTAACTAAAAGTTTTCTTCTGTTGGTGATAACTGCATTTCAAGCTTGGTTGTTTTAGAATTCCAAAAAGTAATAAATTTTCAACAGGTCTCTTTGTAACTCTTATTGTAACTCCAACTATAACTATAACTCTAATTGTCTATAACTGTAACTGTAACAGCCACTGTCTATTTAAGCTGCTCTATTTATTTCTTCTGTTGCCCATGTTTTTTCATCTAACAATATGTTTTAAAAAAACAACTGATTAAGAGCACAGGAAAGAAAGTGACATTATCTTTAAGGGTTTTTACATTTAAATCTGAAAGCATACAGCTCTAAAATAAATTGTATCTGCTTTATTTTAAATTGAAGGTTTATCAATTAATGATAGATTTATTAATTAAGTGCTTCTTTTATATTTTCTTTATTTTACCTTATATATATATATTGTAACCCTCTAAAGTGTGGTCAACTACATAACGTAAGTGCACCGAGAATCGTTACCTCGATCACTGATCAATTCCCGCTACACATTGTCAGCTATTAAGAGCTGTATCCAAAAGCATATTATGCTATCTATTTTATGCACCAAGGACCACAACCAACATCTGGAACAACTTATCACAGACCAAACCAATGATCTAACATAAACTTTTATGATTTAATTTGATCGCAGCCAGGGTGTACCGCGATGACCTATCATAGTAGTATGATAAAATACAGTAAACAAATTATAAGTGCAATGTTATTATGTTACAAACCTTAATTTGCGATTTTTATTGTATGAGACCCGATGGCCGACCATGTACAAGATGGCATAATTTGTGAAACTACATAATATTATGAAATTTTAAACCATCTATATGATTTTTAATACAAATGCTAGTCCAGGTAAAGCTTTGCAATAAATAAACATAAATACTTGGGTTCTTTTTATAGTTTAACTATATCACTGAGACTCTTTTTATACTGACAAATGACAATTTAAAATGTTAAGTAAATATATTCAATCATATCATTATTTGGTAAATCTGTTTACAGGTTTACTAATCAATTTGTATTGTATACTAGAATCAACTACGCAAAGCCAAAATGATGGAAAAGGTAAATGGGATTTTATTGTACCCTACACATCATAAACTACCAAAGACTAAAAGCATCCAAATGTTTTCTCAAAATATCACTAAACTCTTATATCATGTTGACAATGGTATGTACTTCATGTATGCTCTATCCAAGGTTTATGATTTCTGATTTTAAGAATGACACATAGCAACGGCACAGTAAGTTTAATTATAAATCAACGTTTATTTACAAATTTATGAATAATAAGTAATTAATTCTAATGTTATAATTAAAGACATAAATAAACAAATAAAATAAATAAATTATAATTCCATCGACTTTCTTCACTAACATATCATAGGTACGGTTTTAAAAACCTAATCATACCTTATTTCAATTTGATATAATGAATCTTGAGCAAATTATACTAAATTCAACATCAACTCATGAAGTATTTAACATCATTTCCAGATTCAATAAATCCATACCGTAAAATTATAATAATATAATAAATAATATTATATCTGTAGGATTTAGCTATAATGCAATCATTAAATAAAGTGAAAATTTAAACTTACACTCCGGTAAATAATAATCAACCGACAGTTAATTATTATGAAGTAACTTGAATAGAATGTCCTGCTACAATTTGACGATCTAACTTATGAATTATGCTTACAAATGGAAGAAGATGATTTAGCAGATTAACTAAAATACTTTGCCCAACTTATATCTATGAAGTAAAACATATTCCTGTGGATGCGTTCATCTACACATAGGAATTAAATAATACTAAACGCTTTGTGGATTGATACACCATCATAAAGTAATACGTATAATTACACAATTCCGCGGATTAACCACCAGCGCTGGAATGAGTGTAAAATACAAAAAATGGCAATTAAATAATCTGCGGATTAACCACCAGCACAGATTAATGCCTTTCAACATTATAAAACAACATTACTATTTACTTCACATTAAAGTGCAAAATCATCCTCCTCAGTTATTCTGATCATTCAGAAAACACTAACACTTTAGCAAATGTGGGTTCTTGCATAATAAAATGTTACACTAATCAGGACAACTAATGTACTAACTTATCTTGCTTAAAATAAAACATGTGTAATGCAATATAAGTAATATTAGCATAGGAATATAAATCTGGAAAGACTCACAAAATACCTCACAAAGATTGATACATCTCATGAATTCATTTAGTACTTTTCAAGCTTTTTCGCAAGCGCTATTCTCTTGAATAAATATTTTATTCAACCCCTATTAATTTAAACTTAATAAAATATAACTTATGAACTTCACATGCAAGTTCATATAACGATAAAATTAAAGTAATGAATTATTCATCAAATACATAAAATCTAAGAGGTGTGTGTGTGATATAAATTAAATGTATAGCATTTTAAAGTTCAATATATGAATTTTAGCAGGTGTGTGTGTCACAAATTAGATTGTAGAGCATTTTATAACGACAAATATGATCCGTGAAATCCATGTACGATGTGTCGAACAATAAATGTACGAAGTAATAGCTATAATTATAGTTGAATTCCATACATGTAATTTTATCCATTTGTGTTAGTTATTATAATCACTATTAGATTAACGATTTTACGTGGCTCCATAAACAAGAAACAATTTCAAAACATGACAAGCAGAACTTAAATGAAAATGTTTTTCAAAAGTTATTAATTTCTACATTTCTCTATTAAAAATGTTCCAAGTTTATTACATCCATGCTAAATATTTATTTATCCATGCTTAAATCTAGGAATAATAATTACAGCAATTAATTCAATCATTCCAAACTGACGATAAAATTAGAAAATAGCTTTGATCAATTATTTGAAGACTGTTTATTATCCAAATGGCAAACAAATTAATTAGCAAATATATTACTGGCATTATAAAGTTAAATATCAATCAATACTATATTTTTATTAGAATTAGAAACGGAAATATTAAACTATGTTGATAACTTTAACATTTTACTTTAATTTAAACTTCTTCTTTTTTAAAAAGCAAATTTTCATATTTATAAAACTTTTGTAATTAAAATACTTATTTAATTTTTCCAAATTGTAGAACAATAAACATTTTAAAACATACCAAATTCTTGCAATTAATTCTTTTAAACTGGGAAGCTCCGACATTTTAAATGTAATATTGGGAAATTATTACCGGTGATTTGATCCACTTGGCCAGCCGACTTGAACAGACTTTTAAATTTAGCAATTCATCTTATAATTAAATACCACGATATTATTTTTACATTTATTGAAAATTTGTGGTAATCAGTTTACTTGTTGACTATTTTAAAATTAGCTTATCAAATTTACACCATTTGCCTTTTTACCATTTTCTTTTCTTTCTTTTCTCCCTCCAAAAGCAAAACTAACAGACGATCTTCTCTTAAATTCGCGCTCTTTTCTTTTTTTACATTGAGACGCTTACGTAATTACTGTATTTATTTTTAATAATTTATTTTAATTGAACAAATGGTTTTTTGTTAATTCAAATGAAATAATTTTTAAGATCATTTTAAACAAATAAAACAAAATATTATATTTTAATACTATTTTACCAAATTTAATGTGTTGTCAAAATTTTTAAAAAGTTAAACATTATGATATGAATTAGTATATGGAACGAAGCAAATTTAAATTTATTAAAATAATATAAGAGAGTAATCTGTTCAAAGTGCAAATCAAGCCAATCAAATCACCAAAGAAGACAGAGAAATTTTTTAATAATAGTTACATCAATTATTATATTTTATGCTAAAATATATGGTTACAGTTTACACCCCCTATGGAAAAAATTTATCTTTCTTCAGAATTCCATTTCATCAAACTCTACTAAGGTACATCATAAGTCACTATATTTTATTATCCTATCTATAATTTATCATCAATCTGAATATGGTATAACATTTACACGATATAAATCCCCCTAATTTATTGAAGGTACAGGTTTTAAACTACGTGCATTGTAGGTGCCTCGGATTCCTTCAGGGGTTGAGAGCATAAATGCATTCTCTCCCACCTGGCTTTCAATCATGAAAGGTCCATTATATAAGCTTAAAAATTTTCTAAATTCGTTTTTCTTTAAGTTGCTAACATGAGGAACTTTTCCATGAGGCCCCTTCTAGTTTAATGCACTACTTTTAACATTTGTCTTAATATCCTTTGTGTGAAGTGGTTTAATTCCACTAACAGAAGGTTGATCTCTATCTTGGGTCTTATTAATTAGACTAGGTTGACCATTAACTCTATGATAAAATTTTGGTCGTTTATAACTACGACTCCTACTCTCGTATCTTTTATCACGATAAGGACTTCTTATGGGAGCAACATTAACATTAGCAATGGAACAGTTATGAGAAGCTCTAGCATCCTTTCCACCTCTATATCTGTTTTCCAGGTCACATTCACTTGTCTCTAGTGCATCTAAGATCTCTGACACCTCATCAATTGTATACTTATCCGCAGCAATCAAAACTTGTTCAATCTGTCGAGGTAAGTTATGTCTTAAGATCCTGACTATATGATGCTCAGATAATGGAAAAGCAGTTAAAGTTTTAAGTTTGACCGCCTGTCCACGAAAAAATTGAGTATAGCTACCTTTATTAGCATTGTACTTTTCTCGAGTGATTTGATAACGCATGTTATCCTGACGATCTTCACCCCAGAAACTTGACATTATTAAATGTTTAAAATCTCCATATGTTTGAGGACAATCAAACAAAGACTGCCACCAATCTTTTGCAGCAGCATAAAGATGGTTGCTGGAGATAGCCAGTTTTTCTCTTTCTGAAAATGCACATAAAGTAAACAATTCCTCCAGATTTTGAAGAAATTCTAGAGGGTTTTCCAAATACTCCCCTTTAAATGGCTTAATCTTTAGAAATTTAAGAGCTGTAGATCCACCCATAGACATATCTGTGTTCTTGACATCATTGGCCACAGATTCAATTTCTAATGGTTTTTGGAAAATGGGAGTTGTGCGGATACCAGTAAAATTACCATCCGATACAACTACTTCTTTAACAGAGGTCTCTGCCCCCTCTACATAATACTTGGTGTTTTGACCAATGAAATTATCATTTTTCTCTTGAGCCCTTTGAATTTCTAGCATTTTTAGCTGAAGATTTTCAATCTTTGCCTCTAGTTTCTGTCCTTCTTTAAACTCATTTGATTCATTTGGCCACTCTTGACATTTATCCCTCATTTCCTTCCACTCTTTTTGCATCATTTCTAAATCTCCACTAAATTTAGCATTAGTCTTTTTTAATTCTTTATTTTCTACTTTAGACCTATTGATAGTTTCCTCCAAAATCTTTTTAATGCTACCCAATTCTGCTCTGCTCTCTGTTACAGATTCACTCATGGATTTAAATATGCCTTGTTCAAAAGTTGAATGACTCTCATTCATATTCTGAAGTTTACCTTCCATTTCAGTTTTAATTTTATCAATAGATTTAGCAGATTGAGACTCTACTTCTTGAACTTTATAGTTCATTTCACTAACTATTTGTGCCAACTGACTCCTTGAGTCACCCATTGCCACATCAAGCACCTTGAGTTTAGTGTCCACATTCTCCTCGTGGGTTATAAACTTATTTCCAATTTCTTCTATCTGAACTTCCAAGTGCTTTTTATAATCGAAGAAATTAGCTTTAATTTCTTCTAATTTAATATCGGACTCCCCTTTAGCTGCCTTACAACTATTTTCTAGGGATTGAAATTTTTGATTAAATTCCTCCATTGTTTTTATCCTAGCAGCTTCTATTTTTTCTTTCACAAATTCCTGAACTTCAGCCATTTTATTCTCAAAACTATCTAACTTTTCAGTCATCTCTTTTTGAGAAATAGACTGTTCATTCAATTTTTCAGTCATCTCTTTTTGAGAAATAGACTGTTCATTTAATTTTTCAGTCATCTCTTTTTGAGAAATAGACTGTTCATTTAATTTTTCAGTCATCTCTTTTTGAGAAAGAGACTGTTCATTTAATTTTTCAGTCATCTCTTTTTGAGAAAGAGACTGTTCATTTAATTTTTCAGTCATCTCTTTGTGAGACTCTAACATCTCTTTTTGGGAAAGAGACTGTTCATTCAATTTTAGAGACTGTTCATTCATTTTTAGAGACTGTTCATTCATTCCAATCTCTATACGTTGAAGCATCAACATAAACCGTTGTTGGAAATCAAAATCAGGAACTTCTTGGGTTGTTTCAGGATAACTAATTTCTTCAGAATCACTCATTTTGGGTACTTTATAACAACTATTTCAATATTTTGTGAAACCAAATTTTTACTTTCCTAAAATATGTGTTTTAATAACAATGATCAATTAAAATCTTGTTCAAGCCGACCAACCACTAAATCCTCACCACCAACAATCTATCCCAGATGGTATATATCACATTCACACTAAAATAATCTGAACCCCCACTTTAAATATTTGCAGTATTACAACAACTACTTTATAAACCCTTGATAATTTCAACTTCTCCCAATTCAATCATAAATATTGGTATATCTTGGAATACGATTGCTATTGTCATCAGAAATCTTATATAATTAATTTGGAGAAATATATAGCAATAAAACATACAATATTTTATCACCATGATAGAGCATTTGTCACATGATAATATTCTTGTAATATGGGAAATTAAAATTGTAATCAACAATCATTAATTAATTCAGTTCACACATTACCATATTGTACTCTGCAACAATCAATTAATCAAGTCGCATGTTTATAAAGTGCTAAAAACTGTAATTGCACACTTATAATGACTGTCTAACCTCAACATATCGGGCCGAACACGTTGTGGCGCCAAAAATTTGTAACCCTCTAAAGTGTGGTCAACTACATAACGTAAGTGCACTGAGAATCGTAACCTCGATCACTGATCAATTCCCGCTACACATTGTCAGCTATTAAGAGCTGTATCCAAAAGCATATTATGCTATCTATTTTATGCACCAAGGACCACAACCAACATCTGGAGCAACTTACCACAGACCAAACCAATGATCTAACATAAACTTTTATGATTTAATTTGATCGCAGCCAGGGTGTACCGCGAAGACCTATCATAGTAGTATGATAAAATACAGTAAACAAATTATAAGTGCAATGTTATTATGTTACAAACCTTAATTTGCGATTTTTATTGTATGAGACCCGATGGCCGACCATGTACAAGATGGCATAATTTGTGAAACTACATAATATTATGAAATTTTAAACCATCTATATGATTTTTAATACAAATGCTAGTCCAGGTAAAGCTTTGCAATAAATAAACATAAATACTTGGGTTCTTTTTTATAGTTTACTATATCACTGAGACTCTTTTTATACTGACAAATGACAATTTAAAATGTTAAGTAAATATATTCAATCATATCATTATTTGGTAAATCTGTTTACAGGTTTACTAATCAATTTGTATTGTATACTAGAATCAACTACGCAAAGCCAAAATGATGGAAAAGGTAAATGGGATTTTATTGTACCCTACACATCATAAACTACCAAAGACTAAAAGCATCCAAATGTTTTCTCAAAATATTACTAAACTCTTATATCATGTTGACAATAGTATGTACTTCATGTATGCTCTATCCAAGGTTTATGATTTCTGATTTTAAGAATGACACATAGCAACGGCACAGTAAGTTTAATTATAAATCAACGTTTATTTACAAATTTATGAATAATAAGTAATTAATTCTAATGTTATAATTAAAGACATAAATAAACAAATAAAATAAATAAATTATAATTCCATCGACTTTCTTCAATAACATATCATAGGTACGGTTTTAAAAACCTAATCATACCTTATTTCAATTTGATATAATGAATCTTGAGCAAATTATACTAAATTCAACATCAACTCATGAAGTATTTAACATCATTTCCAGATTCAATAAATCCATACCGTAAAATTATAATAATATAATAAATAATATTATATCTGTAGGATTTAGCTATAATGCAATCATTAAATAAAGTGAAAATTTAAACTTACACTCCGGTAAATAATAATCAACCGACAGTTAATTATTATGAAGTAACTTGAATAGAATGTCCTGCTACAATTTGACGATCTAACTTATGAATTATGCTTACAAATGGAAGAAGATGATTTAGCAGATTAACTAAAATACTTTGCCCAACTTATATCTATGAAGTAAAACATATTCCTGTGGATGCGTTCATCTACACATAGGAATTAAATAATACTAAACGCTTTGTGGATTGATACACCATCATAAAGTAATACGTATAATTACACAATTCCGCGGATTAACCACCAGCGCTGGAATGAGTGTAAAATACAAAAAATGGCAATTAAATAATCTGCGGATTAACCACCAGCACAGATTAATGCCTTTCAACATTATAAAACAACATTACTATTTACTTCACATTAAAGTGCAAAATCATCCTCCTCAGTTATTCTGATCATTCAGAAAACACTAACACTTTAGCAAATGTGGGTTCTTGCATAATAAAATGTTACACTAATCAGGACAACTAATGTACTAACTTATCTTGCTTAAAATAAAACATGTGTAATGCAATATAAGTAATATTAGCATAGGAATATAAATCTGGAAAGACTCACAAAATACCTCACAAAGATTGATACATCTCATGAATTCATTTAGTACTTTTCAAGCTTTTTCGCAAGTGCTATTCTCTTGAATAAATATTTTATTCAACCCCTATTAATTTAAACTTAATAAAATATAACTTATGAACTTCACATGCAAGTTCATATAACGATAAAATTAAAGTAATGAATTATTCATCAAATACATAAAATCTAAGAGGTGTGTGTGTGATATAAATTAAATGTATAGCATTTTAAAGTTCAATATATGAATTTTAGCAGGTGTGTGTGTCACAAATTAGATTGTAGAGCATTTTATAACGACAAATATGATCCGTGAAATCCATGTACGATGTGTCGAACAATAAATGTACGAAGTAATAGCTATAATTATAGTTGAATTCCCTACATGTAATTTTATCCATTTGTGTTAGTTATTATAATCACTATTAGATTAACGATTTTACGTGGCTCCATAAACAAGAAACAATTTCAAAACATGACAAGCAGAACTTAAATGAAAATGTTTTTCAAAAGTTATTAATTTCTACATTTCTCTATTAAAAATGTTCCAAGTTTATTACATCCATGCTAATATTTATTTATCCACGCTTAAATCTAGGAATAATAATTACAGCAATTAATTCAATCATTCCAAACTGACGATAAAATTAGAAAATAGCTTTGATCAATTATTTGAAGACTGTTTATTATCCAAATGGCAAACAAATTAATTAGCAAATATATTACTGGCATTATAAAGTTAAATATCAATCAATACTATATTTTATTAGAATTAGAAACGGAAATATTAAACTATGTTGATAACTTTAACATTTTACTTTAATTTAAACTTCTTTTTTAAAAAACAAATTTTCATATTTATAAAACTTTTGTAATTAAAATACTTATTTAATTTTTCCAAATTGTAGAACAATAAACATTTTAAAACATACCAAATTCTTGCAATTAATTCTTTTAAACTGGGAAGCTCCGACATTTCAAATGTAATATTGGGAAATTATTACCGGTGATTTGATCCACTTGGCCAGCCGACTTGAACAGACTTTTAAATTTAGCAATTCATCTTATAATTAAATACCACGATATTATTTTTTACATTTATAGAAAATTTGTGGTAATCCGTTTACTTGTTAATTATTTTAAAATAAGCTTATCAAATTTACACCATTTGCCTTTTTACCATTTCTTTTCTTTCTTTTTCCCTCCAAAAGCAAAACTAACAGACGATCTTCTCTTAAATTCGCGCTCTTTTCTTTTTTTACATTGAGACGCATACGTAATTACTGTATTTATTTTTAATAATTTATTTTAATTGAACAAATGGTTTTTTGTTAATTCAAATGAAATAATTTTTAAGATCATTTTAAACAAATAAAACAAAATATTATATTTTAATACTATTTTACCAAATTAAATGTGTTGTCAAAATTTTTAAAAAGTTAAACATTATGATATGAATTAGCATATGGAACGAATCAAATTTAAATTTATTAAAATAATATAAGAGAGTAATCTGTTCAAAGTGCAAATCAAGCCAATCAAATCACCAAAGAAGACAGAGAAATTTTTTAATAATAGTTACATCAATTATTATATTTTATGCTAAAATATATGGTTACAATATATATATATATATATATATATATATATATATATATATATATATATATTATTTGTTTTTATAATGCAGTTGGGAAAAGTGACTTTAATTCACTGTCACTTGCTTCTTTATTTAAATTTTTATTTATTGAACCATGTCAGTTTTATTTTTAATTTAAACTTCTTTAGCTGGGGAGGGAAATAAATCTTGAAAATATATATGTGAAACAATGTGTCTGTTTCAATATATATATATATCACTGTAATCAAAAATATATATGTGAAACAATGTGTCTGTTTCAATATATATATATATCTCATTGTAATTAATGTGATAATTACAACTAAAATGTAGGACCAGATTAAATGATCAAATGCCATAATATCTTATTATTTTTTAAATTGAACTGATGTCCATCTCAGTACTTTTCTAAGTATATTTTTATTTTGCAAAAATGCAATAAATTAGTTTGAATTTAATTTGTATAGTATAAATTTTCTGCCTTTCTTCAGGTTTACTTATCTCATACTACTTGTAGTCTAAACAGCTATACATTTTCTTAATACTTTGCAAATGATCACTATATTTTTTACTTTTTAAGACAAATGTTATAAAGCATTTTGTAACCATTGCCTATAATAAAAAAAGCAGATTAATTTCATTATAATAATTGATTATAAGAAAGCCATCAGTTGATTCATGTTAAACAAAAGTTATTTTATTTTTCCATTTTTGTGAATTTTATGAGTGTATTTTTTAATTAGTGATATGAGATATCACTTACAAAATTTCTATTACTATTCCACATTTTAGCCATTATAGGTTAATTATTATATATAAAGTGCAATATCTATATTTTTAATATATATATATATATATAGAGATATAGATAGAGAGATAGATAGATAGATAGACAGATAGATAGATAGATAGATAGATAGATAGATAGATAGATAGATAGATAGATAGATAGATAGATAGATAGATAGATAGATAGATAGATAGATAGAGTTAAATAAATAAAAAGACAGAGAAAATATCAACTGGTTGTGACTTTCATTAGATTAAAAACTTATTGTGAAATGAAGTTAAAATATTTTGCAAATTAATTTGTTTGAATACATATATAATAACAATTCTGTTAAACCTTTCCTAAGCCAATTATATCAATGCTTTATTCTCTGTCAAATGTCAACATAAAAAAGTGAAAAGAATCTATTTATATTTATTTCCTTAATTTTTATAAAAAACATGAAACTTACAAATGTATTATACACTGGAGAATACATAGTTATAAATTCATCAGGGAACATTACCTATGATAATATATTACTAAAAATGCTATAGGTAATATATTCACCTGATCGGCTCGGTTTTAAACGAGGAAACTTGACATCACTGTAAATCGCTTAGTTTTTGTACTATGTTTATGGTTTTGAGTCATTTTTTAGAAGAAAAAAAGTTCTATAAGATGCTGCCATCTATTGAATTATTTTACAAGTAAAAAATTAATAAAATGACCATTTATGTCAAACAAAACAAAAGCACTGCCTTCTCACATCTTTTCTTGAATCTTATTGGCTGTTGAAATTTTGTAAACAAAAGAAAATGGAAAAGCACCGCCTTCTCACTATCTTTTCTTGAATCTTATTGGCTGTTAAAATTTTTATATGGCTGCCAAAAAGTAAAGAGTTACGAACGGTTTTTGTTTTATTTTGAAAATGATAAACGAATGTTTTAGAGCATTTTAAAGTATTTTTTGATGAAATACAAATGAAATACAATTTATTTTTATATAATATGCTAAAAATAAATATTATTTTACAAAAATAGTTAAGATTTTAGCAAGAATTATTGCAAAGTGGGAAGTAGAAATCATAACGTGGAATTGATCATTGACGTTTCTTTTCATTTCAGCCATAATCAAAATGATAAACGAATGTTTTAGAGCATTTTAAAGTATTTTTTGATGAAATACAAATTATTTTCATATAATATGCTAAAAATAAATATTATTTTACAAAAATAGTTAAGGTTTTAGCAAGAATTATTTATTTATTGCAAAGTGGGAAGTAGAAATCATAACGTGGAATTGATCATTGACGTTTCTTTTAATTTCAGCCGTAATCAAAAATTTTTTAAATTATAAATCAAAATTTATTTTTGAACAAACTTACGTTCGCTTTCATAATCTGACAAATTAGTAATATACTTTTTACAAACGAAACTAAAGTGAATATATTTAATAAAAGGTCAATATCTTTTGAAAAATTGATACATCAGTTTGTGAATTGGCCAATTAAAAGCTTTGAGTTTTACCTCCTGTGGTGAATGATATAATCACCGCCTGAAGGATTAAGGCTATAGCCTTAGGACTATGAACCTAAAATGTGACAGTAGGGACCTATACAAATCTAAACACAAGACTAATGACTTTAAAAGACAAAGAGTGGCCTCTTACCTTTGACCTAATTTCTAAATATACAGGTGAATCTAAAGCATTTTGATTTGAGAGCATAAAGCTATTAATTATTTCACCAATTAAGTCCACTACTTCTATATAAACTAAAATATGCAAAATCTTTTGATTTACAATGAGCCAATATGAAAGATTTTGCATTAGTTTGTATAGAAATTGTGTACTTAATCAGTAAAGTAGTTAATAGCTTCATCCTCTCAAATCAAGATGCTTTAGATGCACCTATATATTTAGAAATTAGGTTGAAAATAAGAGTGTGGCCACTCTTGTTTTTTATAACCATTAATCTTGTGTTTAGATTTGTAGAGGTCGCTACTGTTGCATTTTAGGTGCATAGTCTTAAGGTTATAGCCTTAATATATATTACTTGTGTAATGAGTGTGCACTTTGCAAATTATTAATTACAACTTTAAAAACACTATAGTAATAAAAAATTACATCTTTGATATTTTGTTCTTTTCTCATAGTAAGAGCATTAAAATAAGCAACAGTTAATTCTATTTTGTGAATTAATTATTTCACTATATTTACATCAGCTAAGTGTTGTTGGAAGATCATTGTGTATATTATCATTTGGAAGATTCAAGATTTTTAAAAAACTAGAAATATAAGTGAATTGATTCACTTTATGTTTGCATATTAAAATATGGCAAAGTGAGATGCATTAATATAATCAGAGTAAAATAAATTTTTTGGTTCTATAATTTCAAATTATTATAAGTGCTGCAGTAATAAATATTTATAATTCATAAATTTATCTTCTAAATTCACAGAAATGATATTTTAATAAGTATATGTTTTATTATGCTAATTTTTATTTTATTTAACTTTTAAAAAAGGGGTTAAATTTAAACAAATTTATATAATGGGATTTGTATAAAAAATAACTATCTTCATAGTCTGACATTTCATTTTATTTTTAATGCATCTGCAGTAATTATATGTGGGTAGAATTTATGACTTGGCTTTTATATATATCAAATAAATAATTGCATTTTAATCAAGCAGGTTTTCTCAATTAGACCAATTTCTGCATAGTTCTCCAAATGCTCCACATCAATATTTTCTATTAATTGATATATATATATATATTCAAATTTTATTTTATATCATTACATCTTTCACCTAAGCACATTTGTATCATATATATTGCCTCACACAATAAACATCATGCGATCGCTATTTCTTATGCTTGCTCTTAACTGTTATTAAAACAGGCAAAACTTTCTATACGTATTGCCACTCAGTGCAAGCACTCTAGAGAGTTTTGCCTGTTTTAATATTGCCTTACATGAATTGCTGTAGATTGTGTAAATAGCATTTATATATATATATATATATATATATATATATATATATAACTACAACCATTAAATGTCTGTATTTTTTTAAATTATATAATAATAATTCAAACAAATATATTTAACACAGTATTCAAAATTAAATAATATATTCTTTACCAGAAGTACTTTCAATTGTTTCACTGACAGTGAAACAATTGAAAATACTTCTGGTAAAGAATATATTATTTAATTTTGAATACTGTGTTAAATATTGAAACAATTGAAAGTACTTCTGGTAAAGAATATATTATTTAATTTTGAATACTGTGTTAAATATATTTGTTTGAATTATTATATATATATATATATATATAAATTTTAATTTTATAAAATGCATCTAATTTAATCACCAGAACATTAAGTATTAATGTAAATTTTTTCTTCATTAGTCAGACAAATTAATATGACATCTTTAACACTCGTCTCCTCTGAGAAAGCTTTTAATAAATTAGAAATAATTAAGAAATTCTAAGATCCACTAGAAGACACGAATACAAGACAGTTCTAAAGGTGTGTATTTGAATTTGCATATAAAATCAATTTCGAGGATATAATAAACAATTTTCTTCTGCAATATTTTAAGTTTTAAAATATATTAATATATAATATTTTATCTTTCGAGTAATAGTATAAATTGTAAATTATTCATTAATAGTTTATATAAAATGTGGATTAATAAATATATTATTATAAAATTCAAATTAATAGATGAATAGCCATAAAAAGTAACTTTTTATGCAGTTATGGAGATAGTTTTCTTAGAACTAGGGTGCAAATTTAATCTTTTGTTTTAGGGATGCAAGCAACTACATTTGACAATAATTTTCCAAAGACTATTTAAAAAACAGTCAGTGGTCTTAATATAATAAATTAACCATTTTTGTTTAGACAATGAGTGGTAAAAGATTGTGGGATTTTTTAAAATTTTGACCGGAAAAAAAATGGCCAAAAAATATTGCAAACCATATTTGTATCCAAATTTCCAATTTTTACTAATCTTCTGATTCTGGTATGTTGAATGAAAAGTTATGAAGTCATATTTGAGGTTAAGGTAGATGATGTATTGAAGCTGGAAATATAGTACATATTTCTGCTTCACCTAGTGCCAATGTCATCAGCACTAGTCTGGGTTTGAACCCAATCTTTCTTAACTGACACCCATCTCATAATAGATGGTAGTATATTTTAATCAATATTATAATCTTTTACATTTCATTAATCTTATTTTATAATTAAAACTAACCTTTTTATAGTAGTTTATTTATTTTATATTTGTAAAAATGTATATTGTGTTTATACACTTTTATTAAATTGAATTGAATCCTAGATATCTATAAAATGTTACAAATATTTCAAATTCTTTATTAAAGTTCATTTTTCTTAAATTAATCAGTTGGTAACATTTTATATTTATCTTTTAATCAATATACATTTGAGAATCAATTATTTAAACAATGTAATATTTGTAAGAAATATTTTGTAAATTTCTATTTAAGTTTATGTCAAATATCAGTTTAAAAGTCATTGTACCAAATTCCTAAAATTTTTCTGAATAAAATCTATATTTTTGTTAATCTAAACCTTAATTAAATAGTTTTTGTTAATACAATGACCGATAAACTTAATATGCTTGTTGTTGTTTTTTTTAATTAGCAAATCAACCCTTGGGGCAAGTTAATGCAGAATTATAGATTTCCCTCCAAAGCAGGCACCAACCTCAGAGAAACACTTAGAGTGATTGCAATTGGCAATTGTCACTGTAGATTGAATCCTACAGATAAAGCCAGATCAAATAAATAGTGGAAATTTTTGATTGAAGGATTGGAAGAGTTCACTGAAGAGAGTAGTTTAGATTTGCAGTACATGATGATTAAAGAAATGACGGGGTGAAAAGATCAGCATTGCTCTCTGGAGCTCTGTTTCCACCAGCCATCAATGCCTTTCCAGTGCTTTCAACATCTAGTTGGAGACTGTCTGTGTCAAGGAAGCCTGCTAAATGATAACTGCCTGTGTCAAGCTATGTAACATCTACCATTTGGTTGAGGTAATCCCAATTTGCTGCAAGCCACTAATTCTACCTTACGTTGTTGTCTAAATCAATGTTAATTTATATTATCTATATTTGTTTATACAATTTAGTTTTAAAATGTGTCATTTAAATTTTTTTCTCTTAAATTTAAAATCTCAATTCTTATCAAAATCCCACATTATTTTGATGCGGCAAATTTAAATTAAATTTTGTTGATTTATTTATAATATTGACTTACTGAAATTGCCAAGTACAAAATTCAATGAGCTATTAACTTTAAATTCTCTCCTTCTTATTTTCTCCAGTCAAAATCATTATAGGAGACTTATTTCCCGTAAATTAATTAATAGAAAGCTCATTCAGTTTTGTACATCATATTATAAATTTATTTTGAATGATTGAAATTATTTTAAAAGCATCTTATTATTACCTCCAATTTAAAATAGCCCTAAATTTTTTTTCTGAAAGAATAAAGAATTTTAGTAAATCAGTTAAGTAAATCTATTACGATTTCTGTAAAACAAATGTCTTAAAAGAAATCATTGGAAACACATTCACCACAGCATTTTATCAGTATATGTTTCATACATAAATATTTTATTTGTCAGAAAATAGAAAATTTGCGATATATAATTTATTATGCTGTATATAGCCAAGCTTCACCAGAAGTGAGTTTGACATTTAATGCCCAATCTGTCTAGGTTAATTAAACACAGTCCTATTTTGTAATCTTCTGTGATGAGTTATTTTAAATATTTGTAAAGTGTGGAAAACAATTTATATTTTAGTTTTAATTCTTGCCTTTCCTTTTATAGTGTAATTTCTGATCAATTCAGTAAGGGCCTAAGGTTTCTGGGACTTTCCATTATGTCAGGGAGCCAATTATTTTAATCAGGAATTAAGTTATTAATTTTGTTAGTGATACACTATCTATCTATCTATCTATCTATCTATCTATCTATCTGTCTGTCTGTCTGTCTGTCTGTCTGTCTGTCTGTCTGTCTGTCTGTCTGTCTGTCTGTCTGTCTGTCTGTCTGTCTGTCTGTCTGTCTGTCTGTCTGTCTGTCTGTCTGTCTGTCTGTCTGTCTGTCTGTCTGTCTGTCTGTCTGTCTGTCTGTCTGTCTGTCTGTCTGTCTGTCTGTCTGTCTGTCTGTCTGTCTGTCTGTCTGTCTGTCTGTCTGTCTGTCTATCTATCTATCTATCTATCTATCTATCTATCTATCTATCTATCTATCTATCTATCTATCTATCTATCTATCTATCTATCTATCTATCTATCTATCTATCTATCTATCTATCTATCTATCTATCTATCTATCTATCTATCTATCTATCTATCTATCTATCTATCTATCTATCTATCTATCTATCTATCTATCTATCTATCTATCTATCTATCTATCTATCTATCTATCTATCTATCTATCTATCTATCTATCTATCTATCTATCTATCTATCTATCTATCTATCTATCTATCTATCTATCTATCTATCTATCTATCTATCTATCTATCTATCTATCTATCTATCTATCTATCTATCTATCTATCTATCTATCTATCTATCTATCTATCTATCTATCTATCTATCTATCTATCTATCTATCTATCTATCTATCTATCTATCTATCTATCTATCTATCTATCTATCTATCTATCTATCTATCTATCTATCTATCTATGTCTAAGGCATTATGTATTTATAGCTACAACCATTCATTTATTATTAGTATTTTGCTTTGCTACTTACTCATCAGGACCTTCGGAAATTTAACTATGACCAGTCCAATCTTTCACACTCCCTCAAAGTAGATGTAATTCATACCAAGGGATCCATTTTTGGGCATTCCCATTTAAGATGTGTATGGAAAGGCCAGAACAGTACATTTATTATTATTATTCAGACATGTTTTGGCTGGAGGGCCAGCATTTCTCATCATCCACCTGTATAAAACCAGGGATTTCTTTTAAGCAAAGCCACCCAGAGGTTTGTAACAGACCTCATTTATTCTTTTGTTGTAAATCTATAATATTATACTGCCTTTATCATTATATTTATATTTTTATTGAGCAAACCTGAAGTGCTCTCTGCCATGATGGCACATCTTTCACCAACCAATTTTGTTAATCAATTAAATCTGACTGTATAATTGTCAATTATTTATTTAAGAACTATTTTGCTTCCCACACTCATTATATACAAATGATTTTAAATGTCTTGTAATATATATAAAATAGATTTATTTGTAATCTTTTAAAGAGGGCTAATAATATTTTATTGCTGATTGGTTCTTGGCAGGCCAATTAATCTTTTTTTTTACTTTGTTAATCAAAGCCACATCAAAATGAATTCAAAAATAACCAAGTTATATAAACAAAATCCGAATTATTTTGTATAACAAAACTTATTTTATAACTCAATTTTTTAATAAATTCATATAATATTATTATTTTCAATAAGCCTCATTTGTCATCACTCCAAATCTCTAAGGTTAATTACTCTATTTATTTATCTTTCTTTGATTTAAATTCTTTTCTTTGTAATGTTGTCATAAAGAATTATCATTATTACGGTTCAAACCATTTAGTAATTGATATCCAATCACATCTGTACCATTCTGCAATTCACCAAATCATTAATCTCTTATATAAACTCATTATTTTGAGTCTCTTTGTGAACCATGACCTCCAGATGGGATGGAATAAAATCAAGGGCTGTTAGTGTCATCATAAATGTTATCCATTAGTCAGAGAGGCAATAGTTCAGGCAAATAGGTTAGGATTCACCATTCCCCTGATATGTGTATCTTGTGTATGGTTGGATTCAATGTACTTTTGCTTGGATTATTGGTCTTGTTGAATGAATACACGATTTTGACTGGCACAGTATTTATGAGATAGTGATTTATAAGCCTGAGATTATTTACACATACTTTATTTTATTTAATTTATTATTATGTAAAGTTAAATAGAAAATGAATAGAGAATAAGCAGAGAATAAAGTTCAATTTTCATTTATTATAGAATCTATACAATGGAATGTTTGGATTTTGAAGTTTTCGAATACATAAAAAATATTATACTCCTTTAAATATCACATCTTAGACTGCATTGTAATTTACTCTTTCCAAGTTACAAATGTTACTATATAGCAAAAGATAAAAATATAACTAGGACAAAACTTTTATTAAAGGAGGTTGCCTTGAATACAGGTTGAGATTATTGATAACTTAAGGGTTGATTAGTATGAAATTATATAAATAGAAAATGACTGTTAAAACAATAAATCAAAGTAATATATATATATATATAACTTATTTATTTATGAGCCTTTAATGACGGTCATTAATCTCACAACCTTCTTTCTGTTTCTCAACTCCAACCAACACAGCCCTTTAGATTAGGCAATTTTAAACGTATGCTTAAATAAAACACTCTAACCATGTAAGACAAGTTCTAAGTATCTCACACACTACACAAACTTTCTTCAATAAACCAAACCACATATGTGATATAACAGTCATGTTCACATAATATATTCTAGACAAATGCCAAACAGAACAATAATATGATCATGTTAGTATACAATTTTTTTTCATCACGATGTAATCACTATATATATATTAATAAATTATTATTGAAATCAAATGTTTACTATAGTAAATTTCTGTTTTTATTCACCCTACACTCCATCCATATAAAGTCTGTCTAAGAGTTTGTCTTAATGGTGGTATTATATTTGGAATTAAATGTTGAATTATTTCTAGATTAATTGTTAAATGTCAATCTATAAAACATATTAAATATTGCAAAAGAGAAATAAAGATGAATTATTTCACATCTGTTTTAGTTAAAAAATATGTTAATCTTTAGCAGAGATTTAGAGTTTATATTTGGACTAAGATAATCTGTAATAAGTAATTAGTGATAATCATTAATATTTTTATCCACAGTAGATCAAGATAACATTATGATGCAATAAGTTTCACACTTATAAGTCAAAATGTTAAATTACTTTAATAAAGTTCAAGCTATATTTAATTTTTTCAAATACACTCTCCAATAAGCATAGTAGTATAGAGCATCCAATTAGTTCGAAACCATGGTCTAAAGGTTGAAGACAATGAAAGAAATATTGAATTCTATTTCTCTCAGCATTTATGTAAACAAAAGCTTGTTAGGAGCTATTGATAAAGCTCCATCTAGTGATCATAAAATGCAAGCCTAGAGCAAGTTATGAAATTTATAACTTGTTTTGTTTATCAAAGGTGTATATATATATATTACAAAGAAATCAAGTCATATGTCACATGACCTAATTTAGCAGGCTTGCATTACAAATGTTATATTCAATCAATATCCTAGTATCTCACTGAGGAAGCCAGTAGCAGAAACTGGTCTGGAATTAGGGATATTCTGCAAAGCTTGTTAAGAGCTTATTTGCAAGCTCTATAATATATATATATATATATAATATTCATTTATGAACCATTTAAAATCATTTGTATTTAAATTTTATGCTCTTTGTTTGAATAAGTCTATATTTTGATATTTAACATCAATGTCTCTTACATTTACAAGAGGCATAGCTGAAATTAATTTAACATTTGGGAGTGTGACTTGATATATATATATATATATATATATATAGTGACCATCTGGAAGAGCACAAGGAATTGACATACTTTGTATCTGCATTGAATAGTTACATTATATTTAAAAAAAAATGAAATAGCCTTAGAATTTTAAATTTTTTTTTGCTGGAGATTGTTTGAAGCTTGGATATGGATCGCTTATGCAGTTGATTGACCACTTTATAAGTATTTGTTATTGCTGTGGTTAGTGATGCATTTAATGCCAGAGAGAGGGGTTGTTATTATAGGAATTGGTATATTTGGACAGGAAAATGCAAGGTTATTTTATATTAGTGTAGTATTGGTTGAATGGTTTCAAAATCCTTTTTCTTTAAGACTTATCCTTTTGTCAACAATTAATAGCCATTTCAATTATATTTAGTTAAGATACTTTAATATTTATAGTACAGTGTATGTGCATGCATGTATGACTCTGCATCGTTTTCATTTCATTTTCATCTTTTAACAACATTAAGCAATAGTATATGTACAATAAAAACATTTAAATTACAGCAATTATCTTAAATAATTTAACAAATATATATTTCTTTCCAATGATTAATAGATAGTTGAATCAATGAATTATTTCACAAATTAAATAAATTATTAATCATTTTTGTTTAATAGTTAATTAATATTCATTTTTCTTTCCAGTTTGTAAAAGCTATTTATTTTATTATTTTTTTTGTTGTCTTGATTTAATCACAATGATTTTTTTGTAAAAGATTTTTTTTGAATATGTAATTAGCTTAAATAGAAAAGAAGCGTGGGAGTAACCTTGTGAAGGGAAATGATGTTTTTGCTAAAGAGAGCTATTTAACAAAGATCTCCAGTGAAAAATTTGAATATTATGTAATGTAATGGTAGCCAGAAAACTGTGGCTCCATTTTTTTTTATTGTGAAAATTAAAAACCAGTTGCTGAAGTCAAATTGATTTTAGAAAAGACTTTGGAGTAAAACATCGAAAGGATCTTGAAAAAAATTTATTATGGGAAGAGTTAACTAAAATGGAATTCTAAATTTTTAAAAGGTACACAGTTTACTTTGCTCTCCTCGATTTAAACGTTTTTAAATTAACCTCTTCATAACTATTGCTCTTTTAAAAATGTATGTTGATAACATCCAGTCTACACTACTTCATTTAATTGTCATTTTAAATAAGAATAAATCGCATGAATATTATTGTTGCATCACTAACCAACGTGTGTATTTTAATATATCTGGGAAATGCATGCAGAACTATTTTACAGAATGTATTTTAATTCTTCACTATTTTCCGTGTTGTGTTTTTGTGAGGATGAAACATAGAATTAAGAATACACATATATAGATAAATCATGCCATGTTCAAATTCACCATAAAGACGTAACACTATTTATTTATCTGGTATTTCTGGAAATAATACGTATTTTAAATGAAGGAAATAAAACGTGAGTTCCTTCAAATTAAGTATTTGCTGAGATCGAATGGAAGAATAGAAATGCTGGTAATTTTTGTTCTTTTCGATAACAATGGAATACACAACAAAGTATTATCAATTATGGAATTACTAAGGAACCATGGTATCTTAATTGACAATATTTAAGAATAAACCATGCATATAATAGATAAAGTGTTAAATGCTAGTCAAGAAAACTACTAAGAACAATTGCGTATTTAATTTAGTACTACAACGGAGAATGTCTTATGTTTTCAGTATAATAAAGGAAAAATTAATTGCTTGTGTGTGTGATTTAGTACTTCAAATAGATATGCTATGAACACTGGAGGTGCTGGGTCAGATTTAAGTTACATTTATATTTTTTAAGTTATCCTGCAGAAGTTATTTCATTTAAATTCAGTTTGGAATGTGTCCCATATTGTTTCATAAACCCAGAGCAGAGCTTTGCAATTGAACTTTCATTTCAAGTTACAAGACAAATAACTTTTGTTTTGTTATTTTTTTTATTGCTTGTCATTATTAATGTATATTATTGATAATAGGATTACTTATTATTATGTTTTATTGATAATTTGGTTTATTTTGACCTTCTAGACCATCTCGAAGTGTATCCAAATGAGGAATACACTGGTAACAATTGATTGAGTACTAATAAGTCTTATTGTTTTTTTACGAAGATAAAATAAAGAAATATTTTTTTATATATATTATTAGAGAGGTTTATATTTATTTTGTATACTTTATTATCTCAAAGTGAGAATTTTGTTCTTTTTTCAATCAATGAATGTATAACAGAAATAGTTTACTAGATATGAAAGAAAGTTCATTCGTAATAATTATAACCATTAAATTTTAAAAGGTAACCTAAAGTTTATTCTGAATTAAAAGTTATACCTTGATGCAATATTTAATTACCATGTTGCCTGCATAGTGTGTAATTTAGAGTTAACTTTATATATACTTTTATTCACAGGTGTATGTCTGTTTTGCACAATTATGACATTTGTTTGATAAAGTTCAGTTTGTGAATATTTTTATGTATAAATTTCAGATGCTGTTGTATTCTACTGAA
This sequence comes from Epiperipatus broadwayi, assembly GCA_028023455.1. Taxonomy (NCBI): domain Eukaryota; kingdom Metazoa; phylum Onychophora; class Udeonychophora; order Euonychophora; family Peripatidae; genus Epiperipatus; species Epiperipatus broadwayi. The sequence goes on along the minus strand of JAQFVV010012394.1, from coordinate 8,603,235 downwards.
TGAAATGGATTAGTATGTTATCTGTATGTATTTTTTCTGCCAGCGTGTATTTATAATGTCTGTTATTTAGAAGAGCTTTGAGAATGAAAAGAAATCTGATTGCGTTATAATGTTTGTAGGGATAAAAGATTTTGCTTATTTAGCATATGTTTTTTTCATGAGTAGAGCCTAGTTTATATTATATGTGTATGATTAAATGATATTTTTTGAAGTTGAGTGATGTTTTCTTAGAGCCCTGGTTATGAAAAAAAAGATTCCCCACCAATAGTGTATTTAGAAGTAGATGAATTATTGTTGAAGTATGATTAAATGATGTTTAGGAAGTTATGTGACGTTTTTCTTATATTCCTGGTGATGAGGAAAGAGGTTCCCCACCAACGGTGTATTTAGAAGTAGATGAATTATTGTAGAAGTGTTCAGTAAGAGTTATCTGCTCCTCATGTAGATTCCCCTTATAATGTATAGTCTGTATAATCATGAAAATATGGCTCTGTGTTAATTAATATGTGGCCAGATAAATTGTTAGATTAATTCTTGATGTAATATTAGTGTCTTATTTTATTGATGAATTACGACATTGTCCGAAATAAAGTAATTGTGTGATATTTTCTTGATGAATGGAGAATTTGTAAAAAAGATTATTTTTTATCATTGTTGCTTGACACACGCGTAATATAAATAATATCGCGTATATAAAGTATAGAGTTATTGAAATTAAAATGAGAAATAAATATTTGAAATACATTACATTCATTTAAATAGAAGTATAAAGTTATTGAGATTAAAATGGGAAATAAATATTTTAAACTACAGTGTATTTATTTAAATAGGGGTTATATTAAATTTAAGCGTAAACAGATAATATATAATAATGTGAAAGCTAAACACCTTCAAACAGATACGCTTTAAAAATGCTTACGTGACAGCCAATCAGATGGAATAAAATATAATTGAGGCATAGATTAAGATGGGTCCCATCTTTTTCTAATAGTTCTGGCTTGTGTTTTAGAATTTAGAGTGGCATGTGATGCCATTATTCCATCTGATTGGCTGTCACATAAGCATTTTTAAAGTGTATCTGTTTGAAGGTGTTTAGCTTTCACATTATTAAATAGGGGTTATAAATCATCAAATCATCAGAATGAACATGATTTTGTTGCTATGCATGAAAGATATTCGTAATTGAAAGTGATTATTTAGCCAATTAGAGAAAGTTGCTTGGTTGAGAGCCAAATATAATTAATTGATTTATTTTATTAATCAATGGTAATATCCTCTCAAAAATATTTTTTTTTGTGTGTTAATAATATAACATGTTGTTTATTTAGTGTCATGTAGATGAAACATGTAGGCCAAGCATGGCATGTGTTCGAAGTCAGAATATTTAAGTTTGTTGTTAATTTGCTTTGATAATAGGGATAATCCCAAACTGATGCTTAAAGTTTGTTTGATAATTTAAAAATCTGTAGGACAAGTAGTCCAATTGTAAATATGTTAAACCAAATTTATTTTATTGTAATAAATGATTTATTTTATTTGTTTAAAATCTTAAAACTGTGTCTGGAGTTATTATTGTATACATTCGTGTTTTCCATTTCCATATCTCCACATTTCATAAATCTACCATAAAATAGATATATTATTTTAGAATTATAATATTAAATCTGCTGGTGTTTGACAATATTGTTTTTCTTAATCCAAACATTATAAGGAACATTTGCCACTGGATAAACATATTAGAAAAGTTGCTAAGTTAGTATATTTGTTAGATGATATGAAATTAAAATACCATATTTCTGTCATTATCTTATCATTGAAACACAGTAGATTATTTTAGTCAATTTGTTTCATTACATTTTTATCATACTTTAGAATTATAACTTATGGGACAATGTAGTTTATTTAATTCAACTGTGTTTGTTAAATTCCCTGAGATCTTACTGTTTATTTCTTGATTGGCATTAAAGTAGATGTTTAGATTGTGATATGCTAAGTCATAGAATTGTTTAGTATTATAATTATAGCAAGCTGATATATGTTATATTTGGATGAAGGAAGAAATTAAGTTTAAAGTATGTTTTAATAGACTGTACCGATAAACATAATTCTTTATCGTACAATTAATTAATAAAAAGGATTTACATTATATTTAGTGTTTTGTAATATTTCTTCTTTCATTTATTTATCGTCATATATCTTATGAACTGCCTATAGCCTCCCACTGAGCTGAGCTGAACATAAACTTAAATATAGAGTCTCAATAATAGTTTTTGTATTATATATCTTGTTATATTGTTCTATTCATTAATAGAACTGGCGCCTGGGCATTTCGCTCATGTAATGTATATGAGCAGTGTTGGGAGTGTAAGTTATAATATATATATATATATATATATATATATATTATATATATATAATACTTGCTTCTAGTGGATATATATATATATATATATATATATCCACTAGAAGCAAGTCAACATTTAGACAATTCCAATATAGATAACAATCAAGAATTTCAAACTATTGTCAAGGCAACCTCCTATTAGCAATAGAGTGGAATCCCACCTCTACTAATGGTCACATATATTTATATAGACACTAAAGATAGCAAATTGACCACAGAGATTGAAATTATTGATATAAAGAAGTTTAAATAAACATTCTTAAACAGGTAAGTATAACCTGTTCTAAATACAGACTAATAAATAGTCAATTATAACACTACAAATTGCAAATGTAATTTTCAAATTTCACCCAAAGTATTAAATAAGTGTAATAATGCTCAAGGCTGAATGGGTTTATAAGTAACCATTAGAAACCAGTCAACACTTAGACAATCCTAATATAGATAACAATTAAGAATTTCAAACTGTTGTCAAGGCAACCTTCTTTTAGCAATAGCAATGGAATCTCATTTCTATTAATGGTTCCATATATATATTTGTGTATGTGCACACACATTATGTGTGTGTGTAAATCTCCATCATCATTTTTTCAAGTGACAAAAGAAAAGATATAGAATAAAGATTATTTATAGAAGAATAGTATTGAATGGCAATTATATGTGATATACTTTTAGAGCATGGTTTTTATTTATGAATAAGAGTAGATAATCAAAAATCATCATTAAAAGTCAAATGAAGCTGGGTAAATAAGTTCAAATTCAAATCTCTTATAGGAAAAACCTGTTAAATTGTGCATTATATTTTTGTAAAGTGAATGATAGTTTTACTCATTGAACATGGTTTACTAGATATACAAGAATGCTCCTTTTTCACTGTCAAGACCAATTTTTAAATAATATGAATAAATAAATACTTCTTAAAAAGTTGTTGCTGATAATTTGATATGCAGATACTAAAGATGTAATAAACTAACTTTGTAAAAAGATTAAAAATTGTATGATTTTATAATAAAGCACTTTGTTTCCTACTTTTATGATGATCCTTTTTACTTTTAGGATAGAGAAGCTTGAATTTTATTTTTTTGTATTGGATCAGATATTGTGCATTGCTTATCTGAAATTATCACAAAATTTCTTTTAAAACTTTCCCTCTGTAGTTAATCAAATGTTCTCTTTTTTTTTTAGAATTAGTTTTTATAGACAAACGTTGTACTTTTGGGCAATTAAATAATACATATATAAGTCAATGTAATATAAAATTTGATTGTTCAACTTACAAATTTGAACAAAAGCACCTCTCTACTCTACTGCCATCTATAGTGAGCTTAAGTAATTAATGAATAACAGATAGTAGTTTATTTAAATCTATATTTTCAGTGTGGTTTCTCTATTTTGCCTTTACCAACGAGAATTGAATTGTAGGACCAAAAATTTAATCAATCATAATCTAGTAATCATTGATTACTCAAACTTAATTACTATAGGTGATATTAAAGCAAAACACTGGAATTGTTTACGTCACGTGACGTAATCTTAATTATTAATTAATATTATATTGGTATACACATTCCTTAGCAAAGAAAATGGTACCTTCAGTTAGAAATACATTGTGGTTACTATTATTACATGTTAAAAAAAAACTATTAGACAAATACATGTTTATATCATATGTTCAAAATATTTAAACATATTCAGATATAATTTAGATTGTAATATATATAAAACGACTATATTATTTAAATGAGTATACATTAACTAAATTTATTCGAAAATTATTTTTTTCTCAAGTATTTTTTTAAACCTTATTGTTATTAGTCAGAAACAGATTTTAACCAACAAAGTAGTAGTTAAGAAATAATAGATTATTTTTTTAATATTTCAAATTTTAAAGTTTATGCACATACATTATTCTACATTTTTATTTCAATGAATTTTTTAAAAAAAAAATAGCACAATATATAAATAATTTATAAAATAAAATTTATGTGTAGTGAATAAATTTTAAATTTAATTTTTTATAAATAAAAGGCTTCTTGTTTAGAATTGGTATGCAGATTTCAAATTTTATCTTAGGTGTACATGTAACTATATGTAGCCATCGAAAAAGTTAATAAGTCTTCATCCTAAAACATCTGCAACTTCAGAAAATTGCGAGTATATTGAATCAACTTTCTATCGTTTAAAAATAGATTTTTAAAAAATTATCTGAAGACATTGCAGTTAATAATGAAAGATGTTAAAAGTATTAAACCACGAAACATCACATGATCCATTTCTTATTCTTGCTCATAATTATTATTAAAACAAGCAAAAAACTCTCAATACTGTAGTGACATTCAGTGCAAGCCAGAGTAATCAATGGATGCCAGAAGGCTTGTGCATAAAATCCCTATCTTGTGCCTACTCATAGGAATTTTATGCATAAGTCTTCTGGCATCCATTGATTATTCTGGCTTGCACTAAGTGGTACTACTATATGGAGAGTTTGTGCCTGTTTTAATGTTAAAAGTAGTTGAAAAGTCCCTTCTTTATGTGAGAGCATGGATGAAAATGCATGAGAGGATGCAGTGAAGAAATATTAAGCTGCCCACACAAACATGAAGATTTTGTTGTTTAATATTTCCAATTCACCTGCTGTATAGAGCTTGATCTCCAAATCCATATATAATCAGACAATGTAGACTCTCTTTCAATAAAAGTGGAAGGTTTGTTATGTGGTGCATGGGAGGGGGTTGAAAATAAGGATGCACAGATCAAAAACAAAAATCTTTGAAAGTTGTGTATTTATAGTGCAATGATAGTTTATCCTTTTCTGCAGCTCGCATTACCGCTATGAATATGAGGCAAATGGCCTCGAAAGCGCTTAGCGTATAATAATTTTTGGAATCTTTATAGCTTCTTGTTCAAGTGTTTCATACGCTTTTTAATTTGTATAAATAATTTAAGTGAATAAAAACTAGTCCCTCTTTTGCATGAGAAATATCAAGCTGTTGACAGTGATATAGAAATTCTGATGTATGATATCATTAGTTTACCTGATGAGTGAAGGTTGTTTGCAAAAAGCATGCATATTTAAAGAAGACAGTGAATGATTATATGGTGAAGTTGAGATGAAAAATGTACCAATGAAAATCTATGAAAATGTTGGAAAATGACCAATATTGGTTTATCTAATTAATATTGTCTAACATAAAATGTTTGAGAAAAAAGGATTTTGATCATTGTGATCTTAATCATAAGATGATATTAGGGGCACTGATATTTGATGCCCTTTCAGTGTTACTCTCTGCAACATTTGTGATCCATAAATAAAAAAGAGTTTCCACTAAAGTATTTTTGATGCAATATTAAAAAAAACAACAGTAAAAATTGTCATTTTTAATCTCTTTCCCTATGACTGACATTCTTCCACAATTTGATAATAACTGAAAGTGAGTTAAATAAAAATTAGCTATTGAAACAAGTGATATTTTTTCAAATTATTATTCACAAATAAAATTTATGGTTCTTTCAAAAGGAAATTTTATTTACAAACCATAAGAATCATTTACAAAAAGAAGGACATTTACATATAAATCTCAAAGGAGACCAATCAACAAAATCAGAGGTTACACTTGTATATATAAACAAAAAACAATTAATTTCATATCAATTACATTAAGACATTAGTTATCACCAGAAATTGAAGACATGTAACTTTCCATAGTAGTGGCCCATTTACATTAATCTGATCATGTATATCACATATATGATGGTGTTAGTCAATTCAAACACGTAACAAACTTATATGTGTTTAAATTTATGGTTCTGTTAATAGCTTCTGAAGATAAAAAAAAGCTATAAGTTATCCTAAGGAAGATTACATCAACTAAAAGATAACTGAAGCTTTAAAATACAAAACCCTAGAGAAATATACTTTTTTTAAATATCATTTCTTCCAGCATTAAAAACAAAGTAGAATTGTGATAAGAACATCTTGATATACTTTCAAAACATTTAAACATATTCATTTATAATCTTGGGTTTGTATAAATAAAATGAATGTTATTTAAACAGAATTCATTATCCAAATTAATTCAAATATTTTTTTATGATAACAGTTATTAGAAACAATATTTTTTAGCATAAAATTAGAATATTAATATTTATAATTAAACAAAATATTATTTACAGTTACTGTGGGAATAACAACTGATAGCTTTGCATCTATTAAAATGATTTTGATAATAATACTGTTGAGACATGAGTCTAAATGTGTTACTTTAGATAAGAAAGTTTTTACATTTAATTATATTTAAAAATATGTCATGCTTGAAACACTATGTATATTAATAACATATTTCAATATTTATTAAATTAAGTTTTATATATATATACATTCTTGTCGTTGCAGCTGTTATTACTATATGTTTATTCATATAGTATACGAACATGGATGGGCTGCTCACCAACACGCATTAGCCAGCGTGGTGAGTTTATTGGCTTTTTACCTCTGAGTTTAAGATCAAGAAACACCATGGTCTTTCTTCTCAGTGCCTGATAAGGCAGAATGAATGTTTGTGTAAATGATAAAGATTTTTCCCAATTATACAATTATGACAGACAAAAATAAAGCATGGCCCTTAATCCCAGGAGGCTGTAAAGTCCCCAACCAAGGCAGCAGTTGGTGGCCGAAGGCGGAGGGTGCTAAGAATATCCTGGAGGGCGGACCCAGGCTGCCATTTGATAACGACTTTTTATTTAGGTACTTACAACTGCAGATCACTTTCAAGTGAAGAAAGACTGCAAGAATTAGAAGAACTCCCTTATATTAAATGGGATATTATTGGACTTTGTGAAGTTAGAAGAAAAGGTGAAAAGACAATTGATTTAAAAAGTGGACATATGCTCTATTATAAAGGCACAAATATTGGAAATACAAGTGGAGTAGGATTCATTATAAATAAAAAGTGGAAGAACAATATTGTGGAGATTGATGGTGTATCAGACAGAGTGGCAAGATTAGTTATACAACTTAATAGCAGATATCAAATGCAGATAATTCAGGTTTAAGCCCCAACAAGTTCTCACAGTGATGAAGTAGTAGAAGATTTTTATATGGATGTACAAAAGGCTTTTGATCAGAGTAAACAACATTTTAAAATTGTTATGGGAGATTTTAATGCTAGAATTGGTAAACAAATGAAAGATGAAAGTGTTGTAGGTAATTTTGGTTATGGTAATAGAAATGAGAGAGGACATAGACTTGTGGAGTTTGCAGAAAAGGAAAAACTTTATATTATGAATTCTTTTTTTGAGAAAAATGTTAGAAGGAAATGGACATGGAAGCAACCAAATGAAGGTACAGCAGAATTGGATTATATTTTGACTAACAGGAAATACATATTTCAAGATTGTAATGTTCTTAATAAATTTAACACAGGAAGTGATCATCGATTAGTAAGGGGTAAGATACATGTTAATGTAAAACTAGAGAGACAAAAATTATTAAGAAAAACAATATTTCCAGTTGATATTCCTAATCTTCAGAAACATTCTAATGAATTTAAATTAGAACTTATAAATCAGTTTCAAGTATTAGTAGATTTTGAACATGATTCAGATTTGAATGAAATTAATATGAAAATAACTGATACACTTTTAAAAACTGCAACAAAGATAGCTGGTAGAAAAAAGCAGCAATTGACTAATAAAATTTCTACTGAGACTAGAGAACTTATGAAGAAAAGAAGGAATATGAAGATATACAAGAATGATGCGTTAAAAAGAATTGAATATCTCGAATTTTGTAAAATGGTGCGGAAAAGAGTTGAAAATGATATAAGAAAGTATAACTGTGAACTAGCAAGAAAAGCTGTAGAAGAAAATAAAAGTCTTAAGAATGTAAAACAACATTTTGGTATTAGTAGGAAATTTATATCTGCAATAAGGAAAAAAGATGGAATTATTACTAAAAAGAGGGATGACATTATGAAATTGGTAGAAGATTTTTATCAAGAATTATATAGTAATAAAGAACAAGTACCTCCTATATCTATTGCATCTTCCGAATTGCCCAGAATTTTAAATGAAGAAGTGAGAAATGCAATTAAATGTATGAAAAAAGGAAAGGCTCCAGGTAATGATGGAATTATAATTGATATATTAAAAGAAGCAGGTGAAGAAACAGAAAAAATATTAGCAAAGTTATATACCAAATGTCTAAATGATAAAGATGTACCAGATGATTGGAAGAATGCAGTAATAATATTAATATTTAAAAAAGGTGATAAAAAAGATATTAGAAATTACAGACCTATCAGCCTTTTATCAGTTTTATATAAAATTTTTACCAAGATAATTACAACTCATCTACAGAGAACCTTGCATTTTCACCAACCAAGAGAACAAGCTGGATTTAAAAGTGGTTTTAGTACAGTAGATCATATTCAAGTATTGAGAGAAGTTATAGAAATGGACAAATGAATATGAGTTGTCATTATGTTTTGGATTTGTAGATTATGAAAAGGCATTTGATTCTATAAACATTTCTTCAGTGATTAAAGCATTGGATCATCAAGGTATAGATCCAGGATATTGTCATATTTTAAAGAATATTTATAAAAATGCAACAGCAACAATTAGATTACATAATGATACTGGGAAAGTCAACATTGAGAAAGGTGTAAGACAAAGTGACTCCATATCTCCAAAACTTTTTACAGCAGTGCTGCAAGAAGTATTTTGTGGATTAAAATGGGAAACTAAAGGAGTGAAAGTAAATGGAGATTATTTAAGTCATTTAGATTTCGCAGATGATGTAGTTGTTTTTGCAAATAATGCTTCGGAGCTGCAGGAAATGTTGCAGGAGCTATCAGATGAAAGTAGGAAAGTAGGACTAAAGATAAATGTTAAAAAGACTAAAGTAATGTTTAATTGATTTGCTCAAAATATGAAAATAAAGATTGATTATGATGAATTAGAAGAAGTTAAGAGTTACAAATACCTTGGTCAGATTATTAATACAGATGGAAACATAATGGAGGAAATTATAGAATTAAACTTGGTTGGAGTGCTTTTGGTAGAAATAACTTGATATTAAAAGGAAATATGCCTATGTGTTTGAAAAGAAAGGTTTTTAACAAATGTGTTTTACCAGTTCTTACTTATGGATCTGAGACTTGGACACTTAATAGAAGATCAATACAGAGACTTCAGACCACTCAACGAAGTATGGAGAGATGTATGTTGGGAGTAACAAGAAGAGATCGAAAACGCAATGTATGGGTAAGAGAACAAACAGGTGTTACTGACCTCATTGAAAAAATTAAAAGATTGAAGTGGAGTTGGGCTGGACATATTGCTAGAAGAGATGATAATAGATGGACAATTGAAATTTTAAACTGGATTCCAAGAGATTGTAAAAGACCCAGAAGGAGACCACATGTAAGATGGATGGATGAAATAAGAAAATGTGTAGGGGTGATGTGGAGAAGAGAAGCTAAAGATCGGAGAAGATGGATTAAACTTGGAGAGACCTTCATCCTGCAGTGGATTGATAATGGTTGATAATGATGATGATGATATATATATATTGTACCAATCGGAATGAAAGTGAAGATCGAATCTAACCGCAAAAACAATATCTGCACTACAAGGGCGCCATCTAGGCATTTGAGCCTAGAAAAATTTATAGAGTAGGCAGATACGCGCTGTTAAGATTCCACTTTATTTAAATATTCTGATCGTTAGCCCAAGTCACTAGCTCAGCGGAGACACAGAGATAAAAATCTATAAATTTTATATCTTAAATATCAAAGAGTAAAAGCCACTGCCAGAAATTAACATATAAAAATATTTATTTACGCACATATAAAATAATATTTAAATTTTGAGGAATAAGTTTAACATTTTAGATTTTTATATTAACTTTTAATTTTACATTTAACTAAGTTTCAATGAGTTTAATTATTATTTAGATAGTCAAGTATGAATAGACTACATAGATCTGCATTTGAAAAGAAAATATTCTTCCCTGATTTAACCTTAGGCAACAAATTTCGCAACCAAATTGGCGCCAATCCATCTGATACATTCATGTATTCAATGTAGCATGATATGACAACACAAAATACTATATTGTCAGGAATGTACATCTGAACAATAAGTAGAAATAGAGAAGACATTGACTCTCCACCAACGGGAATGTGACATCTGTTGGCAAGTAGAACAATAAACAAAAAACTCCATAGGAATGGACTGCGGTCTTCTGCCGACTTACAAACCCATCCATAGGCAAACAGAGGGTGTGTGGCGTATATCTATAATCCTGCCCGTAGCGGACCTCATACTACATCTACTAATTACACAAATATATCCAATCCATTGAACCAATTCAACTACGAAATGAATAACCTAAGATTACCCTCCCTTAATACAACTTTACAAAACTATACAGCCATTCACGCCCGACTTAATTTTAACATTTAAATACGTTCACACAGATTTGTTTAAAAATGTTGGGTATAGATCGATTACATAGATTCCACGGTCAAAAACATTTCAAAATAAACATAAACGATCAAAATACAAAATTATTGATACCGACAATCGCAGAGGGAAACTTATAAGTAACCCAATAGTATTCACCATAAGATACTTGTGTTGTCACCAATAATTTAAAAGACATCCGAATAAATACATTTTAGATACTCACCGTAAGGTATCATTATTTATTGAATGTCTATATATTTTGATCAAATATGAAAACCAAAATATAATTAACCGCAAACGAATCCATGCAAGCGTCTATAAACAACTTAAATTTCATACATTTAAATAATCTTTACAATCAGGAAAAAAATAAAATGGAAATGATGTTTATCAATCGGAAAACATATAAAATTAAACATTATTAATTTGATTTAAAAACTTACAAAAGTCAGATAAGAGTCCGTTTTAACATTTCAGTTTTCTTGTTTATCAATTTGTAAAACTTGACGAAAGTTCTTAATTGATTTTAACAATTGTTCATTTCATATAGCTTATGGTAGAAGAGTCCAGGCCTCTGCTTTCAATTCCCGCAATGCCTCCGTTGGAAGGTAATGTTCTGGAGATGGCAATAGCTGGTTCAAGGTATCACAGTCTTTTCATTTTTTCTTTTTTTATAGAGAGTGTGGTATGTGCGTCATACCACATCTCTCAAACACACAATGCTGGAACTGTCAGAAAAAAAACTGTATTTCCCTTTTTATATTATCCACAAGGATTCAATGAACAAAACGTCACTAGTCGATCACTTTCGTTAGGGTCCAAGCCAAGGCTTAGTGCTTCCATTGGTCAAGCTAAAATTTCTTTCTTCTCTTATCTAACTTTTCATCTGACTTTTTAATTACACAGCTTTTAGATAATTAATAAACAATCATTTCCATTTACAGATTACAGGAATTAATTAATACCTGTTTTTACTTTAACTTACGTTATTTTTTTATTAAAATATTTTTATATTTCAATCTGGCATTTTTTTATTAAAAAAAATACGTTCAGATACTTTTTTTTTTTTTGTTTATGAAAAAAAATATTTTTAAAGTTTAGCATCTGTGCGAATGTATATACGTATAACAAACATTTTTAATTTTAGCGTTTAGTTTTTTACTCTTATTTGCGAACTTGTAAGTTTTTATTTTAAATTAATGTAACGACATATTTATGTATCATTACATATCAGTAAACTTCCTCAAAAAACAAAAACATTAAAAAAAAAAAAGACTTTACTTAGTGTTAGTAATTACGTTACACAAATTTGTTATATATGAAATTTCAAAAGGACAAAACTTTTTTTTAAAAGACAAAACAGTAATTACAAATATAATGATAAAAAAAAAGTTGACTGATGATTCCTTACTACCAGCTAAATTTCTGCCCCCTCCCTTCCAAGTTTCATTTCTCCTACCTTTAAGTATTATTTAGGCAAGTTAAACGATTAGATTTTAAACAAGACTTTTAAAAAAAAAAATTATGATTTATATTTATTAATTACATTTTATTTATTACTTTTTATTCCTCGAATTTATCTCTACATATGCGCAATTTTCCAACTGGCAGTACCTTTAAGACAAAATTTCAAAGTGTAACTCCACGTCAATACAACAAATCTATTTATACTATTTCAAAAAAAAAATTTACGGGCATGATTCACTTTTAAAATTCTCAGGGCACTCATGTTTATTAAAGATCGGCCCAAGTTGGGTAGCCAGTTTGTACCAATCGGAATGAAAGTGAAGATCGAATCTAACCGCAAAAACAATATCTGCACTACAAGGGCGCCATCTAGGCATTTGAGCCTAGAAAAATTTATAGAGTAGGCAGATACGCGCTGTTAAGATTCCACTTTATTTAAATATTCTGATCGTTAGCCCAAGTCACTAGCTCAGCGGAGACACAGAGATAAAAATCTATAAATTTTATATCTTAAATATCAAAGAGTAAAAGCCACTGCCAGAAATTAACATATAAAAATATTTATTTACGCACATATAAAATAATATTTAAATTTTGAGGAATAAGTTTAACATTTTAGATTTTTATATTAACTTTTAATTTTACATTTAACTAAGTTTCAATGAGTTTAATTATTATTTAGATAGTCAAGTATGAATAGACTACATAGATCTGCATTTGAAAAGAAAATATTCTTCCCTGATTTAACCTTAGGCAACAAATTTCGCAACCAAATTGGCGCCAATCCATCTGATACATTCATGTATTCAATGTAGCATGATACGACAACACAAAATACTATATTGTCAGGAATGTACATCTGAACAATAAGTAGAAATAGAGAAGACATTGACTCTCCACCAATGGGAATGTGACATCTGTTGGCAAGTAGAACAATAAACAAAAAACTCCATAGGAATGGACTGCGGTCTTCTGCCGACTTACAAACCCATCCATAGGCAAACAGAGGGTGTGTGGCATATATCTATAATCCTGCCCGTAGCGGACCTCATACTACATCTACTAATTACACAAATATATCCAATCCATTGAACCAATTCAACTACGAAATGAATAACCTAAGATTACCCTCCCTTAATACAACTTTACAAAACTATACAGCCATTCACGCCCGACTTAATTTTAACATTTAAATACATTCGCACAGATTTGTTTAAAAATGTTGGGTATAGATCGATTACATAGATTCCACGATCAAAAACATTTCAAAATAAACATAAATGATCAAAATACAAAATTATTGATACCGACAATCGCAGAGGGAAACTTATAAGTAACCCAATAGTATTCACCATAAGATACTTGTGTTGTCACCAATAATTTAAAAGACATCCGAATAAATACATTTTAGATACTCACCGTAAGGTATCATTATTTATCGAATGTCTATATATTTTGATCAAATATGAAAACCAAAATATAATTAACCGCAAACGAATCCATGCAAGCGTCTATAAACAACTTAAATTTCATACATTTAAATAATCTTTACAATCAGAAAAAAAAAAAAATGGAAATGATGTTTATCAATCGGAAAACATATAAAATTAAACATTATTAATTTGATTTAAAAACTTACAAAAGTCAGATAAGAGTCCGTTTTAACATTTCAGTTTTCTTGTTTATCAATTTGTAAAACTTGACAAAAGTTCTTAATTGATTTTAACAATTGTTCATTTCATATAGCTTATGGTAGAAGAGTCCAGGCCTCTGCTTTCAATTCCCGCGGTGCCTCCATTGGAAGGTAATGTTCTGGAGATGGCAATAGCTGGTTCAAGGTATCACAGTCTTTTCATTTTTTCTTTTTTTATAGAGAGTGTGGTATGTGCGTCATACCACATCTCTCAAACACACAACGCTGGAACTGTCAGAAAAAAAACTGTATTTCCCTTTTTATATTATCCACAAGGATTCAATGAACAAAACGTCACTAGTCGATCACTTTCGTTAGGGTCCGAGCCAAGGCTTAGTGCTTCCATTGGTCAAGCTAAAATTTCTTTCTTCTCTTATCTAACTTTTCATCTGACTTTTTAATTACACAGCTTTTAGATAATTAATAAACAATCATTTCCATTTACAGATTACAGGAATTAATTAATACCTGTTTTTACTTTAACTTACGTTATTTTTTTATTAAAATATTTTTATATTTCAATCTGGCATTTTTTTATTAAAAAAAATACGTTCAGATACTTTTTTTTTTTTTTTGTTTATGAAAAAAAATACTTTTAAAGTTTAGCATCTGTGCGAATGTATATACGTATAACAAACATTTTTAATTTTAGCGTTTAGTTTTTTACTCTTATTTGCGAACTTGTAAGTTTTTATTTTAAATTAATGTAACGACATATTTATGTATCGTTACAATATATATATATATATCAATTTGCTTTTAATCTATCTTAACAAAAACCATATATATATGGTTTTTGTTAAGATAGATTAAAAGCAAATTGATATAAATAAAATAATCAACATATTTGAGAAATAAAAATGACCGAGTTGGTGTCTGATCTATGAGACTTTCCAAAATCTAACACCATACCATTGCACCAAATTCTAAAGGGCATTGCAAATCAATGGAATGAAGTTCCTTCTATTGTGATTACTTCATATAATGTCATGATTACAAATAACAAACACTATCGTATATATATATATAAAGTAATTTGTTAAACTATTTCTATCATATTTATGAATTAATAACCACTTTTGGAAAAATGTGATCTTTATAATCATTATACTTTCAACTGTCATTCACTTTTATTGCTGCAGATCTTGTTCTTATATTATATTTGCCTCATTCTGATAGTTTCTCAAATGACTGATATGTCTTGCAAATTCATTCACATTAGCCAGCTGCATGAATCTCAATTGTTTTGATAGGACTTTTAATACATCTCTAGTCAGACAATTTTTTCTTAGAACTTTCTCATACCAACATGGTATCTCCAACATTCAATTTTACACTGTTAAAGCACTTTTCTCTTGTCATATTCCTAGTCAGCATTAGTATTGTTTGAAACTTTTAACACATTGATATTTCAACAGATATCTTTTTAGTTGATGTACTCAATGTAAAATATTGGCCCAACATGGTAGCCAATAAACATTAATCTATATCCTTATAATAGGTTTTATTTTACATAGAATGTAGCTATTGTACTGCTTTTTCAGGTAAACTGTTAAACTCAGGATGATACAGCAGCATTAATCCATACCAAATACCCTGTCTAGCTAAAAAGTTATTTAACTGCAATGATATAAAACTAGCTCCATTATTAGATACAATAATTTTAGGATATAAATGACCAGCAAATAATTCATTTAAAACTTTAATATACTTGGCACTTATTTTTAAACCACTTTGTAGTCAGTCCATTTAGAATATGAGTTAATCACAATTAGAAAAATATATCTGTTAAATGATCTGGTATGATTCACATGTAATCTCGCCATGGGTGAATGGCTTGTAGCCAAGTTTCCAGCTTTTTTGAGTGTAGATTGACATTTTCTACATTGTTCAACTGTTTGTTTAATCTCATGGCTCATGCTAAGCCATCACACATATTATTGTACTAATTACTTCATCATCATAATTCCTAGAGGTTCTATATATAGCAAATCTAGCACTTGCTTCCTACATTCAGTTGGAATTAATACTTAATCCATCATTAAAAATACAATTATTTTACTTTAATAAGCGTTCACATAATTCTTTATAGGTGGTATAATATAGCATGATCTACTTCTCAGTCATTCGTCTTTAATGCATTTCTTTAGGGTTTCATATCCAGAATTCTCTGTAATCCATATTGCTACTAGACCACAAGTTAATGCATTTAACTCTATAGATTTAATGCAGTTTATCTCTGTGACCTTACGCACAAACTCATGCATATCTAGTGATCTCGATAGTGTGTCTGCACAATCTATTTTTCTACATGACTTATAAAAGAGTTCAAAGTCATAAGATGTCAAATTAATAATTCAGTGTTGCATTCTTTGACTAATCTGATCAGGAGTTTTCGTTAGGTTTTCCATGTCCATAAATAGAGTGGAAATTTTTTTTCACACAAATTGTCAATCATTGCTTCCTTATCCAACTGGATATACCCTTTTCTGCTACTGTAACATTTTGGATGCCTGTGTGATCAGAAAATTACCTGTACAGCAACAATGTGAATCTGTATGCTATACTTAGAAGCATCTGTTGTCAAAAATTCTTGGTCATTTGCAAGAGTGAACGAGAAGTTGGTTGAAGATTAATAACTCCTTAGCTTTTTTGGACGTTTCATTATGCTTTGGTACCCATGTTTTATCACTTTCTTTCCAAACAATTGATATAATAGCCTCATTACACGATTTTCCTTTTAAAAAACACTTGAAGATACTAAGTAATCCCTAAGTTATTACACTTTTTGGTTTAGCAACATTCTAGATAGCTTCCACATTTTCTGTATTTAGGTATTTGCCTCTAATGTTTACAATATATTCTAGAAACTTAATTTCAGTGGTAGTTCAAATGTGCTTTGAAATCTTTAACTTTCCATCAACTTTTTCTAGTGTAGGTAAATTTTATATATGCATATTGACAATTCACTCACTGTTTCTGCCATTCTTTAGAAGATATAAAGATAAATAACTTTTTCCATCTACTGCGACAATCTCACTTTAAACATATTTGACCCTATTATTATACCATATTATAATTTGTCACACTTCAATAATCTCAAGTGTGTATTAATGGTGAAAAATTCAGTCACTGTGGCAGTTACAGAAATTTAATGATACATGGACTTTAAATGTATCTTAGAAATAGTATATAATGTCAAGATCTCACAAACATTTGATATGGTGTAAGCTTTTTAATGATGTATTTGTTCAGGGTTTTATGATAATCATTAAGTAGAAAATAGTTTTATCTAGCTTTAAAATTACCATGACTGGTATTGTCTATAATAATTCTTCAATAGGCAGAAGAACATATTATTTAATCAAACCAAGGCAAATGAAATCTATCATAATCTGCATGCAGTTGGCTGAGCATTATTCACTAGTTCATTGTTGATCATCTGTGTGTTTTAATCCTGATGAGTTTGACTTAAATATCCATGGATATTTTTCTCAGATCTCTGACTGTATGCTTTTTAATCACTAATTTTTCTAAAATTTTTAATCAATTTCTACCAAAATTGGTTTAAATCCTTTTCACTCTGTAAAGTGGTAGATGTTCACTCTCAAGTTAACTTTAACTTATCCATATATTACTATCATGTTTTCATTTATGTCAGCTACCACATACTTCATAATAATTGTCCAATCATTTTTTGACATTAGAGACAATTCTGTCTTTTGTCCATTTTCATGTTAACTTTTTGTTTAAAGATACACATGTCCAACATAATATGCTTATTATCCACATTGTTCATCTTTTTAATGGCAGTATTTCTTTTTCTAATCCCACCCTTAATTTAAAGTTTGTTCACTTTTAATATTTTTTTTCTTTGTTTAGACAAGTCATAATAAATATCCTATTTTTCTGCTAATGTGGCAATGTTCTTTTATAAACGTAGTTTTTCTTCAAATAGTTTTTCTCACCACAGCAATAACATAATCAGGCAATGGCTGTACTTGTGCACTTAGAACTTACAGTCAGTGGGGTTTCTTTGATTCTGTAGTATTTTGGAATTTTGTATCATTTTATAATAACTGCTTTGTAAACTAAACTTTTTTTTTATCATGTACATATATGTTAAATTAGATGCACTCAGGGTTTGTTCGAGCTTGGCAACATGTTGTCCAGCTCATCATTAAAGTTTCTCACATTAACTAGTATTCATAATCTCACATTATAATTTTTGAATCTTTTAATGTGGTTCCTGGCTTCTGTTTCTAATTCTGATATGTGACACCAGTTTTAATATCATAGATTAAAATATTTAGTTAACTTCTCTTTAATTCCTAATAAGGTACATATTTGAAAACATTTGGTTTACAGAGTTATTTGGCTATTTACTGTATATTTCCCAATACATCCACATGATATTTGTTGTTACTTTTGTTATCCACAATATTATTTATGAGCATATATTTTTCTATATACTCCACATAAATATTGTTCATGTCAAATTCACTAATGGAGCAATTAACTGCATTATATTAATATACTTGAATTTATGAACCGTAGAGTTAAACTAATCTACTATACCTAGACAACTTTCTTTTCACTTTTTGTGCTGATTTTTTGAAAATGTCAATTGTGTCCATCTATTATATCCTCATGGATAGTATTGAGAATACAAACATAGAATGCATCAGTAAAAATTAATATAGTAAAACTAACACAAAAATTTAAACTTCACATCAACTCAAGGCAAAAAAAGAGGATATTAACAGAAAAAATTTAATATGTTGACTATTAGCAATGAATAAGTAAATTTTTATGTACAAAATTATTTTTCTTAGAATGTGACTTAAGCTTTTTTACTGGTATACATAGTATATATTGCGAGTATTTGTATGTGCGCCCTTTTTTGTTTTTCTACTCTAAATGTCTCCAGTTTTATATATCTCCTACAATTTGCATAAATTAACATACATTAGCTTAATGAGAATTTAATGTATGCTTTGCATATGTAAATTTTCTAGTGTTTACAAATTTGGGAGGAACTTAGTCATTTTCTGACTGGTTATAATTACAACAAATATATGAACTTTATTACATAACCAATAAATACGTACATATATTCACACACATTGCTATGGTTAGTCAAACAGTATATAGTCAAGTTTCTTCTATTATAATATTCAAACTTTATAGTCATTATGTTTTCATCAAAGACTAAATTCTTCATCCAGTGCAAGCTAAAGTAATCAATGGATGCAAGAAATGGTGATCACATTATGTTTAATGTTTTCAACAGTATTAGTTCACATAAATTGGTATGAAATATTAGTGTTACATACTAACCTGTATGTTTTTACTAAGAGTTGAATATATTTGAAAAGATACATTAAAAAGTCTGACATATAACTATAAAAGAAATGACATTATCATAAACAATAATTACCTTATTTAAAACAGGAAAAACTCTCCATACAGTAGTGCCAGTCAGTGCAAGCCAGAGTAATCAATGGATGCAGAAGGCTTGTGTATAAAATCCCTATCCAGTGCTTACTCATCTAATATTCCCAGAATAGTTTCTAGCTTGTGGCTTCCAATGAGTAGGCACTAGATAACGATTTTATGCACATCTTCTGGCATCCATTGATTACTCTGGTTTGCACGGAGGGGCACTACTGCATAGAGTTTTGCCTGTCTTAATAACAGTTATGAGCAAGCATAAGAAATGGTGATAATGTGATGTTTAGTGGTTTAATATCTTATTCAAATTATCTTGTGTTCCCCTTCTTAATATTATGACTATTTAAAAAAAATAGAATTAGGAATTAGAATTTCAAAATTTTCAATTAATGAATAAATAAAATATCTCCATTTAATTATTAAAATAATTGGCATGTTTAGCAAAGATCTGAAAAAAATTCAATATGAATTTTATTATTAAAAATAATTTTATTAATAAAAAATCAAAAAGTACTTTATGTAAAAAGAGAAGTTTATGGTTTTTATCTACATCATTGCATTTGAATATTGTTTAAATGTGAAATAAAAAATAAAATGTTTTGACTTTGTTTATTTTCACATTAATTAAACAATAGATGAGCTTCTTAGAAGGCAAACAAAAAATCCTCATACATACATTTATTTTTCAGAATTTCTATTTAATACTTTAACACTTGGAAAATGCATACTTTTTCAGAATTACTATTTAAAAAAATAAATAAATAAATGGGTGGTATTACTAGCTTTTTTCCCATCAAAAAATTCTTTATTATCAGTTTATATATTAACATTGCAAAAAATATTTTATTTTTATACTAATACTAATTAATATAATGATTTCAAAATTTATATTTATAATTAATATTAAAGTTTCAAATATTTTAATTCTTGATAATTAGAAAGGAGGAAGGATGGTGAATCATAATGACCGATTTTTTTTAACAATTAATTTTATTAAAATAGCTTATTTATTTATATATACAAATATGTATAAAAATAATACTTGAAAAAGCATGTAAATTTATATATGAATTATTGTTTTTAATTATCTTAATTACTCAATTGATGTGATGTAATATAATGTACCCCTGCCTTTTGTAGTTTTTTTATAGACACAAAGTACAAACTATGAAGAAAACTGCTAAGCAATGAAAAGTTTTTTTTTTCTTAAAAAGAAGATAATAATAAAAAAATACATTACATTTAATGTACATACACATTTATTATTATTTACATTTAATATAGTCATTTATTGTTGTTCACAGTTAATACAGCAGAGTTGAAGCAAAAATGAGTAGAAAAAAGTGAATTTTTAAAAATAAATTTCTACATTTTGAAATACTTTTATTGAAATTGGAAAATCAGTTTGTTTGTTCTTATGTTAATTTGAAAACTTTTGATCATTTTTAAGTTAGAATGAAATTTTAAAATTAAGGTTTAATACATTTAAATTTAATAGAATTGTTTGAACTTTGGTATTCAACTAATTAATTCCAGCCTAATTCATATGAGACACTAATCATTTTGATAGGTAATCTAGTTTGTTAGATGTGAAACAGAGGACAGAAAAATATTGAATATTTTTATATTCCAAATTTAAATTTTTTTTAGAACTTTCAT
Source organism: Epiperipatus broadwayi (assembly GCA_028023455.1). Lineage (NCBI taxonomy): Eukaryota > Metazoa > Onychophora > Udeonychophora > Euonychophora > Peripatidae > Epiperipatus > Epiperipatus broadwayi. The sequence continues at coordinate 8,582,086 of JAQFVV010012394.1, read as the reverse complement.
TTGTTTTAAGTAATGCTTATAAGAGGGTAATATAGAGATTTTTTAAATAATAAGAAAGTTTCTTTATAATATAATTTTGTTAAACGTTTTTATTAAAATTTGTTTTTTAAATAAAAAAAATCAAAAAAATTTATACAGGAAGTTACTTATTGATTTCTTATACACATATAATTATGTACACATACTAAATATAATATATAGATAAAGTATACATATTAACTTACTATATAAATATCCAGTGATATATATATATCAACTATAAATATCCAGTCAGTTTTGAATATAATATAGTTTTACATTTTTATTTCCCGGCCAATACTAAAAAGTTAATAAAGATAATTTTTTTTATATTAAATGCCTTTATTTTCTGTGCACTAAAAAAAAATTTTAACCTTAAATATACTTTTAGATATACTTGAAATAAAAGCATGGGGGAAGGATTATAGAAATTAATTAAGTCAATTCCTATCAAGTTTCTCTCCATTTTTTATAACAAGTGATTTAATTAATTTCTAAAGCCTCCATGCTTTTATTTCAACTGAAATCTAAAAACCCCAGTTGTGATTGAAGAAATATTTTTTTCTTTTTAATACACTGTAAATAAAAGCATTTAATATATAAAAATATTTCTATTATTTGTTCATTGTTATCATTTTGAATTATCAGATTAAATGTTTTATCTAGTGATATGCTTGATGGAATTAATAAATATTCTATGTTAAATGCAAATAATCTCACTAGAAACAATTAATTATCTCCTATATATGTAATCTTTAACTCTTAAACTTAGATTAAACCATTTAGAAAAAACTGTTACAAAACCAGTATTAATGGTTTTTTAAATTGTATATCAAAACTGCATTAAAGAAATAAGATGCAAAGGCTTAGAAATGGATTCATTATCTAAAACCTGTTTAGAATATTTGAAATTTTAATCTATTAAATTAGGTACAATAACAATATAGTAAATTATCTTGCCCCAACTTTTCTAGAATCACTTTACTGCTTATGGAATTGAGTATATAACATTTTTAAAATTCAAATCTCTATTATATTGCCTAGACAAAACAATCTTGTCATTAAAAACAATAGCAATAATAATTATAATTCTTTTAAGGCAAAGCAAGTAATGCTAATGTCAAATGTATTTTTCCTCTAGAAGCAAATATATAATTATTGTGACATTAGATTTTTGGAATTTTTAAAAATAGTAAAAAGATTATTTGATACCAAATTAAATTAAAAAGAATTATAGAATAAAGTCTTTGTGTGGTTATAAAAGAAAAATTAGTATATTTAACAAGAAAAACAACTGTATAATTAACATTTACTACATATATAATACATGATTAATTCACTGTGCAACATGGTTTGGTGAAGTGATAGAACAAATTAGGCCCAAGGCCTGTGCATTGTGACTTTTTTCAATATTTAAACTTCTTATGAACCCCAGAGCAATAAATCAGTCAAGTAGTAATTTATTGCCTAACTAATGATAGCTTAAATAAATATAATTTATAAAATGTTGATGTAAAAATAATCCACAGAACTAGAGTCTGGTTCTATATCGTTTGAACTACATACCAGGAATAAAGAACTAAATGTAGAACTTAATTTAATTTCAACTGCTCTGTTAATTTTAAGCCTTCACACAACACATTCAATGTTGTCGTCCGATTACTAAAAAGAGTAAAAAAAAACAAAAATATGACAATATTTATTTGTCCATGATTTATAGATGTAACAGATAAAATGTAAATTTAATATTGGAAAGAAAAAGCAATTTTGTCATTATTGTTTAATCCAAAATTATTCTTTTCCTCTGTTTATCACTCTTCTTTTAGCTTTTTTAAAAAGTGTTTGAAATAAAAAATTAAAAAAGAGTTAAAGGAAAAAATGAGTTAAAAAGAGTTAATTAAATATGTCAAAACAAAATAATTAAAACAAACGTTAAAGGAAATGTTAAGAAAGAGTTAATGCTTTAGCTATCAAATTAACTGTTCTAAATATGTTCATGACTGTTGTTCATTACAATTATTGGTCAAAGAACATTCTACAATTTCTGTGCAATGTTAAGTGAATTAACTAATGCTAGGTAGTGAAACTGACATGAGAATATTGGACATTCCTTTTATCATGGAAGTACATTAAAAAAAATTAAACAGACTTTTCAAGTATTATATTTTATAAGCTCATTTTATGAATGGATGCAATTAAGATATTTTTTTAAAAAAAGCACGCTGCAACTTAGATTAGTTTGGTCTTGAGATGTAGTTCACTCATATACCTAGGTTCACTTCTAATTCTACTAATTTCATGAAATTAGAAGATAAGCAATAGACAAAAAACTGGAATAATAATAAAATTTTACAAACCAAATTCTTAACTCTTTTTTACATAGTTATAATATAAATAAAAAGCTAACAGTAATATTAATAATGTGCCACAAGTCAAATAAATTATACAACAGATGAGGTTATCTATTAACATTAATATTTTAACAACCGTATGAGTAGTTTTCAAATAAATAATCACGTTTGATTGCACTATGTTACGGTTAAAAGAAAAAGAACATTTTAATAATTATTTAGATTTATTTATACTTTTGTAGTTACAACTGATCATCATCTCCTTTTTTTGTATTCTGAGTTCATCAATAGTCGTGTAGTCCTTCACAAAAAAGTAGAATCATTTCAACTCAAGAAGAAAAAATGTAAGACAACATATACAATAGAAATGAGTTTGCGATGAATTTAATAAATCAATCCATGACTCACAAATGTGTATTTATATCAAACATGCTGATCCATTGTTCTGTTTATTTGATATCTAAATTTATGCTAATTTTAAATATTTGCATCAACTTGTTTTTTTTTTAATTTTTTTAACCTCATATCTAATTGTAGCTCTCCATTGTATTTTATTCCCATTTTTATCCTTCAAATATTAATTTTACATTTCCTTAGAATGTCTATAACATTACATTTATAGTATATAGAGTCTGTCTCTGCTATGAAAAATATTATCTATTTAAGTCTTGTATTTTTCATTTGTTTCATATTTTCAATCCAACATGACTTGATTTTATGGTGGAATGTAAAGTATTACAAATAGCAAATTAAAAATAATACTCATTGGTCATCTTAACACCACATTTTAATCTTTTGTAAAGCATCTTTAAATAAAAATGTTCTAATATTTTTTATGTTACATCAGTAATGAGTCTAAGTATCACATACAGACAGAAAATTAGAGGAGATAACAGCTCTATATACATTAAATTTAGTTGTTATAGTTGGTCTATTGTGAAAATAGTAGCACAATGAATCCTCAACATCTCAATCCATGTTTCTATCCAAAAGGCTAAAAAGTTACTTAAACTGATTTATAATCATAAGTTGATAACTATCCAACAAAAACATTTCTGGCTATTACGTTTCCATAGCTGTGACTAATAAAGGATTTGAGCTTTGGGAATAATTTCTGAACTAAAAATAAGTTGCAGTCAAAAGTATAAGTAGATTCTTTACTTGCTTAATCACTGCATGCTTCTACAAAGGTAAAATATGCATAATATATGATTTCCAGTAATGATTTACAGCTGCTATAATGCTCTGATAATACAATTGATTATTCAATTTTAAGCATTAGAATAATTTTAATGAATGATATTATCTATACAACTTTATAGGAAAAGACTTGTATAAGCAACTCTCTCAGCTATGTTTACTTTATTTAAAATATAAATTGAGATACAAACATAAAAAAAAATAGAAAGATAAATGATCAAAGATTGAAATAATGTTTCATAAATTTTAAAGAAAAAGGTAGCACACAATTTAACAATAATGTCAGAGAATTACATTTAAAATAAAATATAATATTTTGATATTAAAGAAAATATGTCTACATACTTTTTTTTAAGTGTCATAGCATCAGCCGGGACGTGAACCCGCAACCCGGGCAACTGCCTGCAAATGTAAGGCAATCGCGCTGACCTTTCGACCACCAATGCAACCCCCCAAAATTAAATAAATGTTAATTACCAATAATTTTAAAGATACTGAACCTTAAATATTAATAAAAGATCAATCCTGAGATGTCATTTCACATAAAATATATAAAGAGATGTAGGTTGGGATATCAATGAGGATGGGTAAAAAATAGCTATTATTTAGAACTAATGCTGATATTTAATGAGTCTCCATGCAAAGAACTTTTCAATTTTCTTTCAATGAACCAACTAAAAATTGAAATCCTTAAACTCAGAAGCATTATAATAGACATAGTTTATGAAGAACCATAAAAGGTAATGACTTCAGATATAAACATGTGACAAATTTCATTACACATATGCTTTGATAATGATTTATAATATAGCAATTTATACCCATATCTTTCTAATAATAAATATTTTAAAAATATAAGTAATCTCCCCAATGCTTAGAGCTTATTCTTAAACAAACCAACACTTATTGACCATGTTTAAATTTATGTCTTAACCCATGCTAGTAAAACATTAATTGATAGAATAGTGCATTTCTATTTTGTAGCACATATGAAGAGTGCATTCGTTCAACAATATTTCATATGCTTTGGTAATTAAAATAATAAATATATACAAGAATGAAAAAATATTTTAAAGATATTTCAAATATATTTTTATAGTTGTAATGATAAATTTATTAAACTCATTTTGATTACGTAAGTAATATTTACTGAGGCTATAACCTCGATAAATGCGTATAAAATGCGATAGTAGGGACCTCTACAGGTGTTTTAACCACAAGCTTACGCTATGGAAGAAAAGAGGGGAACCCTTCTTTACTTCAACCTACTTTCTATTTAAATAGGTGAAGCTGAAGTGGTTAGATCTGCGAGCGTGAAGCTATTCAATACTTCACTGATTAAGTCCACATATCTTATTACACATTAATACTCGCGAAATCTTTGGATTTACAACGAGTCTCTATTACAGTAATTTAAAGTTGTAATTATAAATTATATAAATGTAATTTTTTTAATATTTTACTTGATAAATTAAATTATTCATCTTGAGGATATTAAATTATGTATTTTTTTTTTACTTTTGAAAAAAATGTTAGAGAAAAACAACTATCAATATTAAACGAAAACAGCCATAGTTAAAAAAATGAAAATTGCTTTATGTTTTTACTCACCAACCAGAGCTGATATTATATTTGAAGAATGCAAACATTACAATGAAGTGCATTGAAGTAGAAAATCAATGCTTGTATGAGTCATATGTGCACAATAAATAAGAATTTTTTGGTTATACCAACTTATTATGCTCACTGTCTTTATTATGTGGAAAGGATTCTAATATAAAATAATAAATAACTATAGACTGTTAATAAATCTAAACTGTGTTTATTTAAAGTGCCATTTATGAATTCCTTTTGACTTCATCAAGTATAATTAATATATCATCTACTTACATAAATAAATAGTTTTAATAATAAGTGATATTATTTTATACAAATTTCGATGACCAATAGTTATCAAACTTTTTCTATGAAAGAATATAATATAACATAATTGATTAATAATAGTAATAATAACAAGTCAGATGTCACATGACTTATATATAGCTTGCACTTACAAATTTTACATATTTGTAAGTGCAAGCTATATATAAGTCACAAAAGCTTGTTTAGAGCTATTAGCACGCTCTTAATTTTACATAATTGATTAATATAATTTAATATATTATTAATTTATTGTTTAATTTTCTTTTTCAAACAAAATTATTCCTTTGCATGTTAATTACGTAAATAATTATTACAGATATTTCATACAGTGACATTTTGTATATTTCTATATTTTCATTGTATTACTTAATATTTAAAACTAAATTCTGCAGTTATCTTTAACTAGTATCTTTGTGGGGTGATTAACTTGAGCATCTACTTCCATTAAACTCTGTTATTACTTTGATCTCATTAAAAAAATAAAAAGTTGAAATGTAATTAGTTTGGATTTGTTGCTAGAAAACATAACTATAGGTGGACAACTCTAGTCTTATAATGAATTCTAAAACATTGTAAAAAAGCTTGAATGAGACCATGAATACTGTAGGATTATGATTACACAAGCTGTTAACATGCAGGCAAACGTCTCGATACACTAGAACCAATCAGTGCAAGACAGAATATTCAATGGGTGCAGAAAGGTTTGTGCATAAAATCCCTATCTAGTGACTACTCATCCAATATTTCCAACCACAAGCTAAAAACTAATCTTGTTATATAAAGAAGTTGCTTTAGTGATACAAATAAGGTGAAGTTATGGATCAAAAGCATTAAATTAAAATTAAAGCAACTCTCATCCTGTAATGGATTGAAGATTATGATGGATATAAAAACTGCCAGATCTAATTAATAACAAATTGGTCAGTTTTTTTCAGTTTTATTAAAAATTTTAAATTATTAATTCACTGAAAGCATTTTTATTAATATAATTTTTTTCTCATGAGGCACATGTAGATAACTTTTATCATTTCTGACAGTTTTCTGCAGTGTTGCTAAAATAATTAAGTTATGTAAGACAAACATTTTACAAAAAAATGCAACTTTTATAATAGTTGAAAAAAGTTATACTCCAAATAAATTTTCAAGTTATTCTTCTATATAAAATAGAATGATTGTTAAAAATTCTTATGCAATTCCATAATAATAAGAACCAATATATAAAATTTAATTAAACTTAATATGGTCTTGTTTATTAGATATGCACACCACTTAATGGTGTTGTTGCCATGCAAAAACAATGAAATGAGCAAGAGTGGATGGTAGCTATAGTTTATATAGTCACTGGCAATAGTTAAATTATAATGAAGTGGAACAGTAACATATATGAATATCTAGTTAAGGATATATAAAGTTTTAAAGAAAAGGGGAAGAGAATAATGGTTATAGGGGATATGAATGGACATATTGAAGAAATTGATGATATAGATAATAAGAATTGACAGCTTTTGAAGAAATTTTGTCAGAGAGCGAATTTGAGCATTGGAAATTTATCAAATATTTATGAAAGACAATACATATGGTCTAGAAATAATATATTCCACACAATAGATTATGTATTGGTAGAGAAAGAATGAATGAATAAAGTAGGGAAAATTAAAGTGTTTGATAATGAAGAGGGAGTATGCAATAGTGATCATAACTTCATTGTAATAGAAATGCATAGTAATGTGATTGAGAATAGAAATAAAAGTAGAAGCAATAGTGAAAGATGGGGATGGAGTTTGAATGATAAGAATAAGTTGGAAGAGTATGAAATACAAGTTGAAGAAACCATGAAAGATTTGGTTAGGGAGGAGTATAAGAACTGGTGTGATGAAATAAAAAAAGTGGCAAATAGGGTTTTAGGTGAGAATATTCAGAAGAATAACAGTAATAAAAAATGAGAGTTAGTAAAAGTGTAAAAGAGAAGGAGAAAGCATGCAGAGAATATAAATGTGCTATCAATAATAAACAAGGAAAAATATATTAATGCTAAATGGCAAAAGTACTTAGAAAAGAAGAACTTAGCTAAAATAGATAATTATAGAGAGAGAATGAAATTGAATAGTAAATTGTTTGAGGATATTAATAAAAGTGGAAGAGATGGGAGTAAAAAAAATGGAATTACATTAATAAGAGAAATGTAGGGAGAGAGAAATAGTATTACTAGATGATGAGAGAATAGAGTGTTGCTCTAGAGAAGAATTAGAGAGAATCTTAAATAGGTATGTAATGAATATAGAAAAGATGTTAGATGTGAAGGACAAAGTGATAAAAAACATGAAAGCATATAGTAATGGGCTTATTAGATTTACAAAAAATCCCGGGAAAAAATTGAAAAGTGGAAAGGCAAGAGGTTTAGATGGATGGGTAGCACAGATGAATTTAGGGCATAGGGCAAAAGTAAAGCTATTATCATGTTTTAATCAGATGACACAGAAGAGAGTTTTTCCGGGTAGTTGGAGTAATACAAGAGTAAGATTATTATTTAAAGGAAAAAGTAAGGTATCATAGAAAGTTAACAATTATAGACCAATAGCGGTAACATCAGTTTTATATGAAGTTTTCTCTTATATGGTGACTGGAAGAGTTGCAAAATGGATGAAAGAAAATAATGTAGTGGGGAAAATACAAGGAGGTTTTAGATCAGATAGGCATATAGGAGATAGTTTATTTGTAGTTACACAACTTAAGGATGTAACAGTCAGAAAACATGTGACTCGTAAACATAGTGCAGAATTCGACCACCACACAGAACAGCAGCACCATCGAGGTAGCGAAGCCACCCATGTTACTGAGTTCGAACATAGTTTATCGGTTCCACAAAACAACGCATCTGATGAGACATTAGTAAATATTTCCTTAGGCATGGTGGTCAGGGATATGCAAGAGATTCATGATTTTATTCTTGAGTTAGCCAATAATCAAAATAATATTAATTAAACATTCATATTTACATAATCGAGGAAATATTATATAGAATGGGTATCGAATAAATGAAACATAACTGCAGACGTATAGTTTAAAATTATTTATTCACACATTTTAATAAGAAAATCATTTACTAATAATATTTTATGGATTCAAAGCTTCATTAGCGGGATTTGCAATACTATTATATTTTAAAGAATACATTTATTTATTTATACATTATTTTATATTGAGGACTTCAGTAGCGGTATTTCCGATACTGTAATGTTTACAAAAGGAATACATTTATTTGTTTCGACCTTATTTTATCTTGAAGACCTCAATAACGGTATTTCCGATACTGTAATGTTTACAAAAGGAATTCATTTATTTGAAGGCGTAATCTAGCTACCTAAAATTCTCGAGTAAGTATTTCTAATGCATGCCTTGGGAAATTTATACCTTTGCAATGCAAGAGTCTAAAGTAAGATTTAAGAGTAGCAGTGGACATATATTTATTTAATTAAAATATTTATTTTATGACTAAGGGCAAACATTTATTTGAGAGTGAATTATGAAGATAATGCAGAGGCAGAGTGATATATAGAATAATAAAATTAAGTAAAGGAACATGTGGTACGCTTTAGAAAGGCGATATGGAATGGCAGTATATCGAAACTGCAATGCCGCGAATGTGTTTATAAGAAATGTCGGGCTGGTCTCTGCCATCGGCCCATCGAAGTAAGGTGTCACATAAGCATAACCAGGGACAAGCGGTCCGTGTCGCAGTTTGCCGGCTGTCTACATGACTTCGTCAAGTCCTATGGGAGCACCCATTATGCTCGCTTGTGTAGGACGACTGGGGTTAATTTCAACCCTGAAGAATCCGGAAATTTCATGGCAGAATGGGTCATCGCATCTCTAAAACATAACACATGTATACTTTATAAACGATTATGATGAGATTTAAATAGATTTCTGACTCGGCCCTACATTATCAACATTTACTAAAGAATGTTGGCAACTCTCAAAGAAATGTAATTTGATGGAATTATTCATTAAGATTTAATATATACAAAACATATCTAAACTGGGAATGATTACAACTAATATGCCAGCCATTTGTGAAGTTGTAGACCCCTGCATTACAATAAATGAAGCATTGAATGCGTGTCAGTTTATATGAAAATTAAATTATTTATGAAAGTAATGTTAATGAAATCTGACACACATTCACTATTTCAAGCGATCATAGATTTAAACTTTGAACATTGAGACAATTATTAGCATGCAATAATTAAATAATAAATATAGATAAACTGTAGATTTTAGAAATACGCACCCAAGAAAGATAGAATGAGGTAAGCTAGATTATTAGAGAAATTTACACATTAAGTTAATTATTCAATTTTAGTTATACAAATAGTAGTTTTTTTTTACAGTTTAGATAAGTAATATGAAGAATAGCTATAGCATGTTATTAGAGTACTCTAGAGTTTGAACACAGACAGGTACCTGTTTTATAAGAAGTTTTCTGATTCCATTAGTTTAGCAGAAAAAAGTTCACAAGTGGCAATTCTTTCTTGTATTTAGATATTTCATTTACTTTCACAGCAGCAGCAGCTTTCTCATTTATTTCAGGCAGCAGATCTTCATGATGAATTTATGATGGGCAATGGAAAGTTCAGCATCCGATAGGCCATCTCCCAATGGAGAATAATCTAGGTGCTTTTACTCGGTCATACCTTGGCAGGAACAATTTATTTTTATATTTTGGAGACTCTCAGTGATCGAGAGCAAAGCTAAAGTTGAAGTGAATGTCTCCAGCCCAGTCTAAGATGGCCTCTTTTCTTATCTTGATCTTTCACATTTTTGTTAAGGTATTTTTAGGTTCTACCTAATCTGCCCTGAGGATAATCAATGCATTTTGTTGGTTTTAATTAAAGAAACTTGCCATTCTATTGTTTACATTTACTAATTACATTTTGGGGAATTTTTCTTTAATCAATCTATTATCTATCACTGAACGATGCTTTTAAATTTCAAAGACAAAAAGGGAACATAAGATTATTTTAACTTTTAATTAAATATTACATCAGATTTTTTTAGAATTATTATTAAACGAAATTTAAACAAAGCAATAAATACGAACTTTATAATCCAAAATAAATGCTTAAAATTATACAAAATTATATAACTAAAAGAAATCTAAATTATACTATTTTATCCTTATTTATTGCCTTTAATTTGAGATCGAAATGTGTGCGTGTTTATACTGAATTCTACATATATTTATACATTTTTAATATTGCTACACACACAATTCGATACCAAAAAGTTTAAATTTGGGTGGGATAGACCGGTCAGTGAGAGACAACAGAAAAGGTGAAACTTAAGATTCGAATACGAATCTTACTGTTTCAAGGATATGAGTAGGAATTCAGATAGACAGTTATATAAGAGTTTTATAGCTATAGAGAAGGCACATGATAAAGTTAATAGGAATAGATTATGGGTAAGTTTAGCAAATTTGGGAATGGATAAAGCTTTAGTGAATATTATTAAGAAATTATATGAAAATAATTACTATACATATCAATTAGGGGATATAGAATCAGTTAAAGTTAAAAATAGGGTGGGACTATGGCAAGGATGCCTTATGTCACCTATTTTGTTTTTATTGGATTTGAGTGAAATGGAGAGAGCAATAAAAAGACGAGGAAGAGGGATAGAGATTCTGTTAATAGGTGGCAAGAAAGTATATACTTTGTTGGCTGTTTTTTGTGGATGATGACTTTTTATGTGCAGAAAGAAGAGAAAATATAGAAAGTTATGCTGAGGACATGTGTAAGAGTGAGTAAAGAGATGGGGATTAAATTTAATGAAGAAAAATCAAATATAATGATGATTAGTACTGGGGAAAGAGAAGATGAATTTTTATTGGAGGATATAAAGTTAAGTGTGGTGAATAGATATAGTTATTTGGGAATCATCTTAAGTAAGCAGAAAAATTGCTTGGATGAACGGAAGAAAAAATTGGTAAATGAAGCAAAGAAAAAAAGGGATTGATAAAGAAAGTAACAGTGATTTTATATAACAAATATGATGTAGCTAGTATTGTATGAAAGGGAGTTGCAGTAGCAGGGTTAACATAAGGCAATCATATATGATGTGTTAGTAAACGGGTATTACATTACCTAGAAAAAGTACAAAGGGAATTAGGAAGACATGCAATAGCTTTGTTTGGAAATAATCTGCAAAGCATACAATATGTAAAAATTCCAAACTCTCTCCCAATACTGCCCTGAGATGCACCTATATTAGAATAATATAGATTAGAAGAATTATTCTTAAATTTTACATAAGCCATTTATTTCCTAACAAAAGATTTCAGCTACGCAACCAAATTATAGGAGAAAACCTAATTTGTACATTTTATATTTTCTTATAAACACAACTTTCAAATATGTGTGCAACTGGATAAAGCACAGAAATTGGTCTATAATTATTAACATTATCTTTTGAACCACTTTTGAAAATAGATATAACTTTGGCAAGTTTAAGAGAGTTAGGAAAAATACAATTTGTAATGGAACAATTAAGAATATAACATAAAGTAGCAGAAATATATTCTGCACAATCGTTATAAATGAAAGAAGATATATTGGCATAACATATACTTGAATGTGTTTTGAGTTCATTCACAGCTGATATAATATCATTATTGTTGAAACAATCAATAAAAATGCTATCATTAAAACATTCATTAATCAAATTAAACCCAGACAGTTGAGAATTCCCAAATAATTCAGAAAAGTAAATTGAGAAGTCATCAGCACTTAAAGATGAATTATAATCCATTTGAGACTTTTTTTGATAATGACAGAACTTTTAATAAAAGACCAAAATTTATTAGGATTATCTGAAAATTGAGTTCCATATTTTTAATATAGTTTTGATAATCAATTTTCTGAATAGCTTCAACCAATCTTCTATAATTAACAAAATTACTGTAGAAAAGTATATTTTGTGTTTTAATGTATTGCTTATGATGATATAATTTTGTTCTAATAATTTTTTTAAGTTTATCTGAAAACCAAAAAGGAAAATAATAATTGTGAGAGTTACATTTTTTTGGTATATAAAAATCAATCAGATTATTAAATACTTGATTAAAAAAGTGGCCTCCAATACACAGACCCATATAATCTCCCTTTTTATAACATCTTTTAATATTTAAAGGAACATGCCACTTAAAATAATTTATTTTAACAAAAAAATTCAATAGGTGGGTGGTGAGGAAAATTAAGAGATGAAACACAAAAGCATTAAATCTCAGAAACGTTACTTAGAACATAATCAAGTATTCCATTATAAGAATTTAAATGGAATTTATGTTGTTTTAAATTCAGCAAATTAACGAATTGTACTATCCTATATGCTTTGTGTGATAATAAAGAAATATCAAAAGAAGCATTATCAAATAACTCAGGAATGTTAAATCTCCAGTAATAGTAATATTCATTTTATAATAAATCAAAAATTCTTCAAAAGTATGATAAGGTATCCAAGTCAGAAAAAGCCAAGGCTGGCCTTATATAAACATTCTGTAATAATAATTTTTTATGATGATCAAGGGAAATCTCACACCACATTGATTCACAATATCTAGAATTCAAAAGCACAGATTTATGAACAAATTCTTTTCTAATGGTAATAAGAGTGCCCCCTCCTCTTTTAATTACTTCATGACATCTATCTGCATGAACAACTTGATATCTCTCATCTAAAAATATATCATCATAAATTGGTTATTGAGTCAAGTTTCTGTGAGAAAGGTAAAATCATAATCTTCTGAACAAAAAAAAATGTATTTGATTCAATTTAGTTCTCATTTCTCTCATGTTGGCATAAAAACAAAAAAAAACCACCCATATCCAATAAAATAAATTAAATATATTTTTCCTTTTTTATAAATGATATTGATAAATCAATCAAGAAGTATTAATTTACTGACCAAATTACCATAGAAAAAAGAAAGAGAAAAACCACAAGGCCAAAAGTAAAAAGAAATAAACTCTCATGTATATTTTGGGAAATAGAAATATAAAAACCAAGAACACATCTCATAAAAGACTGCCCTGCTAGAATTTGCATTAAATGCAAGGGAAGAAACAGCAAATTCCATAACTGTGATAGGTCTTTAAATCAAAATATACTTGCTACATTACAATCACCTTCAGAATTACTCATACAGCCTCAAGCTCATGAAGTTTTGATGCCTGTACTTCCTGTAAAGAACCATATTGTAGAACAACAAACTGACTTGCAAATGATTATAGATAACAAATCACACTTAATGGACTCTGATTCGGATGGAATTATGACAACAAATTATTTTTATACTTGTCAAAAATCCAAAAGAAAGGCAGGAAGAGGTGATAGGAATTTTATTGAAAAATTACATTCAATGACTTCTGAGGATTTCTCAGACTCAAATAAATATTCTTCTGGAAATGAATTGTGCAAAACAAATGTCAAGAGCAAAAAACTTAAAGATGACAATCTGAAATTAACATTAATTAAATCTCAGATGTCTGACATCATTTCTAAAGGGAATTTAAACATGGACAAGGTTTCTACAAAAAAAGTCACTTCTCAAAAACTTATGGATATTGAACATAATATTAATATTGCAGATAACCTTGATAAAAAAACATGAGAAGATTGAAGAATCGACACTCATACTCTAAATGATTTTTTATATATATACAAAATATCTAGGATCAAGCTAATTCTTTAAATTTTTTTATATATATTGAATGAAATTAAAAATATGTGGCTTAAATGTCCGCGGAATTAACTCTGATAAAAGAGTTGATGCTCTTGCTCACTGAACAAAGAAGTTTTTGCCCCCTTTTAGTTTGTTTGGGAGAGACAAAATTACATATTAATTCAAATCAAAAGATAATTGACAAATTGCACAGATTAGGCTACTTTCATTATTCTACATCTAATAGCCCATCAGCTGGGGTTGCTCTTTTTATTCCTTTCCAATGTCTGATACAAAATTTCAGAATTAGCTTTTTAAACTCTAATTTAATCTTTATAACCATTTGTATAAACTTGTTGAAATTCAATGTAGTTTTTCTCTATTTAAACAAAGATATCGGACTCATTCATAATCAAATACATCTCGTTAATTTAGGACTTATCTCAAATCCTTTTCCTACAATTCTTCTTGGAGACTTCAACTCTACTTATGACTGTTTCAATCCAAAATTGTTATACCTTCTAAACTCTCATTTCATGTGTGCACAGGGTTTTTTCCCACATGATGCATGTTCATTTTATACAAAAAAAATTTCTTCTCTTATAGACCTATTATATTACTCTCCAGAACTGCATTTCTTCATCAATCCATCTTTACAACCATTACCTTTCTCTGATCATCATGCAATTATGCTTGATCTTACATTAGACTTACCGCATCAAACCTATGTACACCTTAAATCTACAATAAGACTTTTGAAGTTGTAATTATAAATTTATTAAACGCACATTGATTACATAAGTAATATTTACTGAGGCTATAACCTCGATAATATGCATATAAAATGCGATAGTAGAGACCTCTACAGGTGTTTTAACCACAAGCTAGGCGATTATCTCTGAAGCTTATATTTTTTTCCAAGAAAATAGACATCCTAGCTCTTCCACCAACTGAATCTTGGTTTGCTTTTATAAATATTCTTAGTTCTTTGATTTCTCATTACACTAGAAAGAATAAAGGGCCGATTGGGTTACTTAAGAAAGCAGATAGCTAAATTACAACATTGAAAGATATACCCCCAACACCAGCATCTGTACAGGTTATTACTGACCTGAAGCAACAATATGTAGAGACGCACCAAATCTTAATAGACTATCTGGCTATTAAAAAGGGTAGGCTTTACCTCTCTAAACCCCATAACTTCTCAAGAGGATATATAAGGTGGGCTATGGGTTTTCAAAGTAAGTCTAAAATTCCATCAGCAATCACAGTGAATAATATATTTTTCTCAGGTAATGGCATGATTTTACAAATTTTAAATCATTATAAATGCAAGCTAGTAGATGTTTCACAGATTTTGGTGCTTGATACATCTATATATTCTTGTGAGACAATTCATGGTATATTTAATGATGATATTAGAGCTAAACTTTCATCCATGCCTGATAGAATACACCCTGGAATCCATGAAATACCAACATTCATGTTCAAATATCTTAAATCCTTCACAGTACCAATAGTGAGTAGAATGATTGATCTATGTATCTCAGGTCACCTTACAATTGATCAACTCTATCCCATTGTGATGGTCCCAATTCTTAAGAGTGCTATTATTCCATCACCTCTGGAGAACCTTAGACCAATCTCGATGACTCCGTTGATTAAACTGATTGAAGCAATTATCAAAGATAAAATTCAAAATCTCAATTTGCCATTTATCTCTAGTTTTTAATTTGCAAAGAAAGGTAGTTCCACAGCTGAGGCACTCTGCCTATTCAGGTTAATTACGGATTATACAAGAAAAAATAGAAGTCAAAGCCAATAGTTGTCCAACTTGATATTTCAGCTGCTTTTGACTCAGTGACTAATTCCTCAACTAATATATCTTCTAAGTGGTCTGAACATTCTCACAGGTATAATGAACATCATTACTAACCTATTAAACAGACATATTGCAATTTTATTAAATGGCAAAATGTCAAACTCATTCACACCTACCAAGTCAATTTCACGGGGCTCTCCTCTTAGTAGTTATATAAATCCATTCCTTAAATCTTTGATGAATCTTCCTGGATTGTACATTCCTGGTATCAATAAATCCATTCAGCACATATCCTATATGGATGATGTGGCAGTGTTCTTACCATCTAAAAAGTTCATACTGAAACTAATTCAAATTATGGACAATTTCACCATAGAGTCAGGTCTTGCATTTAACCTTAGAAAATCTGCTGTATGGAGACTTTCATCTGGAAAATCCATTCCATCACTTTTCACAGCTATGCCACAAAAAAATTTTGGGCTTACCAATGAGTCTCTTTCATGCAGCAATGAGGAAATTAATACAAGACACTATCATGAATTCTGCAAGAAAATAATTGATTCACTTTCAAAAGTTTATACATCATTATTTGCAAAAGCAGCCCTTCTCAACATGTTACTGTTCCCCAGAATTGCTTACTACATGCTGTTCATTAAATTTCTCATCAAAATGTATCCAAAATATAAACTCTCTTTGCTCTAGATTAATGTGGAAGGGTAAAACTGTTGCTATTATTTTAAGAAGAGTGCAGAGACCAACAAGACTTAATGGCTTGTCACTGCATTCACTTCAAGTTCTTTGTCTACAGAAATCAAATAACCTCATTATGACTCACTATTTCTATTTATTCATCCTACAAATACTCCACCCCCAATTAATTATGGTTGGCTGACAAAAGTCTTAAATGACATTGCAAAAATTCTCACACCTTTAACTCAAATAAAACCAACAAAACTTCATTATTGGGATGCCTATCTTCTTTTTTTTTTCAACAATTATCCCAGATCATAACATTCTCACCTGTACAAACTTTGCCATTATAAAGAAATATAAAAGATGTAATCTAGAGCCAAAATATTTGGACTTTTTTCTAAAGCTAAATCTCAATGCCCTTCCAACAAGCCACTTTCTTGGGATGTATAGAGATTTTTCATCTTTGGACCCTGTTTGCTCACTCTGCCATAGGGAGGATGATACCATATTTCACATTTTCAATGATTGTTCCTCTCTTCAGGGCTGTAGAATATTGATTAATCAAATTTATACACCAAAACATCCAATTATCAACACACTCATAGAAGGTTTTGCTTATGGGGATTTTTGCAATTATAAGAAGTGCAACTTTCATCACTTTCTGTCTATGGTTTGTCAGATGCTTCCTAATCTTCAAGTCAGTTATACCTGATCCAACATTAATTTTTTTTAGAAAAATTAAAAGATATCAAAGAAAAAGATTTGAAGTTAGCTCCTCACTTAATATTAAATTCCACATGGAATCTTATTAATGTTGGACATTAAGTAATTTAATGGTTTATAAATGTATTGCCAAATGTAATGTTATTTTATAATTTTTTCTTTTATTGTAAACATAGTTGAATAAACATGTTTTTGATAAAAAACCTCGAAGATCTATTATTAAACATATTAATTTTATAACACACAACTTTAACCTGAAAATTATTTTCCAAAAGTGTTTTAATTTCTGATGATCTAATCTTTGCAGTCATATTAGAAAGAAAGTATTTATTATATTTATCATAACATATATTATATTTGTCATTATTCCAAAAAGTTTTAACATTAGGTGCATTAATACTTGTATTAAACCAGTTTTTGTAGAAATTAAATCTTAAACCATCATTTAACCCTGAAAATTGTGAATTGTAATTTTGATTATTTATACACTTATTATTTGAAAGTTTTTTTTAATGAAAGTTAGTGAAACATTTTGATTTGGAATTATTAATATAAAAGTTAAAAAGCTTATTAGAATTTTCTTTATCATGTAATACAAATAAATATGTTGTTGATGTTTGGCTGATTGTTTATATATTTTCGTTCTGTAAAATTTTTTATATTATTCTTTGTAAAGCTATTAACTTTGGAACATATATTCTCACTAGAAAAGGAAATATCTTGATCAAGTATTTATTTACTGTATTTATCAAATTTCCCCTTATTGAAGTTAAGTCTGTTATTTTTTTTATAATTAATGCAAGAAGTATGTTTATTTTCGTAAGATATGTTAAACAAAGAAGGTTTGGAGATAACTTCAGAGTCACTAATTTTATTAAAATCCTTAATGCGAGACTTACTATCTGAAGTATCATATTCACTATTGTTATTATTACTTAAAATTTTATTGGAATTAGATTGAAAAACTCCTTTAATTTTTTATGATGCAAAAAATATTTTCAGTTAAAGATGGAATAGATTTTATATTATTAGAGAATTTAATATTGGTAATATCATTAGAAATATAAGTTTCCAGTATATCACATTGTATTCTTATGTTAGGGAGAGTAATATTTTTATTAGTAATATTTGAAAAAATATCAAAATTTTAGCCATATTCATTGTCAAACTATATATCTCCTGAAGAGATATCATCATTATCAACAAGTAAAATTAGATGGATTTACAATATTATTTTCAATACTTTAATGTATATTAACAATCTCTAAATTGGAAGTTGGTTCAATATCATTATTTAAAAAATTATCAGTAGAATCCATGACAGTATCTCTGGTTAAGTCTTTCTTTTCAAAATATTTACAATCAATAAAGTTGATTCTGATTCTAAAAGATCTTTATTACCTTTTACTTGATTTTCCTCAGCAGTCATTTGATCCAATTTAGTAGGTAAATTATTACATTCGTAATAATAATAATAATAATAGCGCATGTGCGTGTATGCCTAAGTCATCAAGAACGAAGGTCTTATTAATAATCTTTTTTTCCCATATTCTAATCATTTTCACACTTAAAAACTGTGATATATATCTGTGACAGATAAAGACAGTGATGGCTGATTACTGAACAGTTGTTTTCTAGCAAAAAGTAAGTAATACGGTCATTCATAACAAAAAATAAATTCTAACGTCATAAACAAGCATGGCGTCGTGGCAAGAAGCAAACGACGTAAATTGCGCTCAAACAAATGGCGATAAAATGAAAACTGTGACTATCACAAAAACATATGCAAACATAACAAAAATAAACCAGCAGCTTCACAGCATCGAAAAAAGTCCAGCATTAACACAGACAGCAAGATTTAGGAAGGTAAATCAAGCCGACATAAATAATTTAAACCTCATAGAAAACAATAATGAAGAGCCCTCCCCAACGATATGGAATCAAGATGAACTGCAAGAAATAAACGTTAATTTCAACAGCACCATCCCAAAAAAATTATTCGCAACTTTCCAAAAATTTTTTTCACCGAGATCATTAGTGTTAGCTGTCACTGATAGGAATTTAACACTCTATAAATTCCCCAGAGAGCTTCTTTACGAGGATCTGACAGCATTGTGGGATACAGTCTCTAGTATTGGAGAGCATCCAAACTCACGATACGTTGCAATTCAGTTTTTCGATGAACATCAGCGTGCAAGATTTCAAACTAAAGTAAAAACTTTGGGAAGCTACGCGCTAATAATAGTCGATCAAAGCTTACAAAACTATTGTAACGGAATAATTAAAAACACTTACTTCGGATATACCATTCAGGATTTTCAAAAATTAATACAGTCATTTGGCAAAGCTATTTACATAAAACAAATCTACTTATCCGACACCCCCATACCGGTTTTCAGCAACAACTTTCATTTCAAAATAAAGCTGAATGACAATGTAAACCCGGAGGATATTCCAACACAAATAATTGACCAGAATGCAATACTGACTATTCACATAAAAGGATTAAGGCCGAGATGTTTTGCGTGCGATGAAACCAGACACTTAGCAATCGATTGCAACACCAAAATCAACCAGAAAAACCAATCGAGCTCTGAAGATCAACCAACAGAAGCTCACCATCTGGAATTAAACAGTACAAAACAGATAATGAAAACAACTAATAAACAAGAAAAAAATAATAATAAAACCACAGATCAACAGCAATTGAATAATAAAAAAACTGCACACATGTTGCCAGCACCTGAAATTCTGGATTTATCAACAAAATCAACCAATAGAATTCAAACCCCCACTGATAAAAAAACAGAAAGTCAACAACCTCAAGAACCTCCAATGGAAAAAATAGCGCACAATCTAAGTCAGCCTATCAAAGATACTGATGAAAAAGAGATAATAAAAGAACAAATAAACTCACACAGTACTAGTGATCAAGAAAAAATATATATAACACACCAAACACCAAATATTAAAAATAATACAACAATGGAAATTATGGAAGCTATCACCCTAAATATGCCTCAAATCACCAAAGCTGACACAGAACAAAAAAGAAGACCAGGCCACCCACCAAAGAAAAATAGAGGGCCCAAAAAAATCAAAACAGAATCCAACCTTAGCCTTTCTGATCACAACAGTGAAAACAGATGAAGATCTGGAAATGGAATATGAGAATGAATGGGAAGAAACACCAGATCAACCCTAATATTTAAATCTCAACCAAAAAACATATAATTAAAATAAAAATTGTGGCAATCAATGTCAGGGGTTTGAACTCAACCTCAAAAATTAATAAGTTAAAACATTGGATCAAGGATATACAACCACACTTGCTTGGTATACTTGAGACAAAAATTTATGCTGGATCACAAACTGACCCAGCCAAACATTTAAATATGGAAGGTTTCTGTGCATGCTCCAGAGACTCTTCCTCTCCCTCAGCTGGAACTGGACTCATAATTTCTAGAAATTGCCCATTCACAATGTTCAAAATAATTCACATTGACATGAACTTATTAATTGCAACCTTCAACCAAAAAAGCATAACAATAAATCTGGTTTTTGTATATATGCCTTTACAGGATAAAAAAATAGATACCATAATTGCAAACATTAATTCAAGGTTAGCTACAACTTCAAACCCAACCATCTTAATTGGAGATTTTAATTTAAAATATCAGGAATTTACCCAACATTGGCTTCACAGAATAAGCATACCACTAATGAGTGGCCAAGGTTTTTTGCCAGATGATGCCATCTCTTTCCACAATAATCGCTTCTCTTCACTTATTGATCTGTGCTTTTATTCTCCAATGCTTCACCACCTTATTGAAATAAAACTAACTCCCTCAACTTTTTCCGATCACTCAGCTCAAATAGTCACAATTGACTGTGACCAAATTCAAATATCACCCTCTCCACTTACAAGAACAATAAGAGTTTTACTCCCAGAAACAACCCCTGAATTTCTGTTCTCTGAGACCTACATAATGCTAAACAAAATCAAAGATATGACTTTGAACCCGGTCCAGAAATATCTAGCATTTATGGGAATGTTGTCCTTTAACATCAACCATATAAAAAAAAAACAACCCCCACCATCAAGACTTTTATCTTTGGCAGATCAGTTGCACCAGAGAATAATCATGATTAACCCATCACACTGCACTCAGCAGTATATATTCAAACTTACACATGCATACAATAAAGCATGTGATGAACTCAAAAGCTATCTGAAGATAAAGAAATATAAGATATGCCTAACCAGGCCACACACTTGGACAAGAGATTATATAAGATGGGCACTGGGGAACCAACCAGATGTAAAAGTGCCAATGGCACTATATACAAATAGTGGAACATATGCAGGACACAATATGATTATGCCAATTTTTGAATATTTTAAAGAGAAATTACAAGAAAGACAACCATATAAAATACCACTTAATCTGTTTGGCCCACCAGAGACAAAAACCCCATTCACAAAAGATCTATTCACAACAAAACTAAATACTATTCGAAACGCTTGCCATCCAGGTACTCCTGGAGTTCCATTGTTTGTATTAAAGCATCTAAGTAAATTCACAACAGAATATTTGTGTCAGTTAGCAAACCATCTAGCACAACAAATTCAACCCATGGAGGGGTCTATCCAATAGCCATAGTACCCTATAATAAAAAGAAAGCAATTATTCCACCTATTACAGACCTCAGACCAATATCTATGGGACCTTTGCCGATCAAAATTATGGAGAAAATTATTAAAGATGAAATTGAACCGTATATAATGCCACTTATCTCCGAAGCACAATATGCAAAGAAAAACTCTTCAACAACAGAAGCAGCTTTATTCTTCAAAGCAATTCTAGCAACAGTAAAACAGCGGTAAAAATACAGACCCGTTGTTGTGCAGCTTGACATAGAAGCTGCACTTGACTCAGTCAATATATACACACACTTCTAAAAATGCTAAAAGTCACAGAAATTCCTAGAACACATCTATATATAATTGCTAACCTGCTTCTGAACAGAGAGATCCATATAACTTTAAATGGAAGAAACTCATAAAAAATAATTATAACATACACCAAATCTTTTAAAAACTTGTTTTTTTATTTTTTTGCCACCAAAATGAAATATATATTAAAATAGATTTCTAACGTTTCGACTATTTCTTTATTTTTTTCTATAGTCTTTTTTAAGGAACTAAAAATATATAAAAAGGAGAAAAAAAATTCATAAAAATTTTTAAAACAAGCAAAAATAAAAATCCTGTCACATATACATACTATTTTGGAAAATATATTCTTTACTTACTATGATTTCTTTTCCCAAAAGAATATATTTTCCAAAATAGTATGTATATGTGACAGGATTTTTATTTTTGTTTGTTTTAAAAATTTTTATGAATTTTTTTTTTCTTCTAAAAAATAGTCGAAACGTTGGAAATCTATTTTAATATATATTTCATTTTGGTGGCAAAAAATAAAAAAACAAGTTTTTAAAAGATTTGGTGTATGTTATAATTATTTTTTAAAAGTATTTTGACCACTTTTAATAAATAATCTAAGGTGGAAGATTTTATTTTTATTTATTTTGAAAGAAACTCACCATCATTCACACCCACCAAATCTATATCCCAAGGATCCCCTCTTAGTTCACTATTGTTTATATTTTACATCAATCCCCTTATTAAAAGCATACAAAATGCATTTACTGGGATCGAGATACCAGACACAACACAGCACACTACATGCATCACCTATATGGATGATGTTACCATATTCCTAACATCAAAAAAACAAATACTGCAACTCCAAAAGATATTACAAGAATATTCACAAAAATATGAATTAACATTTAATCCAGCAAAAACCACAGCCTGGTCTCTATACTCTGGTAAACCATGTACATCAATTTATAAATCAAAACCAAACTCTTTTCTTGGGTTCCCATTTCATATGGGAATTACAGGAATAAGATGCCATATCCAAAATAAACTTAAAGAAGAAGCCACAAAAGTTATAAACTCCTTGTCCAAGGCATATCTTTCACTATATTCCAAAGTACAGTTAATTAATCAGCTTATCCCAACCAAAATAACTTACTATGTACCGGTTATTTCATTCTCAAAGGGGTTCATTTCAAAAATTAAAACCATATATAATAAACTACTTTGGGCCAGAAAAACAGTAGCAATTTCCACAAAAAAACTTAGCCAACCGCTAATAAAAAATGGACTTGGCTTGCACAACATCAATGTTTTTTATATACAGAAGTTAAGGAACTCAATAATCACAATACTTGCCAAATACCCCAAAATTAACCACTTGCTAGAAGTTACTCCAACAGATAGACCACCTCCAAAAGGTTCCTTTTTCACCAACATTATATACCAATGCAAAAACCACAAACAAGATTCCAAAACAGTATTTGCATAAGTATTCATACTGGGATATTTATGGTTTAATAAACAGAGAAGCAGATACTAATGTTATACAACCTATGCTAGGAATTAACAACAAGAGACTGCTCAAGGAATATAAAAAATGGGCTCTAGAGTCCAAATACTTTAATTTTATCATGAAAATCAATCTCATTGCCTTGCCAACAACCCACTTTCTTTATCATAAAAGAATGTATATATCTATTGACCCCTTCTGTGGACTCTGCCATCGAGCAGAAGAGACACTGGACCACTTTATTTATCAATGTGTAGCACTTAACCAAACACGACAGATGATGTGTAACACCTACAAAAAACCGGGTACAATCATTAATCACATAATAGCTGCTTTTCAGGGAAGATCAATACCTAGCATTAGGGCAGCCACATTTGTTCTATATGCTTATTGGTGCACCCGATGTACTTTCTTAATTGGCAATAACACCAGACGACACCCAGCTACATTTAGCAACAAACTGCTACACATTCGAAATAGAGATAAAATAATAACCAACCCCCACTTATATGCAGCAACATGGTCATTGTTAAAACAACCATCAATGCTGTGAATGCTGCAAAGAAAACTATCATGCAATTAACATTCAAAGTGACATGCGGACAAAACTAAATAAGCTCCCCAAACTTTAGAACTCTGATTATTTTTGCTTTTTTAATTTTTATATTGTTATAGTCCATTAACCACAAAGTGTAACCACTAAATTCATTTATATGTGTTTACCCTAATATTATTCATTGTATGTTAAATTTCAAATTTTCTAGATGTAAACTTATGTAAACCATTGAGATCAATAAAGCCTTTGTTGAAACGTAGTAGCAGTAGCAGTAGCAGTAGCAGTAGCAGTAGCAGTAGTAGTAGTAGTAGTAGTAGTAGTAGTAGTAGTAGTAGTAGTAGTAGTAGTAGTAGTAGTAGCAGTAGTAGTAGTAGTAGTAGTAGTAGTAGTAGTAGTAGTAGTAGTAGTAGTAGTAGTAGTAGTAGTAGTAGTAGTAGTAGTAGTAGTAGTAGTAGTAGTAGTAGTAGTAGTAATAATAATAATTTAATTTAATTTATTAAACATATAATCTCCTTGTGATAAATAAATCACGCATGGAGCTTAACCAAAATACATGTGCAAATAAAATAAAAAACATTAATATACAATAAAATAATTAAATAGAAATAAAAAGTTTTTGATTATCATCAATTATAATCCAGTTCATAATGAATTTTCTCAAAGTTTTCCTTGATAGGTCATTAACATTAAATCCAATGTTTCTTATAAAAATATTATAAAATCTTGGACCAAGATAACATTTCTGATATCTACAATGAGTTTTAAAGTACACTGGTTCCAATAATAAATCAAAATCACTTGATCTAGTCACCATTATTGATGAAGAATTATTTTTATTCATTTTTTTTGTATTTAATAAAATAACACAAAATATTCACTAAAAATAATTGATGAATAGTTAAAACTCCAGCACACTTAAATAATTCAAGTCTTGGCAAATCCAAAGGTTTAAACAAAATAATTCTTAATGTAAAATTTTGTAGTGTTTGCAATGACTTCAAAAAATATGCTGCAGTGCCACCCCATAATGTTATACCGTAAGAAAGTCTGCTTAAGATAATTTGTTTATATATAATTAATAGGACAGATTTATTCAAACAATCTCTTAATCTATAAAAAAGAAAATTAAGTTTTCTTAATTTTACTTGAAACCAAAGAATATGTTTATCCCAGTGTAAATACTCATCCAAAACCAAGCCAAGGTAAGAAATTGTTGAAGTCCTGGTAATTTTCTGACAAGATGTTTTATTAACATAAGGCAATTGAATTAACAAGTCTTTTTCTGGAATATTTTTAAGAGAATACATTATGTAATTACACTTATTAATATTTAGCAGTAATCTATTATTGTTCATCCATTGTGTAATTTTAAATAAATCTTCATTCACAAGTTTCTCAAGTAAACTATATGAAACTGCTGAAGTAACCAACACAGTATCATCTGCAAAACAAAAAATGTTAGAATGAAGAGAAAGATCAAGCAGATCATTAATATAAACAGTAAATAACAATGGACCCAGGACTGAACCTTGAGGAACTCCATATCTAATTATTTCAGAATCACTCAAAAAATTATTAATTTTTACAAATTGGCTTCTATTACTTAAATAAGATTTAAGCCATTCAAGCATAGTACTCCTTATGCCACAATGGTGTAACTTAATTATTAATATATCATGTAGAACACAGTCAAATGCTTTCCGCAAATCTAAATAAATGCCTATAGTTTTGTAACCATTTTCTAAAGATTCAGTGATGACTGAAACATGTTCAGATAAAGCCAGTTCTGTAGATCTTCCTGGCAAAAACCCAAATTGATTGTTTGAAAATAAATTATATTTTTGAAAAAACAAAACAATTCTGTTTTTTATACACATTTCCAAAATTTGAGACAATGTTGATAAAATAGAAATTGGCCTGTAATTTTCCAAACATTCCCTATCTCCACTCTTAAAAATAGGTGTAACAACAGCAGATTTTAAACAATCTGGAAATATACCTGAATCAATAGAAGAATTAAATAAAAAAGATAAAATTGGTAAAAGAATGGAAACATTTTCAATTAATATTTTTACAGAAATACAATCCAAACCAATACATTTCTTATGTCTCATTTTATAAAGAGATTCTAAAATTTCACAATCTTCAATCTCTTTAAAAACAAAAGAATTCAGGATAGATTTCTCATATTGAAAAACATGAGAACTGCAATTATTGGTCAAAACTATTCATTAACAATTCCACACTATGTACAAAATATTGATTGAAATGATCAGCTATTAGTTTTGAATTATTTAAAACATCAATAGATATTTCATTAATCTTTAGTCTAGAAATTTGTGAAAATCCTTCTTTAAAAATAAATTTTTTATCAACAGTCCAAAAGTTGCTTAATTTAGTTGATTTTAAAGAATCAATTTGAGTAGAATAGAAAATCAATTTAGCTTTGACTATATATTTCTTTATTTTTTTATCAAGAACCTTTAGCTGAATTTTTAAATCTTTATTAGCAGGAAACCTTTTGAAAAGCTTGTACAATTTATTCTTACTGTTAACTTTTGATATTAACTCATTTGTAATCCAATCATGTCTCTTCAGATCTTTCTTCTTTATATATTTTATAAAAGAACAATAATCTATAAACTCCTTCATCTTATCAACAAAGAATGAAAATGCACAATTTACATCATTCAACTCAAAGATTAAATTCCAATCATATTTAGTAATTAAGGATTGCAAACAATCATGAGATAAAAGTTTAAAACACTTTTTACTATGAGAAAAATTCTTTTTAAAAGTAACAACAATTCCTCTGTGATCTGTAAGACACCAATCCAAAAAGATGTTTTCAAAAGAATATTTTCAGGACATCTAGCAAAGACGTGATCAATAAGTGAAGATGATGAAGATGTAACATGTGTAGGATGAAATAAACATTGAATAAATCCAAAAAGTGACAGCATATTTAAATAATGTTGAGCAGCAACAGAAATTTCACCAGAAATATCAATGTTCAAGTCACCAACAAGAATAATGAATTTATCATTTAATTTAGTAAGCAAATCACCAAGTTCCTCACTAAAGATTTCAACTGTATGACTGCAAGACCTATACAGAGCAATAAGTGTTAATTTGTCTGAACCTAAAATGAAATTTAAAACAAGACATTCAGAAGAATCAAAAACTGCATCAATAGAAGTCACACAAAGCACTGATTTATAATAAACAAAAACTTCACCTGACCTATTATTAATTCTAGAATTAACAATTGATGTATATCTCTCTAACTCATACAGTCCTTTTTTACATTCCTTAATCCAGATCTCAGACAAAATTATAATATCAAATGAATAATCAAGTGAATGTAAAAGAATTAACAAGTCATCAAAGTGTTTCCTCACACTACGAATATTTATATGAAAAATCTTAAAATTTTCAATAGCCAAATTATCTTTTTCTGTAACAATATTTTTAAAAGATAATCCATGTCTTAAATTAGACAAATCCGATTCAGAAACAATCCTAATAGCCCTATCCCCAGTATCTTTCCTCAACCAAATTTTCCCATCTTTAATCCAAACAAACCTATACTTATTTTCTTTAGCCATTGAACGAACTTTCCAAAATAATTTTCTATTTTCAGGCAACAAATCTTCATTCAAATATATATGCTTATCAGCTGTAGCAATAGGCAAAACATCAGATAGATATAATTTAATTCTTTTACCTCCTGACAAGAATAAATCTCTTACCATTTTACTAACAAAATTAACTTTTATTACAGGCCTAAAACTACCTCCATATTTTAATCTATAAATAGAATTAATATAATTTTTATTAAAGTCTGACAATTCTAATTTTTTAGCTATATTTTCAACAATATTAAATAAATTTTCATCATTAGCATATTCAACACCAACAATTTCAATATTGTTTTCTAATCTTTGCTGCTTTAAATAAAAAACTTCTTTTTGCAAATTGCATAACAAAAAATCTTGTGCTTTTACTTTTTCTTTCATTTCATTAAATTCTCTAATCAATATTTTTATATTATTTTGAACTAATTCAAGTTCTAAAGTAAGTTTAGCAAAAGATTGTGATAAGGAATCAATATTATTCTGTAAAACAGGCAGCATATCAAGTTTTCTATTCATCTGCTGAAGTAATTCAAGACTAGAATTATTATCTAAAGAATTAGATAAGGAATCAGAACTAGATCCATCATTTAAAGCCAAATTTAAATTAGTTCCTGCTCTACAATTTTTACACCTCCATAATGCTTTATTTGTAGATGACATATTTTTAAATGTCTTTTCACTTACTGTACTACATTTAAAATGAACATTCCCATTACAACCCAGACAAGTTATAAAATTTCCACCAAAAGGAAGAGCTAAATGACAAGAATTACATTTATCCATAATAATAAAAAACTTAAGTTTTAAAACCAAACAAACAAAAAATAAAATTAAAACTAATTAAAATTTCAACAGAGATTAAAAAGTAAGATAATTAAGAATCTAAAGTAAAGATAAAAAAAAATCAAAAAGAATAAAATAAATCAATTAATTAAAAAAAAAAAATTCCAACAAAGATAAAAAAAAAAAAATCTAAAACAAGATTAAAAAATCAAAAAAAAAATGGCTACTTAAAAATAAGTTAAAAGAAATCAATAAAAAAAAAATTGAAATATAAAACCATTAGAAAATAAAATACATACAAAACAAGATCAATAAAATCTCCAAACTCTACTTAATAATACCATTACAAATAGGAAAAAAAAACTTAGCCAAATAAGAATTATAGAATTCAAAAATCAGAGAGACAAATAACACTGTTAATAATAATAATAATAATAATAATAATAATAATAATAATAATAATAATAATAATAATAATAATAATAATAATAATAATAATAATAATAATAATAATAATAATAATAATAATAATAATAATAATAATAATAATAATAATAATAATAATAATAATAATAATAATAATAATAATAATAATAATAATAATAATAATAATAATAATAATAATAATAATAATAATAATAATAATAATAATAATAATAATAATAATAATAATAATAATAATAATAATAATAATAATAATAATAATAATAATAATAATAATAATAATAATAATAATAATAATAATAATAATAATAATAATAATAATAATAATAATAATAATAATAATAATAGAGAAATTCAAAGTTATTTTATCGAAAGTCTCTAACTAATGCTAATAGACAAACGCATAGTTAAAAGCTAGCAGATCTAATACCTAATGCCAAAATCTCAGGCAAATTAATTTTTTTAATAAGAGTAGAAAAGGAATCAAACCTACATAACTCAATATTTTTGTGGATAACTGAATTGTATTGGTTATATATATTAGTGTTTGTTTAAAAAAAAGAAATTAAAACATATCTTTGGAAAATAATTGGAAAAGTTAAAATGGCAACCACTCAGCCAATTAACCAGGTGGGTGTCCATCACAGAGCACAAGAAAGTCATATGCTTCTATAGCAAAAAAAGGCCAAGATAACATAAGCCCGGAAAAAAGTCCTAGGTTCAGGAAAACAACAGCAAATGATTTGGAAAACTTAAATCTTATGGATCAAAATAAAAATGATCCCCCCTCTCATATTGAATGGACTGATGAAATGCTAGAACAAACTGGTGAGAAATTTACAAAACAATACCTCAATCACTTTTCCTGACATTTAAACATTTCTTCACTGATAAATCAATGGTACTCGCTGTAACAGATAGTCTTTGCACACTATACAGTTTCCCCAAATTTCTTCTAATAGAAACACTGCATGAAAATAATATGCTTGAATCGGTACAATGCATAGGTGACCATCCAAATAGCAGATATGTGGTGGTCCAGTTTAATGAAATTGCGCAAAGAGAACAATTTAGAAAGCGAATTAAGATGCTGAGTAATTTCACACTAATAACAGTCAATGAGAATAAGTATAAAAATATTTCTGGAATTTTAAAAAATTTTGGCTACAACATGGACGATTTTCAAAAAATGATGAATCCTTTAGGAAAAGTTATTTTTTTCCAGCAAAAATACATTAAAGAAGCAGCAATTCCCATACTAACCAATAGCTTTGAATTCAAAATTAAATTGAATAAACAAATAGACCCAGAGAATATCCCCACACACATAACCGATGAGGAAGCTACACTATATATTTATGTCAGAGGGCTTAAGCCAGGGTGTTCCCATTGTAAAAGAAGAGGACATATTGCAATGGAATGCAATAAACAAACACAGCAAAATAAAAACAACAATACATCAAAAAAATCAGGAAATGTTACAGAAAGTGAAGACACAAATAACTGACTAGATGAGTTAAATTACTCTACACTACAAAGCACCCAGGAAAACAACATATCTAATATAAATGAAAAAATTGGCAATCCAGTAAACAATTGATTACAAGAGAAATCAAAACAAAAGTTAATTTCAAATCATCTGCGCTTTGAAAATAAATATTATTTACATATATTTCTGCAATTTATAACATCGATAATCTACTGCATAGTGAATCTAAAGATTTCATGCTGTATGTTTGTAATTTGAAGTCAGTGAGTAGTGTGTGAAGGTATTTAATATTCACACTTTCAGATATAAGTACTTTGGACTGGCTTGGATATATAGACAGACAAGTAAAGTTAAGAGTGGTTACCACTCTTTTCTTGTTAAATCGTTGTCCCAGTATTTACGATCTGATTGGCTATTAATAATCACAAGCGCTGAGAGACTTGCACTCTCTCGTAAGTTAATTTCAAATCATCTGCGCTTTGAAAATAAATATTATTTACATATATTTCTGCAATTTATAACATCGATAATCTACTGCATAGTGAATCTAAAGATTTCATGCTGTATGTTTGTAATTTGAAGTCAGTGAGTAGTGTGTGAAGGTATTTAATATTCACACTTTCAGATATAAGTACTTTGGACTGGCTTGGATATATAGACAGACAAGTAAAGTTAAGAGTGGTTACCACTCTTTTCTTGTTAAATCGTTGTCCCAGTATTTACGATCTGATTGGCTATTAATAATCACAAGCGCTGAGAGACTTGCACTCTCTCGTAAGTTAATCAGTTAAAGGAAAATCAAAGCAGTGAAAACCCGCCCAATCTAAATAGAATGGAGGAAAAAGAAAATGTAAACCTAACAAAAGAGTCTAAAGAAAAAATGAATGAAAATGATGAGCAATTGGAAAGCATAATAATAATAAGTAAAACAACCACAGAAATCATGGATAAAATAACTCAGTATTATCCAATGCTGGAAAGCACATCAATAGAAAACAGAAAAAAAATATAAAAAACCAAAAAAACAAGAGAAAGTAAGAAAATTAAAATGAATGAGGAAGAAGATAACCAGATTAATTTTACAGAAGAAACCACAGCAGAAGAGATGGAAATAGAATTAACCACACCAGAAGCAAAAAAAATAAAAAAAACCACTACACTATAGCACAGGTATCCAAACACAAACAGACTCACCACAGGAAAAAAACATGCAAACAAAAAAGGCAGAATAAACTATAGTCCAAATTAAATTTCTCTCACAATATAAGTTAAACTCAATGAAAATTAAGAGAGGGACAATAAATTTTCGTGGATTAAACTAGAAAAGAAAAATACAAGAAATCAATCACTGGATACAACAACTCCAACCTACCATATTAGGACTTGTAGAAACGAAAATTTATAATGGATCGCAGATAAATCCAGCACAATGTATGAGTAAAATGGGTTTCTGCGCATGCTCTAGAGGCACACTAACGCCCTCAAGTGGCACAGGAATATTTATTAGCCAAAGAAGTCCCTTCACAATGTTCAAAATAGTATATATAGACGCGAATCTATTAATAACCACGTTCAATAATAAAAACTTCTCAATAAATATTATATTTGTATACATGCCACCTGGACCAATTGTAATCAATAGAATAATAATAACAATTAACTCAATCCTCTCAAACAATCCCTACCCACTATTCTTACAGAAGATTTCAACATGAGTTATAAGAAATTTATTATGAAATGGATACACCAGTTAACATTTCCACTCATGAGTGCAGAAGATTTTCTACCACCTAACTCTATATATTTTTATAACAATAAACACGGAACTTTAATAGATCAAATGTTTTATTCCCCAATGCTGCATCATTCAATAGAAATCACACTTTTCCCAACTCCATTTTCAGACCATGCAGTGCAGATAATAACGCTAAACATAAACACACACCGCAGCACAATAATTAATTTGCAAAAAACGATCAGGATTCTCCTACCAGATAACACTATGGAGTCATTCTTTTCAGAAATTTATATAATGATAAATAAAATAAATCAGCTTGAATTAGACCCGATATCCAGATACATAGCTTACACTAACATGCTTTCATTTAATATAAACCATATCACACAAAGATCAATCCCTCCCTCCAGACAAATCACATTAGCAGATGAAATACATAAAAGAATCAGTCTGTCTAAACTGGTTCAACATAATCAAACAAACATAATAAAACTAAACCAGCTCTATAAACAGACTTGCCATAAATTAAAACAATATCTAAGCATAAAAAAAACTGCCTAGCCCAGCCACAGACTTGGACACACAGATACATTAGGTGGGCTTTGGGATATCCATCCATAAACAAAGTTCCCATGGCACTGGAATCGGAAAATAAGATTCAGCAGGATTTAACATGATTGCACCCATATATAACCATTTCAAAACAAAGCTAACTAAGCATGAACAATTCACACCCACAGAAGATTATTTTGGAACAACTGAAGATGAGATGCCATTTAAAATCGAGCATTTTAAGGTAGTATTAGAAGCAATTCCTGCCACATGTTATCCAGGACCTCCAGACATTCCACAGTTTGTGCTTGCACATCTTAGCTAAATTACAAATACATACCTGGGTCAATTGGCAAATTAAATATCACAAAAAATTTATAGCATACAGGGATTATACAAGATATCAATGGTACCATTTATGAAAAAACAAAAACCTATTACCAAGATCTCCAACGTAAGACCTATCTCAATGGAGCCTTTAGGAATTAAACTGCTAGAAAAAGTAATAAAGGTGAAAATTGAATCATTTATACTGACAAAAATATCACAACATCAATATGCAAAGAAAGGCTCATCCACAGGTCAGGCAGCACTAATCTTTAAAACTATAATTAACGCAGTTATTAAGAAAAAAAATATGCTCCAATTGCAGTACAACTAGATTTTGCAAGTGCTTTTGACTCTGTACCAATAAAAATCTTACTAAGCTAACTAAAGGAAACACAAATACAAAAGTGCTTTTGACTCTGTACCAATAAAAATCCTACTAAGCTAACTAAAGGAAACACAAATATCACAATCAATATTATATGCAATAGCCAACCTACTTTTAAACAGAGAAGTACATATCACACTTAATGGAAGACCTCATCATCATTCTATCCCATTCAATCAATACCACAAGGGTCACCACTGAGTACACTACTGTTTACATTTTATATAAACCCTTTATTGGAAGAAATTGAAAAAAAAATACAGGGAGTGTTAATACCAAATAACAATAGATACATTCCTTGTATAGCTTATATGGATTATATCACAATTTTCTTAACATCAAAAAAGCAACTACAAGCATTACAGAACATCATAGAAAAATATACAGAAAAATTCAAACTTAAAATCAATATTAATAAGTCAGCTGCTTGGACAATTTTTACAGGGAAAATAAACAAACAAATTTATCAAGGAAAGCCCAGCAGTTTTCTAGGTTTCCCATTTTATCTGGGGATGAATCAAATGAGAACAACAATACAAAACAAACTTAAAGTGGATGCAGAAAGAATCACAGAATTTTTATCCAGATCATATCTATCAATATACGCAAAAGTATCACTATTTAATCAACTCAAAATGTCAAAAATAAGGTACTATTTACCAATAATCAGTTTCACAAAAACATTTATAGCCTCAATTAACACTTTTTGTAACAAATTATTATGGAACAGGAAAGCAGTTGCCATTTCAATAAAGCAACTTAACCAACCAACAAAATGGAATGGTCTGGGACTTCACTCAATATCAGTGTTTCAGGTTTCAGACACAAAAAACAATAAATCTGCTAATAGCCATAGTCAAAAGGTTTACAGATATTGAACCAATATTGTTAATCACACCCACAGATCACCCACCACCTACAAACAATTATATCTTTACATTGCTTGAAAGCATTGAAAGCATTAAAAACAAAGTAATGCTGAAAAGTACAATAAAATATACATATTGGCAGATATATGATTTCTTAACACAA
Source organism: Epiperipatus broadwayi (assembly GCA_028023455.1). Lineage (NCBI taxonomy): Eukaryota > Metazoa > Onychophora > Udeonychophora > Euonychophora > Peripatidae > Epiperipatus > Epiperipatus broadwayi. The sequence goes on along the minus strand of JAQFVV010012394.1, from coordinate 8,547,226 downwards.
AAACAATCTCAGAATAACCAAATATCTGCATTAGGAATTGATAACAGGCAATTACTTAAAAAATTTAGGAAATGGTACATGGAACCAAAATTTTACGATTTCATAATTAAAGTCAATTTGAAAGAATTACCTACAAGTCATTTTATAAGATACAGATGATTCTACATAAATCTAGATCCTTTGTGTATGCTGTGTCACAGAGATGAGGAAACACAGGGCCATTTCATACATAACTATTCAGGACTTGAAAAAGTAAGATAGATGATGGTTGGCTGATTTAGAAAAAATGGAAAGACAATAGATGAGATGCTACAAACATTCAAAAATAATGGAATACCCACCATAAGGGCAGACACTTTCAGCCTATATGCATTATGGTGTACCAGATGCACTTTTACACTGGGAAACAACATGAGAAGGCAACCTAACACATATAAAAACAAATTGCAAAAAATAAAGGAAAGAGACAGCATTATTGCACCACCTGATATCTTTGCAGCAACCTGGTCTCTTTTTAAAATTCAGATCAATTTATAATAAAGGATATACTAGAAAAGGCAAAGGCAAATCCAGGGAGACTCTAATCAAACATACAGACTGTAATGTAATAACTGTGTAAACCTATGTATAACACTGTGTATAATCAACAACTAATGTAACTTCCTATTTTTTGAATAAAGTTACCTTTGAAACTTAATAATAATAATAATAATAATAATAGTAATAGTAATAACAATAATAATAACAATAATAATAATAATAATAAAAGAGATGCGCATGTGCGTGTATGCCTAAGTCATCAAGAACGAAGGTCTTATTAATATTTTTTTTTCATATTCTAATTATTTTCACACTTAAAAACTGTGATATATAACTGTGATAGATAAAAACAGCGATGGCTGATTACTGAACAGTTGTTTTCTAGCAAAAAGTAAGTAATATGGTCGTTCATAACCCAAAATAAATTCTAACGTCATAAACAAGTACTGCGTCGCGTCAAAAAGCGAACAACGTAAATTGTACTCAAACAAACGGCGATAAAATGAAAACTGCCACTAATGCAAAAACATACACGAACGTAACAAAAATAAACCAGCAGCTTCACAGCATCGAAAAAAGTCCAGGATTACCACAGACAGCAAGATTTAGGAAGGTAAATCAAGCCAACATAAATAATTTAAACCTCATAGACAACAATAATGAAGAGCCCTCTCCAACCATATGGAATCAAGATGAACTGCAAGAAATAAATATTAATTTCAGCAGCACCATCCCAAAAAAATTATTCGCAACTTTCCAAAAATTGTTTTCACTGAGATCACTAGTGTTAGCTGTCACTGATAGGAATTTAACACTTTATAAATTCCTCAGAGAGCTTCTTTACGAAGAGCTGACAGCAACAGCAATGTGGGATACAGTCTCTAGTATTGGAGAACATCCAAACTCGCGATACGTTGCAATTCAGTTTTTCGATACGCATCAGCATGCAAGATTTAAAACTAAAGTAAAAACTTTGGGAAGCTATGCGCTAATAATAGTCGATCAAAACTTGCAAAACTATTGTAACGGAATAATTAAAAACACTTACTTCGGATATACCATTCAGGATTTTCAAAAATTAATTTAGTCATTTGGCAAAGTTATTTATATAAAACAAATCTACCTATCCGACACCTCCAGCCTGGTTTTCAGCAACAACTTTCATTTCAAAATAAAGCTGAATGACAGTGTAAACCTGGAGGATATTCCAACACAAATAATTGACCAGAATGCAATACTGACCATTCACATAAAAGGATTAAGGCCGAGATGTTTTGCGTGTGGTGAAACTGGACACTTAGCAATCGATTGCAACACCAAAATCAACCAGAAAAACCAACCAAGCTCTGAAGAGAAGCTCACCAACAGGAATCAAACAGTACAAAACAGATAACGAAAACAACTAATAAACAAGAACGAATTAATAAAAAATTAACAGATCAACAGCAATTGAATAATAAAAAAATAATAATTAAAAGAAACCAATTTCATAAATGTCATAGAAATAATTATTTACATTCTAACAGCCTAGAAAATGGTACTGTAATACTAATTCCATTAACCTCCACTGATGAGTATATAATCAAAAATAACAAAGATGTCTCAAGAGCAAACATGGTTCAGCAACATACTAACCTACCCAACTCTATTGAATAAAAGCTGGATAATAAACATAAAGACAATAATAAAAGCCAACATGCTGGTTTAGAATCCATCATTTTAAATGAACCAATAATGAATATGGAAAATGAAGAACGATCTCAGCCTGAATCATATAGAAGTGATTCAGAAATTAATGAAAGTATAAGCATTGGAAAAGAAGAACCAACAACTCAGATTAATAATAAAGTCAATCCCAAAAACAGAAAAAACAATAATGCCAAGCCAGATTATGACAAAAAAAATTCTATTAAAAATAATACAAATCAGGAACATAGAGCTAGCAAAAATTCTAAAAGCTCTAAAAAGAAATCAATGCCACAAAAAGGTAATACAAATGGGAATTATAAAGAACAAGATACTGCTAGTTCAAATGAAGATCCTTCAATGGAATACATAGAGGAAAAAAATAACTACAAAGAAGAGAAAATCAGTCAGAATAAATAAATCAAGCTCTGAGGATGAGCCAATGCTGTGTAATAAAAATAAATCTCTAATCAATAAAACCTTAAAACAGGATAATGTACCAATTATCAAAAAGAAAACTATGGAAAAGAAAGCTAAGATAAATGAAGATATAAATGCACAAGAGTTACAAATAGCCACTAACATATCTTCAATGTTAGATCAATGTGATATAAAAGAAAATACACAAATCAGATTAATTTCATATAATTTAAGGTGTACTGATAAGAATTCTGAAAATATTGATTCAGATCCATGAGTGACTTCTCATAAATAACTCGTATAGTTGCGCTAACAAATAGCCTTTACAGTTTTGCAATGCGGTAGATAATTGCTATTGAGATATTTGAAACAATGAAATATAAATTTGCAGATATTAATATACGTGGAATTAATTCTATGGAAAGAATATATGCCATTGAGCATTGGATCAAGCAAAATAACCCCCATATATTGCTAATAGGTGAAACAAAATTTCATATAAAATCAGATCACAGAATTAAAGAAAGACTTAATAGATTGGGATATTGTGAGATTTCCACTGGTCTCTCAGCTGCTGGTGGGGTTGGCATTATTATAAACATTAAATTTCCCCCTGAAAGATTTAAGATTCTTTATATTGATACTAATATTATATCCATTAATCTTACATATGGAAATCAGGTCATTAATCTTATTTATGTTTATACAAACAACTCTCCACATAATTTAATCAAGATAGTTAATATAATTAATATGTCAATGGCTAATGATAATTGGCCTACCATTATTATGGGAGATTTTAACACTACCTATTCCCACTTTAATAAAAAATATATTCATTTAATTAACAGATGTGTTATGAGTGGTGTTGGATACTTTCCTGAGGGATCTTTTTCCTATTATACCAAAAACTATAAATCATTGATAGACTTGGTGTTTTACACCCCTGATATTCATTTTCTAATTGATCCTCAATTAGAGCATGTTGTCTTTTCAGATCATTTAGCATTGGTAGTGAAATTAGATGCTATCAATAATATATCTCTCAAAATAACACAATGAGACTGCTAACAAGAGCTAACACTACAGAAGCAGTTATATCTGAAGCATATATTTATTTTCAGAAAATTCAGATAATAAATAAACCTGTTGAAGAGGCTTGGCTCTCATTTATTGGTATATTACAAACAATAATAGCCCATCACTCTCGAAATAGAAAGGATCCACTATCTCTTATTAAAGATTTAGATTCATTAAGTAATTTAATGAAACAACACTCATCTAATTCCTTCTCAGTTGCAGAAATTATAAACTTAAACAATCATATAGAGCAAAGCAGAAGGCCGAGGCAGAATACATTTCAATTAAAAGAGCCAAGGTCTACCTTTCAGAACAACACTGTTGGACAAGAGGATATCTACGGTGGGCACTGGGAGCAGATAAAAAATCACCTACTCCAACTGTGCTGTGCAGTAATGATCAAATTCTAGTAGGTATGCCAATGCTAATCCAAATCCTAAAGCACTTTCAGCATAAACTTCAAAGTGAAAAACGACTTGATGATAATGTATGGAAGGAAACAGCAAGCTTGAAAAAACATAAAATTACAAAAGACACAATCTGTTCCAAACTACGTATGATGTCTGATAATATCCATCCAGGTATACATGGTATACCCAGATTTATTCTAGAACACTTAAGCAATATTATAGTTCCAATTATGCACAAAATGATAGACTATCTTTCTAAAGAGGATTATTCCGAATCTCTATCCTATTGCTTTGGTACCGTTCATAAAAAAATTAAAACAGAGGCAGACAATTGAAAATATAAGGCCAATTTCTATGTCTCCTCTCCTCATTAAAGTGATTGAATCAGTTTTAAAGGATGAAATACAGGATAGAATCTTACAACAGATTTCCAATTCACAATGCGCAAAGAAGGGATCATCACCAATAATAGTTATCTCTCAAGCAGAAATTTTCATTCGTCATATTAGGTTGCATAGAAAGCAATCTCCAATAGCTGTGCAGCTAGATATTAATGCTGCTTTTGATACCATTAGAATTAATAAGCTTTTAGACATCCTGAAAGAATATCAGATCCCAAAATCTATTATTCAAATAATAGATAATCTGTTGAGTAATAGGCAAATTCACATTTCTCTGAATGGTAAACTGACGCAATCATTTAAGCCTGAAGTTTCAATCCCACAGGGGTCACCACTTAGTGCCCTTCTTTTTATATCATATATAAACCCTTTATTGCAAGCAATAGAAAACCAATTGCCTGGGATATTTGTTCCTAGACTAGGTAAGCATATGAATGTAATTGCCTATATGGATGACATATTCATTTTCCTTCCATCTCAAAAATATTTAACTCAACTCTATAATATAATTGATCAATTTTCAAACAGTTATGGTCTTCAGATTAATCCAATAAAATCAGCTGTCTGGAAGATCTACTCTGGTAGCAAGGTTAATTCAAACTTCAAAGCTGATCCTCAAAAATTTTTGGGTTTTTCTATTTCTAAATCTCAAACTGCAATGTCAAAGGAGATACAGAATGAGATTTTATTAGCTACAGATAATCTAACTAAACGTCTGTCAGAAGTTTACCTTTCATTGCATGGCAAGGTGAGGTTATTAAACATGAAAATAATGACAAAAATAAATTACTACTTGCCAATAATTAAAAAAAAAACAATTACATTTAATAATTTTAGTCACCTCAGGTATTTGTTTCTTTTAGCTAGAAGATTCCTATATCTGTATTTATGATAAAATCAATATTGATTAACAGTCCATCTTGTAATAGAAGTATACCAGCTGGCCATATGAATAAATTATGAATAATGATGCTTAATTCTTCCGATTGAGAACATGTTATCCATTAGATACTGTTTAAAAGATAATAAAGATGATCAATATTGAGTTTCTGAGCCATATCTGATTATAGAACTGTGCCCTTCCAGTAGTGAAGTGCACATGACATTACAGGTGATCATTAGAATGATTATATGAAGATAGTTCATGGGCAAAATCCTACTAAGGATTTATTGGATTACATTTGTTATTCACTATAAGAATGAGTGATGCAGTGAACTGCAGAACATGAGCTGTTAATTGAGAACTGATAATCAGAAGATAATCAAAAATTGACACTTGTACAAAATTTATGTTTTGTATTAATTTTTTTTTTTTTTCTGTACAAAATTACTTTATATCATACTTATTTACGTTTAATAAATTTATTGGAAAAAAAAAAAACTGCACAAACATTGCCAGCAGCTGAAATTCTGGATTTATCAACAAAAACAACTAATAGAATTCAAACCCCCACTGATAAAAAAAACAGAAAGTCAACAGCCTCAAGAGGCTGCAATGGAAAAAAAAGCACACAATCTAAGTCAGCCTACCAAAGATACTGATGAAAAAGAGATAATAAAAGAACAAATAAACTCACACAGTAATAGTGATCAAGAAAATATATATATATATAATATATATATATATATATATATATATATATATATATATATATATATATATATATATATATATATATATATATATATATATATATAACACACCAAACACCCAATATTAAAAATAACACAACCATGGAAATTATGGAAGCTATCACTTCAAATATGCCTCAAATCACCAAAGCTAACACAGAACAAAGAAGAAGACCAGGCCGCCCACCAAAGGAAAATAGAGAGCCCAAAAAAAATCAAAACAGAATCCAACCTTAGCCTTGCTGACCACAGCAATACAACTACAGTGGAAACAGATGAAGATGTGGAAATGGAATATGAGAATGAATGGGAAGAAACACCAGATCAACCCTAATATTTAAATCTCAACCAAAAAACAACATATAATAAAAGTAAAAATTGCGGCAATCAATGTCAGGGGTTTGAACTCAACCTCAAAAATTAATAAGTTAAAACATTGGATCAAGGATACACAAAAACATTGGATCAAGGATACACAACCACACTTGCTTGGTATACTTGAGACAAAAATTTATGCTGGATCACAAACTGACCCAGCCAAGCATTTAAATATGGAAGGTTTCTGTGCATGCTCCAGAGACTCCTCCTTTCCCTCAGCTGGCACCGGACTCATAATTGCTAGAAATTGCCCATTCATAACTTTCAAAATAATTCACATTGACATGAACTTATTAATTGCAACCTTCAACCAAAAAAGCATATCAATAAATCTGTTTTTTGTATATATGCCTTTACAGGATAAAAAATAGATACCATAATTGCAAACATTAATTCCAGGTTAGCTACAACTTCAAACCCAACCGTATTAATTGGAGATTTTAATTTGAAATATCAGGAATTTACGCAACATTGACTTCATAGAATAAACATACCACTAATGAGTGGCCAAGATTTTTTGCCACATGATGCCATCTCTTTCCACAATAGTCGCTTCTCTTTACTTATTGATCTGTGCTTTTATTCTCCAATGCTTCACTACCTTATCGAAATAAAATTAACACCCTCAACTTTTTCTGATCACTCAGCTCAAATAGTCACAATAGATTGCTCTCAAATTCAAATAGCACCCTTTCACTTACAAGAACAATAAGAGTTTTACTCCCAAAACAACGCCTGAATTTCTGTTCTCTGAGACTTACATAATGCTAAACAAAATCAAAGATATGACTTTGAAACCAGTTCAAAAATATCTGGCATTTATGGCAATGCTGTCCTTTAACATCAACCATATAACAAAAATCAACCCCCACCATCAAGACTTTTATCTCTGGCAGATCAGTTGCACCAGAGAATAATCATGATTAACCCATCACACTGCACTCAGCAGTATATATTCAAACTTATACATGCATACAATAAAGCATGTGATGAACTCAAAGGCTATCTGAAGATAAAGAAAAGTAAGATATGCCTAACCAGGTCACACAATTGGACAAGAGATTATATATGATGGGCACTGGGGAACCAACCAGACATAAAAGTGCCAATGGCACTATATACAAATAATGGCACATATGCAGGACACAATATGATTATGCCCAATTTTTGAATATTTTAAGCAGAAATTACAAGAAAAACAACCATATAAAATACCGCATAATCTGTTTGGCCCACCAGAAACAAAAACCCCATTCACAAAAGATCTACTTACAACAAAACTGAATACCCTTCGAAATGCTTGCCACCCAGGTAGTCCTGGTGTCCCATTGTTTATATTAAAGCACCTAAGTAAATTTACAACAGAATATTTGTGTCAGCTAGCAAACCATCTAGCACAACAAATTCAACCCATGGAAGGTGTCTATCCAATAGCCATAGTACCCTATAATAAAAAGAAAGCAATTATCCCACCCATTACAGACCTCAGGCCAATATCTATGGGGCCTTTGCCGATCAAAATTATTGAGAAAATTATTAAAGATGAAATTGAATCATATATAATGCCACTTATCTCTGAAGCACAATATGCTAAAAAGAACTCTTCAACAACAGAAGCAGCCTTATTCTTCAAAACAATTCTAGCCACAGTAAAACAGCTGAGAAAATATGGACCCATTGTTGTGCAGCTTGACATAGAAGCTGCTTTTAACTCAGTCAATATATATATATATATATATATATATATATATATATATATATATATATATATATATATATATATATATATATATATATATATATATATAAATAAACTTCTGGAAATGTTAAAAGACACAGAAATTCCTAGAACACACCTATATATAATTGCAAACCTGCTTCTGAACAGAGAGATCCATATAAGTTTAAATGGAAAAAACTCACCATCTTTCACACCCACCAAATCTATATCCCAAGGATCCTCTCTGAGTTCATTATTGTTTATATTTTACATCAATTCCCTTATTAAAAACATACAAGATGCATTTATTGGGATCAAGATACCAGACACAACACAGCACACTACATGCATTGCCTATATAGATGATGTTACCATATTCCTAACATCAAAAAAACAAATACCGCAACTCCAAAAAATATTACAAGAATATTCACAGAAATATGAATTAAAGTTTAATCTGGCAAAAACCACAGCTTGGTCAGTATACATTGGTAAACCATGTACATCAATTTACAAATCAAAACCAAATTGATTCCTTGGGTTCCCATTTTATATTGGAATTATGAGAATGAGATGCCACATCCAAAATAAACTAAAAGAAGAAGCCACAAAAATATAAACTCCTTGTTCAAGGCATATCTTTCACTGTATTCCAAAGTACAGTTAATTAACCAGCTTATCACAACCAAAATAACATACTATGTACCAGTTATTTTGTTCTCGAAGGCGTTTATTTCAAAAATTAAAACCATATATAATAAACTACTTTGGGCCAGAACAACAGTAGCAATCTCCACAAAAAAACTTAGCCAACCCCTAATAAAGAATGCACTTGGCTTGCACAATGTTAACATTTTTCATCTACAAAAGTTAAGGAACTCAATAATTACAATCCTTGCCAAATATCCAAAAATTAACCACTTGCTAGAAGTTACTCCAACAGATAGACCACCTCCAAAAGGTTCTTTCTTCACTAACATTATATATATATATCAATGCAAAACCACAGACAAGATTCCAGAACAGCATTTGCATAAATTTCATACTGGGATATTTATGGTTTAATGAACAGAGAAACAGATACTAAAGTTATACAACCTATGCTAGGAATTAACAACAAGAGACTACTCAAGGAATATAAAAAATGGGCTCTAGAGCTCAAATACTTTGATTTTATTATTAAAATGAATCTTATTGCCAACAACCCACTTTCTTTATCATAAAAGAATGTATAGATCTATTGACCCTTTCTGTGGACTCTGTCATCGAGCAGAAGAGACACTGGACCACATTATTTATCAATGTATAGCACTTAACCAAACAAGACAAATGATGTGTAACACCTACAGAAAACCGGGTACAATCATTAATCACATAATGGTAGCTTTTCAGGAAAGATCAATACCTAGCATTAGGGCAGCCATGTTTGTACTATATGCATACTGGTGCACCAGATGTACTTTCTTAATTAGCAATAATACCAGACGACACCCAGCTACATTTCACAACAAACTGTTACACATAAGAAATAGAGACAGAATAATAACCAACCCCCACTTATATGCAGCAACATGGTCATTGTTAAGACAACCATCAATGCTGTGAATGCTGCAAAAAACTATCATTCAACTAACATTCAAAAAGACGCCCACAAAACTAAATAAGCTCATCAAACTTTAGAACTCTGATTGTTTTTGTTTTTTATTTTTTATATGGTTATAGTCCATTAACCACAAAATGTAACCACTAAATTCCTTTATATATGTTTACCCTAATATTACTCATTGTATGTTAAATTTCAATTTTGTAGATGTAAACTTATGTAAATCATTGAGATCAATAAAGCCTTATTGAAACGTAATAATAATAATAATAATAATAATAATAATAATAATAATAATAATAATATATATATATAAGTAAGCATTTATTTTTATAGCGTCTGCATATAATTGTAATTTACATTCATATCGGCCATTCAAACCAATTGTGCAAACGCTTTGCGAGTGTTAAATAATAAATGAATGCCTTCTGATCAATACAAGATATAGAATTTATGCAAGTACTTCAGATTTGCTCATATATAAATATTTGAGTCGTAGGAATAAGAGGATCCTTTTTATTCCTGCATATATTCTATATCTTGTATTGATCAGAAGGCATTCATTTATTATTTAACACTCGCAAAGCGTTTGCACAATTGGTTTGAATGGCCGATATGAATGTAAATTATAATTATATGCAGACGCTATAAAAATAAATGCTTATTTATATATATGATTAAGTTTCAGTTGGAATGACGTTTAGTAAATTATAATAATAATAATAATAATAATAATAATAATAATAATAATAATAATAATAATAATAATAATAATAATAATAATAATAATAATAATAATAATAATAATAATAATAATAATAATAATAATAATAATAATAATAATAATAATAATAATAATAATAATAATAATAATAATAATAATAATAATAATAATAAACATATTATATTTTATTTATAATAATGAATATTTTAATTACATTAAAGAATTGCTGAATATTAATTTTACATTTAAATTTAATAAAATATATGTGATATTAAAAGCTTTTAAAAATGTTTACCATTAAATTATTCTTGATATCAATATAAAAATGATATCAATTAATAAATAATTAATTATTTTATGAAATATAGTATGCTTAAAATAATTGTTTGCATATTTAATTATATAATTTATTTGCATATTTGGCAAAATATATTAACTTTCAATGCAATTATATAAATAAACATATATATATATATATATTTGATAAGTGTGTATTTTAAAATTTATAAAAATGTTTCTTCCCAACTTTATAAATAAAATATTTAATAGTAATATATTATATACAAGACACAGCCTAAGTGATGAATGTTTAAAAAGTATGACTCAAAATGCATGCTTTGGTCTTCAAGTGACACCAACTACTCACATCAACATTTTTAACATAAACATTTATTTTATTTATTAGTTTTTTGTTAAATTAATAGAAAACATGCATTAGCTAAATTATGAATTATACATATAACAAGTATTGAATTATTTCGCAATATATTTATTGTTGTTATTTAATGTCTCAATATTAAATTAATTATATTTATATAAATAAATTTATGTTTTGTATCATTGAATTTCATTTCAATGCATAAATTTTACTTTACATATTTTAGTTCATTGATTCATCTAATTACATATTTTAATTTGTGGTTTATAAGATATAAGTAGTAATTATTAAAGATCAGTATGTTATAATGCATTATGAATATTAATTTTACTAATGGTGAAATTAAGGTTTCATCTTAAATATACACTTCTGATACGTTGACATCATAGGTTGATATATAACAGATGAAAAAGTCTAGCATGATGCATATTACTTAAATATCCTGCCTTACATGGTACTCAAGAATTAAAAATATTTATAAGTCTGGATAAAGAAAAATAAATGATTTTTAAATCTTATTCATGCTTCATATTTTACAGTGTTGTTATAGATTTATGATTTACCATACTCCATGCATAATAAAATTAACTTTCCCAAAGTGCTTCTTTTTGGATATCTTATATAGCTATAATTTGTTTCATAAAATCCTTGCTTTATTAAATGATAAAATTTACATAAAATCTAAAAGAGATCACACAACTTATTTAGCAAAAACAACTAAAGCAATCATCAATAAACAGTAATTGAAAAAAACATAAATAAAATTATTTCTCATGAGAAATCTAGTATCTGCCAAAATTCTATGGACTTAGTAAAATACATAAAGTAGATACCCCTCTTTCTTCAATAGTAAATGCAATTAAATCCAGAGCTGGATAAAATGAACTCATGGACAATAAAAATATGGAAACGAGTTATAATTATAAATATTAATTTAATAAAACAATAACAAATAGTGAAATTTAAAATATACAAAATTATATATTGAGAACATGAGAGATTATACACCCAGGCATTGCATAACTAATGAGATGAATGTTACATATTATGTCACTATAAGTGTTTAATAAAGTGTAGGGTGGTATGGAAGTTTATCTATATACTCTAGGGCACATATTAAAATATTAATTAAGCAAAAAGGTGCAAATGGGCCATTATTCATGGGCTTCAGCTTCAAAGGCTCAATTGCCCTAAAACCACTCAACTTGCTATGAATAGGAACATTAGTAGTTCAGGGAATCAGATAAGCATTAATTATGAATAATCTAGGTCCTTGTGCCCTAGTTCTGAAAGTGTATACTTTACCCGAACTGAGTGGATAAGTGTGACCTACACCAGCAACTCATCAATAATCATGCAGCAAGCAGATAATTGTACATTGCATACTTAGTAAGGACACATTCGCAACTTATACATATATATAACACAAATACGTAAAATTATATTATCATGCCTTAAAAATAGATAGTGTCTATATATAAATAGTTATAATTCATACCTAAAGTTAAGCAAACCACAATTTTAACTAGAGAACAACTGATTATTGTGACATTAATACCCAAAAATTAGTCAGTAAAATAATGATATCTTGAAACAGCAAGTGAGAAAGAAAAATAATAATTCAATTATTTAATATTTATTATTTGGCATATTAAACAAATATAATATTAAAATGATAAAATCATAGAATAAATTGAATATATTAGGAATAGGCATAAAAGACCACAGGAAATTATACGTTTAAAATATATTTTTAGAGTTTTACATTTTAAAAGAGAATTCAAGTTTTACAATCAGACAACATTTAAACATTAGCATTTGACAGTTTTTTTTTGCAGATTTTAGGAAAGGTGTTTGGTAAAGGCAGATTTAATAAGTAGCTAGCTTTTAAAAGAAAGAATCAAAAGTGACAGTTTATAAACAGAGCTGTGAATGAAAATTTACCATTCAGTTGTTTTCACTGTAATTAGTTCTGGGCACTTGGGAGGATAGTAAGTTGACACTTTTGGTGATGATTTAAAGTTAATGGAGGTTTTTCCATGGGCTGCTTTGCTGGTGTACGGCATTATTTTTATCAGACCAAAGTTCCTTCCATTTCTCAGCTAAGAGGTGAGAAGTGATTGATTGCTTACTACCCCACCATTTGAAGATAAAATGGAAGTGGGTTCTGCTTACACTTTACTTATTATGCATATGAATGATCCTTGGTGACAAAACTTTAAGTATTTATATTTTTCTAACTCTGGCCACCTGTTTAATTTTACCAGCTTGTCCACATTTGTTTATTTAAAAAAAAACATATTTAATAGCTACAACTAGTAGAAAAACCCATTTGTTTATTTTAGAAAAACATTTTTTAATGATGACAATTTGGATTTTGTTTTTCTGCTTTTTTCTTCTGCCGTATATTATGACAATGTTATAAAATTCTGCGAAGCTGTTATTAACATTTTATATTTATAAAATCAAGTTCACGCTATTTTAGGACTATTGCATGACCTACTTTAAAATTTGTTTACCAGTAACGACTAAAAGTTGCTTGATAATTAGTAGAAGACTAATTTTATAACCATACATGCAGAATAACAGTGGAAATGGCTTATATGTATTATATATGTGATTTCAATAACATAATAAAATTGGCTAAATAATTTAAACTAAAATATTTTTTAAACTAGAAATATTTGTAAAATGGATATATATCTGTAATATATATCAATAACATTAGCAATAAAATTGGCCAAATAATTTAAACTAAAATATTTCTTAAACTAGAAATATTTATAAAATGGATACATATCTATAATATATACATATTCTATTAAATTAAAGCCAATGTTTACATATATATATATATATATATATACATGATTTTGCATATATAGTAATCTAAGGTTATTTAAATGAGTACTCTGAGAGGATTTAAACATGGAATATTGATAGATGTGGGGGTAAAATACGTGGAACAGGCAGGTGGATAAATCTGACTGTTTCATATCCCCAAACTTACTTAAAAACAATAAAAATGCCTTTATTTAATTTTAATCAGTACTGATCCATCTTACATTCATCCAAACAACTAGTTCTAATTATGATAAATAATTTGCTCCTGTCTGAACATATTTTACAGCTTTCTTTGCTAATTACTCTTACACACCCCACCCCATAATGAAAACTTATATAAAAAATAGAAAAAAAAAACATTTGTAACTAAACTAATTAGACAATACAAATTTATAAAAAAAGAAAACTTTATTTAAAGTGATTAAACAAAAAAAATGAATTATAGGTTGTTAATAAACCCACAGGGTTGGTTAGTTTAATTCACAAGGGAAAAGGTAGCAGTTTGATCCATGTACCTCTTATGATTGCTTAGGTAGGATTGGGGGTTGATTGATACCTGGGTTTAGCTTATGAGGATGGTAAAATTCCATTACCACCCTCTTATCTTTCAACACCCTTTTATCTTTTCACACCTTATCCTTTAAGACCTTCTCTTTTAATACCTTATCTTTCAACACCCTATCTCTCAACACCTTATCTTTCAACACCTTATCTTTTAACATCTTATCTTTCAACACCTTATCTTTCAATATCTTATCTTTCAACAACTTATCTTTCAACACCTTAATTTTCAATATCTTCTCTTTCAACACCTTATCTTCAACACCTTATCTTTCAACATCCTATCTTTGAACACCTTATCTTTCAACACCTACTCTTTCAATACCTTATCTTTCAATACTTTATCTTTCAACACCTTATCTTTCAACAACTTATCTTTTAACATCTTATCTTTCAACACCTTATCTTTCAATATTATCTTTCAACACCTTAACTTGCAATATCTTATCTTTCAACACATTATCTTCAACACCTTATCTTTCAACATCCTATCTTTCAACACCTTATCTTTCAACACCTCATCTTTCAATACCTTATCTTTTAATAATTTATCTTTCAACACCTTATCTTTCAACACAACATCTTTCAACCTCTTATCTTTCAACACCTTATCCTTCAACACTTTACCTTTCAACACCTTATCTTTCTATACATTACTTTTTAATACCTTATCTTTCAACATCCTATCTTTCAACAACTTATCTTTTAATACCTTATCTACATATGAATGTTCTCCCCTTGGCATCACTTTCATGTTCTTTGTTTTGAATGTGATCTTGGCAGCATACCAATACCTGCCTCTGTCACTACATCGGTAATCTTCCCCCAATGAAGTGTTGACTAAGGGTTGATTCCATTTACCAAAGTGCAAACATGACAAAAAACCCAGTGGATGCTTTATCTGGTGGCCTCTTGTGAATGGTACATGAGTCAGCCCAGCCAAATGGTTTCCTAATGGCTTCTTTGGCTTTCCAAGGTTTACAGCAAATCAGAAGCTTCTCTAGTTCAGGAGGAGCTACAGTCCGATATTCACCTAGCTTCCCACTACTGTTATTGATAGCCTTACCCTCCTGTCTGAATAGCTGTATACTATTTATATCTATCTTATTTGCCTCTAATGCCAACTATTAGTCTTTCATGGACAGGTGGAATGGTCCAAACTTTACTTGATATCTATAAAAGCTATTCAGGACTCCCTTTTCTATACCAGGATGATACACCATTCTCAACTCAAGCCTTTGTAGTGCCACACTCCATCTCATCATGGGACTACTGTCACAGACCTCCAGATTAGTAGGACTAAGGTTTTCAGCTCCACTCAGAACCTGTCTAGACCACAATTTGTAAGGATTGACTTCTTTTAGCTATCTGGGGTATCTCCATCAACGAATCCCCTACCGATAATTCCATATCCCAATGGGTAGCCTCTGTCTTTGTTCCTCTCTTCTCTGACATAGGTTTTGGTGACATGTTGTTCATATCAACTGCTACTTCATCTTTCTCCACTGTGACATGCAAACTTGGAGGCTCAGCCATGTTTTCAGATAGATGTTCTACTTTCAAGCTTTGCAGACTCCTCAGACCCAATAGTAACTGCTTTATCAATAGATCACTTTGGATCTCTGCAGCCCCCAATGGAACTTGTTGGGTTTCCCTGATCATCTCTTTTGTTGTCTCACAGCCATTCACTAGACCTTGTATAATCAGGTCTGCTTCTACCTTTGGAATGCCCAACCTTTCTACTTCTAACTTATCTCTCTAATCCTGACCTTTCATTCCCCCTTCACCCTGTTCCATTTCTTTTATCTCTAAGGCTGCAACTTCCTTCATCTTTAAATCAACAACCTTTCCTGCCAGATGTTTCTGCTTCTTCCTTTGTTCTATTCTTGGGGTCTCCAAGGCTGTACTTGCCTTTAGATCCTCTAAACTTTCTTGTTGCCCTTTGCCTCCTTCCCTATCTCTGACCTCCAAACTTTCAGGAGATTTGTCAACTTCCACCAACTTTCTGGCAAACTCCTTTCAATTTCTAACTCCATCCTTTGATTCCTCTCTTCTGGCCTTCTGAACTCTTCCCTGGCAAGTTGGTACTCTTCCCTTATAAATTGGCAGAGCACGGCAAGAAACTCTGCATTCATGACAGGTTGTGTGATGGAGGGATTTTTACAATATACAGGGTTTTCCCTGTATCCTTCCTTGGAATCTTGCTCAGCCCTCATTTCCTGTTCTTTCATGCTATTATCCATTATCACACGTTTTCAAAATATTCCCTTAATATGGCTTCTCATTGCTCCCCCCTGGAAATGACTTGCCCTATGGTCCCTTTCTCTACTAGCCTCTGCCCACTATAGCTTACTACTAACTTGCCCTATCTCCATCATGATATGTAGAGTCATACTTAACTTAAAACAATTTAGTTAAAGTACAAACTTTTTCTGCCCAACATATATGTTGTTCATAAATTACAATACTAAAAATTTATAAATTTATTTAAACTTATATATACAGTTGAAATAAGCAAATAATTTATACTTTGTGGCTAATTATGTATCAAAATATATAAAATGCGCTAACACGCACAAGCACACAAAGCTAAAAACAAATAAAGCAATTATATATTATTTTAATATCTATTCATTAAATGGCTAAGCGCTTTCAAGGTTCAAGCCCTCATAATCATAGCCATATTACAAAATATAATAAATTGACTTGGAGTGATGCAAATTTATGCAAATGAAATAATTATGCATTCCATTTCTTTGATATTTTGTAGCAAGAGTCTTTTCTATTGATGGCATCACCATCTCTAGATATAAAAAAGCTTCTTTTATCTTTCTTTTTAGATCATGCCGCTCTCTGCATACCATCACTGGATTTCCCAGTTGACAATCATGCCCAGCTGAAGCATGGTGCTGCACAAAAACTGAACTCCAACAAAGCTTTATTATAAGAATAAGTGTGTTGCGATAGCCTAGTGGAGAAAGAGGCCCTAGTCTCACCATAATATGATGATCTACAAAATTTTTCAGGGAAGGCAATATTATAGACCACTTGAGGTGTCAGCGAGGGTGGGTGGCAGTTTTTGGTATTATTAATTAATTTGTTAGAGTTAGGAGGTGTGTGAAAATGTAACTGGTATTTATTATTGAAAATATTATAAAAACTTTTATGCATACTAGGCAGGTAAGGGAGTAGGAGTCTTTGCTTCTCAATGTTAGGGACTTTATCATTTATTTCAGCAAAAAATGGTTTTATCCTCCTGTCAATTACATTTCACATCAAAACCAACTTTTATTCGGTCATCCCTATATGATGTGAGGTTAGCTTTTTTATCTGCCTCAAATTTGCATAGGTGCATATTTCTAAACAAAAATGAGGTTAAGCCAGAGAGTTTATGGTTAGTTGGTGAATTGGAAAGAGGGTGGGAGTGTCCTCTAACATCATGGGGTTTGATTAGCATTTTATAATTAATATGTGTGTGTTCTTGCTGCATATGTAGGTCCAGGTATTTAACTTGTTTATGGGCATTTTCATTCTCCAAGTTAAACGTAAGCCCTGTAGTGTTTTGAAGTTCATTTTTTATTTGTAGAATAATCGGAGAGGGAGTGGCTATGAAGATATCATCAACATATCTAGTGTATATGGATAGCAAGTTAGATTCTTGGTATCTTGGAATTATTTGCTTTTCAAAATAATTTAAAACTACACTTGAGATGATGCCACTCAAGAGAGTCCCATTGGCCAACCGTCTTTCATATAAAACCAATGGTTGTGAAAGAATGCCATAATATTTTTATCAAGCCAAGATAAAAAGTCTATAATAAAGTCAATTAGTGGCTGAGCTAAATTGTGGTTTATAAGCTCTTCTCTTACAATCTGAATAGATTTAGCCCTACAAATGGAGTCGTATAATTCCGAAACATCAATAATAGCTAATGTGTGTGTCTGGGTTCAAAACTAGATCTTTTATTTTTGCAACAAATTGAAATGACGAATTTATAGTATATGAACTGAATCCCAAAGCTTGAATGAGCTGTCTGTTAACCCATTTCACCGTATTGGAATACTGTACTCCTCCAAAATCTAAAATAAGTCGCAATGGAATATCAGCCTTGTGTATTTTGGCATTGGCAAACATCCTTGGAGGAATGGATGCAGACAGGTAAAGCCTATAATATTCTGCCTTAGAGAAAGCTTTATTACAGTGTGGTCTAAGAATGGAGAAATAAACTTATCCTTATTTAATTTGTTATTGAAATCGGGAAGCCTTTGAAATTGTAGTTTATTAATTTGCTGATCCAGTTTAGATGTGTAGTCCTGGGTTTTCATAAGCACGAATCTATTGCCCTTATCTTCCAGCATGCATGTGATATTTTTGTCTTTAAAAATTGTTTGGTTTTTGTTATGTTAGCTTGCCAGACATGTGTGCGTATATATAAAGATTTATGCTGTAGAGCATTAACTACTTGAGCAATGTATTTATCTTTATCTGGATCCTTGAACAAACCTGCTTCAACATCAGCCATAAGCTCCATATTTGGATGTTTCCTTCCACCCCCAACATATCGTAGGCCGTTACATAAAATGTCACATATCTCTTGTAAGATTGGTATATTCATAAGGTTCACAAAGGCCGAGGCTTCAGGGTCTTGGAGGCGGACATTCTGTTGATAAGCCAAAAATGCAAGATTTTATTAAATTTGTGCTTAAGAGAAGCACCGAGATTATTACACTTGTGCTGCATAAATGCATTCATTGGGAAGTGGGCTAGAATTCTCCTTCATCTCTTGATTTGTTTGCATAACGCTTTACGACATCCTTTAATGACTAAATCGAGAAGAAATATTTTTATTTCCAGTGGCGGTATGCAGAGAGCGGCATGATCTAAAAAGAAAGATAAAAAAAGCTTTCTTTATATCTAGAGATGGCGATGCCATCAATAGAAAAGACTCTTGCTACAAAATATCCAAGAAATGGAATGCATAATTATTTCATTTGCATAAATTTGCATCACTCCAAGTCAATTTATTATATTTTGTAATACAGCTATGATTATGAGGGCTTGAACCTTGAAAGCACTTAGCCATTTAATGAATCGATATTAAAATAATATATATTTGCTTTATTTGTTTTTAGCTTTGTGTGCTTGTGCATGTTAGCGCCATTTATATATTTTGATATATATATACAGTTATAAAATGTTCCTGCCTAACATATATGTGGTTTATATACTAGAAATTTATAAACAAAAACTGTCAAATTTATGAATCAATATTTAGTAAAATAAAATTAATTCTTACCCCAAAGTGCCTGTTTCTTTCTTAAGTTAACTGCAACCATTTCTACTTTTAAAAAAAAATTTAAAAATTCATCATCGTTTTTATTATTATTATTATTGCTATGCCAGTTTTAACTTTATTTGAGTACCCATACACTAATATAGTTTATTGATCTTGTCCAACTTGTTTAATTGTCCATATCCAACTCTAAGATATGACAAAAAACATTGAATTTTCTTTATTATTATTATTATACTTTTCTCACTTTTGATGACAACATTTATTAGGAGAGACAGTCCCTCAGGTGCCAGTCATCAGTGAGCAAGTAGAATTATGCGTATAGACATCATATATTAAAAACTTTTTTTAAAAATGTTTAACTGTTTATCAGACCACTCTATCTATATACATGATCATAAAGTATTTCACTTCAGTTGCCCTATGTGTATATATCTACTCTGCACCAGCAAAAGAGGAAAAAAATTCATTTGAAACTCTCCAGTATATACCAACCAAAAAAAATAATACACATGTATAGTCTGGGAGAAAAATATTTTAATATCCACATACTATTTTATAATTTTAACCTATGACTAATGGGATTTATGATTCGACAAAGTTTGACAAGAGTGAAACCAAAAAAAAAAACACTTTTCTATTAGTACATGATTTATCCCGTGTCAGTATATTATAAACATACATATAACAAAAGTTATGCATAATTTAATAATAAAAAAACTGGAAAATATTTCATATATATGGTTACTGATACAGAGTATAAGGAAATGAACCAACTCAGTGTATGTAGTAGATTAACATACCCCCCAATTAAGTATCCAAATCCGGACAAAAAAATTCTACATGCATTATGGAGTCAATCCATAAATAGCTCTACACACACATACGTGCATATTCGGTGTGTGAAATAGATTGATGGACCTTAGGCTTGGACATACAGAATCCGGTTAAAAATTATACTACATATATAAAAAACTTTATATATCCTATATATATATATAAAAACTTTTCCCATTTATTTTTTTAAAACCAAAATTATTTTTTCTAAACTGAAATTTATTATTTAGGTATGTGGGGGTTTACATTAAAAACCCATAATGTCACATCAAAACTTGGGAGAAAAAAAATTATACATATTTTTGAGAGAGAGAAAAAAATTAGCACACATATATATCCCCTTCCCTTGTTTTCTCTCTGCCCACATGCATTCAATTCAGGTCTTGTAAAATAATTAACAAAACCTCACATCTGGGTGTTCATAATCTGAGAGAAAAATAACTCTCCATACATATATATCTCCTTCCACATATATTCGATTCAAGGCTGTGGAAAATAATTATCGAATCCGAGCAAAAAAAAAAACTAATAGCTATATATTTTTTCCACTCACATGCATTCAATTCAGTGTCATGGAAATAATTAATGAACCTGGGTAAAAAAACAAACTAATATATATATATTGTAACAGTCAAAACACGTGTATCTCGTTAACATAGTGCAGAATTTGACCACCACACAGAACAGCAGCACCATCGAGTAGCGAAGCCACCCATGGTACCGAGTTCGAACATAGTTGATCGGTTCCACACTACAATCTACGGAACAACGCCTCTGATGCGACATAAGTAAACACTTCTTTAGGCATGGTGGTCAGGGAGATGCACGAGATTCATGGTATTATTTCCGAGTTGGCCAACAATCAAACGAATATTAATTCACATATATAATCGAGGAAATATATATAATGGGCATCGAATAAATGAAAACTTAACTACAGACATACAGTTAAAATTATTTATTTATGTATTTAATAAAAAAAAACATTATTAATGTTATTAATCATATTTTATATTCAGAGTTTCAATAGCTAATTGGTAATTTTACTATATATAAAAATACATTTGTTTATAAAGAGCATTCATTTATATGAAGGCATAATCTAGCTACCTAAGGTTCCCGAGTGAGTATTTTTAATGCATACTGTAGGGGATTTATACTTTGCACTGCAAGAGTCATCCATGGCGGCGGACATACATTTATTTAATAAAAATATTTATTTTACGACTAAGGGCGAACATTTATTTGAGAGTGGATGATGAAGATAATGCCGAGGCGGAGTGATATAGAGAATGATAAACTAAATAAAGGAACACGTGGTATGCTTTAGAAGGGCGATATAAAATGGCAGCACTGAAACTGCAATGCCGTGAATAAGTTTATAAGGGCTTCGGGTTGGTCTCCGCCTCGACCCGAAGAGGTAAGGTGTCACATGAGCATAACCAGGGACAAGCGGTCCGTGTCGCAATTAGCCAGCTGGCTGCATGATGGTCGTCAAGCCCTATGGGAACATTATCATGTCCACTTGTGTAGGACGACTGGGGTTAATTCAACCCTATAGAATCCGGAGTATTCACGGCGTGGAATGAGCCATCGTGGCTTCAAAACATAACACATGTATAAAGATCTAAAAGATTATGGTAATATTTAACTAGATTTCAAACTCGGCCCCCCATTATCAACGTTGACTGAAAGAAAATTGGTGACTCTCAAAGAAATGAAATTTCCGTAATTATTCATTAAAATTTAATAATAAAAAAAATATCTAAAAGGGGACTTATTACAGCGAGCATGCCAGCTGTTACGAAGTAGTAGACCCTGCATTACAATAACTGATTCTTTGAATGCGTGTCGATTTATATGAAATTTAAGTTATTTATAAAGCAAATATTAATGACAATTCGACATGCATTCACTGTTCAAGCGATTATGGATTTAGCTTTAAAACTAAGACAATTATGAGAAGATAATAGTTCAATGATAATTATAAATAAAGTGGAGATTTGAGAAATACACACCTAAGAAGGATAGAGGGAGGTAAGCTAGATTATGCGAGAAATTTACAGATTACATTAATTCTCAAATTTTAGTTTCACAAAATTACAATTTTAACATTTAGAAGTTAGACAAATAGTAGGAGATGAGCTATAGCTTATTTTACTAGAGTACTCTATAATTTGGAATACACACACAGGTACCTGTTTTATAAGATGTTTTCGTCCATTTGTTTAATAGTAGATTGTTCGTGATTAGCAGTTTTCTTTCTTGTCTTTGGGTTTTTTATTGATTTTAACAGCAGCGGCTTTCTTGTTTATTTCAGGCAGCAGATCATTATGGTGTTTTTATGATGAGCAAGGTGAAGTTCGGCATATGGTGGGCCATCTCCTGATGGAGAATAATCTCGGTGCTTACTCGGTCATACCTTGGCAATATCAATTTTTTTTAAGATATTTTAGACTCTCCACTCGAGAGCAAAGCTAAAATTCAAGTGAAAGTCTCCAGCAAGTCCAAGATGGCCTCCTTTTTTTTTATCTTGATCTTTTAATTTTTTCTGTTGAGATATTTTTAGGTTTTCTTTATCTTGCCCTCAGGATAATCAATGCTTTTGCTGGTTTTAATTAGAAAGAAATCTGCTGTGCTATTGTTTTTTTTTTTTTTTTTTTTTACATTCGTTAATTACATTTTTTTGGAATTTTCCTATAATTAATTTATTATCTATCACTGACCGATGCTTTTAAATTTTCAAAGACAAAAGGGAATAAAATTATTTTAACTTTAATTAATTATTGCATCAGATTTTGTTAGAATTATTATTTAACGAAATTTAAACTAAGCAATAAATACGAACTTTATAAATTCAAAATAAATGATTAATATTACACAAGATTTATTTAGCTAAAGAAATCTAAATTATATTACTTTATCCGTATTTATTGCCTTTAATTTGAGATCGAAATGTGTGCGTGTTTATGTTGAATTCTACATATATTTATACATTTTTAATATTGTTACACACACAACTCGATACGAAAAGTTTAAATTTGGGTGGGATAGACCGGTCAGTGAGAGATGACAGAAAAAGGTGAAACTTGAAATTCGAATACGAATCTCACTGTTTCATTTCCCCGTACTTCCCGTGAACAATTAAGGAAGAACAAAGGAGGCAAGAAAGGGAAAAAAATTTACATTACTTAATTTAAATACGAAAGAATTATTATTATTATTATTATTATTATTTTTTACAGATACATACAAATATAGAAAGCAGAGATTACATGAAGTAACGAACAATTTATATACCCGGATCTAGAATTTAAACTTTAATTTTAAAATGACCTAATTTGGTCGTGTCTGGTTAGCATTCATTATAATACTATTAGTTAAACTGATTTTATATATATAAAAAAAAATTCTTAGACTAATATTAATTAACATAATATATATATAAAAAAAATTTTAAAGAATAATAATAATTAAATATACATAACAAAATTTCTATATAAAGCCCTATTTGACCAATATAATTTCCATTCAACCAATATTTATCAAGTTCGTTTTACTAAATTTTATACACGGAATGGCTGTCCAAAATGCTCCAATATTGTTATAACCCCGGGTCAGGTGGATAATATATATCTCTCGTCGTTGATGACTGCGGCCTTGGGTTTCCTAATTTTTGTCTTCTATCCGGCGGTTCTTTGGCCCAATGGCTAAAATCTAATGTAGTGAGAAATTCACTCATTTCTTCTATGTCCTTTATACGACTGCCTGCCATCAACTGTTGGATGGCCAGCGGCATGCCACGCTGGATGGTCCCTATGATGTGTGAATCCAAAAAGGCGAACGTTGTAAGGGATTTAAACCGATTCGCTTGGCGGAGGAAAAACTGCGTGTGTGTCTCTTGGGGTATCGTCCCATATTTTTCCTGGCAGAGCGTATTGTAGATACCGCTTTGACGCTCGTTGCTCCAGTAACGCTTCATTAACACATCTTTGTAATTTCCGATTGTTTTAGGCTTCCATCTCACCATATTCCACCAGTACTTGGCAGATCTCTGTAGATGGTAGCTAGCTATCACTATCTGCTTGTCTGGCCCTGTTTTATGAAATTGGAAAAACTTTTGCAAGCTCTCTAAGTGGGCTTGTGGGTTTTCTCCGATCTCCCCTCTAAAGATCTTGATGTGGATCATCTTGGCTAAATAGCTTTGGTGTCCAACATCCATCTTCGCCTCTTCTTTAATGCTGACTTCCTTTTCCGGTTCTTGTGGGCCTTCATCGGTTGGAATGAGGTCTCTTTGCTCATCATATTTTTTTACCTTCACGACACTACCTGTTTGCTCTTCTATCATAGGTTCATCAGATCTCTCTACCTTCATTTCACTCTGCCTGTCTTTAACCTCTTCTACCTTTTTACTAACTTTGGATATTCCCAACTGTTCCCTTATTACTTCTAACTCTCTCACTATAGTGTCTTTAAATTCCTGACATTCCCTGACTCTTCTTTTTTCTTCTTCCTGTCTCCTTTTTGACTCTTCATCACTTCTTTTTCTCATTTCCTCCTCATACATTTTCTTCACCTCCTGCATACTCCATCTGAGCACCTCCTCCATGAACCTGAAATTATAGTCCATTGATGCTCTGCATTGTTGCGGAGCTTCCCTTCGCTCGGGTGTCGACTCCAAAGCCTCAGATAAATCTAGCTGCTCTGTATCAGTATTTTCTGTTTCCATTTTCTTATCCATTTTCTTACTATTTATTTATTTATTTTACACTAGTAGCATTTAACTACTCCCCACCGGTATCTTGGCCCTATAATACTCTTTCATTGCCCTCTCCTACTCTACATTGCTGCCTTTAATATACTTAACATATATATCATAATGAACTATTAGTAACGCGTATAAGCCACTGCTGTCTATGATATATATATTTTTACTTTAACCAAATTTTATTGTTAAACATAATAAGCTTCTGCTGTCTCATTTAGCTACTGATTATTATTATTATTATATAAAAAGATATTTCATTAGATCCGAGTATTTCGTTCCTTCTTAAATTACACACACATCCCTGCTTTCCCTAAATTTGTTATTACGCCTGCTGTCCCTTCACTCACTCGACCCACATTACTTCACTCGATTTATTTTTATTATTTTTATTTTTATCCAAAACAAACTCTTATATATATATAAAACAATTAGCCAACTCGGCAACGAACGCTAAAGGAATTTATCTGCATTATTTTTGCTCAGAGTATCTATGGGTTTTATACTCGAAGCCTCACGTTATTGGTGCCAAATGCTAAAAAAATTTTTTAACTATGTAACAGTCAAAACACGTGTATCTCGTTAACATAGTGCAGAATTCGACCACCACACAGAACAGCAGCACCATCGAGTAGCGAAGCCACCCATGGTACCGAGTTCGAACATAGTTGATCGGTTCCACACTACAATCTATGGAACAACGCCTCTGATGCGACATAAGTAAACACTTCTTTAGGCATGGTGGTCAGGGAGATGCACGAGATTCATGGTATTGTTTCCGAGTTGGCCAACAATCAAATGAATATTAATTCACATATATAATCGAGGAAATATATATAATGGGCATCGAATAAATGAAAACTTAACTACAGATGTACAGTTAAAATTATTTATTTAAGTATTTAATAAAAAAAAACATTATTAATGTTATTAATCATATTTTATATTCAGAGTTTCAATAGCTAATTGGAAATTTTACTATATATAAAAATACATTTGTTTATAAAGAGCATTCATTTATATGAAGGCATAATCTAGCTACCTAAGGTTCCCAAGTGAGTATTTCTAATGCGTACTGTAGGGGATTTATACTTTGCACTGCAAGAGTCATCCGTGGCGGCGGACATACATTTATTTAATAAAAATATTTATTTTACGACTAAGGGCGAACATTTATTTGAGAGTGGATGACGAAGATAATGCCGAGGCGGAGTGATATAGAGAATGATAAACTAAATAAAGGAACACGTGGTATGCTTTAGAAGGGCGATATAAAATGGCAGCACTGAAACTGCAATGCCGTGAATAAGTTTATAAGGGCTTCGGGTTGGTCTCTGCCTTGACCCGAAGAGGTAAGGTGTCACATGAGCATAACCAGGGACAAGCGGTCCATGTTGCAATTTGCCAGCTGGCTGCGTGATGGTCGTCAAGCCCTACGGGAACATTATCATGTCCACTTGTGTAGGACGACTGGGGTTAATTCAACCCTATAGAATCCGGAGTATTCACGGCATGGAATGAGCCATCGTGGCTTCAAAACGAAACACATGTATAAGATCTAAAAGATTATGGTAATATTTAACTAGATTTCAAACTCGGCCCCCCATTATCAATGTTGACTGAAAGAAAATTGGTGACTCTCAAAGAAATGAAATTTCCATAATTATTCATTAAAATTTAATAATAAAAAAAAATATCTAAAAGGGGACTTATTACAGCGAGCATGCCAGCTGTTACGAATTAGTAGACCCTGCATTACAATAACTGATTCTTTGAATGCGTATCGATTTATATGAAATTTAAGTTATTTATAAAGCAAATATTAATGACAATTCGACACGCATTCACTGTTCAAGCGATTATGGATTTAGCTTTAAAACTAAGACAATTATGAGAAGGTAATAGTTCAATGATAATTATAAATAAAGTGGAGATTTGAGAAATACACACCTAAGAAGGATAGAGGGAGGTAAGCTAGATTATGCGAGAAATTTACAGATTACATTAATTCTCAAATTTTAGTTTCACAAAATCACAATTTTAACATTTAGAAGTTAGACAAATAGTAGGAGATGAGCTATAGCTTATTTTACTAGAGTACTCTATAATTTGGAATACACACACAGGTACCTGTTTTATAAGATGTTTTCGTCCGTTTGTTTAATAGTAGATTGTTCGTGATTAACTGTTTTCTTTCTTGTCTTTGGGTTTTTTATTGATTTTAACAGCAGCGGCTTTCTTGTTTATTTCAGGCAGCAGATCATTATGGTGTTTTTATGATGGGCAAGGTGAAGTTCGGCATATGGTGGGCCATCTCCCGATGGAGAATAATCTCGGTGCTTACTCGGTCATACCTTGGCAATATCAATTTTTTTTAAGATATTTTAGACTCTCCACTCGAGAGCAAAGCTAAAATTCAAGTGAAAGTCTCCAGCAAGTCCAAGATGGCCTCCTTTTTTTATCTTGATCTTTTAATTTTTTCTGTTGAGATATTTTTAGGTTTTCTTTATCTTGCCCTCAGGATAATCAATGCTTTTGCTGGTTTTAATTAGAAAGAAATCTGCTGTGCTATGTTTTTTTTTTTTTTTTTTTTTTTTACATTCGTTAATTACATTTTTTTGGAATTTTCCTATAATTAATTTATTATCTATCACTGACCGATGCTTTTAAATTTTCAAAGACAAAAGGGAATTAAATTATTTTAACTTTAATTAATTATTGCATCAGATTTTGTTAGAATTATTATTTAACGAAATTTAAACTAAGCAATAAATACGAACTTTATAAATTCAAAATAAATGATTAATATTACACAAGATTTATTTAGCTAAAGAAATCTAAATTATATTACTTTATCCGTATTTATTGCCTTTAATTTGAGATCGAAATGTGTGTGTGTTTATGTTGAATTCTACATATATTTATACATTTTTAATATTGTTACACACACAACTCGATACCAAAAGTTTAAATTTGGGTGGGATAGACCGGTCAGTGAGAGACGACAGAAAAAGGTGAAACTTGAGATTCGAATACGAATCTCACTGTTTCAATATATATTGAGGAATAAAAAAAACTTTTTTTTTTTTTTGAAGCCAGAACTCAAAAAAAAAAAATTCTTTACTCAGGGTATATGAGTGATTATATTATTGAAGTTCTACGTTGTCATGTCAAAACCCAGGGGAAAAAAAATTATACATATATTTTGAGAACACAAACTGTTTTCACCTCTTTTTTCTTTTTTAAAACATATATATATATATATCAATTGAAGGGAGTGGGGGTATACTATTTGAAGCCTCTAATTGGCCGCATCAGAACCTGGGTAAAAAAAAAATGCATACATATACCATGGATGGGCATCCAGAATCTGAGAGAAAAAAAAATCATGTATATATATATATAGCCAATGTGCTTTCAGTTCAGGACCGTGGAAGTAATCAAAGAGCCCCACATTTGGGTGTACAAAACCTGGGAAAAAAACCTATGTAATGGTAAGAATTGTCCCTCTGCGTAACAAAATCTAGAACACAGACAAAATACACTAAAGCTGATCGAATCTGGATACTGGGATCGATAATCTGACCAACATTCAATCCTTTCACTTCTGCTCAATGATCTAATACCCTATGGATGACATTTCTCAACTTACACAGACATTCAATATAACCTCGGTCCAGCAGTCACTCAGCATAAAACAAAAGACTCTTAAATTAACTAATCTAGCACTGATTTGGTCAGATATACACACATAAGACTGAGTGATTAATTAAAATATCAATGATTGCCTAGGAAATCCAATATAATGACCTACATATAGATATAATGATGTACATGCAATTAAATCTAGAGCTTGATAAAATGAACTCATGGACAATAAAATATGGAAATGAGTTACAATTTTAAATATTATTAATTTAATAAAACAATAATAAATAGTGAAACTTAAATATACAAAATTATATAATGAGAATGTAAAAGATTATGCACACAGGCATTGCATAACTAATGAGATCAATGTTACATATTATCTCACTATAAGTGTTTAATAAAGTTTATTGTGGTATGGAAGTTTATGCCTATACTAATATGCCAAATTTCTAGCTGTTATGTAGTCTGCCAGATCATATGTAACTTTATAGCCAAAGTTATATAACTAACCTAATAGCGCTCATGTGGCATCTATCTATACAAAGTTAAGTCGAGCATGTAATTAGGCTGAGATACACAGGTTAGCATGTTAACCTAGATTAGGATATATACTGATGCTAGATAAGCATTTAATATAAAAGGAGAGAAAACTGGTTTATGATAGGTTTACCTATATACTCTATGGCACATATTAAAATATTAATTAAGCAAAAAGGTGTGAATGGGTCTTTATTCATGGGCTTCAGCTTCAAAGCTTGGTTGCCCTAAAACCACTCAACTTGCTATGAATAGGAACATTAGTAGTTCAGAGAATCAGATAAGCATTAATTATAAATAATCTAGGTCCTTGTGCCCTAGTTCTAAAAGTGTGTACTTTACCCGAACTGAGTGGATAAGTGTCACCTCTGCCAGAAACTCTAAAATAATCATGTAGCAAACAGATAATTCTATATTGCATACTTTGTAAAGACACATCCGCAACTTATACATATATATAATGCAAATACATAAAATTATATTATCATGCCTTAAAAATAAATAGCATCTATTTGCATATCTATACAACCCAGTTCTCAAATTTAGTATTTCAAATATACTATTTAGGGACTAACTTAATTAGTAACATATATAAATCTAAGGAGGACACAGCATATTTTCGGGGTAATTACGAATAAAACATTAAAATATGCATTGAGAATATCTTTGTGGCTAGTTCCTATAATTCATAACTAGAGTTAAGCAAACCACAATTTTAACTAGAGAATAACTGATTA
This sequence comes from Epiperipatus broadwayi, assembly GCA_028023455.1. NCBI lineage: Eukaryota > Metazoa > Onychophora > Udeonychophora > Euonychophora > Peripatidae > Epiperipatus > Epiperipatus broadwayi. The sequence continues at coordinate 8,516,748 of JAQFVV010012394.1, read as the reverse complement.
TTGTAATATTAATACCCAAACATTAATCAGTAAAATAATAAAACATTAATCAGTAAAATAATAATATTATCTCAAAACAGCGAGTGAGAAAGAAAAATAATAATTCAATTATTTAATATTTATTATAGTGAAGATTTGAAATTATCTTTGCAGATTGATAAGCTAAAATTATATTTATAAATACTTGTGGTTTCGTTATTTGGCATATTAAACACATATATTATTAAAATGATAAAATCATAGAATAAATTGAATAGATTAGGAATAGGCATAAAAGACTGCAGGAAATTATACATTTAAAATAGATTATTAGAGTTTTACACTTTAAAAAAAGAATTCAAGTTTTACAATCAGACAAGATTTAAACATTAGCATATAACAGTTTTCTTTGCAGATTTTAGGAAAGATGTTTGGTAAAGGCAGATTTAATAAATAGCTAGCTTTTAAAAGAAAGAATCAAAAGTCACGGTTTATAAACAGAGCTCTGAGTGAAAATTTACCATTCAGTTGTCTTCACTGTAGTTAGTTCTGGGCTCTTAGAAGGATAATAATTTGACACTTTTGGTGATGATTTAAAGTTAATGGAGGTTTTTCCACAGGCTGCTTTGCTGGTGTACGGCATCATTTTTATCGGACCCAAGTTCCTTCCATTTCCCAGCTAAGGGCTGAGAGGTGACTGATTGCCTACTACCCCACCATTTTGAAGATAAAATGGATGTGAGTTCTGCTTACACTTCACTTAATATATATATGAATGATCCTTGGTGACAAAACTTTAAGTATTTATATTTTTCTAACTCTGGCCACCTGTTTAATTTTACAAGCTCGTCCACATTTGTTTATTTTAGAAAAACATATTTAATAGCTATAACTAGTAGAAAAAACCATTTTTTATTTTAGAAAAACATTTTGAATGATGACTATTTAGATTTTGTTTTTCTGCTTTTTCCTCCTGCTGTTTATTATGACAATGTTATAAAATTCTGAGAAATTGTTATTAACATTTTATATTTACAAAATCAAGTTCACACTATTTTAGGACTATTCAATGATCTACTTTAAAATTTGTTTCCACTAACAACTAAAAGTTTCTTGATAATTAGTAGAAGACTAATTTTATAACCATACATGCAGAATAACAACAGAAATGTCTTATATGTATTATATATGCGATTTCAATAATATAATAAAATTGGCTAAATAATTTAAACTAAAATATTTTTTAAACTAGAAATATTTACAAAATGGATACATATCTGTAATATATACATATGCTATTAAATTACAGACCCACCATTTGCATATATATATATATATATATATATATATATGTGTGTGTGTGTGTGTATGTGTGTATGTGTGTGATTTTGCATATATAGTAATCTAATGTTATTTAAATGGGTACTCTGAGAGGTTTTAAACCTGCCATATAGATAGATGTGGGGGTACAATATGTGGAAAAGGCAGGTGGATAAATCTGCCTGTTTCATAAGTGTTGTTATAGATTAATGATTTACCATCCTCCATGCATAATAAAATTAACTTTCCCAAAGTGCTTCTTTTTGGATATCTTATATAGCTATAATTTGTTTCATAAAATTCTTGCTTTATTAAATGATAAAATTTACATAAAATCTAAGAGATCATACAACTTATTTAGCAAAAACAACTAAAGCAATCATCAATAAACAGCAATTGAAAAAACAAATAAAATTATTCCTTATGAAAAATCTAGTATCTGCCAAAATTCTATGGACTTCCTAAAATACATAAGGTAGATACCCATCTTTCTTCAATAGTAAATGCTATAGGTTAACCTATTTACAATTTATCTAGGTTTCTATCTGATTTAATAAAACTTACAACCCCATCTTTAAGTCATACATTAAGAACCCAATACATTTCGTTTCTCTTTTAAAAAATTTAAAAGTGAATACAGACAATATTCTGATCAGTTTCAGTTTACACATATTCCAGTTGATAAAGCTTTGAAAATAATTTCTCAATGGTACAATTTGCCTGACTATATTTTTGCTTTGCTAAACATTGTCTTTCAAATACATATTTCATATTTGATGGACAATATTATAAACAAAATTTTGGTACTCTTATGGTCTTTCCTGTTTGAGAAGTAATAGATGATTTGTTTATAGAATATATAGCAACTAATCAGCATCTTGAAAATCTTTTATTTGGCTGAGATATATAGATGACACATTTGTTATCTAGAAACATGGTAAAAATAAATTTGAAGACTTTTTATCACATTTAAATAATATCCATCCCAATATTGCTTTCTATAGATATAATTAGTAAAGAACTTATGGAGAAAAAATGCCCTAAAGCATGAATAAACTTTATATTAGATTTCCTATTATGGTTTGACAAAAACATTATGACAACATACGAAGGAAAATGGTTTACTATGAAAGATGGTTGGCCTATGGGTCTTCCATTAAGTGGCATAGTTTCAAGTATATTCCTTAATTATTTTGAAAAACACCTCTGGCCAAAACTGTATCAGAATCCCTAAATTAATATATACTAGATATGTTGATGACATGTTTGTAGCAGCACCGTAAAACATAATCTTGAATGTATTAACAGATATGCAGGCACTTACAAAATTAGCTATAAATAATTATGGGAAAATGAATGACAGAAGATGAAATATTTCGATCTTCTGATACAAAGATATGCAGTATGTCTCAATTACCATATGTTAATCAAACCATTAGAAATCAGAGGATTCACACACCCCAAATTGATTGCACCTAAGGCACACAAATTAGCAGGACTGTCAGCATTTTTGTTCAGATAATCATCAGCTATGCAATTCGAAGCTGACAGAAAAATCAAAATTACTGATTACATTAAAGACTTGATAAATGCGAGTTTCAAATACAGTAACTAAGAGAATTGAGCAGTTCCACAAAAGATTACCAACCAACCAGTTTAAAAAAAACAAACCACACATAACACTACCACATATTTCTAAAGTAGCTAATTATCTTGTTAAAAACCTTTCCAAAGAATTTAAAGTAGATTTTCGAACCACATCTTACACAGACAGACTGATCAACAATGCCAAGAATAAAATCAACCTAGAACAAACCCCCAAGTAGTATCCAAAATAACTTTCCCACAAGCAGGTTGTGGTGCCACATACTATGGTGAAACTTGGGATACCATCAATGTTAGAGAGGCTCAACACATATGTATATAAAAGAGCCCAGAATAACAATGCCGGCAGCTCAGCCACAGGTTTGAACCCAACATATACAAAGATTGTGTGCTCTGAGAGTAATGATACTAAAAGGAAAATAAAAGAAGCATATTTCATTCTAAATGACCCTAATGCCATCAATAGACAAGATACATGTTTCACGATGTCAAAGAAATGGTTGAGTTAAATGTTTTGCATGGAATTGCATGTAAAACAACTGCTTCTATGAATACAGGAGTTAACATACCCCAAATGAGCTAAGACAAATATAATTATTGTTTATAAGTTTAATAACCACCAATTTGCATTATAGAATCAGATGGGAAACTTCCCTTTCTTAATTTTCCAGAAAACAAAATAATTTTTTATCATTCTCAGTTTTCAGAAAAGCTACACATAGTGGCAGGTACCTCCAATTTTTATCTCATCATCATCCAGCTCAGATTTTTTCTGTGGCCAAAACCTACCAGAGCAATTAACTTTTCAGATAAATCATATCTAAAAGAAGAAATATATCACATAAATAATGTATTGTTAGCAAATGGTTATAATAAAAAATTATACATTAAACCTTATTTCAAGCCGAATATAGAATAAAAAAATAAAAATAAAAATCAACTATTAGGGTTTGTATGCCTTATATAAGAGCAATCACAGACAGTATTGGACATATCCTAAAATGCTACAAGATAAAGACAGCATATGCTCATTATCAAAAAATTAATAATTTTTTAGCTAAGTCTAAAGAAAGATGCAATCTCTTTTGGGGCTCAAGGAGTTTAAAAAACTTCATGTGGGATTTGTGAGTCTTATTATGTAAGTATGAGCAATTGTTGCTTCAGTGATACAAAGGATGAATGTGGTAATGCAGTGAAATAACATTCATCATCATCAGCACTCTCTATCCATGCTATGGATTCAGGTGATAATATTGATTTTTATAAAACCAGTATCCTATCCAGATGTGAAAATTTATACCAAGAGCCGAGAATCTATTGAGATGTTAAAAAGACCAAATTGTATCAAAAATGTGATGACCCATGTAAACTTCCTTCTATTTGGAAATTTTTAAAAAAAAAACAAATTTCTTTAAATTTTTATTTATTATTAATTTTTCAATCTTATACAGCTATTTTTTAGTTGTGGAATTTCTAGTGCCTTTACAACTATTTATTATTGACACTGTTTGTAGGGCCTCAACAATTATATAGATTCCATTTTCCAGTTGAGGGTTTGAGCGGTCAAGTGGAAATGCTGGAACTTTTAAATTAGTATCTTACATAGATGAAGCTGCAAAACATGTTTTATATCTGCAAGTCATGAAAACATTCACACACACACACACATATATATATATATATATATATATAAACATCGGAACATGAAGAATAGATGGATTTATTCTTTTTTTGATTCTTTGTTCTACATTTAGAGTGTTTTTAATTCCTAGCCTGGAAATGGTTGATGTACTTTTTTTGTTTATATATACATTAAGAATGTTATGTTTAATTTAATGTTTATATATATTGCTGACATAGAGAATACTAAATATTTCGAATAAATTTTTTGAATGAGTGTGCCAAAAGTTAAAATCTCAGAGATATATGACATGAATATACTGAAATAATAAACTTATGCATTCAACATATTGAGTTTAACATACAATTTGGTCTATAAAGCACATACCAAATACAACTTAATACTAAAATGGATTATGATTCTGGATAGTATAACTGGAGAAAAAAGTAAAATGAATATGTATTTTTAAATTTTATGATAAAAATTGTGATGATTTTGCATTATTCAAAGTATAAAATAAACCAATGTATATATACTTAAATTAAATACTTCTTAATATAACTTTCCCTGCTTATAATTTTTGTTAATCTACAATCTTCTTGAAAGCTGCTTCTTATCTTGTCAATGGCTACAACTGATATCTAAATTAGCATAAATTATGTAGAGGTTTTTTATTTGAATAGTTGTCCATTTCAGTACCTTTCTACATATGTCTATATTTTGCAAAAATCAAAATGGTTTAAATTTAGCTAACATAGATATTATACCTTTTGTCAGGATCAGCAGTATCTTGTACTACTTGTAGTATAACTGTAATTAAAGATTCTCATTGCAGTTGCAGATAAAGGCTATTTTTTCTACTTTTTAAAATAAATTGCTATAGGTCTTTATGTAAATAATGTGGACAATAATAAAATGTAAATTTATTTTATTATAATAACTAATTGTAAAAAATCACTTACCTGATTCCAATTAGAAGCTACTTTAACATAAGTAATAATATTTGTTTATTTTTGTAATTTTATAGTTATATTTTTGTAAAAAAATTTAAAACAAATATATATTTTGTAAGTAATGCTTATAATAAAAAAGCAAATTTGGAATGATAATTACATAAAACAAATACTTTTCTGAAAATGATATGAGACACTATTTCAAACATTTACATTATGAAACTATATTGTAACTACTGAAGTTAAGTTTGACTTAAAAATAACACTTTCATTTAATCTTCAGTTCTGATGACAAGAATGGATCACTTGAAACTGCAATTTAAAAACAACTATAGTATAAATACTGAATTTAATTGTTTAAGAATTGGATTTTATAGCTCTTGAATTCATATTAAAATCAATTTAAAAAGACTTTAAAAATATGATGTTTTATATAATATCTAACTATAAAAATAGTAAAACATAATGACACTAGGGCAAAGTGGTTTGATTATCATACACTTGGCTTGTCATAACACAACTTATACTAGCATCTAAATATTTAAAACAGGCAAAACTCTCCATACAGTGTGCAAGCCAGAGTAATCAATGGATGCCAAAAGGCTTGTGCATAAAATCCCTATCTAGTGCCAACTCATCCAATATTTAGTCATCTAAATATTTACAGACTATTTTTAAAACATTAGACTAATGTATAATCATTTCCGAATTTATATGCTTTTATCAAGGTAAAATTTTGTTTACTAATCATAATAATATTCAAAAAAATTTAATTTTAAAAAGTAAATAATATAAATAAAAAAATCTTACCCATTAATGTAGTTTTACTTGGATCAATAACACCTTTTGGATCTGTTAAAGGCTTTGTAACAATAGTTTTTTTAAAAATATCCTGTGGCTTTATATCTGGGCTCAAAAAAGTATAGTAAGTCAAATTAATGTAGTTAGTTGAGCTATAATGTGTAGAGGTTTGATTTGAATCTACAATGACAGTTGAAATAAGAAGTGTGTTAGTTATAGTACTGCTGATATTCTGGATATACTGTATTGTAGATGGGTGAACAGGTGACAGAGTGTATGCCATAGTAAAACCCTTCCACCAAAAAGTTTCTACTAGACCATCAGAGTGTGTAGTAATATCAGTTTTATAAGTACTTGTAATAAATTCAGTAATTCCCCATAATCTTCCTTAAAAATAAAAATAATAGTTATATAAAAGTTATAACAGCATGAAAGCATTTTAGTAGAAATTAATATGTAAATTTCTTTTTTTCTAAAATTTGTTAAATATTTAGATTAAAAAAAATATTTCTAATATTTATTTAATTAAAACATAAAACTAAATAAAAATTATAAATTTATATAAAAAGTAAATATTTTAAAATGCTAATATTAAATGCAAATTAATGTTTGTTTATCTATACATTTTATAATATTACAGTTGAGATTATTTTGTAGAAAATTTAAAAATGCACCCTTTTTTAAATTAAGGGATTCATAAAAGAGACTACCTGACATCATCAGTTAACAAACCCAAATCTAATAAAAATAATTGGATGATTTTTTGTTTCATGTTCATAAGAAGTTTGAGCAGCTTGAAGTGATGAAATACAATCTAGATTCATGGATCAAAAAGTTTTAGCTCTGCAAACTGCCAATCACTTATTGTATTAATCCATATGGGATTGATACTAATTGAAATGGGCAATTTTCATAAAAATACCAATACCTGTTGATCTAACATTTTTTATAAATAATCATGATTAATTACATCTATAGAATGTATGTTTATTGGACCTGTTGATAATAACTTAAAATCAACACGTATTTAAGAGTTTTTTGAGAATTACGAATTAAATTATAAATACTGAAATATATCTTTTAATAAACTCTCTAAGCTTCATTTGCTATGGTGATAGGTGTCTAATTGCTTTAGGCATATACATAAAGTTCTGCACAATTTAACATTATGGTATTAAACCCTACTGACATTGTTCATTACGAATTCACATTCTTTGCAATTTAATAGAAAGATAAAAAAAAAAGGTCATTAATTACTTTTATACGGAGAATCATTAAGAAGTTTATACTGAACTTTAGACACGTGCATGACAAGAATAAACAATGAACAATATCTGTAATTACAATGTTCTAACATGTTTGTTGAAGGAATTTACCCAATCATAAGCATAGTGAATCCTAGAATTTAATTTTAAGCTACAAAAATGAAAAATGTATTCCAAATGTTTTTAAAAGATTAATTTTTCAAGGTTAATTTAAAAATGCAATATTATTATGTATATTTTTGCTAGTGATTATCATGCCTGCCTATTAAGCCTAGCATCTGAAGTTTGAATGCAGATGAAAGTTTTTACAGAAAACTAAACATTTCCAAGAATTTTTTTTTAATTTTATGTAGCTAAACTATAATCATTTAGGTAACTATTAAGTAATGATAAGTAAATGGGTAATTTACTACTATGAGTCAAGTTGTAAAGCAGCGAAGAAAAGCTACATAATTTCTGTTAATTTACTATTTGATTAGTTCATAAATATTATATTTTGTGTGCGGAAAACCCTGAAAGCATGTTTTGGCTTACAGTAATCTATTTAAGCATCTTTTGCCTTTTAACCATGATCAGGTATATTTTTGAAATAAAAAAAACATATGTAAGTACGTCCATATATGCACAAGTGTCTCATGATGTAAAAATAACATACTGCTCTACCAAGCCTATCACCTGGTATTCAAATGCATGTGAAGTAAGATTATTTTTACAAAATAAAGATTTTTTCCATATGGCTAATTAATAGCCAACTCGCATAAGTTATGCAACAGTAACTGGTAAATAGATATCTAAACCTTCTTAGCTAGAAGGTATTCAAATCCTAACTACCCAACATAATATAATACTATAATCTTTATAAAAGTTACTCTGGCAGAGGCCATTGGAATCATTTTTGTCACTCATGTGCACCTTGTAAAATGATTGTTTTATATTTCACATAAATGATCTATCTATCTATCTATCTATCTATCTATCTATCTATCTATCTATCTATCTATCTATCTATCTATCTATCTATCTATCTATCTATCTATCTAGGTATCTATCTATCTATCTGTCTGTCCGTCCGTCTGTCTGTCTATCTATCTATCTATCTATCTATCTATCTATCTATCTATCTATCTATCTATCTATCTATCCATCCATCCATCTATCTATCTATCTATCTATCTATCTATCTATCTATCTATCTATCTATCTATCTATCTATCTATCTATCTATCTATCTACTCTTTTCCCTCTCTCTCTATATATATGGTATATAACAATCTATACAATTGTTTGAATAATTAATGCTGTTATAGCTAATGACACTCACTCCTACTTTATTTAGTATTTAATAATATGAACAATAAAAAAAATAGTTCAATTTTCTAATTAGATACTTTTTGGTTATAAAAATTATCTTGAATAATTAATGCAGATGTGGAAATGAATCAATCTATTTTTTATTGGAGGATATTTATTAAACAGATTGATATATATATATTCTAACCTCTCCCCCCGTTCGTTCTCACTCGTTCTCTCCTATTAAAATTATTTATTTATACTGATTAAAATTCTTACGGGTTCTAGCTCAGTTCAACGAAATAAATAAATGAAATATCCAGCATTAATTAAAATGATTACTAGCTCTAATTTTTAAAATACAAATACGGTTATATTTCTAAAAATAAATTAACAATTGTTTATTATTTTCATGAGACATGGAGTGACGACACGGGGAACGAGATAGACTACATTGAGATATTATCCACATGATACTATCTCAATGGCATAAGAATATTATTCCTCCTTTTACTATACTAAATAACTAACTTATAGTATTCTTACGACTTTCTAAGCTCTTTTCACTACGACTAAAATAATAATCATGTCTTAATATTCTTTGTAATAAGAATCTAACTCAATTAAATAAAATTAAGTAAATAAATAGAATAAATAAAATAAAATCAAATCTCAGGTTCATAAATTGTATTTTAACTGATTTAAAATTACGGTAGTAAACTATGAAAAGGGAATTTTATGTCATAAATTCACTACTCAGTAACTAACAATAATAAATAATAATAATAACAACAATAGTATAATATAAGTATTATTACTTCCTAAATAAATAAATAATTACGTGCGTAGTAGTATTTTAATAATCTGACAACAGAATACGTGTGGCAACATTAGCATATATTTTGATGTAATATTGTGGCAACCAACTTATGACCAATAAATGATATAATTATGATCTTTTAATTTTATCATACAAATAAATTTTCAAAATTATTATAACACTTTAGGTTTACCTTTTGTGCAAACAACTATATATGTCTGTTGCAATTATAAGTGTATTGTGATATCATGCATCCATATGGAGAAATAACAACGAAGACACAAAGCTTTAAAATAAATTTACAACAAAGTTTATTAATAACATAAACAAATAACAATATTTTACATTATGTACATGGATATCCTTGCTCTCCTATCACAAAATTATTTTACTAGTTTCTAAAAATGAAATCAAACTTCTACTTATTTTTTCTAGTTAACTCTTATCTTTTAAATGCTTAAGAAAATACAGTATTATTATTATTGGATTTCTTATTATAGTTTAGCTTGTTACAAAATGTATTTATCATATAATTATTATTAACACTTTGTATCCCTACTATTATTAAATTTATATTTTTACCAATTTTTACATTCATAGTAAACATTTTACAAAAACAATAAAATTCTAGTTTTATATTGGTTGTATGGAATCCCACTAATTCAAACATTCTTCTACATTCGGTATTAGGTTTGATTGTTCATTATCCGATGTTTATTAATCTAATATACTCATTCAAGCCTTACTTCGGATGGTAATTACAACTATTAGCATACCATGCACAAATATATGTCTATTACACATTATTGAATTATTTCTTATTAAATATGCAATATTTATTTTCTAAAAATTATTTAAAACATTAAAATTTTATTATCACTTTTATAAAAAAAAAACTTTGTTTAGATTTCTCTTTTAAAAATCTTATATTCATTTCCGAATTGATTTTAAACTGTATCATATGATTCTTTCTCTCTTTATGATATTTTGTACTTTCACTTTTAAAGTTACACAATTCTAACACATTCCAGTAAATAAACTATTCTTACATAAACGATAACATATCTTCAGTTCCATTTTATTCATTATTTCTGTGAAAATATCTTTCTGACGATGCAGATTCACGAAACAAGGATAGCGAAAATAGATGCACAGGATCAAAATATAACTAGAATATTATCCGTCATAAACCTTGACAATAATGGCACAGTGAATTAAAAACACTATAGAGGAGTGACCTTTATCTGTCTACCCACCTCTATTATAGGAGTGATGCTAAAGCTATTTCTTCAGCTTTATATAACATCAAAAAGTTTAAAAGATACGCAAAAAACACTGTCCAAAATATATGTGTTCAGTGATAGGGCTTAGTTAGCTATACTGAAATCACACAAACTAACTATGATCCAAATACTTTATTTTTCTTATTTCTTAACAAAACATCATCTTGGTTTCCTCTACACTAGTACTACCAAGTCACTATCCGATCTTATTTCTCAAGATTTTTCTATACAGTACATCGACAAATTCCTATCTACATTTCTAACAATAATAAAATTCATTTATTTCAAAAACTATACCGCTGTTCTTTAAGAAAATCTTTTACTACTTTTCTCGTATATTTATCATATACAAACTATTTTACAATATTTGAATACTTTACAACATGAAAGTTCAAAAGAATCACACAATTGTTCTGTTATATTATATTATTAATTATACTTTAAATAACTTATTGCATGCATATTTAAAATTACTCCTATCTCATAATATGTTTTAATGTTGTATAAAATGCGTACATAGAATTTAAACTTTCACACATCATTCTTAATCAATAGATGATCTAAAAAAAAAATTACATTATGCATTATGAATAAATATCAAAATTACCAAAACGATCTTTATCTTCTCGATCGTGTTCTGTAGGCTTCACCATCCCATTGATTCTTGTAGATATATGATTTCCATACATACACTTTATTTTTAAAACAATATTTCTATCATTCTATTAAGCTATTATATTTAAATCTCATTATTATTAAATTTATGTTTATATGTTTTCCCTAATCTCACATAGCATTTTATATTTTAAATATAATCAGTAAAAATATTTAAATTATATTTACGGTACTTCTTTATCGAACTTGCTTGAAAATCGTTCATATTAAAGCTAAAAAAAAATATTTCATTTCTTCTTCAGTCACTTAATGTTCTATTTTAAAGTAAAACAATTACTACTCTGTTTAATAAATATTCATATACGACAATCCTTGGTTTTCACAATATTGTATACAATTATCAATTCATGATATTCTCTTCTACTATTGTCTGCTAGTATTTTCCCGCGCGACTTTTCCCGATGCATCTTCTAGGTACTTTATTTAAATCTTCAATAAATTTCCGGTTTCCATGGATCCATTTTCATTAAGTAATTTAATTTTATCTTTTCTAGATCAAGCATTTCCTCCATTGAATTCTTTATAATATTTTCTAACTAGATAAAGTTTTCGGCTCCTTTCTATAAAATACATAATAGCACTTTTATATTCTTCTTTGCTTTTCTTTATTTTAAAATTCTTGTATTATATTTTTTAATAATGTTTTCCTTTAAAAGATAAACATTTTTCTTCATTATACTTTCTTTATAATAAAAACGCATATTAAATTTTTCCATAGATAAGAATAAATAACTTTAAATTAACATTATAAAATTGGTGCGTCATAATTTTTTCCTGATGGCACGTAACTTCTCTTTTAAATTTTCATATAGCGTCCTAATTATATTTCTTTGAGTTATAATGATAAATTTCCGGTTGAGCATAAATAAAGCTGTATTAAGACAATTTCCAAATATTTTTCCTTCAGCAATATTTTTAGGTAATTTTCCTTGTACTTCCATCTCTACTGTAGGTTTTTGGTTAAACTTGAATAAAATTCCCTGGTAAGATAACTTTTAAAATTAGCAATCCATGTCGATACAGTCAAATATATTATATGTTACAGAAGAACTTTTAAAATAAATACTAAATTTTAAATTTATATCACTTTTCCAGCTACGGTGTTATCAGCTATAAAATGTGTTACTCTCCCCCCCCCCCCGCTTCGTATAATTCTTATATTTTGTCTGCTAATTTACCTCCGTTGATTGGTTAATGATTTTATTTTAGCGCGAACAAATTTATCCATTTTAGTTTGATAACAGAATAGACGTTTAAAATAGAGAATTGATGACGTCATGTCTCAAAATATTATTTAGACTAGTATTTTTAAATTCAATTATAGTTTTATAAAATTATTTAAACTTTTAAACTAATTATTAAAATAATATTTAATATTTTAACCTTTACTTTAATGATCGATGGCAATTATATCTAGTTTCAAATTCACAAACTTTATTATTATTTTAACAAGCGTGTGTGTGAAGGTATATAATATACAGTCACGTGTTTACTAACTTTATCAAATGATTTTTTATTTACGTCTCGGTCTAAATTACCAAAACTGATATGTTTTATAAAAATTTGGAAAATAATTAAAACTTGTATAACTAAACATAATTCTCACCATCTTAAAGTCTATTTTAAAATATACTCTATTAATTTTGACTATGAAATATATTTACGTATTGCATATAGCATTTATTTAATTTATTAGTTTTAAAATATTATATTCAAATTATTATTATACTTTTAACTATTTATAGCTGTGTTATTTTATATGGCCAGCTTTTACAACCATAAGCAAGGATATAATTAAGCTTTATTTAACTGTTTTCTCTTAAAATAATTTATTACATTTTTATATACCAGGTATTTTCAGCTTTAAATTGTACTATAAAATCTAATTATCCTATTATTATTTATATATCATACAAGCATAACTTAAAATTTAAAATTTTTTAGTAATTGACCTTTCTACCTTATTATGACCCACAGATAAGGGCACAATATATATATATATATATATGTTGAACAAAGTAAAAAAAATCCTTATTTTAAAATTTTGTAACATATTTAAGTGAAATATATATATATTGTATTGGTCGAAAAAACCACCCACCAACAACCTCAACTCAAAGTCGGATTCAAACTCAGTCAAACCAAACTGCATTCAAACCCAACTCATGAGCTCAGATCAAATCAGTGGATGACATATATCGATGGTACATGACTATGCTCCAAGAAACTAGCTCAACGGACGATGATGATTTGAGACCCCTGAACTGACACTAATAACGGATAATAAACTAACTAAAGATAATTTTAAATCGAATCATATGTATATATTCGGGTTGCCAACACAAACAGTGAGCATTAACATTAAAATAATGATTGAATAAAAGAGTTAAAAAACCAAATGTGTTAATAAAATGTTTAATAATAATAGTAATAGTTTTGTTCAACTTTTAAATGATGACTATATTGATTACCTCTAGTCCTTAAACAGAGTTTATAATTACAATAAGAATGGCAGTCCCTATTATATGCCAACAACTATTATGCAATATTATGGAAGTCTATATGTCTATGCCCCCAAGAAGAAAATAAAGGCAGATAAAGGTATTCAGTGGTGATGAAAATTATTATTCTAACTTTATATGAAAGAATGTGAGATTTATTTTCACATTCACAAATCAATTCATGAAGAGCAAGATACGTATTTAGGGCATAACTTTAACCTTTACTAGAAAACTTATTTAAGTAGAGATGACTAAGAATTTGTTCGACTTTAATAAAATCACTTCATCACGAATTAGGAGCATAAGAGCAGGCTTTACTGGAACAGAGAGGGAATAGTGCTGATGAATTATGAGCTATAAAATGAACAGGAAAGATAATAGCTTGTCAGTGATTTAAGTAGTAAAAAAGCTTGTATTTTACAAGTCTTACTGCCCTTTAAGGAGAGTTGGAACATGGGGAAAGCCAGGCCGAGTCATAGCTATGAATCTTTGGTGTCCCAAATATAATATAAGCGGGGGGGGAAGTGCTTTCTTCCTCTATAATTAAAATGATAGTAATATCACCAATGACAAGCCTACAGAGTGGAAGATTGCCCTGCATCAGCAACGTTCGAAGACGATGACTTGATAGTCACCGTTTGAATAATAAAACCCAATTTATTATAGAATGCTCTATGTGATGACTTGATCAAATTAATTAAAGTCAAATGAGCTTTTAGCTAAAATTATTTTAAAGCAATTATAAAATTATATTAATTATGCCCCAAACATCATGCCCTTCCTGAATATTAATATATAGTAAAAAAAAAATTGGATTAGAATGTATTCATTTGATTCCTTTATCAACCCCTATGCAAAAATATTTTAAGATTATAAATATAAATAGATAAACATTTGTAAACCTGTTAAAAGAGCCGGGGACATAGGTTAGAAACTGAGCTAATGATTTATTATTAGCCAATTATAAAAATAGCAAACATTTAATAAATTCTTTCGACTCGATGATTAATAGAATGGTATAAATTTAGTTCTAATGGGCAGAAATTACTATCAGACTTAATATTTTATTACTTGTATAGGGCAAATGGAACAAAGAAGATCATCGAGTTGAAGGATTATTGGCATATAATTAAAAATAAATGACATTAATAAATTACTCAATATATATATATATATAAAATACAATAAATGAACCACCATCATAAGAAAGGAAAGTTAAATCTAAGGACTAGAGATTGAGAGAATTACTGCATAATTTAAAATAGCATAAATAAAAAGAAAGTTTTATACAGATTATTACATTAAGGAATGAGAAGAGCTTTTAAAGGGAGTGTAAAGTAAAGTTTGGAAACTGGCCAGAAAGTTACAGTTCATTATGGAATTATATTACCATTTCTTCCGGGGCTGGTTTCTTAGTTTACACATCCGAGTTGGTGGAAACGTAGGCGCGCATTTGGTAAATTACTTGAACAGCATTTTGATTGATCTTTTCATGATTTTTGGGCAGCATGATTGGTCTGGAAAGGATTTAGCAGCTTCATTGAATATTTTCAGGGGACTTCAGGAACAGTAGTCAGATTCCTGAAGTTTAGCGCCTCATCATGATAGAAACAATATTTAAATTCATAATTTAAAAATGCACAGAGTTTAATGGTACTTCTCTAAACAAAGATGGCTTCTCCATCTCCAACCTTTTTCGGGCTATTTATACTGTCCTCTGATTCCTTCAGGCTAGAGCTTCTTTCATTATCAATGTTACAAAATTTTACTAATTGATTTTAGATACATTCCCTCGATAAGGCTTTCAAACTCATTAACTTGAATTCATTTTCTAATTAGAAAATGAATTTTTAAAATCAGAAAAATGATTTTAATTAGGAACCATCCTTACATTTTAAATAATTATCTTTTTTCTAATTAATAAAACTTTACCCATTGTTTTTGGAAAGGGACAATCTGAAAGCTTATCAAAAGAATGTAGCTTTTAATCACTAAAATTTGAACAAACTATTTAAAAGTAAAATAAAACATTCCCGATGCAATGAAACTTTATAACAAATATATATATTTAAATATTTATAAATATATACGCACAATCCACACAGTTATAATATATATAAATTCATGAATAATTCTATCATGAATTTATTAATAGAATTGATTAATTTAAACCTCAAACGAGTTAATTTTAACACACATTTATGTAATAGTTTTTCTTTAAGGAAACTAGCATGGATTGAACATATAAAGCCCCATTGCATCAGAAATTCAAGGTTAGTACTAGGGTTTGAAGTGGGCTTCTGGCGAGATGTCATGAAGCTAGGATCAAACTTAGATCCAACTGCTTCAATATATATATATATAATGAATCAAACTTAGATCCAACTGCTTCAATATATATATATATAATGAATCATGGCTGCAGAAAGAAGTTTGCTATTAACTGAAAGGAGACCCTTTGATTCCTCTTTGAGGCTTTAAAGGAACAGAACGGGAAATTTCTAATGTTGATTCCATATGTTCTTGTCATTGCAGCTGTTATTACTATGTAATTATTCATATAGTATATGAACATGGGTGGGCTGCTCACCAACATGCATTAGCCAGTATGGTGAGTTTATTGACTTTTTAACTCTGAGTTTAAGATCAAAAAACAACCATGGTCTTTTTTCTCAATTGTCTGATAAGGCAGAATGAATGCTTGTGTAAATAATAAATATTTTTCCAAAATATATACAATTATGACAGACAAATATAAATCATGGCCTTTATTCCCAGGAGGTGGCCTAAGGTGGAGGGTGCTAAGAATCCCCTGATTGCGGACCCAGGCTGCCATTTGATGATAACATTTTATTTAGGTATTTACAACTGCAGATCACTTTCAAGTGAAGGAAGATTGCAAGAATTAGAATAACTGTTTTATATTAAATGGGACATTATTGGATTTTGTAAAGTTAGAAAAAAAGATGAAGAGACATTTGATTTAAAAAGTGGACATGTACTCTATTATAGAAGTACAAATATTGGAAATACAAGTGGAGTAAGATTCATTATAAATAAAAAGTGAAAGAACAACATTGTGAAGATTGATGGTGTATTGGACAGTGTGACAAGATTACTTATATAACTTAATAGCAGATACCAAATGCAGATAATTCAGGTTTGTGCCCCAACAAGTTCTCATAGTGATGAAGTAGTAGAAGATTTTTATATGGATAATTAAAAGGCTTTTGATCAGAGTAAACAACATTTTAAAATTGTTATAGGAGACATTAATATTAGAATTGGTAAACAAATGAAAGATGAAAGTACTCTAGATAATTTGGGTTATGGTAACAGAAATGAAAAAGGGCATAGACTTGGGGAGTTTGCAGAAAAAAACAACAACTTTATATTATGAATTCTTTTTTTTTTTGAGAAAAATGTTGAAAGGAAATGGACATGGAATCTCCAAATGAAGGTACAGCAGTATAGGATTATATTTTGACTAACAGAAAATGCATATTTCAAGATTGTAATGTTCTTAATAAATTCAACACAGGAAGCAATCATCGATTAATAAGATGTAAGATATGTGTCAATGCAAAACTAGAGAGACAAAAATTAGTAAGAAAAATAATATTTACAGTTGATATTTCTAATCTTCAGAAACATTTTAATGTGATAGAACATAACTTCTACCATGTTTGCTTTTTTATAGCAGACTTTAAACTTTGAACTGCCATTTCAGTAATGCAGTTTGAGGCTGAGTGGTGAGCTGAAGTTAAAATATAATATATCCCTTTATCTGCTTATAATTTTCAAAATGAAAAGTAAATGCAGTCACTTTATCATATGCAGGAATATCAGGATAGCCAACAGTAACAAACACTTTTTGCAGGTCCTTAATAAATCTTTGGTTTAACAATCTTATATTTAGCCCATCAGAAATATGAATCCACTATTATTAAAAATAAATAACCATCCATAGGTTCATCAAAATCTATATGAATGTATTGTCATGGATTGTTAGCCTCTGTCCATGGTTTGTAAGTTTTCTTTGATTAGACTCACTGGAGATTTTTACCATCTGGATTTTAATTTCCCTTTTTTCCACATTAAGAATATGATCACTGGCCAAGACTCTTTCTTGATATACAACACACTTGTAAATCATCATTTTTAATTTTCTGAATATGAATTCCAAGAGGACTAAACCAATTTCAATGGACCAATGAGCTAATGTTTGTTTTTACTATAAATAGTGGTAATATTCTCAATCTGTTGTTCATTTTCATTGGAATTAAAACTTTTTCACATATGTGAATTTTATTTTCATTCACATCCATGGCTAATTTATCTGTCTTTTTTTAAATTGACTCTATTTTTTACTTAGTGTTGATTTTATCCTATTCCCTAAGAGATAGAGTAGATAGTCTGGCGTTATTGTTAATTTCCATGTTCAGTTTATTATTACAAATAAGCCCAGTGTAATTTGACCATTATCTGAATCCATTAAAGTCTTTATTTCTATATTTTTACAAGCTCCATTTCCCCTGATTTAAAGTTTAGATGTGGTTTGGCTTTAAAGTTTAATTGTGGTTTGCTTTTACTTTATTATTATTGTGTTTTCAAACTTTAGCTAGATGGTCCTTAATGTCTTAAATGCAGCATATCTTTGTTTTAAATTTGCACAATTCCTTTGTTTGCTTTTTAGCATCACAAAAATAATATGTTAACTCATTTCTTGAAAGTCTTTTAGGTGCTTTAATCATATTAGCTCTATTTATGCTTGCTGAATTTTTTCAAATCATTCATCATTTTGAAATTTTGATGCATTTTCATTTGCTATTTCTTGTGCCATACATTTAGAAATTACTGTCATACATGTTAAATTCATTTCACTTAACAAAGTCTTTCCAAGACTGTGGTCTGACATTCCATATAACAATTGGTCTAAAATGCATCTCTAAGACCCATGTGAATTCACATTGTTTATCCAATATTCTCAATCCATTATAATCCTGATAACATTCATGAGATAATTGTTTTCTTATTGTGAAATGTAAACTATCTATTTTCTGTGACACTCCTGGCTGAAAATATACTCTGAGATTTTGCTATTTGAAACACATCACTACCAGTTAGAAATCAAGAGATTGGAAACTCTAATTTTATCCTCTACTTTATTTTATATATATATGTATTCCATAATGTTGGATTTTTAACAATGAACTGTTAAAGATTATGCATGGAAACCGCCACCATTATAAATAATAAATTTTGTGTTTAACGTTTGTAATTCCTGTGAAATGGATTCAACTGCATGATCTACTCTTAATGTTTGCATGAGTTGATTATAACCTGTTGGCTGCATCCATCTGTTTTGTTCACTTAAGGATCTATAATTCCAGCCATGTTACCATCAAAGACAAATCCAATTGCACAAACTTTTATGTGTTTTAGCAAGTTTTTTTCTCTATGCTGAAGTATTAATAAAAGAAATAAAAGAAATAACAATAAATAATAACCCAGTAACAATAACTATTACTCAACTCTTTGGGACAAGCATCAGAATAAGTTGAGTGTACAAAATACTTCATTTTCACATGATACATATATAAATATTGTACCAATATTCTAGATATTCTATCGTACATACATAAATAAATTTGTTAAAAAAAGAAAAAATTAAAAATTATTAAAATAAATTATCAATCAGTTTAAAAAGTTGAAATAAGTTTAGAAAGGTTTAAAGAATTTTCATTTTAAAAGGGCAAAGGAAATCTCCAAAAGTCTAAAGAGTTTTTTTTTAATTTTATTAAACAAAATGCATAAAGTAAAAATCTAAAGAATTCTTTTTATTATTGTTATTACTTTATAGAAAATATTGTTCATAAAAGTTATAAATAATTGATTAGAAAAAAGAAAGAAAGTTAAAGGTGACAGTTTAAAAATATAGAATGTTTATAAAGTTAAAAGAACTCTCTCTCTCTCACATTCAAATTAAAAAAAAAAAGGTAATCATAAATTTAATCAACGAGTACTTTTAAAAATATATATGTGGGAGTGTAAACAAAGAAATGATAAATGCGTGTATATGTGCGTGTTAAAATAATATTAAAAAACACATGAACATAAATATTAGAATAAATATATTCAGCAATAACTACTGATTGAAAACAACACGTTTGCAATGCTATTTAATTAAGAAAGAATCTATAAACAACAACATAAATTAAACTCTTATCAATTGAAATTGAAAGCAGTGGATAATGTATTTGCTGGTGGCTACGAAAACAGACTACAAAAAATGACAACAGATCATTGCATAAATAGACTTAAATTTTCAGATGCAAGTAAGTTTCAGTTTTTTTGGATCAGTCGATTGGTCTGGTCAGTTCAATCTATGAGTTCAATTTGTAAATCAGTCATCCAGGGTTAACAGTTTCATTGGAACATATGACGAACTTCAAACCTTGTCCAAACACCAGTACTCTGCCTGAGATGAAGTAGCAGCCACCCAATAAGTGAAAGCCACCAGAAATACCACAAAATAAATAACCATCCTCAACCTTAATAAAAGAAGTAACCAGGATCGTCAATCAACAGAAATCCTCCACAGAAGCATAAATTCAGCCAGCTGGTAATGAAACAAGTCAGAAATACACTGGAAACCCAGGAAGCAAACAACCAAAATCTTCATGCTCCAAAAACCTAGGTATTTAATAACTTTCTTATTTCCATTTATAAATTCAATGTAGTCATTGCTGTCCATAAAGCCTCCAGAGTCAGTAATAAATGAACTCTTTAGCATGCATAAAAGAACTATTGATGTAGCATGTTGGTTTGAATGCCTTATGTTTAATATTTATCATACTATTTAATACTTTTGTCATTTAATGTTGTTATATTGTATTTTCATGTGTATTCAAAATGTGTGTGCGTGGTCATATATAATCACCAAAATGTTTATGTTAACTAAAAAATATCTAAAAGTAGTTTAAAACTTTAATAATTAGTGTTTAATTAAAATAAATTGCCCTTTAAACTTAATATCTGTCGGTCAATTCTTTTTACCATTAATTAAAACAATTTTGTCCTTGTATTACTTTGCTGAGCTAGTCATGGGATATTTTTGAGCACTGTATTATGGGTCTACTGTCCAAACACATTAGTTCTAGAAACTAGCTGGAACCCAGAGTTTACTCCCAAATAAATAAAGTGGTTGGATAGTGGGGGTTTGAATCTAGCACTTGAGGTGGGCCACGGTCTGGAAATGTTATCGTGTTATAAATTGCATAGCTCGGTCTGATTGTGGATATTGTTGACAGCTCTGCTATCAATAATATTCTTCCCTCTGCTCTAAGGGCCAGTCCATTCATGAAATAGTTATTATATAAAGTCATAATAATAAGGTTTAAACTCAGATAAACCTAGCAAGAAGAGTACGCTGGATCTTCTACTAAATGAACCCACCACAAATGGCTTCTCCAACATAAAGCCGAACTCATCAGAAATGGCAGTAATTAAATACTTTGTTTCTTGTTTGAAAATATATTTTTTTTAAAGAACCGCTAAATTGCATAATTGTATTTTAAAATGGCTTAGGTTTTTTTTTTTTAAAAAAAATTGACTGAAACTTTTTTTTTTTTTAATGAAAAGAGATTTTGACATTTATGCTATTTAAAACAAATTATTTCTTTAAATTGGAGACAGGTAGATATTTTGGGTGGAGCTAAAGCATTAAGAACAGATAGAGAAAAAAGACAAGGGGGGTGGAGTCAGTCATATGTTTCATGTAAGGAAATAAATAAACAGTTCGTATTTAAATTTAGTAAAATAGAAATATTGTTTCAAAAATGGAGGAAATAGAAAAAGAAGCATCTGAGACACAGATGGTGATGAAAATGAGGATGAATATGATGAAAGAAATGTGTCATTAATTTAAGCAAAGTCAGCTAGAATTCAAAGTTGAGTAGAAGGAAGAATTGTGTAAGGAGTTCAAATGGAGCCAGCAAGAGTTCAAAGTAGAAATAATTAGAGAAATAAGAGAAATGAGATGTGAGACAATGGGAAATGTAGAGTTAGATTTAATTTTAAAAAGTCAGGAACTTGAAAAGGAAGTTGATGTAGTAAAAGCTGTAGGTGAAAGGAATGATGAATTAGAAAGTGTAGATCAAGATATAGTAAAACAAGATAGTGTTAAATATAGTAACAGGGAAATAAAAATAATAAATATAGAAAGTAACGTAAAGGAGTTTTCACTAGAAAATAAAAAGGTTAAAGTAAAATGTTCATGTTCATTTTAAGCATAGATTTAAAACAAAAAGAAAGTGTAGGAAAAAATATTCTCATATGGAAGTTTTGCCTTTGTTTACAAAGTTGTGTTAAGTATCAGGGTTTTCTAATATACAAAGTTGAAAACAAGATGGAACGGGAAAGAAATAAAATAATAAATTATAAGCAGGGAATAGACAAGAGGGGGAAGTTAATTTATATTATAGAGTTAGTAAGTAGAAAGAAAAAACCGCCTGACAAAGCTTAGGAGTTAGTAAATGAATGGAATATTAAAGTAACGAAAAGGACCGGAAATGGATAATGAATTTAATGAAAAAAAATTTGAGGTAGATGATAAGCCTGAATCAGAATTTCACTATTTAAAAAGTAAAATTAAAATGATGAATTGTTTTGTAAAATAATAACAAGGAGGCTTTATTGAATAAAAGATTTTTTTCTGTCCCACACATAGTAATTAAGAAAAAAAGTTTGTAAATAAATAGTTCAAATAAAAATGAATAAAGTCAATAAACAAATAAAAAAATATCTGTAGAATAATAATAAAGTGGTATATTAAAATAAAATAGTTTTTTTAAATACACACGTTTAAGAAATGTTTTAAAAAATATCCGGGAGTGATTTAATACAAATAAATGGTTTAAGATAATGTTTATGTGAATTTAAAAATAATATTGTAAGGTTAATAAATAAAATATAAAGTCAATCTAAGTTATATTAGAAGTGTATAAGGGGTTTGAAATTAAAGGGAATCAGGATATCAAATAGAAATAAGTTTTAGATAAGGATAAGTTAAAGCTGTTGGCTGGATAAAATTTAGCACCCACAACAGACTTATCAGGGATCATCACTCTTTTAAAATGCACACTGGAAACAACCAGCATAAGTTGTGAATTATTTCCTTAGGGGAGAATCCCCATATTTTATATTCCAAAGCATAAGTCAGATTGGACAATTGATGAATCCTGCCATTTGCAGCAACTTTTTCTCTTCACAAAGTCAGGTCAAGAGGATCGGCACATGAAGTTTCATTTTCCATATGTGTAAGTCAGTATAAGCCAGCGAATCTGCATCTGTTTCATTTTCAAAAGATTCTTGCATCACCAGAAATAGTGCTGTCCTTGTGGTCATTATCCAGTACTAAGATCATTGTAAGCAATGTTGCCAGCATCAAAAGAAGAAAAGTATAATTGAAGATTGCCCTTAGCATGTAAAGTGTCAGATATTAGAAAGTAAACTTAGAAAAATAATAAATAATTTAAGATTTAATAAAGAATTTAATCAGAGATAAAATGGTCAAGTAGACACAATTTTCTCTTGTTGGGGGAGAGGAGTAATGTACTGATATCCTATCATACATACGTAAATAATTTTGTTAAAAATAAAAAATAAAAATTATTAAAATAAATTATCAATCAGTTTGAACAGTCAAAATAAATTTAGAAAGGTTTAAAGAATTTTCATTTTAAAAGGGCAATGGAAATCTCCAAAAGTCTAAAGAGTTTTTTTTTAATTAAACAAAATGCAGAAAGTAAAAGTCTAAAGAATTCTTTTTATTATTGTTGTTAGTTTATAGAAAATATTGTTCATAAAAGTTATAAATGATTGATTAGAAAAAAAAAGAAATGTTTATAAAGTTAAAAGAACTCTCTCTCTCTCTCATTCAAATTAAAAAAACAAAAAGATAATCATAAATTTAAACAATGAGTACTTTTAGAAATATATATGTGCGAGAGTACACAATGAAATGATAAATGTGTGTATATGTGGGTATTAAAATAATATTGAAAAACACATGACAATAAATATTAAAATAAATAAATTCAGCAATAACTACTGATTGAAAACAACACATTTACAATGCTATTTAATTAAGAAAGAATCTATAAACAACAACATAATTAAACTCTTATCAATTGAAATCAAAAGCAGTGGATAATGGATTTTGCTGGCAGCTACGAAAACAGACTACAAAAAATGACAACAGGTCATTACATAAATAGACCTAAATTTTCACACGTAAGTCAGTTTCAGTTTTTTTTTTTGATGAGTCAATTGGTCTGGTCAGTTCAATCTATGAGTTCTATTTGTCAATCAGTCATGCAGTGTTAATAGTTTCATCAGAACATATGATGATTCAAACCTTGTCCAAATAACAGTACTCTGCCTGAAATGAAGTAACAGCTACCCAGTAAGTGAGAGTCACCGGAATATCTACTGTCATAATAATAGTGCCACAAAATGAATAACCGTCCTCAACCTTAATAAAAGAAGTAACCAGGATTGTCAATCAACAGAAATCCTATACAGAAGCATAAATCCAGCCAGCTGGTAATGAAACAAGTCAGAAACACACTGGAAACACAGGAAGCAAACAACCACAATGTCCATGCTCCAAAACCTATGTATTTAATAATTTTTTTATTTCCATTTATAAATTCAATGTAGTCATTGCTATCCATAAAGCCTCCAGAGTCAATAATAAATGAACTCTATAGCATGCATAAAAGAACTATTGATGTGTACGTTGGTTTGAATGCCTTATATTTAATATTTATCATACTACTTAATACTTTTGTCATTTAATGTTGTTAGATTATATTTTCATGTGTATTCAAAATGTGTGTGTGTAGTCATATATAATCACCATAAATGTTTATGTTAATTAAAAAATATCTAAAAATAGTTTAAAACTTTAATAATTAGTGTTTAATTAAAATAAATTGCCCTTTAAACTTAATATCTGTCGGTCAATTTTTTTTACTATCAATTAAAACAACTTTGTCCTTGTATTACTTTGCTGAGCTAGTCATGGGATATTTTTGAGCACTGTATTATGGGCCTACTGTCCAAACACACTAGTTCTAGAAACTAGCTGGAACCCAGAGTTTACTCCCAAATAAATAAAGTGCTTGGATAGTGGGTGTTTGAATCTAGAAGTCGAAGTGGGCCACGGTCTGGAAATGTGATTGTGTTATGCATTGCATAGCTCAATCTGATTGTGGTGTTGTTAACACCTCTGCTATCAATAATATTCTCCCCTCTGCACAAAAGGCCAATCCATTCAAGAAATAGTTATTATATAAAGTCATAATAATAAGGTTTAAACCCAGATAAATCTAACAAGAAGAGTACGCTGGATCTTCTACTGAACGGACCCACCACAATATATATATGATCAGTAGATGGAGCTTTACCAAAAGCTCTAAACAAGCTTTGTTTTTATAAGTGCCAAAAGAGATAGAATTTAAAATCTCTATCATTATCCTCATCTCCAGACCAGTTGATTTCATACTTATAACTCACATCAGTAGAGAGCCGGGAGACTAGAAACTAGAACTAAAATACCAACTTAAAAGTCAGCACTTATAAAACACATTTCTATCAATTTGAAAGCATGAAATTATCAGACATGTAAATGTCATCAAATCCAGCTTGACAAACTAGATAGCTATATGAGTCTGAATTCAGCTCAGTTTCACCATATAGTAATAGCCTCTGCAATATATAGCATTACAAAAACCTTCAAAGGTACACTTATAATCATTAAAACAAGTTATACATTTTGTAATTTGTTTTTAAGCTTGCATTTTATGATCACTAGATAGAGCTTTACCAATAGCTCTAAACAAGCTTTGTTTTTATAAGTGCTGAAAGAGATAGAATTTAAATTCTCCATTCTATCTCTTTAAGCACTTATACATATATAGTTCATTAAATTAGAGTTGCATTAACTTAGCTTTTAAAGTCTATACACATGTATCCTAACTCTTAGTGATTCTCTATTAATGCAATCATGTATACTGCTTTAACTTTAGCAATGTCATTTTTTCTTTTCAAGAAGTGCATAATAATTAGCAAATTGACAGCTCTTCTGCTCACTAGTTAGGCAATTATTTTCTTATTTCTATACTGTTTGCTTCTTTATTATTCTCCCTAGTTCATCTTTGTATTAGCTCTACTAATTTGCGTAATTAATATTCAATTTCTTTTAACAACAAAGTTTTGTGTTTTACTTTCCCAGGGAGAAAATAATACAAAGTACAATTTATACATATTACACAATTGAATAATAAACTTTATTTACATTATATATATGTGTGTGTGTACAGATAGTCCAGAGTTGTTCAGAGATTATTAAAAGTAAAGATTATTCCTCATTCTCTTAGTATATTAATGACGATTTCAGATCATTTCATTTGTACGTAAATTAAAACAATAGACAAAATTCACTCTATAATTTAATAACCAATTAAAAACTAAGGGCTTATAATAACAGAACCTGAGTTTAGAATTGTACCATTTTTATCTTTTCGTGTTACATAACTCAATGAGAGGTAGTTATTTCTGCTTTTCAATTACAGATATTTTTAAAAAAGTTATGATTATATGTATATCAATTGGTTTCGCAAAATATAATTTCATAAATATTTATATAGAAATAAGTTTGTATTGATTATTTTATGATGCAACTATTTGAAGATAACTTAGCGTTTATTTAATAAAATGAGTTTCATTTATATAATCAAAATATTATTTTTTTCAAACAATAATTGTATATATGTTTAATCAGTATTATATTTTTATTTTAGAAAAAATGATATTAATTTGTCTTATATGAAAATTCTTTATTTGTTCACAAATATTGATTATTGAAATTTAAAAAAATATTCATGTAGAATAAATTCAAATGTATGTTTTAACAAAATTAATATTAATATTATTTTATTAGTTTACAATAGTGTATACAAGTGCTTTAAACCGCTGATTGAAAAAGCTGTTAATAGCAAACAATCAAAATGAGTTAATCCTGGCCAAGCGCTTTCGAGGTGTTATCCCACATACTTCGTAATAAAAAAAACGTTTGTAATTTTTTTTATTCAAAAATGTTTCTGTGAACCAGAATACATGCAATAGTTGAATTTTCTTAAGAGTATTTTCTAAAAATAGGCAATTATTTCTTTCAGTTTAAAATTATTACATCGATGATTTACTTATGATGGTAATTGTTTTTCTGATAATATTTTTAATATTTAGCATTATTAGACCATTTTGTTATATAGTGGTCGAATGGAAGATTCAAGAATTTAGGGTCACTGGTTCAAAACTCAACTTTGTCCTTTTAATATTCAAGCATTCCATCACTTTCCTGAATAAAAACATATTTCATTACATTTAAACATTGATAAAATTAATTTAATCTGGGTTTATAAGGAGTTCTAACTTTTTTTTTCTTCATGTGTCATAGCATTGGCTGGAAAACAAACCCAGCACAACTACTTATAAGGCAACTGAGCTGACCTTTCAACCACCAACGCTTGACAAGGAGTTCTAAATTGATGTAATATAAATAAAATCTTGAGAACAATAAAATTGTTATTTTTACAAAATCCAAAGCACATGCGCAATAGCTTGAAAGGGTGATCTTTACTGTATTACAATTTATAAACATAGCACTATAAAAATAATTGCTTGTTTACATAAGTTTAAGTTTCATTTGAGAGTGATGTTTAGTAAATTTTAGATAATTTCATTGACGTCATTCATTCAGACATGTAAAAAGTAATTTAAAGTGAGTAGTCTATCCTCACACTTTCATTTCCAGTACTTAAGATTTGCCCATATATAAGCATTTGGGTTTGAAAGAATAAGTGGATTCATTTTATTCTTTCATAAATACTATATCTTGTGTTGGGAATGAAAGTATTCATTTATTATTAACACTCGTAAAAAAACACATGCACAATAAATTATGTCATAGTTATAATAAAAAAATGAAAGTACAAGAAAATAGTTAGATATAAATGAATCAACGATATTGAAGTGAAAACACAACAGCAAAATGCTAACAGCTTTAGCAAGTTTTCCAGAGTGACAATAAAACTACTTCAAATAATTTCTAGAGGTTAATTCTAAAATATAACTATAGACAAACAAGTGTTTGTAAAAATAGCAATTCAAAAACTTTGTTTACAAAGTGAATAACAATTATTAAAATGCAACAATAATATTTTCAATAAATAGCAACTATAACAAAAATAGTTTATGTTATAAAAATATTGAAGAAAGCAGTATTTGATGATTTCAGTTAAACCTAATTTCATTATATACTGTTCTAGTCAAATCTTAATTGCTCTTAATTAAAAGTCAATTATTATATTACATTATCTTCTCATCTGCATGATTATTTGCTCCCTCAAGCAGTTCTCCTACTCTTATGCAATTTATTATAAGCTCAAATAATGAATGTATGTCAAATGGTATAGTGCTCTAAAATTTATTACTTCCAGACTGGTATTTTAGCATTAGACTTTGTTAGTGAAAATTAAAATTCCAAACTGGTGCTAACACATTTGTGCATCTCATAAAATTCAATGAAACATAAATGTGATAGAAAATATCTATGGTGATGTGATTATTTTCAATACCACTGAACAGAAATCAGTTATATAGAACCTCTAATGAAAATAAATATTTGTGAAGATTAATCGTATTTATGGATTTTTAATTCATTTATTTAAAATTTTTTTACCAATTGTAAAAATGGCAGACTCAAGATACTATATGTTAATCAGTCACTTTTCAAATAAGAGCAATAAAAAGTATTGAAAATAATAATGTTTGTGCAGTTTAGCACAATGATATAATAATGAATTTGAGAACTAAAAGTTTTTAGTCAAGTATTAATGGTTGAGTGATCAGCACAGCTGCCTTATAAGCAATTGTCCCAGGTTAGCGAGTTTGCTTCCCGGCCGATGCTATGACACATGTAGAAAAAAAAAGTTTTTAGATGAAGACTGAATTCTATTATTTCTAGGGTCCTGGGATATTTCATGACTTTTAAAGCAATTAACCAGTAAGTTTGCATTATTTTAATTACTAGTCACTAGTAACTTAATTAAACAATTAATAAAAATATATAGTACTTTAAATATTAATATGCTTTATTTTTTCATTTTGCTCTCCTTCACAACATTTTGTCAATGAGGTATAGTTGCACTTCAGTTGCTCAGCTTATATTCATTCTTTTGTGCCTCTTTTTACTATTCATTTCAAAATATACATTAATTCAAATTATGTCTTTAGGTATCAGGTTCATAAAAGAACATGATACAAAAAGCTTTGATTAATAGTTTCATTGTTTTGAAAGTAGCCATTGTGCTTGCATGAATTTATCTTTTATTTAAATCTTGAAAATTAATGTTATCTTTTTTCCATATATTATTTATAAAACAATAATTAATTTTGCAAGTTTTTTAGCTTTTCAGCTTTCTAAATATAAAACTGTGGATCTTGACTCTGAACAGGTGAACCATTTGATGTTGGACTTTAGCTGAATGGATCAGATTCATTTAAAAGCAAAGTGGCTTGACGTCACTCTAAATTGGTCACTTTTCATACTATGATTGCAATTTTGGGCTCATTGTAAAGATTAAAAAAGTTCTGTAAGATGCTGCCGTCTCTTGAATTATTTTACAAGTAAAAAATCAATAAAAATGACCTTATATGTCAAACAAAGAAAAAATAATCCTGCTCCTTAAATCTTATTGGCTAATAAATTGTGACAACTAAGGAAATGGCTGCCAAAAAGTAAAGAGTTTCGATCTGTTTTTATTTTATTTCGAAAATGATAAACGAATGTTTTAGACCATTTTAACAGTATTTTTTTGACAAATTATAAATTATTTTGATAAAATATGCTAAAGATAAAATTATTTTGGAAAAATAGTTAAGATTTTTAACAATAATTATTTGCTTTTTTTTTACAACTAAACTTGGCAAAGAAAATCACGTCATTAGCAAAATGTTTTGATTAGTGAGTAAAATTTTGTTTTACATTTTCCGCTCATGAAAATTTATATATTTAAATAAAATTTATTTTTGAAAAAACTTTCATTCAGTTTCATAACCTGAATAATTATATATATAGTTTTTACAAATAAAATTAAAGTGAATATAATAGTAAAAGATGAATATATTTTGACAATTGACTTTGTTAAGTTTGTGAATTGGCCAATTAAAAGTTTTGACTTTTACCTCACTCAGCCAATAATATAATTAGCAGTTAAAAGGTTAAAGCATTACTTTAAAATTGATCATCATCATCATCATCA
The DNA here is from genome assembly GCA_028023455.1 of Epiperipatus broadwayi. Classification (NCBI taxonomy): domain Eukaryota; kingdom Metazoa; phylum Onychophora; class Udeonychophora; order Euonychophora; family Peripatidae; genus Epiperipatus; species Epiperipatus broadwayi. Next base: position 8,486,244 of record JAQFVV010012394.1, on the reverse strand, counting down.
TCATCATCATTATTATTATTATTATTATTATTGTTATTATTATTATTATTATTATTATTATTATTATTGTTGTTGTTACTGCTGCTACTGCTACTATTACCAATACCACTATGACTATTACTACAACAACAACAAAAATTAAAGAAAATTTTTCTTATATGTTTGCACATTTCTTATTTTTTAAATGAAATTATAATGAAAAAATTTACTCAAAATTATTTATAGCATTTAATATTTTTGCATCTATTACAGTCGACATAAACAGAAACCTAAAAACATCTTAGGAAAAGACTTTTATTTTCTTAATAAATATACAAACTAAAATGGTGATTATTTAAATAACCCAAATTATTTTAAGCCACTATTAAAATTGCTTTATAATAATGTATGCAATATTACTCTTTTTTAAAAAATAAACATTTACTAAATTTCCTTTACATCAATGTTTGGCATGAAGGATTATTTTATTGTTTTAAAATGATTTAAGGTATTTTTTTTTATCTTTATAATATTTACCTTCCTTATTTAAAACTATTTCCAAAAACAAATACAAAAAGTTTGATATCCACAGAACAAACTGTATGAAAAAGTTGAAATTTTTTAAAATTATTTTACAAATTGATTGATGATCTAGAACAGTTGCTATTCCATTATGTCTATATAGAGAGGTTTGTAAATTCTACCCCAAAAGGTATTGATAGTCTTTCTATATTTAAAAGTAATATAGGAGTTAAATCTGTTTAATCCGATTAAGACCAACATATCTACTTTTTATATCAGAAATGTTTTTTAATCCATTTAACAATGTCTGAACTATTAATATAATATAATTGGTACAAATACCTGATTAATCTATTTCTAGAAATTGTATTTCTGGAAATCCACACAACACATTGCCAGGTAAAATACTATTTCTCCCTTATTTGTAATTTAAGTCATAGTTTTAATAATAAGGTAGGCATATAATAAATTATCTTTAATAACTTGTGATCAGTAAATATCACAAATTTTTATTGAAATAGAAATTACTACACGTTTGGTATCAAATAATACTGTTCCAGTTTCTTTAAATGAATATTAGTTTTTGTTTTAAAAATACTGAGAAAATTTAAAAAGCCAACGTGAATATGTTTATGCTTCTTTAACTAGTCATTCATGCAAGACCATGCTATCTCATACTGATGACACATTGATCACACCCAATGTGTTAGCAGTATGAGATAGCATGGATAGTTGAGGGTCATGTGAAAGTCTGAGTTCAAAATTAGGAATTAAAAAAAATTTGAAAAGATTTACTTAAAAGAGTTTACTGAACAAATCAATGAATGGTATAGGATATATATATATATATATATGGGTGTGTATTGTAATGTGTAAGAATGGTTTGCATGTATGGCCAACATAATTATCAAAGAACATCACTAGATTTACCATCTAGATTTTTTTATTTATTCTTGCATCTTGTGTAATTTTGCTGCCCAGCAAAGTCAATCTACATTATATGTTCAGCACCTAATAATTATGGGAAATTTACGTTTACTAGTGAAGATATTTAATTATAAAGCCTGACTGATTCAGAAACCATTATTAACATTTCTATATGTACACTAAATTCTGGATATCAAGAGTTTTTGCAATGATGGAATGTCTTCTATATGAAATGGTACCTTTGATTTTATAACAAGTAATAAAAAAAAACTGGACTAAAATAAACTAAAACAGATATTTATTATAATTTCATAATCATCATCACACTATAAGTTAATATAAATATATTATGAACATCTTTTACAAGTAAATCTTTTTCTTTAAAAGTTACAGATCATCTTTCCAATTTGAAGGTATTTTATTTAACTATGCTTATATAACATTGTTGATTATATTCGGTGCTGCTATGTAGGTAAGAGGGACCTCTGTGCATGATAATTTTTAGTGCCTATCTCCCATTCTATGAAATAAAATTTGTAAATTAAAAGATAATTTTTCCCAGTGTTTAAACAAACTTGAAAATATGACTTTAATCATATGTTTGATAAATGCTTTAATAAAATTTTATTTATTTATTTCTATAAAATAACCCAGAGATTAAAACACGTGCTAAAATAAAACAAATTAATGATTAAAATCCTAATTTTTGAAATAATAATTAAATAATACCTTAAACCAAAACTATTGTTTTAATAATATAAATGGAAATTTTTTGAATTTGAAATTTTTAATTTTTTTTCAAACATTTTCATATTATTTTTTTGAACAATCCTACAAAATTTCTAGTAGAGATATAAAATATATGCATGTAAGAAAATCTGTTCAATATCTAAGGGTGTTTATCATATTTAAAAGAAACCCTCCTCCCAACACACACATATGTACAAATGCATGACCCCCATCCCTTCTCAGACTAATTATGATATTATATAAGTAATTCTAGTTATAGTTTACCTACCTGCTTATTAAAAATAATATTTATAATTAAATTATGGTTCTACAGAGTATTGTGCTCTAATCTTTATCCCACATCAAAAAGGAAAAGAGAAAATCCAGCTTGCCTCACTTACTTTTTTGAAGTAGAATAGTTGTAAAAGTTAATATAACTCTTAGATTTCTTTACTAATATTTAGATCAACTTTAACAAGCATATTAACAATTCATTAAAAATAGTTAAAAATTGTTCTTGGGTGTTTGAAAACCCATTCAAAATCTCTCTCATGCTTAAATTTATTCAAATTTTTTATTTTTCAATAATAAAATATTTACACAATTATTTAACTTTTTAAGGGTTTGTTATTTGACTATTAATAACTTCATTATATCTGATACTTTAAATTTTCATATTTACAATGTTTATTAATAAACTGTAATATTTAAACAACATTAAACTGTTGCACATGTGCTTTGGATTTTAACTATAAAATGAATGAATACTAACATTTCAAACACATGATAAAGTCTTTGGGAAAGATAGAATGGCCATCTATCTTTTTGAATCCAAACACTTTTTTTTGCGCATGTGCAACAGTTAAATGCTGTTTAAATATTACAGTTTATAAACAACGCGCAATATAAAATAATTGACTTATTTAATGTTTATTAATGTAACTTTTATATTTAATTAGAACCACAAACTAGGTAAATTTTAAATAATAAAGCTGATGAAACTCTTTCATTCCATTGGAACCAACTTGTTAAAAATAGTATTTTTTTTTTTTTTAAAATATATTAGTTATTTTTAATTTAGAACAACTCACACCTAATTTGTTTATGTTTTCTATTAAGAAAAATAGCTTTTCTTCTTTCCATCTAATAATAAAATATTTATACTACTTTATTATTTTTTTTTAATGTTTATTAACAACTAAGTTGTATTAAACAAACATACGCTTTGACGGTGTTTTTGGTAAAACGCCATCTATTGATCATAAATACAAGCATTAGCAAGTTTAACTTGTTTTTTGTTTTTCATAAATGTACCTTTGACGTTTTCTTGCAATGATATATATTGCAGAGGCTTCTACTATGTGGTGAAACTGAACTGATATCAGACCCATATAGCTATCTGGCTTGCTATGCTGAGTTTGAAGATATTATGTGTCTAAAAAATTCACGCTTGCAAGCTGAATAGAAATTGTTTCATAAACGCTCAGAGTTTAGTGTTTAGATCTAGTTTCTTATTCCTGTCCTTCACTGATGATAGCAAATCAGCTTGAAATCATGATCTGAGGGTGGAACTAATGGAAGAGATAGTGAATGCTTACTCTGACGTTTATGTAAACAAACATACGCTTTGACGGTGTTTTTGGTAAAACGCCATATTGATCATAAATACAAGCATTAGCAAGTTTAACTTGTTTTTTGTTTTTCATATATATATATATTATACTTAATTATATAGTTTGGAAATTAGGGATTCATCCAGGATTTATTTAAGAGAAGAAATTTTAAGTTTTCATTCTTAGATTGTTTATTCAATACATTTTTAGAAGCTGCTAAAACTTTATGTATTTGTTTATTCATAAGTTGGAAAATTATATAAAACCTCAAATAATTGATTTGTTCACCTAAATGCATATTTTACATATTTTCTTAATAAAGCATTCATGAAGGGTCTTTATTACAATCAAGAGCATTTCATTAAATAATATTGTTATCATAAAACTTATTTATAATTAAATATTTTGGTGTGAAATAATATTTTTTAAAAATTACACTTTTACTCATTTTATTTTCTTTAAATTTGGATCGTAGTGTGGATTTTATATCAATTATGAATTTTAAATTAAACAACAAATCCAAGTTCACATCCAAGAAAAAGTTGTTTAGTAAAACGTGTGAAAAGGTAATACAGCTTAAAAAATAATATCATTAGTAAATAAAAGGAAAGTCATTTAGTAAAACATGTAAAAAATACTATGGCATAATAATAATTATATATTATTATTATTATTAAAACCATTTTGCATAAAGCAGCCACTGGATCAATCCTAAGATCTCATGTTTCTGAGTCTGTCATGTGACCACTACTCTAAACTGAATAAAACATATGAGCTCTGTAAAATATCATTGATAAACATAATTTTATTTCATGCAGAATTATTGTAATTGAGGCAACACTTTTAAAATGTGTTATTTTTTAAATAAATTATTAATAGTGATGTGTTAACATTTTATATAAATTAGAATATTTAAATAAAAGTAATTGGGAAATCTAATCATTTTCATTTATATATAAATTTTATTAATTATCGTACCAAAAAGATGTCAGCCTGTTCAGTTTAGTGCAATGATAGAATATACTTGTAGTATATTTCAAGGTTTAAGACATTCTCATAATAAGCTTAAGTAATTGCAAGAAAAATAAAGGCATATATCATGTGACTTAATTTAATAATATTGCATTACAAATGTTATATAATGAGCATGTCAATAGCTCTTAACAAGCTTTTTAGAATATCTCTATCCTCAGACTGGTTTCTAGATCTGACTTTCATCAGTGAGGAACTAGAATATTCAAGCATTAGATTTAAAATACAAGATCAAGTCCAGAACTTTATCTAATGGTTAACAGTTAAGTAGAAAATCAGAAATTTTCAGATATCCATATGTCTTCAAATCCAGCTATTTAACATAAATAGCCATAAGGAACTGAACTAAGTTAATATATATGATATATTAATAGCTTTAGCGATATAAAATTGCCAACACCTTAAGAGCAATTATAATAATTGCAAGGGAATCAAGTCATATATCATGCTCATTATATAACATTTGTAATACAATTTTATTAAATTAAGTCATGTGATATATGACTTGATTTTCTTGCAATTATTGTTTTTGCTCTTAAGGCTTTAGTGATTTGATATTTCTAGGGCTATTAATATGCAATGTATATGAACTTAGCTCAGTCCCATATGGCTATTTAAGTTAGAGAGCTTAATTTGAAGACATGGATGTCTGAAAATTTCAGATTTTTTACTTAATAATTAACCATTAGATAGTGTGCTAGGCTTGACTTGCTTTTTTAAATCTAATGCTCGAATATCCTAGTACCTCACTGACAAAAGCCAGAGCTAGAAACAGATCTTAAGGTAGGTATATTCTGGAAAGCTAATTGGCACATGCTCATTATATAAGCTTAAGTAAAGAAGTATTCATCATCATCATCATCATCATCAACCATTATCAATCCACTGCAGGATGAAGGTCTCTTCAAGTTTAATCCATCTTCTCCGATCTTTAGCTTCTCTTTTCCACAACACCCCTGCACATTTTCTTATTTCATCCATCCATCTCACATGTGGTCTCTTTCTGGGTCTTTTACAATCTCTTGGAATCCAGTTTAAAATTTCAATTGTCCATCTATTATCATTTCTTCTAGCAATATGTCCAGCCCAACTCCATTTCAATCTTTTAATTTTTTCAATAAGGTCAGTAACACCTGTTTGTTGTCTTACCCATACATTGCGTTTTCGATCTCTTCTTGTTACTCCCAACATACATCTCTCCATACTTCTTTGAGTGGTCTGAAGTCTCTGTATTGCTCTTCTATTAAGTGTCCAAGTCTCAGATCCATAAGTAAGAACTGGTAAAACACAATTGTTAAAAACCTTTCTTTTCAAACCCATAGGCATATTTCCTTTTAGTATCAAGTTATTTCTACCAAAAGCACTCCAAACAAGTTTAATTCTATGATTAATTTCCTCCATTATGTTTCCATCTGTATTAATAATCTGACCTAGGTATTTGTAACTGTTAACTTCTTCTAATTCTTCATAATCAATCTTTATTTTCATATTTTGAGCAAATCGATTAAATATTACTTTAGTCTTTTTAACATTTATCTTTAGTCCTACTTTTCTACTTTCATCTGCTAACTCCTGCAACATTTCCTGCAGCTCTGAAGCATTATTTGCAAAAACAACTACATCATCTGCAAAATCTAAATGACTTAAATACTCTCCATTTACTTTCATTCCTTTAGTTTCCCATTTTAATCCACAAAATACTTCTTGCAGCACTGCTGTAAAAAGTTTTGGAGATATGGAGTCACCTTGTCTTACACCTTTCTCAATGTTGATTTTTCCAGTATCATTATGTAATCTAATGGTTGCTGTTGCATTTTTATAAATATTCTTTAAAATATGACAATATCCTGGATCTATACCTTGATGATCCAATGCTTTAATCACTGAAGAAATGTGTATAGAATCGAATGCCTTTTCATAATCTACAAATCCAAAACATAATGACAACTCATATTCATTTGTCCTTTCTATGACTTCTCTCAATACCTGGATATGATCTATTGTACTAAAACCACTTTTAAATCCAGCTTGTTCTCTTGGTTGGTGGAAATCCAAAGTTCTCTGTAGACGAGTTGTAATTATCTTGGTAAAAATTTTATATAAAACTGATAAAAGGCTGACAGGTCTGTAATTTCTAATATCTTCTTTATCACCTTTTTTAAATATTAATATTATTACTGCATTCTTCCAATCATCCGGTACATCTTTATCATTTAGACATTTGGTATATAACTTTGCTAAAATTGTTTCTATTTCTTCACCTCCTTCTTTTAATATATCAATTATAATTCCATCATTTCCTGGAGCCTTTCCTTTCTTCATACATTTAATTGCATGTCTCACTTCTTCATTTAAAATTCTGGGGAATTCAGAAGATGTAATAGATATAGGAGGTACTTGTTCTTTATTACTATATAATTCTTGATAAAAATCTTCTACCAATTTCACGATGTCATCTCTCTTTTTAGTAATAATTCCATCTTTTTTTCTTATTGCAGATATAAATTTCCTACCAATACCAAAATTTTGTTTAACATTCTTGAGACTTTTATTTTCTTCTACAGCTTTCCTTGCTATTTCACAGTTATACTTTCTTATATCATTTTCAACTTTTTTCCGTACCATTTTACAAAATTCGAGATATTCAATTCTTTTTAATACATCATTTTTGTATATCTTCATATTCCTTCTTTTCTTCATAAATTCTCTAGTCTCAGTAGAAATTTTATTAGTCAATTGCTGCTTTTTTCTACCAGCTATCTTTGTTGCAGTTTTTAAAAGTGTATCAGTTATTTTCATATTAATTTCATTCAAATCTGAATCATGTTCAAAATCTCCTAACACTTGAAACCTATTTGTAAGTTCTAATTTAAATTCATTAGAATGTTTCTGAAGATTAGGAACATCAACTGTAAATATTGTTTTTCTCAATAATTTTTGTCTCTCTAGTTTTACATTAACACGTAACTTACACCTTACTAATCGATGATCACTTCCTGTGTTAAATTTATTAAGAACATTACAATCTTGAAATATGTATTTCCTGTTAGTCAAAATATAATCCAATTCTGCTGTACCTTCATTTGGATGCTTCCATGTCCATTTCCTTTTAACATTTTTCTCAAAAAATGAATTCATAATATAAAGTTTTTCTTTTTCTGCAAACTCCACAAGTCTATGTCCTCTCTCATTTCTATTACCATAACCAAAATTACCTACAGCAATTTCATCTTTCATTTGTCTACCAATTCTAGCATTAAAGTCTCCCATAACAATTTTAAAATGTTGTTTACTCTGATCAAAAGCCTTTTGTACATCCATATAAAAATCTTCTACTACTTCATCACTATGAGAACTTGTTGGGGCATAAACCTGAATTATCTGCATTTGGTATCTGCTATTAAGTTGTATAACTAATCTTGCAACTCTGTCCGATACACCATCAATCTCCACAATATTGTTCTTCCACTTTTTATTTATAATGAATCCTACTCCACTTGTATTTCCAATATGTGTGCCTTTATAATAGAGTATATGTCCACTTTTTAAATCAATTGTTTCTTCACCTTTTCTTCTAACTTCACAAAGTCCAATAATGTCCCATTTAATATAAGACAATTCTTCTTTTAATTCTTGCAATCTTCCTTCACTTGAAAGTGATCTGCAGTTGTAAGTACCTAAATAAAAAGTCATCATCAAATGGCAGCCTGGGTCCACAATCAGGGGATTCTTAGCACCCTCCGCCTTCGGCCACCAACCGCTGCCTTGGTTGGTGACTTTACAGCCTCCTGGGAATAAGGGCCATGCTTTATTTTTGTCTGTCATAATTGTATATATGTATTGGAAAAATATTTATCATTTACACAAACATTCATTCTGCCTTATCAGGCACTGAGAAGAAAGACCATGGTGTTTCTCGATCTTAAACTCAGAGGTAAAAAGCCAATAAACTCACCACGCTGGCTAATGCGTGTTGGTGAGCAGCTCATCCATGTTCGTATACTATATGAATAATCACATAGTAATAACAGCTGCAATGACAAGAACGTATGGAGTGGACATTAGGAATTTGCCCTGCTCGGTTCCTTTAAGGCCTCCAAGAGGAATCAAAGGGTCTCCTTTCAGTTAATAGCAAACTCCTATTTAAATAAAAATATTTAAATAAAAATATTTACATTCAGATTACATTTCCAACAATGAAGTGATTTAAAAATGTAAATTTTTTTATTTACATATAAATTTTATTAATTATTTTGGATCTTAGTGCTCCATTATAAAACATCTTTGCATTCCACACATCAGCATACTGGCATGTTGTGGATTTGCTTATAATTATTAAAGCAATCCAGATATGTGCCTGCAAATATATCAAGAGTCAATCCTATAATGGTTGAACTCAATATGATTTTATTCAAATAAGCTATGATTTCAACATCTTAATAACATACTCAATATGCATTTACCCATTTGGGAAAATCCTTATCATATAAACTATTAAACAACCAAACATAGACTTTAATATAGTTTAAGAAAGATTTTAAAATATGTTATGAATTAAGAACATCAATAATAACCATATCAAAATTTTCTCTATCATCATCACCACCATCTTCACCCATTATTGATCCATTGCAGAATGATGCTCTATCCAAGTTCAATCCATATTACTTCTCTTTTTTATCAATCCAGCACATCTTATAGCATCCACTCATCTCACATATAGTCTCTTTTCAAATCTTTTACAATCTCTGGGAATCTAATTTAAGATTTCAACTGTCCATCTATTATCATCTCTTATAGTAATATGTCAGCCCAAATCCACTTCAGTATCTTAATTTGTTTGATGATATCAGTAATACCTGTTTGTACCTGACATATATTTTATTTATGATCTCTTCTTGTTACTTCTAAGATGAATCCTTCCATACTTTGTGATTGAGGGTCTGAAGTTTTTGTATTGATCTTCTGTTAAGTGTCCAAGTCATAGATCCATAAGTAAGGATTGGTAAAACACATTTATTAATAATCTCCTTTTTCAAATACATAGACATATTTCCTTTTATTATTAAGTTATTTTTACCTAAGACGTGTCAACCAAGTGTAATTCTATGATTCAGTTTATCTATTATGTTTCCATCTGTAGCAAGAAGCTGACCAAGATAGAAGTATTGCTTACTACTTCTAACATATTATCATCAGTCTTTTTTTAATAAAATCCATTGAACATTATTTTAGACTGTTTAACATACTTTAATTTTACTTTCTTATTTTCATATGATAATTATTATAACATTTTCTGAAGATATAAAGCAATATTTGCAAAAACAATAACATAACATGTAAACTCTAGATAACTTAAATATTACCCATTTACTATTGCTTTCGTAATTTCTCATTTTAATTCACAAAATACATCTTGTAAAACTGTTGGAAAACATTTTGGGAGACATGAAGTCATACTGTCGTATATCCTTCATCAATGTTAATTTTAGTAATATCATTATATAGTCTAATTGTTTCTTAACTGTATATATCTAATCATATAAGGTGAGTAAAACTTGAATTGTTTTTTTTTTTTTTAAAAAAAAAAAAAAACTTTCTATATATTAAATTCATGTCTCTACTTTAATTAAATTTAAAAGATAACCACCTGAACATTAGTTCTAATAAGCTACTAACCATTTAATAAGATTTCTTTTGTTAATATTTGATCTGAACAAACATTTCGTAAATTTAATAGTAGCATCAGGTTTCCATTTTATATTAATTTATTTTTTATCTAATTGAGATTATACTTTAACCTATAATGTATATTCTAATTAAATAATACTAGTAACTATTATAATTAATCTTAGCAGGGAGCGATTTCTGGGGTTTATTGACTTTCTTAAAAATAAATAATTAGTATAGTGAAGTTTATCCCCACAACTCATTTTCATTTCAATTTTAACCTTAGAATAATTCTAACTTAATATTTATCTAAGTAAGTTAACTATCTGAATTTAACATAGTATTAAAAGTAAAGGAAATGACAGTTGACTGTTTTTGCGTGTTTATGTGTATATTTAAAATGTTATAAAGTTTATTAAATTATTGTAATTACTTACATACAGTACATGAATAAAATTTCCTCTCTATTACTGTTGTACTATGGGAAATTTAAATACGATTACGGATTGCGGTTGAATCTATTAAAAAATATGTACTAATGAGGGTAGATTATGCAGGGTTGTATTTGCTTAAACCTCTGAAATGATCTAATATATAGAGCGGCACATTTAATATGTAGTGGGCGGGTAATGTTAAGTTATTATTTTATCTATATGTGTACAAATAGCCTTAATTAATGACAGCACATATAAACACGGATTATACCAGATTATAATGCTTGTGAAGTAGATAATTCACAACAATCACAGATTATCATGCACTAAGAGATTACAAAATAATTTCTAATTGCAGTTAATTCTTTTCTTTTATTTATATATATTAATTTCGCATGCGAATAAACTTGTTTAGTTGAGTTTGATTTGTGATTGCTTTATTAAATAATATTTATTGATGCTATCCCGTTAGTATTGCAAGAATACCTTTGAGATATAGCAGAATGGCACAGATTAACAGTAGTAAAAGCTTGTGTAGGTTGGTAACAAAACAATCTGTGCAAGTAAGCAGAAAAATGCATTTCAACAAATTGTAGAATTTGTAAACTTCTAAAATTTATCAGCTGGACAAATTTATGTTGAACATGTGGAACGATAGATGTTTATTAATAAATTGATGATAAAAAAGTTAAAGTGACTATAATTTTATGGCTTTCTGAGACAAATTGACTGCAAATAGCAAATCAACTTTATGACCTCAAAGCTCTCAAAGACGTTTTATATCAAGAGTTAAATCTGTAATAACTGAGTGGCACAACTAAGATTCAAAACAGACAGAAGTCAGCCACCTCAAGATAAATATCAAGTTTAGTGTTGAAAACATTACTGAAACAATGTAATGTTAACACTGATTTGGATTAAAGGCTTTCAAACCAATTGCAATGGGGAATGACAGCTGATAAATTCAGGCAAGTTCTACTGAGGAAGCCTGACCTAAATTGATATCTCATGATCGATAAATGTATAGCACAGGAAATTCTAATGGAGAATGCTTCAGAATTTTCAATATATTACTTACGCAGTTAAGATCTTATTAACTGTAAACAAAACAGAATCCATTGGACCAAATTACAGAAACTGAAATACTGCTTTCATCTGTTACTGCTGTAAGAAAAATATTGCAGAAAGAAAAGCTCCAAATACAAAAAAGAAAAATGTCATATTTATAAATTAACTGGATATTTAGCATAGATTTGTCATAATAAGAAAAAGATATTAAAATCAACTTATATTCAGACTATACATGGAAAAAAGGGACTGTAAAAATAAATAATAATATTCTTAAGCAAATAAATTTTTTTGGATGTTATTTTCTGTGAATAAAAAACTATTATGAAAGTGGATAGTGTAGCCAGTTTATCTTTGTTTTCACAGAAAGATTGGTCAAAAATTAGTTTTAAAATGTCACTTGAGAATACAATTGTGATAACTGTAGATATAAGTGGAAATAAAATAGACACATTAAATATACCTGTTAAAGTCAATTCTAAAGTTAAATTACTACCACTGTATATATTGTTAAAAGATTATACTAGATAGAAAATAGTTTAAACTGTTATCAATTTAAATGAATTTTATCAAGCATGTGCAATTAAAATTAGAGATCCATAGCAGGTACCCATAATTGTTCAATTCAGGATCAGCTGAATTAAAACATCAGGTTGATGTTGGGACTCATCATAATAAGTCAACCTCATAAAGTTCCATTTGCTTTGACAGCCAGGGTTAAGGTAAAGCTGATTATGGGCTTCAGAAGTTGTAGATATAATGAAGCCAGACAGAAGCATTTATCTACATGGAGATTACCCCGTTTTACTTGACAGATGTATTAACAAAGAATCTTTACTCCATTCCAGTTATGGATCAAGTATTACGATCACCGCAGAAGGTGTCAATCATTGCAAAGATCAATTTAAGTCTGTCTTTTACCAAATCCCTGTAACAGACAGAACAGCCAAATTGTTTAATATTAGAACACACGTGCAATTATTCAAATACAAGAAAACACCATATGGGATTAGGATTGTACAATAACATATTTCAAGCCAAGATGGATAGCTTATTATAAGTAATGGAAGAAGTTATTCCTTTTTTGGGCAATATTTAAATTATTGACAAAACAGGTATTAGAGATACATACTCGGAGTTTGTTTAATCACAACAAAATTGGAATTAAAGACTATCTCTGAAATAAACACTTTTGGACACAATAAATCTCCAGAGAAAATATCCCAACTCGCAAAAAGTCAATCTGATATAAAATGCCTCAAGACCTAGAAATGTCAAAGACTTGCAAGCATTTTTATGGACTTACAGGCATTTTTAGGTTTGCTCAATTTTTTTTTTAAATTTTTTTCAAGAAAGGTTGCATATAGTAACACCATTGTAGGAGTTACTGATAAAATAATATAAATAAACCAAAGAGCATAGTATATCCTTCCAGAAATTTTAAAAAAAATGTTAACTTCTAGGCAACTCTGTGTACATTATCACAGTGATCAGGAGATGATAATAACTAATAATTTAGAATATAGAGTAGGAGACATCATTTCATACCACTTCTGTATAAGTGAATGTCCAATAATGTATGCTTCTAAAACATTGACAATAGCTGAAACAACTACATTCAACTTGACAAGAAATCCTTGGTTATAGTTTCACTATCAAAAAGTTTCATCAATATGTGTACAGATTTAAATTTCAGATTTCCATGGCTCATCATCCATTTATTAATAATAAGACTCCTGAATATGTTACCAGCATCTGGTTTGTTGGATAAATTTATCACCTTTTGACTATGAATTAATTTAAAGCCAGATAAAGAAATTGGCCATGTACATGCTCTATCACATATACTGGGCAGATGCAAGTCTCAGAAAAGCCTTTCAGAGATTAATTACATAGACTCTATAAATTATTAAATAGTTCACTGGATGTAAATTGGACTAAAAATAACCCTGGTTATAAAACTCTAGAGTAAAGTAAGGATAATTAAAAAGTATATCTAATTATGTAACAAGACCTACATGAAATGTAAATGAAAGTTTGTCAAAATATAATGGTTGCCTACTACATATGTACAACTAACCACTTTACCTATACCATCAGAAAAACAAAAGCAAGTGCTTAGATTATTACATGAAGAACACATAGGTGTAGTCTGGATAAAAGCATTAGCAAGATTACATGGAACTTAAATGAGATCCAGAAAATTGAGCAGATAATAAAAAAATTCTCAGAATTGTCAATCTACTCCTAATCTGCATCCAAAAAAATTGGGATCCTCATTTAGGTCTATGCAGCTATGGCAAAGATTACACATGCTCTATGCCAGACCCTTGAATGCCCATATCTTTTTAACTGTTATAAGCAAGTATTTCAAACAAATAGAGTATAAACTCATAAAAAATACCAGTGCAAAATATGAGTGTTAAAGGTCAGGGATATCCTGAAACTGCTATGACTAATAATGGAACCAGTTTTGTGTACAACTTATTTCAACACTATCATACCACCCTAAATAAAATAGTCTAGCTGATAAAATTGTACTATAGCTTAATTTGACATTGAATAAAGTGATATTGAAGAAAATAAAGGAAATCTTAGTAGATGTAATGCTTTTCAAAATTTTACATCTTGTACACCAACAAGAATACAATGATAGACATGTTAATGTGTCAAAATTTCACATGCATATTTCAAAATTATTACTAACTTAATAATATAATTGGTAATTGGAGAAAACTTTTTAAATAACAAAATTTAAAAGTCCAGTGAATTAATTCGGATACAAAATACCGAAAGAAAAGAAAGGTTTCTGGAAGTGATATTACAAGTATTGTCTAGACAAATCAGACTAATTTAATTGAAAAATGGGAAGAAATTAAAGAGCCACATAAATCATTTACAATCTTTCCAGTGTGGTGTCAGAATCAAATAGTCATAAAATGGAAAATTCTTATGCTAAAAAAAGACCAGCTGACACACTCAGTGACACAGAATAAGGAAATTCTCATTGATAGTTATATAAACAAGATAGAAATAAAATCCAGGTTAGTGACCAAGTTAATGTACCTGGGGAGGATGTTATATCTCCAGAACTACAGGAAGAATAAAGATGCCTACCACTAACAAAACTGGCTTGAGTACATTAGAAGAGTTTATGGTTTGAATACTATTGTTTATAGGATATTTAAACACAGAATTTCAAGCTCCCTTAAGCTATCCACTCTATCTCTTACAACTGATATCCATAACAACACACATGAAAAAAGGTAAATGATCAAGATATGTATTTTGTGTTGAACCAACACTCATCATATAGTCCAGATCATCATCTTCCACACTCATATATATAATCAGTGCTTGGTTTTTATTAAGATGGCAAATCTTCAAATTTAAATGGACATGCTTCACTCAACTCCACTCTCCAGCTCTTCAGTTTGAAAGTCTGGATTCAAATTCCTATAATTACATTTAAACTCTAAGTATATGAATTGGGCTTGTATTTCAAATAATACTATTGTTTGTAAATTAACAGCATAATTTCTACAGAGAGGGGAAGGATAAAATGTTTCTGTGAGAATATGTATATACTTAAGAATAAAGCTTATTAAATTATTATAATTAGGTGCAGATGTCACTTGAAAATAAATTTCTCTTCACTACTATTGTATTCTAGAAAATTTGCATATGACTGCAGATTTTCTTGAATATATTAAAAGGTAAAATATGCCAATGAGGTTAGATTATGCAAGAATAGACTAATTTAAACACTGAAATGATGTAATATATGTCAGAAAATGTAATATATAGTTGTCAGCATTGTATTAAAATATTATTATAGCTGTATATGTGCAAAAAGTCCTAGTTAATGGCAACAAACATAGACAAGATCTATATAGAGTAGTGTGCATGTGAAATAGTTAATTCGGATAAACTGCCAATTGTTATGAATTTTAGAGATTATAAAATAATTTTTAATTGCAGTTAATTCTTTTATTTGTTTATTTATACGTATTAATTTCGCAAGTGAATAAACTTGTTTGGTTTAGAATGACTTGTAGCACATAATTTATTAATGCTATCAGGTTGGTAATGCAAGAATACCACCAAAGTGGCAGATATAATAAAGTGATACATAAAGTAAAAGAGAAAGCTCAATGGAACATTGAATAAGGTTTCAACCATTTACAAATTTAAATGACTTTCATAATTTTACCTAAAATTCCAGCAGAATAAGAGTGTGGCATTCAACAGTTTTGCATAGAGCTTCATAATTACAATTTAAATATTCTTTTAATACACATATATTGTCTAGAGTTCTCATATATACTAAATTTATAATTTATATTTATAATGCAGAATCCTGTGGTTTTTTTCTAAATTAATTTTCTCACTACCAGATTCCCACTTATCAAAACAGTTAAATTAGTTGTGATCAATTTCCATAACTGAAAAATTGCTTTTGTCATGTTTCTGCTTAGTATCAGTGGTAGTTATTTCTTGAGTTGGGATTCAGATGATTAGATTCTGGGAAGACCATTTGTAATGAAGCCAGTTCTATACTTAGGACAGATTTAAAAAAACTAACTTGCCATTAAGCAAGCTAATCAGTGAATGAGGAAGTTTTAAATGCCTCCCATTTTACTCTGATGACATTGATGACCAGCATGATAAAACTATAAGAAAGAATGAACAATGGAGAATGTGATTTGTTTGAACTTATTTATATGAATCCTTATCACGTGGAATTCTAATTGTTAAGAAAAGTCAGCATAACAAATTTCTATTTTGGAAAAATCACATATTCAAAACAAAGAAATCATATGCTAAAATAAAACTCAAGAATCCACATCAGATAACAGTAATTTAAAGAATAATTATTTTTTCTTGATAACCAATATCAAATTGTGCTAATGTTTATTTTATTTTAAAATAAATCTAAATTAAATTCTATAGTTACTTTCTATAGTTTTTTACTTGGAGTTTATTAATTGATTAAAACATTTTTAAATATTTTTTTTTAATAAAGGATTAAACTCTTTCTTTAAAATATATATTTACTCTCTTCAAAAAGACAAAAACTATTTACTTGAGATAAATATAGAGGATTTGAACTCAGACTTTTAAGCCTTTTCACTATCCACATTATCTCATACTACTGATACACATGATCACACACATGCAGAAAAAATAAATAATCACCAATATATGTGTTTCATGTCAAACCAGCACTCATAAGTTGGTCCAGATTATCATCTCCCA
This sequence comes from Epiperipatus broadwayi, assembly GCA_028023455.1. Taxonomy (NCBI): domain Eukaryota; kingdom Metazoa; phylum Onychophora; class Udeonychophora; order Euonychophora; family Peripatidae; genus Epiperipatus; species Epiperipatus broadwayi. The sequence continues at coordinate 8,469,011 of JAQFVV010012394.1, read as the reverse complement.
CACATATACATGTATTGTACGGGTCGAAAATGTATGTCCATCCAACAAGACTTAAAATCTAAGCAAAAGTACCCCAAATCCAATCATGCCCGAGATGCACAGGTCAGGAGCAATCATGAATTCTAACCTATTTGCCCATTCCCCAAATCTATAACACTACGGACAACACTCTATGGTGATACTACATAAATTAATTATTTCCGAGCCCGGTGCTACATTGTTTTGCATGAGAACTCAGCTGATGATGATGGGAGATTGAGTGAACCCAAGATATAAGTTAAAAATATACATAAATATAAATATTAATAAGGAGATTCGAACAACTGGATTAAGTTTAAAAACATAACTATTTATTTTAACAAAAATTCAAGATTTTATATACGTATACTCAATTTCACGCTTTTAAAACTTTATTTTCATTACAAACATTTAAAAAAAATTGGTACAATTATTTTTATTTAGACAGATATGAATTTAGTGTGGCAGTTACAATACTGAACTAAAATAGGTTTTATTTAATATTAAAAAAAGGGGATTTGGGTGGTTGGTGTACTTTATATATTTAGAAACACTTGTAAACTTATAATAATAAGAGTTTCGATGATTATAGGACTTGAATATAATGCCCTTGGCATTGGATACATATTTTCATTTATAGATTTTATTTACAACAGTAAAATGAGGATACATTGTGATCAAAATATACTTAAAATCATTTATTTATTTTACATTTTCGACATTTCAAAATAGAATATAGCGAAACTATAATTGCGGGAACGGCTTATTCAATAAAGGGGAGGGCAGCTTCATGAGAGGTTGGATTTAAACTCCAACGGAAAATATTACAAAGAAAAAAAAAGTTTCATTATCACATATCATTACGGTTTATTTTGTCAAACAGGCTAAAAGAAAAACAAATTATAAGAAATTGCGGTGTTAGCATAATGGCCGAATATCTGCGGATCCAATATTTGGAGGTGCTTTATCATAATAATATAGAAGAAAACAGTCTAGCCGACTTGCCACCCCACCTTTTGTGGAATCGTCTGACAAAAGGTTCTCGGATGGAGATACAATGGGCCGAACTTTTCTGGAATTATTCCATACATTGCTCTCGTTATGCGAGTATATATAGATATGGTCTAGGGACATTCATCGCCCTGTTTATGACCTGAAACGAAGAAGAGACGACTCGGGCATTACGTTGCACATCTCTAGATAAAGCTTAGTAATATAAAGAGTGGCCTATGCTAACAATGCTTTTATAAGAATATGAAATCATTCAGTTTAAATATTAGCATAAAACCTTAAATAGTTTAACAAATACGTAATGATATGTTAAGATAATGACCTATGTGAGATCAAGTCATTTATCAAAAGTTAAATCTATTAATAAAGAAGCGTGCATTTCTCCCCATTCAAGCTTGAATCAATACTATTTTGTTTAAATATATAAAATAAAATAAAATTCATGCACTTAAAAGTGTGAACAACAAAATAGAATTTGTTCACCAGCCTTTTTGGTGATGATGATGAATAAAGAAATTAATAAAACTAATGGACACCAAAATCCACTCCAGATTGAAAAATATTTATACATTTTGTATAATTTTACGGTATAATATTTTAAATGAAAAAAAAAACAACATATATTCATTTTACAAGAAAAACTCAGACTTATGAACTATTTAGAAATAAATAAATAACTCATCCCCCCCCTCCCTTTCTAAGTTCGTAAAACTGGGTTTGATTTGCATTTAAAAATAAAAGTTTAGTGAAAAATATAAAAATATTTAAAAAATTAACTGTGATAAAACACAGTTGCTGAAGCTTTAAACATAAAATTATAACAATAAAGCTAAGCGCTCCGGGGGGGGGGGGGGACTTAAGCCTCCATAATCATAGCTCAATACAAAATAAATACAAAATATAAATACTTATTCACAAGCAAAATGCGTATCTAAAATAAGATGTAAACTAAATCTAAATAAATAAATAAAATACAATATAAATAAATAAATATTATAACGTCCATATTTATTTATTTAGATTTAGTTTACATCTTATTTTAGATACGTATTTTGCTTGTGAATAAGTATTTATATTTTGTATTTAGCTATGATTATGGAGGCTTAAGTCCCCCGAAAGCGCTCAGCTTTATTGTTATAATTTTATGTTTAAAGCTTCAGCAACTGTGTTTTATCACAGTTAATTTTTTAATTTGTTGATTTTTGTTGAAGTATATACATACATTCTTTTCATTATGGATTTTATAAAAATATTTAAAATAAATTATAACCGCATTAAATTATAGAAGAAAGTAAGAAGCTGAGTTGGATGAAATATTTTACAATAATTTTAGTTAGGGTTCTAAAGAATCGATACCAAAGAAATAATTATTAGTTTTAACTTACTCGCCAATGAGCAAGTTAAAGATAAATATACAGAAAACATTAATTTAAAGAGAGTTTACAAGTTATAATTTAGGTAATATGATTATAATGACTTTGGGCTGGTTACCTCAGCATTCTATGGAATACAGACAAATTTTCTGTGACAGGCAGCATTCTTTGACATGTCTCTTGGCCTCGGCGGTTCTTGGATGGCACCAGAACACTTGAATGGTAGTAGCTACATCATGCATGGCGAAGAGTGGAGCTGAAAATGGAGGGGAAGGCGGCTGAAGCCCCTCAAAAATTACACAGACATGAAGTCGGTTAAAGACTATTGACCTAACTCTCTCTGGCACAATAGATTTTTAGGCCCTATTTATACAAAACTTTGAGGTGTTCAAAGAATGTTTTTTAATTAAACTTCTTATCTTTAATTTACAGAAATGTTTTAACTATTGTTAGTGAAGATGCAATCACTAGATAACTATCCAGAACTAAATCCAATCTATTTCTAGATTAGAAATAGATTTGATAAAAATGTTAATCATTAACTAAAATCAATTAGCTTTGTTTTAAATTTTACTTTAATTTAAAAATTCCTTTTTTATTATGAAACAAAGTAATGTCCCCACCCCTTTAATTACTCTTGGACAGTCATCTTCCATCTTGAATATTTGTATACTTATATGAAGAAAATAATTATAACATAAATAACAAATAGTTAAGAAAAAATACAAAATTATTTAAAAGATTTGCTTGTGCTTTTATATATATAAAAGCTCCATTAATATATGTATATATCTGAGTCGCATCCATAAAAGTCAGTGTTTAAAATTAAAGAAAATTTTTATTTGAGATTTATATTTATAAACTTTTATAGACGCTTCTCAGAAATATACATATAGTTTATATACATGTGACGAAAAAAACAGTGGGTTAAGTTGTAGACCAGTGGAGCTCGATCTTGGGCTAAGATCGACTGCTACAATATATATATAATCAGTGCTCAGTTTATATTAATATAGCAACTTTTTACACTTTAATGGACAGGTTTCAACACACTCCAACCTCCAACTCTCCAGCCATCCATCCCATTGAAAATCTGATAATCTAAATTTTACTTTTTAAATACATTTAGCTGATAATAATTCAGTTTCATGAATCTATCCCTGATCAGCTTCTAAGATCTTTCATCAACTACACTAATGAAAAATCAATTGTTCTGGCAGTTACAAACAGAAACAAAGATCTTTTTAGATTTCCTGTTGATCATTTTTGCCAAGAAATTACTGAAAAAAAATTATGGTCTCATATTTATCAATTGCTAAATCACCCAAATAATAGGTATATTATAATTCAATGTCATAATATTCTACAGAAAAGCATTTTACTAAATTCTCTTAAAATCATTAACAACAAAATGTAAACATGAACAGGCTAGTAATCTTATCAGACCATATAAGAAACTGTTATTTGAATTTCGGGCAACATGATCTCCAAAAATTATTAAAACCTTATGGTTCAATTTCAGAGTTCAAATATATATTGGAAAAAAGGGCAAATACTGAAGTCATTACAAACTCAACTCTGCTCTATTTAAATTATCACTGATTAAAGGTGTGTCTCCTACTTCAATTCCTACAATTCATTGTGCAGAGTCAGCTCCTCTTATAATTTCATTTCGGGGTATTCCCCCACAGTGTTTCCTATGCCGTCTAAGAACACATCTCATAAAAGACTGCCCTGCTAGAATTTGCATTAAATGCAAGGAAAGAAACAGCAAATTCCATAACTGTGATAGGTCTTCAAATCAAAATATACTTGCTACATTATAATCACCTTCAGAATTATTCATACAGCCTCAAGCTCATGAAGTTCTGATGCCTATATTTCCTGTAAAGAACCATATTGTAGAAGAACAAAGTCACGAAGTTCTGATGCCTGTACTTCCTGTAAAGAACCATATTGTAGAAGAACAATCTGACATGCAAATGATTATAGATAACAAGTCACACTTAATGGACTCTGATTTGGATGGAATTATGACAACAAATTATTCTTATACTCGTCAAAAATCCAAAAGAAAGGCAAGAGGAGGTAATAGGAATTTTATTGAAAAATCACATTCAATGACTTCTGAGGATTTGTCAGACTCAAATAAAAGTTCTTCTGGAAATGAATTGTGCAAAACAAATGTCAAGAGCAAAAAACTTAAAGCTGATAATCTGAAATAAACATTAATTAAATCTCAGATGTCTGACATCACTTTTAAAGGGAATTCAAACATGAACAAGATTTCTACAAAAAAAGTCACTCCTCAAAAACTTTATGAATATTGAACATAATATTAATATTACAGATAACCTTGATAAAAAACATGATAAGATTGAAGAATCGTCACTCATACTCTAAATGGTTTTTTTTTTAAATATACAAAATATCTAGAACTCAAGCTAATTCTTTAAACTTTTTTTTCTTTATATATATTGAATGAAATTAAAAATATCTGGCTTAAATGTCCGTGGGCTTAACTCTGATAAAAGAGTTGATGCTTTTGCTCACTGGACAAAGAAGTTTTTGCCCCCTTTTAGTTTGTTTGGGAGAGACAAAATTACATATTAATTCAAATCAAAAGATAATTGACAAATTGCACAGATTAGGCTACTTTCATTATTCTACATCTAATAGCCCATCAGCTGGGGTTGCTCTTCTTATTCCTTTCCAATCTCTGATACAAAATTTCAGAATTAGCTTTTTAAACTCTAATTTAATCTTTATAACCATTTGTACAAACTCTTTCAAATTCAATGTAGTTTTTCTCTACTTAAACAAAGATATTGGGCTCATTCATAATCAAATACATCTCATTAATTTAGGACTTCATCTCAAATCCTTTTCCTACAATTCTTCTTGGATACTTCAACTCTACTTATGACTGATTCAATCCAAAATTGTTATACCTTCTAAACTCTCAGTTCATGTGTGCACAGGGTTTTTTCCCACATGATGCATGTTCATTTTATACAAAGAAATTTTCTTCTCTTATAGACCTATTATATTACTCTCCGGAACTGCACTTCTTCATCAATCCATCTTTACAACCATTACCTTTCTCTGATCATCATGCTATTATGCTTGATCTGACATTAGACTTACCCAGTCAAACCTATGTACACTTTAAATCTACAATAAGAATTTTGCTAAAATCTGCTACACCAGAGGCGATTATCTCTGAAGCTTATATTTTTTTCAAGAAAATAGACATCCTAGCTCTTCCACCAGCTGAATCTTGGTTTGCTTTTATAAATATTCTTAGTTCTTTGATTTCTCATTACACCAAAAAGAATAAAGGGCCGATTGGGTTATTTAAGAAAGCAGATAGCTTAATTACAACATTGAAAGATATACCTCCAACACCAGCATCTGTACAGGTTATTATTGACCTGAAGCAACAATATGTAGAGATGCACCAAATCCTAATAGACTATCTGGCTACTAAAAAGGCAAGGCTTTACCTCTTTAAACCTCACAACTTTTCAAGGGGATATATAAGGTGGGCTATGGGTTTTCAAAGTAAGTCTAAAATTCCATCAGCAATCACAGTGAATAATATAATTTTCTCGGGTGATAGCATTATTTTACAAATTTTAAATCATTATAAATGCAAGCTAGTAGATGTTTCACAGAATTTGGTGCTTGATACATCTATATATTCTTGTGAGACAATTCATGGTATAAGTAATGATGATATTAGAGCTAAACTCTTATCCATACCTGATAGAATACACCCTGGAATCCATGGAATACCAACATTCATGTTCAAACATCTTGAAGCCTTCACAGTACCAATAGTGAGTAGAATGATTGATCTACTTGCCTCAGGTCCCCTTACAATTGATCAACTCTATCCCATTGTGATGGTCCCATTTCTTAAGAGTGCTATTATCCCATCGCCTCTGGAGAACCTTAGACCAATCTCGATGACTCCATTGATTATTAAACTGATTGAAGCAATTATCAAAGATAAAATTCAAAATCTCATTCTGCCTTTTATCTCTAGTTTTTAATTTGCAAAGAAAGGTAGTTCCACAGCTGAGGCACTCTGCCTATTCAGGTTAATTACGGATTATACAAGAAAAAATAAAAAGTCAAAGCCAATAGTTGTCCAACTTGACATTTCAGCTGCTTTTGACTCAGTCAGAATTCCTCAACTAATACATCTTCCATTGCGATGGTCCCATTTCTTAAGAGTGCTATTATCCCATCGCCTCTGGAGAACCTTAGACCAATCTCGATGACTCCATTGATTATTAAACTGATTGAAGCAATTATCAAAGATAAAATTCAAAATCTCATTCTGCCTTTTATCTCTAGTTTTCAATTTGCAAAGAAAGGTAGTTCCACAGCTGAGGCACTCTGCCTATTCAGGTTAATTATGGATTATACAAGAAAAAATAAAAAGTCAAAGCCAATAGTTGTCCAACTTAATATTTCAGCTGCTTTCAACTCAGTCAGAATTCCTCAACTAATACATCTTCTAAGTGGTCTGAACATTCCCACAGGTATAATGAGCATCATTACTAACCTTCTATTAAACAGACATATTGCAATTTCATTAAATGGAAAAATTTCAAACTCATTCACACCTACCAAGTCGATTCCACAGGGTTCTCCTCTTAGTCCCTTACTCTTCATTCTATATATAAATCTATTCCTTAAATCTTTAGAGATGAATCTTCCTGGATTGTACATTCCTGGTATCAATAAATCCATTCAGCACATATCCTACATGGATGATGTGGCAGTGTTCTTACCATCAAAAAATTCATACCGAAACTAATTCAAATTATGGACAATTTCACCATAGAGTCAGGTCTTGTGTTTAACCTTAGAAAATCTGCTGTATGGAGATGTTCATCTGGGAAATCCATTCTATCCCTTTTCACAGCTATGCCACAAAAATTTTTGGGCTTACCAATGAGTCTCTCTCATGCAGCAATGAGGAAATTAATACAAGACACTATCATGAATTCTTCAAGAAAAATAATTGATTCACTTTCAAAAGTTTATACATCATTATTTGCAAAAGCAGCCCTACTCAACATGTTACTGTTCCCCAGAATTGCTTATTACATGCCGTTCATTAAATTCTCATCAAAATTTATCCAGAATATAAACTCTCTTTGCTCTAGATTAATGTGGAAGGGTAAAACTGTTGCTATTAGCTTAAGAAGAGTGCAGAGACCAACAAGACTTAATGGCTTGTCACTGCATTCACTTCATGTTCTTTGTCTACAGAAATCAAATAACCTCATTACAAGACTTAATGGGATTTTTCCTGATGACTCACCTTTTCTATCTATTCATCCTACAGATACTCCACCTCCAATTAATGATGGTTGGCTGACACAAGTCTTAATTGACATTGCAAAAATTCTCACACCTTTAACTCAAATAAAACCAACGAAACTTCGTTATTGGGATGCCTATCTTCTTTTTTTTTCAACAATTATCCCAGATCATAGCATTCTCACCTGTACAAACTTTGACATTATAAAGAAATATAAAAGATGTAATCTAGAGCCAAAATATTTGGACTTTCTTCTAAAGCTAAATCTCAATACCCTTCCAACAAGCCACTTTCTTGTGATGTATAGAGGTTTTTCATCTTTGGACCCTGTTTGCTCAATCTGCCATAGGGAGGATGATACCATATTCCATGTTTTCAACGATTGTTCCTCTCTTCAGGGTTGTAGAATATTGATTAATAAAATTTATACACCAAAGCATCCAATTATCAACACACTCATAAAAGGTTTTGCTTATGGGGATTTTGCAATTATAAGAAGTGCAACTTTCATCACTTTCTGTCTATGGTTTGTCAGATGCTTCCTAATCTTCAAGTCTGTTATACCTGATCCAACATTAATTTTTTTACAAAAATTAAAAGATATCAAAGAAAGAGATTTGAAGTTAGCTCCTCACTTAATAGCAAATTTCACATGGAATCTTATTAATATTGGACATTAAGTAATTTAATGGTTTATAAATGTATTGCCAAATTTAATGTTATTTTATAATTTTTTTCTTTATTGTAAACATATTTGAATAAACATGTTTTTGATACTAATAATTGAACACAGATTATTACATAAGCATAATATTTTACACTAACTACATGCTATTATTAATAGTTAAACAAATTAGAAAAGTTTAAATAAATTTGAATTTCTCCAAGCAACACTTAATAATATTATATAATGGAAATAGATTAACATGTGACCATAAGTCTCATTTAAACGTTCATTTAAATTTAATGCCTGAGGCAATTAATTCATCAATTGTCTTTTGAAACTAGCCCTGGGTACATGCTATAATCATATTTAATAGCATAAATATATGGCAAAAAATTATTTGTAATAACATAATAACCACAGTTTTTTATTTCCTCCCGAGACATTTAAAGCATTGCTATTTTTAGGGTAATACGTGTCATATGATGAGATAATATGCATGACACTTCAAAACATCATGAAAAGAATATAAAATTTTCTGTTGTAATATAAATTATGCACACTTCTTATAAGCTAATTAATTTATTTCCTCCTAATTATACATTTTCCCTTTATTTATGTTGTAATTTCCACTACCAGGAAATGATGGATTTATTGGATATCTTAAAAAAAAGCAGGGGAAGAAATTGAAAAATAATTGGCAACGTTATAAACTAACTGTCTACATGATAAAGATGTATCAGATGATTAGAAAAATGCAGTATTAATATTAACATTTAAAAAGGGTGATGAAGATATTAAAAATTATAAACCTGTCAGTAAACTTTGGATTTTAATTAAACAAAAGTGCAAGGTGGATTTAAAAATGGTTTTAGTATAGTGAATTGTATCCAAGTATTGAGAAAAGTTATAGAAAGAACCAATAAATATAGGATGCCATTATACTTTCAATTTGTATATTACAAAAAGGCAATTGATCCTATATGCATTTCTTTAGTGATTAAAGCATTGGATCATCAAGGTATAGACCCAGGATATTGTCATATTTTGAAGAATACTTATAAAAATGCAATGGCAACAATTAGATTATATAATGATACTAAAATATTAGTATTTATAGAATATATAACAGAGTGACTCCATATCTTTAAACTTTTTACATCAGATTTGCAAAATGTATTATGTGAATTAAAATGGGAAGCTAAAAGAGTAATCATAAATGGAAATTATGTAAGCTATCTTGAATTGCAGTTGATGTAGTTGTTTTTGTAAATAATGCTTTAAAGCTTTAGGAAATGTATTATGAGAAGAAAGTATGAAGGTAGGACTAAAGGTAAATATTAGAATGTCTAAAGTAATGTTCAATGAATTTCCTTGAAAGGGAGTAAAAATTGATAATGATGAGTTAGATGAAGTTAACAACCTTAGTCAAATAATTACTACAGATGGAAACACAATGAATAAAATTAATCACAGAATTAAACTTGGTTGGAGTGCTTTTGGAGGAAATAACTTAATATTCAAAGAAAATATGCCTATGTGTTTGAAAAATATTTTTAATAAATGTGTTTTATCAGTTTCCATTTATGGATCTGAGATTTGGACTCTTAAGACCATTCAACAATGTATGGAAAATATATTAAGATTAACAAAAAGAGATCAATGGATGAAAGAACAAACAGGTGTTACTGACATCATTAAAAGAATTGAGACTAAAGGTGAAATTGGGATTGACTTATTATCAGAAGAGATAATAGATGGGCAGTTGAAATTTTAAACTGAATTCTAGGGGATTGTAAATGATCTAGAAAAAGACCATATGAGATGGATAAAATAAGAGGGTGTTCTGAGGTGGTATAAAGAAGAGAGGCTAGAGATTAAAGAAAATGGATTGAACATAAAAAACCTTCATTCCTTGGTTATCAATAATGGTTGAAAATAATTATGATGATGACAAAATCTCAGTAGCATAAATCAATCACAATGTATAAGTTGTGATGCATTATCATCCAATATAAAATGCTTTGATGTTTGTTTCTCCCTTGGCTTTCATTTTAATTTATAATTTAACTTTTTTTTTACAAATTGCAGGTTTCATTTTCCCCAATACTAAAATCTTAAACGTTTAAGCATTAATATGATATAAATTAAACTTTTGTATTTGATATGTGAATTTTTCAGCATTAAGAGCAACTCTAAAAATTCTAATTTATTAATGGCAGAATACAAAAATGACAGCCTTTACAGTCCATCATTTTCATTAGTAGTTTTTTTTTTTAATTTGTTGCTTTAACAATGTTTTTTTAAAGATTTAATGCAAATTAAACAAAAGATTTTAATATTATATAAATAAAGGTTTAACATTTTTCTAGCCTGCAAGATCCTTATTAGTTGTTACACTTGATATGTAAATTTGATAGCATTAAGATGATTTATTAATGGCAAAACAGTTTTTAATTGGTTGTGAACTTGACATATGATAGCCTTGCAGATGGACAAACATACATTCACCATTCAGACAACAGATAAAATAGGGATTTTATATATTATCATGACATTCATTACTGTCATAAACATATTTATGTAAATGTAACTATCAATGCTTTTTATATTTCATGTGAGGTTTACATATCCACACACAGTTTGTTTTTTTCCATTTATATAAATTCCTTTGTCAAAACATCTTATGACACTGTTGTTCAAGATTTCTTTATTCTTTATATGCAATATCAATATTACCTATTTACACTCATAATAGCAATATCAACTGCATATTGATATATTAGTCTTTTATTATTAATATTTCTTAGGCCATTTATAAAAATTAGAAAAAAAAAGGAACTATGTACAGAACTTTGAGCAATTCCACATAATTTTTTTGCACATTATTCGATACAGTACACATATCTTTTTACAAAATTTTTTTGCATGATTTTGAAATAACACTAGTTTTAAAAATGTCTCTTACTGCATGAGTTGTTTTAAAATAAGACAATTGGTAAAAAAAAAAATGGTACTTTGGAATTAGAGCTATTGTGACTTATAATTGGAATGAAGAAATGAACATTATTGTCTGGAAGGATTAAAAAATATCTTACAGTCTCAAACTAAGTCTTAGATTGCCTTAAGTTGTTATTAAACTTTTCTATTCTAAATAATTTTATGTATGTAATATAAAATGATTTATTTTCTTTTTCAGAAGATTGTAAATGATTTTAATTCAGTATTTATTTGCAGATTTGTTTCTGAGGTCGAGTTCATCACTATTACTGAAGCAGTCGGATCTGAGTTCGATCCTAGCTTCATGTTATTTACCCTAATACTAACCTTAAATTTCCGATGCAATGGGGTTTTATACTTTCAATCCACGCTAATTTCCATAATGAATAACTTGTTTCAAATACGTAGTAAAATTAATTAGTTTAGTTTAAATTGGATCAATTCTCTAAATAAATTCATGATAAAATGTTCATGAATTTACATATATTAAATTGCCTGGATTGTGCGTATATATGTTTGTAAATATTAAATATATATAATTGTTCGAAAGTTTCATTGCGTCGGGAATACTTGTTTTTTTTTACTTTTAAATAATTTGTAAAGTTTTGCGATTAAAAGCTACATTCCTTCCAAAGGCTTTCAAATTCTCAAAAACAACAGTAAAGTTTTATTAATAAAAAAAAAAGATAAGAATTCAATTTTTAATTAAAATCATTTCAGACTTTAAGAATTCATTTTCTAATTAGGAAAGGAATTCAAAAATTAGTTTGAAAGCCTTATCGAAGGAATGTTTCTGAAAACAACTAATTATAAAAAAAAAAAACCAGATTGATAATAAAATGAGCGCTAGCCGGAGGCATCAGTGAACAGTAGATATATAGCCCTGAAAAGTAAAGAAAAAGGACTAGTTTTGGTTGTAGAGTAGTGCAGTGAACTCTGTGTGTATAAAAATTGTATTTCATCATGATAGAGGGCTAGAACATCAGGGATCTGGCTACGGTTCCTAAAGTCCCGAGGAATCTTCACTGGAGCTGCTGAACCATTTTCCGGATCGATCATTCTGCTAAAATAATGAAAGCTACTAAAATACTGTTCCAGTAGTCAACCAATGATGCCTACGTTTTCAACAACTTGGAGGAGTAACTTAAGGACAAGCACGGAAGGGTAATATATTTCTATAATGAACGTTAAACTTTCTGGCCAGTTCGAACTTTATTTTACTCTCCTCCTATTTAAGAGCTCTTTATTCTTTAATGTAACAATTTTTATAAAACCTTTTATTCATGCTACTGTAAATCTATCTCGTAATTCTTTAAATCTCTAGTCTTTAAACTTTTTCTTTTCTTACTTGGCGGTTCATTTAATATATATATTTGTGTGCTTTATTAATGTCGTATTTAAAATTATATGCCAATAATTTTTCGACTCGATGAGCTCCTTGGTTCTATTTGCCTCACGCAAATAATATAATATAAATTTTAAATAGTTATTCTCGCCCATTAGAACTAAATTTATAAGTTCTATTAATCATCGAGTCGAAAGAAAATATTATACGTTTACTATTTTTATAATTAGCTAATAATAAATTATTTGCTCCGTTTTTCACCTATGTCCCCAGCTCCTAAGTTACAAGTGTTTATATACTCACGTAATGTTAAAATGTTATTTCTTGCTTCACTAATATTGATTTATTTATCCATATATATATATTTAAAATGTTTTTGCAAAAGGGTCGATAAAGGGTTAAATGTATTTTAATTCCACTTTTGTTATTTTATATTAATATTCAGGAAGGGCACGATATTAGGGCATAATTAATATAGTTTATAAATGTTTTAAAATAGTTCGATAAAAGCTCGTTTGACTTTAATTAATTGGTCAAGTCATCACGTAGAGCATTCTACATGGGTTTTATTTTTCAACGATGACTATCAAGTCATCATCATCAAATGTTGCTGACGTAGGGCCATCTTCCGCTCCGTTAGGCTGGTCGGTGATCATATTCTCTTATTTAAATTTCTCGAGGAAGAAAGTACTTCCGTTCCGATTCATTAGTCAAAGGGCGTAAGACTTGCCAAATGCAAGCCGCCATAGGACTTCGATCATCGACTAGCGATCATCTTTCAATTTTTACTCTCTGCCTTGTAATTCGTCAGTACCATTGCATCTTTGTTCCGGTAAAACCCGCTCCGTGCTCGTAATTCGTGATGAAGTGATTTAAATTAAAGTCGAACCAATTCTCAAATATATTTAGTTTAAATCAGTTTTCAAATCAAGATTAAAGTTATGCCTTAAAATACGTTTTGCTCTTCATGAATAGATTTCCGAATGTGAAAATAAATCTCACATTCCACCGTAATAAAATTAGAACAATCATTTCCGTTCTTAATGAATACCTTTATCTGCCTTTATATTTCTCGTTGGGGGCATAGACATAGAATCCCATGTTGTGTAATACTTGTTGGCATATGATAAGGACCGCCACTCTTATTATATTTATAAATTATTTTAAAGACTAGAGGTAACTAATGCAATCTATATTTTATTGAACAAAACAAATTATTATTATTATTAAATATTTTCTAACATACTTGGTTTCTTAGTTCATCATTCTTTTTATAATTATTTAAATGTTAATACCCGCTGTCTGTGTTGGCAACCCGAACATACATATGATTCGATTTAAAAGTAGTCAAAGTTAATTGATATTCGTGTCAGTAAAAGGGTCTCTAGTCCTCACCAACCGTTGAGCTAGTTCTTGGCGCATAGCACTGTGCCGTCGATTTCTGCTATCTGAGCTGTTGAGTTGGGTTTGAATTCAGTTTTGAACCGCCTGAGTTTGAATCCGATTTGACTTGCGGTGGTGGTGGGTTTTGACCGGTACATTACATCACAAACTAAAGAAAATTGTGTTATTATCATCTAATTTTTTTTTTAAAAAAGTCTCATCTCTTTATTTTTCATTATTTTAATAATAAAAATTCCTTTTTCAGCAATATTTTTGCAAACAGGGAAATTTGTTTGGCTTTATTGTAATCTTTTGTTTTGAAAGGAAAGTAACTTTTTAGTATTGATGCTTTGTTGCAATTCGACATTGGGTTTTAAAAATAAATTCCTTGTTAATATTAATGTTAAAATATTTAATTTTGCTTAAATTTATTGATTAATTTGTTTAAGTTTAATTTATTAATTTTGCTAACAATCAATATTGCAAATTTTAGTGATAGCGATGATATTCCAATTACGTGCAAATATATGTGTTTATTGTCAAAAACTGCCTGTAAAACAAATCGTACTTTTCTGTTTCACAGGCAAACAATATGGCAGCTTATTTTTGATAAGTGTGCAGTTCTGGGGACCTACAATTTATCTTTTCAAAGGTGTTAGTTGTTAAATTAAAAAAGCACTAATAAGTTAAATAAAAATACTAAATTCTGACAAATTACATTAATAAGCATTATTTCAAATTGTTTTTTTTATATTTATAATATGGAAGTGACAATACATTCTGAATTTTAAAGTTTTCAGTAGCTTGTGTAGAAGAACCAATGAGTGCTTCATCATAAGTATTATCACTTTCAAGTTTTTTATTTTTGCAAATGAAATTTATGTTCCTATAACTCATTTTTTATTTATGTGCAATGTGTATTAAGTAAAATTCGATAGCACATAAAAATATAACATTCTAATGAAATTTTTCATATGATTTATTTAATTATTTTCATTGATTTTTTAGGTCCAGAACCAATCTTTTTATTTCCCATATATACAATGCGTTTTTTTACACAAATTTTTTTGACCCAATTTTCAGGAACCAATCTATCATGTAAAAAAAAAAGAATTAGATGTAAAACTATTATTTAAATAATTTTTGAAAAAAAGAAACTAAATAGTTTTTTTCTAATTCAATAATTTTTTAAGCTGTGAATAAGCTGTGAATTAATTGTTTATGTTTAATCGTGTCAAAAGTCTTATAAAAATCTAAGAATATATAATTAAATATATTTTATTATTTAATGCATTATTAATTTTACTTGCAAAATTCTCCAATAACACATTTTTTTATTTTTTTTATATGAATCCATATTATTTTTATTTAAAAAGTTATTTTTATTTTAAAACTTTTGATTATTTTATATATTTTTGTCTATTTTAGTAACTGAAAAAAAAATAGACATATTTCTATAGTTATTAAAATTAATTTTATAAAAGCTGGTCTTGTCTTTAGTTATGTAGGCTTTTCAATATTTAAATTATAATATCTGATAGAGTATTAATATTAATTTTTATGTCAGCCATTCTGACTTTATTTATACATGGTCTAATATTAACCCTATAATTTTATCAGTTCACATACAATAATTTTATTTAAATGTGCATAAATATTAAATGATGTTGACTATTATATACTTTTGAAATATTAATATCATAATTAATTTATTTTAGTTTGCTAATTCATTTTACAAATATAATATTAAAAGTATTTGCAAGAAGAAAATCAATATTTATATTATATTTATTTCATAAATCTTCATCAATATTACAAGTGAAGATAAATGTAGTCGAATAATGAAACGTATTAATTCAATTTGCTAAACTTTAATACATAGAAATTCATGAATCATTTTTTTATTTATCTTTTGCTAAACTTTAATACATAGAAATCCAGGAATCATTTTTTTCTTTATCTAAGCTAATATCAGATATTTCTGAAAAGTATATATAAATAATACAAAATCAGAAGACCCTTTAACATGTTAATTTTAGACACTCAATTTGTTCTTTGAAAGGCTGACATTTTCATTAAAAAAACGAATAAAAATTTTAAAAATTTATTATAAGCAAGGTTTTCTATATTCTTTTAATTGTTATCCAGGTAAAATTATGTTTCACTATTAGTCATTGTATATTTTATTTCTTTATTGACTTAAAATTAAAAGTTAACACAATACCAAGATAACATAGGTAGTTTATTTCAAGTATTTACAGATGATGTTTTAATTAATAGTGCCAAATTTATAAAATATTTTTAATGCTTAAATTGTATGTTAAAATAGTTAAATGAACATTAAATATATGTGGAAAGTCACGTGACACTCAAGTACCAAAAGTGACAAATAGAAATTTAATGCTTATGTCATATACAGTACTGTAAATAGTTCACTTAATGTATTTACGAATGCAGTTTTAATTAATAATGCCAAGTTTGTAAAATATTTTTAATTCTTAATTTTTATATTAAAAATAGTTAAATCTTTAATTGTGTGGAGATCACATGACATTCAAGCATGGAGATCACATGACATTCAAGCATAAGTAATCTTTTTAAAAACTATTAGATCTTAAGATTTTCATTCAAACCAATCTAACTAAACTTCATATTTTACCTATAACTTTAACATGACGGAAGTCACAATATTGGTGTGGAGTTCATTGTTTTTTAAGGCAGTGCAAAAAGATATTTCAAATATATATATATGTTTTGCAATGATTGGTTCAAATTTTTTATTTATATCATGACTGGTAAACTTTGACAGTATTTAGAATTTATTTAAATAAATAAATAAACAAAGGATTTTATTGTTTAGGAGATTAGAAGAACTTTTAAGTATTGGAAATACCAAAACTGTATAAGATCAAAGAAATTCACATTCTGGAATTTGACACTCTCCGGTGCTTTAAACAATGCTGGTTTTATTTTATTTTTTTATATATATTTCTTTTATAAGACAGTCATTTTACAAATAAATAATAATAACAACAACAATATATCTATCTTATAGAGAAGTATTTTTGATTACTGAGATGATAATTAATATAAACGGAGGTTATGTGAGTAAAAAGCATGTCAATTGATTTTCTATCCATATTTTTAGCATACATATACTATAGATAAGAGGTAATAAAATATAATGTACAAAAGTATGTAGACAATTATTAGTTATTTAGTAATAAATTTTTGTATAAAACAATATTGATTTCGCAAGCATCATTTGTTCAAGCATAATAAATGTAATTTAACGTGATTGCTTAACATCTTCACGCTCTCATTTCCATACACTTAAGATTTGCCCATACATAAATATTTGGGTGAAAATGATGGATGGATTTATTCCATCTTTTCTAAAAAAAACTATATCGTGTCTGGAAAAGTGAGAGTATTCATTTATAATTTTTTTTTAAAGTGCATGTGTATTGGCTTAATCGCTAATATCACTATTACAACATTTATGATTGTAATAGTTGAAAATTGTCTACATACTCTTGTTGAATGTTATATATATATACACACACTATACTTAATATAATTATAAGAGACTTAAACTTAGACTTTGAAGCTCCCTACATCTATCCAATCCATCTTATACAACTGATACACAATGTGACAACATACATGTGAAAAATATAAATGATTTCCAATATGTGTGTGTGTGTGTCATGCTGAACCAGCATTCATCAGTTGGTCTAGATCATATGCCAGCAAAAGACAAAAGAATCCCATGGCCCAAACCTGAAGGGCCCTGGCCTAGACTCCATATGGACCATGCTAGTACATGGAATGGCAAACTGCTATTAATAGTGGTGGACTCATTCTCCAAAATGGCTGGAAGTTGAACAAGAAGATATAAACAAAATAAAACTCCAAATAGGGACACAAGTACTATGCCATATGTACTATGGGTCCATAAAATGGATACCAGCAGTTGTAACTCAAATAAAGGGTCTCTACAGCAATGGTGGACTTTGGATTCAATGTCAGCATTTAAGGTAGGCCACCACACATATGATCTTTTCAGCATCCTCATCCAGACTATCCCAAGGTGCCCATAGTGCAGCAAACTGAGCACTTGGGAATGTCCAGCTGTGAGAATTACAAGTCTGGTTCCCCGGATAAGACAGCCATGTTCTGTTGAGAGATCCAATTTATGCATCCAGTAGGCTGAGGGTAACTCAACTGGATTTTTTTTGGGCCAACCCTGTTGAACCCATTTTTGTTGCTTTTGGTATCAAGGCTCATTAGTAGTCTGCCCTGTCATTGATTTGATGTTCAGTTGTAATGTTGGGTCTAGATCAATCATGTTAATTGATTGATTTGATGATGTTTCTGTCTGCCACTTCTGCAGGCAGTTGGGTTAACGCATCTACATAAGAGATATGCTTTTCCTTAATGTATTGAAGGGTAAAGTCATAACCTGATAGAAAATTGAACCACCACAGCATTCATGATGATGCATGCTGTGGAATTCCCGTTTCAGATGCAAAAAATCCCCACAAGCAGTTTATGATATGTCTGAAGAATGAATGGTCTACCATATAGATAGTCATGGAACTTTTTGATGCCATAAAAAGTTTGAAGTCCCTTATTTTCTGATGTTTTGGCTTTCTTTATTGCCATCACCTTCTTTTGAGTTGGGTAAATGCCACTAACATTTATTTTATACCCCAGAAATTCAAGCTCTCTGGCTTCAAATATGCACTTCTCTGTGTTTATTTTAATGGCAGACACTTTGAATGTATCTAGGAGTTCTTTGGTGGCACTGCAGAGTTTTTCGGGAGTTTGGGCCACTAGTAAGACATCATCAAAGTATTGTAGCACACCCGGTATTCCCACAGTCAGTTGCTCTATAACACTGGAATATTTCTGGAGTGACCAAAATACCAAAAGGTAGTTGGTTCATTTTGTATAACTCCTATGGGTTATTATTGATAATGCTCTTGCAGCCTGGTCAACCATAGGTAGTTGCAAGTGTGCATGTTTTAGATTAATTTTGGACAAAACCCTACCATCTGATAATTTGTCTAGGATTTGCTTGACTGATGATGGTGGATAATTATTTGGATCAAGTGCTTTGTTGATTGTACAATGATAATCTCCACATATTCATATATTGCCATTCTCTTTGATAATCAATACTACAGGGGTGACCCATTCAGAATATGAAATGGGCTCAATTATACCAGCTGCCTGCCACATCTTAAGCTCTGTCTCTACTTTTGTATGCAAAGCTAGTGGAAGTGATCTGCACAATTTAGTGGTAAATGAATTGGTTGTCCCAAGTACAGACCTATCTCTTTGTTAAAGACTTCTGAGAAATCAGATTTTATTCCCTTAATAATCTGATATTGACCTACTGCAATATTTATTCTTTTTATTAATGGTCACTTAGCTCTTTTTTGAAACTATAGACACTGCTGATCCTGTGTCAAGTTCCATATTGATTGGCATATCATTAATCATGACAGTGTATAAACCCAGACTTGGTCATTTTTGATATGGTTTATACAGGCAACTTGCTTATGTTTCTTATAAGTGCCTTTACTGTTTTTAGGAATAGGGGTTTCTATTTTCAACTTGGTTGTTTGTCTTTTTAATTTCAGAAATGCCACCTTTTATATGTCTGACTTGCTTGCAAAACATGCATGTTGCCTTGTGGTACAGGCATTCTGTATGCATGCACACATGATCATTGTATCTATAACAAAGTTGTAGGCTATTTGATGCTGAATGCTCTGAGCTTTGGGTGATCCAATGTTATGCTCAATTTTTTGCACTTCATAGTTAGTAAGTCTTTTTAATGGGGTAGCTTGACTAGCTATTGTCTCTGCTAGTCCTGTCTGAACTACTGCTGTCTCAAAATCTAGATCCAGAATCATTAACATTTTTGGTCTTAAATTGTGATCATTTATGGTACAAGTAAAATCATCACGAAGTGCTTCACTCATATATGGATTAGTGTTGCAAATTCTCTAGCTGTTTCACCTTGTTCTTGTATGCTGAGATTAAAATAGTATCTCTGCATTATTGTCAAGGATTTAGAGGAAAAATACTCTGGGAATTGTCAACACTCTGTCAAAATCCAACTCAGCTCAGGTTACAGCTATAGATTGAAACTTTGTGGACCTATTATGATCATTAGTGAGGCTAATTTTACCTCAGGATTTTTTATCTGGTTATCCTGTAGGTAAAAAATCAAACACTCTTTATAATTTGGCCAGCTCTCAGGTTGAGCTGTATCAAAAGAGTCCATAGAACTGATTGCTTTAGCCATCTTTATTTATTTATGTGAGCTACCACTTGTAATTATTTTGTACTACTGTTGTAGTTGTTTAAAATCGATTTTTGTATTTATTGTCCAAGTAACCACTCATAATTAATTTTGTACTACTGTTTGTAGTTATTCAAAATCAATTTTTAACTATTTTGGTTTTACTGTTACATTATTGTAACAAACTCAATAAAGCTTTTAAACCACCATAGCAAGTTTTTATCATTGTCTTGCAAGTGAAGCTCTTGTAATTGGTTGCAGCTTCAAACTGACATGTTTTTACATGTTTTTTTTTTTAAAAAATCACTGTAATAAAATTACAACGAATGTAAATTTTTTCAAAAAGAAAAATAATAAAACAAATACGCAAAATACGTACTCATGTATTTATTTCATACATTTAGATATAATTTTTTCAGCCATGAGGAAAAAATTTTTGTGTGATGATGCCAGATTTGTTGTGTTTGGTTAGGCTTACAGATTCGTTCCAAACCAACAGTTACAAAAAAAACAACTACTCAACAATTAATATGTACAATTTATTAGTATTAAAATATACACACTTTTTAGTTAAACAATAATATACATATATTGTTTATACATGTTAATGCAGGGTAAGTCATAGCGAGTAATGGAACTCTCTTCCAGATAATGATTACCCTGCCTCATGAGTTCTCGTAAGACTCTTCCAGCTATATATTCAGCTTGCCTCAAGTTGAGTGTGAATGTAGTAGTTTTCAGTCCATAGGTGGACTTGCCTTACTGCGTGGACATCACGATAATGAGGAGATATTACCTTTGCTGGTGGCAGAGGGTTTAATAAAGAGTACATTCAGTCTTTCAGATTGACAGAAGTAATTGCTCTCTGCCTTGCCTTCAAAAGGCTGATCATTCAATGGTAGATCCCCTACCTTACTGGAAATATGAAGATTTGGTGTGCAAACCCCAGTGAAGGATTTAATCCTTTTGGATAACAACTGGATGCTAGGCAATCAGGTAAGAAATCCGAAATGGACCACTTCTAAAGACAAGGTCAGATATGATAATATTATAAAAAAATATTTATTATGACAAAATCATTTGTAAAAGTTTTAACCTTGAAAAAAATCAGATGTAAATTTTAAATGTATTTATTTAGCAGATACTATAAGAATAATAAAATTATATATTATTACATTATTTAACACTAGCTTCAATATATTATTAGTTTATATCACTTTCATGAATATTTTGAAGTATATTGACTTTTTAAAAGTTTCCGAAGTTTCTTAAATCATATCACAGTAAGATGTTTAAAATTCTATTAGTATGATTTAAGAGATCATTTTCGAATTTTATCTACTAAAAATTATATATTTTTTGGAAAAAATCATTCTTGAATGGAAAAAGAAAATATGGACTTTAGAAAGTAAGGAAAAGGGCAATAGAAGAGTATCAGAATTAAAAATTAATATTACAGAAAATTCAAAATACTGAAGCCAATATTTAAAAAGCATCTTGATGGACAAAGTGAAATGGACAATTCTTCTAAGTACAATTTTGAAAACAGATTAGTACATTTTAGGAAATAGATTACCTAAATGGTTTCAACTGCAGTGTTTTAAAAAATACATTAAAGCATATACTTTTTAATGAAAAAATGCTTAACATTCAGGTAAGAAATCCACAAGTCATATATCGACATATACAAACTTTAATTACCACTCAAAGACATTCCAATTAGTAAATAAATCAAAAAAAGTAAATAAATTAATAAGTGGTACAGTGTAAATAACTCTCTCTTATATGTTTACATAAATCCACTTAATACATTGTACAGGCTTAAACCTGCATTTATATATGTAATATATGCAGGATTCGAACTCAGACTTTCACACGACCTCTCAGTGCCATCTCATATTGCTGCCCCACCTGATTACACACATGTTGAAAAGTGAAAGTCTGAGTTCGAATCCTGCATAAATCCACTTAATAAAAATTCTATAGCAATCTTTTTTTGAAAAGTTCATATTCATTTTTTTTAAAGAAAACATTTTTTCAGTAAACAGCCATGCTTATTTTTTTTTCAACCTTAGATTATCCTCTTTAAATATTTTAAAATCTACATGCCTCAAACAATCTCATCAAAAATATATAAAAAAAAACATTTTATGACAATTTAAGATAAAATAATTTTCATTATATTAAATCTCCAACTTTTTATTGAAAAGCATGTAAGTATAAAGATAGCAGAAAATGCAAAGTATGTCCGCACTATGTTCAGACAGAATTAGTTTGCTCCAAAAAAGTGGTTGGAAATTAATTTTAATAGTTAGTGTGTGAAAGTTTTTTTTTTTTTTTTAAAAAAAGTAGGAGCTCGTATATACATACACCAAAAAAAAAAAAAAATTGACATAAGTAAAATTTTGATATATTTAATTAAAAATAATAAATTTATTTGTCGTGATATATAAAATTTAATATTTCATGTTCATAATGAGATTATCAAAATTTACTCCGTCACTCCCATTAATAAAAACTATATAATAGTTGTAATTAGAAAAAAAAATATTTGTAATGCAAAAAATTTAATTATACATAAGTAAAATTTTGATATATTTAATTAAAAATAATAAATTTATTTGTCATGATATATAAAATTTAATATTTCATGTTCATAATGAGGTTATCAAAATTTACTCAGTCACTCCCATTGATAAAAACTATATAATATTTGTAATTTAAAAAAAAATATTTGTAATGCAAAAAATTTAATTATATTAAAATATGATTTTGAATTTATAATTAAAAAAAAATGTCCTAATTTAATTGATTGTATTATGCCAAAAACATTCCCAACATTGGCTAAAGAAAAGTGTTATACCGTATTTTTATTTATTAACACTAACTAAGCATGCTTCACTACTGAAAAGTGCATTTAGCTTCTGTTAATAATAAATAAAATCAAGTCATACACCACATGACTTAACTTGATAAGTTTGTAATTATAAACTAAAATAATGAGCGGGCTAATAACTCTAACAAGCTTTATCGATAAAATTCACAAGAAAAGTATTTAAAATCCCTGTCTAAAAACTAAATAAAAATATGGAATAAACGTTTTTCTTAGTCAACGTTAGAAACATTTCCGATAACTAATGGCAAGCAAGACAAGAAAAAGAATTACTTCGAATTATATTTACTGCAGCAATAAAAAATTCATAGCTATGATGATTTTACTTTTTATTACTTTTTTATTATTTATATGTTCCTAATAATCAAATGCTATCAATGGCTTTGTTACGTATTACATTATACGTATTACATTATACATATTAAATTTAACTGAAATGAAACTAATATATTATTACATTTATTTATAGTGATAAATTTTTTCAAATGCTTCCTCAACATAAAAACTATTGTTAATATTAAGCACGTGTTGGTACTTTGGTATTAGAGCTGCGATGTAGTGTAGGGGAGATAGGAGGCCCTTTCACACCCACCATTAACGTGTAATGTCACAATGACATCAAATTGAAAGAAAATATTAGAGTTGCGATATAGTTTAGGGGAGATAGGAGGCTCTTTCACACCCATCATTAATGTGTAATGTCACAATGACATCAAACTGAAAAAAAAATCCCTGCGAGTATATGTGAAAATGTGTTTTTTTAATCAGTGCAATTTTTTCTTTGTAATATTTTGACATTTTCGGTCTTAAAATTAATATATAATATTTTTTTGGGGTTTTTGTTCCGTTTTAATATGTATTTTTTTTGTATGTGTTTTGTTCCATTTTTTTGGTTTAATTTGTTTATAAAAAAAATATGTTTATTGACATTGTTGTTGAAAATCCCAGCATACTCTGCAATAATATTCTACATTTGCAGTTTCAGTCTCATAATTATTATGTATTTTTTTTTGTGGTTTTTGTTCCATTTTAATATGTATTTTTTTTTTGGTTTAATTTGTTTATAAAAAAATATGTTTATTAGCATTTCTGTTGAAAATCCCAGCATACTCTGCAATCACATTTTACATTTTCAGAGGAAAATTTTTTAGTACAGATGTTCATTTTCTGTGATGATATTAATTTTTTTGTTTCAAGTGATAATTCCTGTTATATATTACATGAAAATATATAACATGTGAGTATACTTAATGTATTTTTATCAATATTATTTAAAAACCAAAATCATTTACTGTTTTTTTAGAAACAATTTTTTTATGTAATGACATCATTTCGTTAAGTTCACATTTTTTTGAATGTCATTCTTAAAAGTTGTTACTGTGAAAGTTGTACATGTAGTTAATGTCTTTTTATAAATATTATTTAAAAACTAAAATCTTTTACTGTTTTTGTTTAGTGCATATTTAAACTAAAATTTTTTTGTATAATGCTGTCATTTTATTAAGATCACAAATCACATTTTTTTTGTTTCAAATGGTGTTTGTCATTAAGATCACAAATCACACTTTTTTGCTTTCAAATAGTATTCTTCATTAACATTACAAAGTTGGTAGTGTCCAAGTCATACATATTTGAATGACTTGTTTAAAGTTATATTGTTTTTACTTTTATTTATTTTTAGCCCTGCAACACGAAACATGTATTAAACCTACTGTGCCTGTTAACATTTGTATAAACATCCTGATAACTTTGTAAATCTTGCCAAAGTACCATGTACAAGATCCATGTACATGTTTTTTTTGATAAAAAAAGTCATGTACAAGATCCATGTTATTTTGGTCAGATCCCAAGATTACCAAATTATCAGTGGTTCGATATGAATGTGATCAGGTGCAGGAGGTCTAATACATGCTCTGTGTTGCAGCTCTAGTACCAAAGTACTGTATTTTTAATATAGTATTTTAAATATTATTGTTCTATATTTTATTCACTTTTCTTTAGTATAAATTATTAATTGCCTAATAAAACAAAGTAAATTATTTAGTATTTTCTCATATTTGTTCGGTATTACTTATTCACTGTAAAATAATTTTTCAATAGTATGTTTTAAAACATTTATTCAGCATTATTTATTCAATATAAAAATTATTTATAGTCAATATTTATTTATTTTTTTAGTCATTATTTAAAGCATGGAATTTGTATTGTGTAAAATTATCTCTAAATAATTAATACTTTTCAAAAAATACTGAAATTAATAAAATTTTGGATCAATATTTTTTACTAAAGTAACATAGTTTTTATTAATAAAAACTTTTATTAATTAAAATAAAAATAGTATGGATATATGAACAATATTATTATAAAAATAAAAGCAATAATACTGCGTTGCTTTTATTATTAAAATGTTGGGTTTATTAAGATGTTCAAAAAAGTTATCAAAAATATTTAAAACGTTATTTTTAAACTACTTAAATTAAAAAATTTTAATTATTATTGATTACAGTTCTCATTTAATGCAACAGAAACAACTTTAAGGAAAATATTTTGCTAAAGATAAGATTTTATTTTAGTCAAAGGTTTTCCAATATTTAACATATTAACATACTTTGGTGTTAAATGTAGTCTATATATATATATATATATATATATATATATATATATATGATATATATATTGTAAATTAAATAACCCAAGCCATTTGTTAACAATTTTAATGGAAACGTATATGAGTAGCCCCATAATTAAGCAAGTTAAATATAATGGAACGTATATGAGGTATTCCATTTATATTAAAGAATGAAGGAAAAACAAACTTGTTCCAATTATATTTTAATAAATTGTTTAAATTGCCCTCCCAGCTAGCTTTATATAAAGTAAATCTAAAATCATACTAATCAATGAGATCTTTCATTATAATTTATCTTTTAGGTTGATGTGACTAACTAATCAAATATATATATCAAAAATAAAGGGACTTTTATTAAATTCAAATATACACATCTACTATATAAATTTATGTACCTCTAAATATGTGTATGAAAAATAATATATGTAAGTGACCTACAAACCAAGTAATAAATGAAATAAGAAATTATCTTTTATTAAGTCGTAAATTTAATTAATTTACTAATAACTTTGGCATTAAGAAAATAAGAATAATATAGTATCGATCTTTAAATAATTACAAAGGCATTATTTATAAAAATAAATAGCACATCTTTATTTTATGTTATCGTTTGACTTTAAATAATATTAATGTTTCAATATTAATATAAACAATAAATATATAAAGACATATTTCTGCCTAATAGTTATAATATAAAGATAATAATTAATATATAGTACCTCAACTTATAAATTATATTTTCAGATTTTAAAATTATTTAAATATTTATCTTAAACATCATCTGTTATACGTTTAATGTTATAATAGAACAAGACGCTTAAATTGATCATTCACAAACGTTACATTTTACAATGAAAAAAAAAATAAACAAAAAAAAAATATATCAATCTCAAAAATATATATCCACACATCACTCATATAAATATATAATTATTAAATACCTTTTTAAAAGTTCACTTAGTTGATTGTCCTTTTAAGAATTAATTTAGTCCATGAGTTTTTTCATCTGTATATTTTTTTTTTTTATTTTTAGAATGCATTCTATTAAAAGACGACGAAACGATTTCATTAAAGAAGATTATTAATTCTTGAATATATGCATATTTTATTAAAATGTTAAATCCAGTACATCAATTACAATTACTTTCAGATTAGAATTAAATTGACGATAATACATTTAAGATAGCTATGCCAGCTTTTAACTCCAGACGCGATGAAATTTATACGTTGAAAATTTTAGTTGTTCCATTGAAAAATTGCTTTAGAATATATGAAAGCGATGATGATGATGCAGCCCTAGCTGCGATATATCCTTATTACCCCGTCATAATTTATATGTTTATTACAAAATATATATACGTTACTTCAGTATTTTAAAAAAAATGGTAAACTTTAAAGAAATAAAATGTAATAAAATTCTATCCTTCAGTTGTTTGTTCTATATCCCATTTTTAATAAGCAATAATCCTAATAATGGCTTCCTTATTATTGTCGCGTGGTTTCATGCCAGCAGATGCTATTTTAAAACTCATGTTATATATATATGTTCTCTTTTACAACAATTAATATCAAAATAAAAATAAAATATTAAGTATACATATAAAAAGTATCAAATCGAAAATTTGACATCTTTTAAAATATACATAAATAATTATTTATTGCATTTAGTAATCATTGCAAATAAAATAATTTTTTTTTTAATCAACAATTTATATGTCCTTATTTATTTTAATAATTAAATGTTTATAACGATGTACTATCAATATATATAAATAAAATAATAACTTCAAATAATAACTATATTTAATAAACATAAAAGAAAAATTTAAATATTTCATATGTAAACTTTAACTTAAAGAGATTTTTTTTTTAATAACAAATAACAAATTTTTAAAATATAAATATCGACCTATTGATATTTACATTACCCTCAAATCCACCGAAAAAAAAAAATGTCTTTGCAAATAACTAATTAATTAAGAGATATCGAAAAACTTCTCAAATTTGTAATCTTTCTAAGGACTAACATGGTTTAAAGAATATTATTTTTCATATTAATAACCACATTCATTTATTTATATCTATCTCTCAGATCATCTAGATATTTATCCAAGTTTTCTTAAAAAAAAAATAATAATAATCAAAAGTGCCTTTTCAATTCTTCCTGTAAAGAATTTCCAGTATGTTAAACTTTGTGAAAAAGTTTGCCCTAATTTACAAGATTTTCATATAGCATTTTGGTATAACTCAATTGCTTTTGAATAATTTTGAGATAAGTATCTAAAGATTTTGCTATGAACTCCTTAGATTCTACATCTATATCCTTTACATAAATAGTAACTTGATCATAAGCACTAACATAACTCTTAACTTTATCAATAATAGTTGCTATTTTATCAGATAATCTTACTTTTCCTTTGACTATCTTGATAAACATCATCGACTTGAGTAAGTCTTTATTTTACTTATTCTAGATTCAATTAAAAACAATTCTCTGGATAATTTTGAATGGTATTCATTCAAATTTTCTAAATAATCCTTTAAAAATCGCAAATCAGTGTGATATAATTTCAACATTAAAGAACTCTTGAAAATCATTTTGTTTTACAACAATAACATTATTATATTAATTATTTTCAGTTTAACTTTAGGTTTACTTAAATCTCTTTCCTTAGTTATATTTTCTTGAAGAAAATCTTTATTATTTATCTTTCTATCTATAACTTTAAGTTTAACTTTAGCTTTTCCAATATCTTTCATAAAATCTATACTTCCTTTAAGATAATTTATTTTAAACTTTTCTCTACTCAGTTTAATGGATGATTTGAATATCTAGTCGCTGGAGTATTAACCTCAGTATTGGTGGTATCATATGGATAACTTCCTGGTTGTAAATTAGTATCACGACTATATTCATGATTTCTATGGTAACCTCCATGATCCCGGTATGGATTTTGTCTTCTATTATTGTGGTAATTTCTGGTAAACCTTTGCATGCGACCTGCAAATTGGTTTCTTGGTACATGATAATTTACATTTGCTAAATTATAATTAGAGTTATCTCTTGTAATTCCAGTTGATTTATTACAAATACCATCACTAGCTTCTAATATTCCTAAGATATCTGCTACTTCCTCAACGGTATGTCGATCTGCAGCCACCAATGTTTGTTCAATATGCCTTGGTAAATTTCTACGCAAAATCCGCACAATCTGAGTTTCTGATAATGGAAATGCATTTAGGGTTTTGAATTTGGCCACTTGATGTCTAAAAAATTGAGTATAACTCCCATCACGAGAAGTATATTTTTCGTGAGAAAGTCTATGGCGTATAAAATCTTGTTTATCCTCATTCCAGAAGTTATTCATTATTGCTTCACGATAATCACCATAAGTTTGAGGCCTTTCAAACAGAGATCTCCACCATTCTTTGGCTGATGCATATAAATGGTTACTAGCACTTGCCAACTTTTCTTTCTCTGACAGGATACTAAGTGTAAATAATTCTTCTAATGTATTTAGGTATTCCATAGGATTTTCATGATATTCACCTTTAAAAACTTTAACATTAATGAACCTTGCAGCATTATGATTCATATATGAATCACTAGATATTTGGTGTGGAAAATCAGAAGATCTTTTAGATTCTATTAAATTTGTTCCATTATTAACTTTATCTATACAACACTTACAATTTTCTTTATTTATCAATTCCTTAACAAATGTCTCATCCTTAAGATAATCTCTGTCTATAATATTATCTTTTATTTTATTTATATCTATCTTTACTTCATATTCTTTCCATTGTTTTTGCAAATTTGATATATATTCACTATTTTCTAACGTAATGATTTTTATTTGCTCAATCTTTACATCCATTTCTGCCACATCCTTTCGTACCTCTATTTCATAATTTTTACAGGTTTCAATTTCATTATTATTTATATATTCTGAAAGGGGTCTTAATTTTCCTTGAATTTGATCCAATTTAACATCTATTTCTTGTATACGATTAGAAGTAACTTCATTTACTACATTAATACGTTCATTTATATCTTGTAATTTATTAATATCAATCAACTGTTCCTCTTGCTGCAATCCCACAGCAATTTTAACTTCAGCAGAGATAGTTGTATATAGGTTTTTAAATGAAGATTCATTATCAATTTTCAATGTTTGGAACTTATCCCATAATACTTTATTATCATTAATAATCTTTTCCTTAAATTCCCCATGTTCTTTCTTAGATTCTTCTAATCTGGCCATAATTCCTTGATTTTCTTCCTTCATTTCATTATTTATTTCTTCAATTTTTGCTTTTAAAGAATTAGCTTCCACTATTGTCTCTTCTCTATATTTTTCCATCTTTTCATCAAATTTTATTTCTACTCTTCTAATACTATCATCTACCAAAACTTTTAATTCATTAGAATTAATTTTCATCTCAACTCTAAGTTCATCATATTTAGATTCTAGCTTCTGAGAAAGTTCATTAGAATTTGTTTTTAATCTAGTCTCTAAGTTCATCAGAATTTGTTTTTATCTCAGCTCTAAGTTCATCAGAATTTGTTTTTAAACTAGTCTCTAGTTTATCATATTTGGTATTTAATTCAGCTTTAAATTTTTCCAAAAAATCTTTTAAGTCAAAATCACCATTAACTGGCATTTTATTACTATTGTTATCCATTATTATTAATAATACAATATTATATACTCATAAAATAAAATCTAAGATATATATATATATTTATTTCTATATAGTAATTATCACAGATCAAGGGCTCACCATCTCCAATCATTATTCCAACAAGCAATTTTTTAACTAAAAATACAAGCCTTTTTAATCTTATAATATATAATAGCTATCTGACAATCTAAATTTTACTTATTTGAACTCATGAACTTCTTGGCTTAAAAAAAAAAAATAATCTTATCTATCACCATAACATCAACAAATTTCTCTAAAATATATATATGCAGAGAGTAACAACTGATATCACTAAATAACATTTATTTATATTTAATGATAATAAATATTCTACACTTATACTATATTAAAATGTGGATACTTCATATCAAATTCAATATAACCTTGAAATATTTAAACTACAACTAAATGTTCACATGCCTTAAAATAACTAATTTGATAATATAGTGAGACAACTTTCTCATTCAAAATAATGGTAGTTAAATATAAAATACTTAAATCGATACCTATAAATTTTCTGGACTTTAATACTTAATACCATTTTATACACATAAAAAAAAAAATATCCACTTCACTTATTATTAACTTTTGTGCTCGAAATATTTTACTAAAATTGTACTAATGCAGTTTACTACTAACAAATATTCACTAATTGAATTTCATGTTTAAAAGTCACTTACAAAAAAAAATAAAACATCGATATGTTTGTTTTCAAACCCTAATTGATAATCAATGTAATAGATTATTTGTTACAAACAATAATCAATTAATCAAACTCTTAAGTTTGGTGTTATATATTTAAGTTATATACTTATCTATTCCTCCAAAGATCCGACAGATATTGACAACCAAAAGATTGATTAGCACTTCACAACTTTGATGTAGATAAAAGAATTCAATCATTACTCCCAAAGCATACAATGTTTCATGAACACTTAGATGACTATCACATTTCATTCTATCCTATCTACTACAACCCATAATAATTTTTCTTAGAACACCATTACACTACCCTGCTTATATTTAAGTCTTAGGGGCTATTATTTATAAATATTTCCTTGCTCATCTTTGGGAGACTTAGAGGCAAATATTATACTTATATTAAAATAATTATATCTTACTCTCTCTGGAGTTTTAAAGATAAAATCATGGCAGGACTACTGTTAACTGCTTCATGATAAATAATAATAAACATCAAGATTTGGGTTGGAGCAATGAATGAGATTAATCAATCATAAATGACATGAATGCATTACATCCTCAAGATAATAACCAAAATTCCCCATCCAACATCAATACCTGCAACAGAACCAACCAAACTCCAACAATCAAATATCCCATCCAACCTTCAAAATTATAGATTTTCTACAACTCAAACTTTCCAAATATGTACAAAATTATTATACTATAATTCAACACCATCAATATACTTTTTAAATTGAAATTAAACTGCTTCATGACTATATTTATCTTTCATCACTAAAAAAAAAATACAATAATATTAACCATCACCATCTAAACATAAGGCTAAAATATTTCCATTTATATAAAAAAAAATTAAACACACAAAAATGCTTCTTTTTCTTTAAACCATACATCTCATATTAATATATATACTAGACATCTTAATCTCAAGTATGTGGGGTATTTCAAGCCCTAATTAGCTTATTTCTAGCCCTAGTTGTTGCGCCAAATGTAATGGATCGTACTTGCTACATTCCATTTAAATTGAAGAAAGACAAAATTATCCCGGTTATATAAATAATGTAATGGAAACTATATGGTAGCTCATAATTAAGCAAGTTAAATATAATGGAACGTATATGAGGTATTCCATTTATATTAAAGAATGAAGGAAAAACAAACTTGTTCCAATTATATTTTAATAAATTGTTTAAATTGCCCTCCCAGCTAGCTTTATATAAAGTAAATCTAAAATCATACTAATCAATGAGATCTTTCATTATAATTTATCTTTTAGGTTGATGTGACTAACTAATCAAATATATATATCAAAAATAAAGGGACTTTTATTAAATTCAAATATACACATCTACTATATAAATTTATGTACCTCTAAATATGTGTATGAAAAATAATATATGTAAGTGACCTACAAACCAAGTAATAAATGAAATAAGAAATTATCTTTTATTAAGTCGTAAATTTAATTAATTTACTAATAACTTTGGCATTAAGAAAATAAGAATAATATAGTATCGATCTTTAAATAATTACAAAGGCATTATTTATAAAAATAAATAGCACATCTTTATTTTATGTTATCGTTTGACTTTAAATAATATTAATGTTTCAATATTAATATAAACAATAAATATATAAAGACATATTTCTGCCTAATAGTTATAATATAAAGATACTAATTAATATATAGTACCTCAACTTATAAATTATATTTTCAGATTTTAAAATTATTTAAATATTTATCTTAAACATCATCTGTTATACGTTTAATGTTATAATAGAACAAGACGCTTAAATTGATCATTCACAAACGTTACATTTTACAATGAAAAATAAAAATAAACAAAAAAAAAATATATCAATCTCAAAAATATATATCCACACATCACTCATATAAATATATAATTATTAAATACCTTTTTAAAAGTTCACTTAGTTGATTGTCCTTTTAAGAATTAATTTAGTCCATGAGTTTTTTCATCTGTATATATTTTTTTTTAATTTTAGAATGCATTCTATTAAAAGACGACGAAACGATTTCATTAAAGAAGATTATTAATTCTTGAATATATGCATATTTTATTAAAATGTTAAATCCAGTACATCAATTACAATTACTTTCAGATTAGAATTAAATTGACGATAATACATTTAAGATAGCTATGCCAGCTTTTAACTCCAGACGCGATGAAATTTATACGTTGAAAATTTTAGTTGTTCCATTGAAAAATTGCTTTAGAATATATGAAAGCGATGATGATGATGCAGCCCTAGCTGCGATATATCCTTATTACCCCGTCATAATTTATATGTTTATTACAAAATATATATACGTTACTTCAGTATTTTAAAAAAAATGGTAAACTTTAAAGAAATAAAATGTAATAAAATTCTATCCTTCAGTTGTTTGTTCTATATCCCATTTTTAATAAGCAATAATCCTAATAATGGCTTCCTTATTATTGTCGCGTGGTTTCATGCCAGCAGATGCTATTTTAAAACTCATGTTATATATATATGTTCTCTTTTACAACAATTAATATCAAAATAAAAATAAAATATTAAGTATACATATAAAAAGTATCAAATCGAAAATTTGACATCTTTTAAAATATACATAAATAATTATTTATTGCATTTAGTAATCATTGCAAATAAAATAATTTTTTTTTTTTTAATCAACAATTTATATGTCCTTATTTATTTTAATAATTAAATGTTTATAACGATGTACTATCAATATATATAAATAAAATAATAACTTCAAATAATAACTATATTTAATAAACATAAAAGAAAAATTTAAATATTTCATATGTAAACTTTAACTTAAAGAGATTTTTTTTTTAATAACAAATAACAAATTTTTAAAATATAAATATCGACCTATTGATATTTACAATATATATATATATATATGAGGCTGCAGAAAGGAGTTTGCTATTAACTGAAAGGAGACCCTTTGATTCCTCTTGGAGGCCTTAAAGGAACCGAGCAGGGCAAATTCCTAATGTCCACTCCATACGTTATTGTCATTGCAGCTGTTATTACTATGTGTTTATTCATATAGTATACGAACATGTATGGGCTGCTCACCAACATGCATTAGCCAGCATGGTGAGTTTATTGGATTTTTACCTCTGAGTTTAAGATCAAGAAACGCCATGGTCTTTCTTCTCAATGCCTGATAGGGCAGAATGAATGTTTGTGTAAATGATAAATATTTTTCCAATACATATATACAATTATGACAGACAAAAATAAATCATGGCCCTTATTCCCAGGAGGCTGTAAAGTCACCAACCAAGGCAGCAGTTGGCAGAGGGTGCTAAGAATCCCCTGATTGTGAACCCAGGCTGCCATTTGATGACAACTTTTTATTTAGGTACTTACAACTGCAGATCACTTTCAAGTGAAGGAAGATTGCAAGAATTAGAAGAAGAACTCTCTTATATTAAATGGGATATTATTGGACTTTGTGAAGTTAGAAGAAAAGGTGAAGAGACAATTGATTTAAAAAGTGGACATATATTCTATTATAAAGGCACAAATATTGGAAATACAAGTGGAGTAGGATTCATTATAAATAAAAAGTGGAAGAACAATATTGTGGAGATTGATGGTGTATCAGACAGAGTGGCAAGATTAGTTATACAACTTAATAGCAGATACCAAATGCAGATAATTCAGGTTTATGCCCCAACAAGTTCTCATAGTGATGAAGTAGTAGAAGATTTTTATATGGATGTACAAAAGGCTTTTGATCAGAGTAAACAACATTTTAAAATTGTTATGGGAGACTTTAATGCTAGAATTGGTAAACAAATGAAAGATGAAAGTGCTGTAGGTAATTTTGGTTATGGTAATAGAAATGAGAGAGGACATAGACTTGTGGAGTTTGCAGAAAAAGAAAAACTTTATATTATGAATTATTTTTTTGAGAAAAATGCTAAAAGAAAATGGACATGGAAGCATCCAAATGAAGGTACAGCAGAATTGGATTATATTTTGACTAACAGGAAATACATATTTCAAGATTGTAATGTTCTTAATAGATTTAACACAGGAAGTGATCATCGATTAGTAAGGTGTAAGATACGTGTTAATGTAAAACTAGAAAGACAAAAATTGTTAAGAAAAACAATATTTACAGTTAATATTCCTAATCTTCAGAAACATTCTAATGAATTTAAATTAGAACTTACAAATCGGTTTCAAGTATTAGTAGATTTTGAACATGATTCAGATTTGAATGAAATTAATATGAAAATAACTGATACACTTTTAAAAAGTGCAACAAAGATAGCTGGTAGAAAAAAGCAGCAATTGACCAATAAAATTTCTACTGAGACTAGAGAATTTATGAAGAAAAGAAGAAATATGAAGATATACAAAAATGATGCATTAAAAAAAATTGAATATCTCGAATTTTGTAAAATGATGCGGAAAAGAGTTGAAAATGATATAAGAAAGTATAACTGTGAACTAGCAAGAAAAGCTGTAGAAGAAAATAAAAGTCTTAAGAATGTAAAACAACATTTTGGTATTGGTAGGAAATTTATATCTGCAATAAGAAAAAAGATGGAATTATTACTAAAAAGAGAGATGACATCATGAAATTGGTAGAAAATTTTTATCAAGAATTATATAGTAATAAAGAACAAGTACCTCCTATATCTATTACATCTTCCGAATTGCCCAGAATTTTAAATGAAGAAGTGAGAAATGCAATTAAATGTATGAAGAAAGGAAAGGCTCCAGGTAATGATGG
Source organism: Epiperipatus broadwayi (assembly GCA_028023455.1). Taxonomy (NCBI): domain Eukaryota; kingdom Metazoa; phylum Onychophora; class Udeonychophora; order Euonychophora; family Peripatidae; genus Epiperipatus; species Epiperipatus broadwayi. Next base: position 8,432,852 of record JAQFVV010012394.1, on the reverse strand, counting down.
AATTATAATTGATATATTAAAAGAGGCAGGTGAAGAAACAGAACTAATTTTAGCAAAGTTATATACTAAATGTCTAAATGATAAAGATGTACTGGATGATTGGAAGAATGCAGTAATAATATTAATATTTAAAAAAGGTGATAAAGAAGATATTAGAAATTACAGACCTATCAGCCTTTTATCAGTTTTATATAAAATTTTTACCAAGATAATTACAACTCGTCTACAGAGAACATTGGATTTCCACCAACCAAGAGAACAAGCTGGATTTAAAAGTGGTTTTAGTACAGTAGATCATATTCAGGTATTGAGAGAAGTTATAGAAAGGACAAATGAATATGAGTTGTCATTATGTTTTGAATTTGTAGATTATGAAAAGGCATTTGATTCTATAAACATTTCTTCAGTGATTAAAGCATTGGATCATCAAGGTATAGATCCAGGATATTGTCATATTTTAAAGAATATTTATAAAAATGCAACAGCAACAATTAGATTACATAATGATACTGGGAAAGTCAACATTGAGAAAGGTGTAAGACAAGGTGACTCCATATCTCCAAAACTTTTTACAGCAGTGCTGCAAGAAGTATTTTGTGGATTAAAATGGGAAACTAAAGGAGTGAAAGTAAATGGAGATTATTTAAGTCATTTAGATTTCACAGATGATGTAGTTGTTTTTGCAAATAATGCTTCAGAGCTGCAGGAAATGTTGCAGGAGTTATCAGATGAAAGTAGGAAAGTAGGACTAAAGATAAATGTTAAAAAGACTAAAGTAATGTTTAATCGATTTGCTCAAAATATGAAAATAAAGATTGATTATGATGAATTAGAAGAAGTTAACAGTTATAAATACCTTGGTCAGATTATTAATACAGATGGAAACATAATGGAGGAAATTAATCATAGAATTAAACTTGGTTGGAGTGCTTTTGGTAGAAATAACTTGATTCTAAAAGGAAATATGCCTATGTGTTTGAAAAGGAAGGGTTTTTAACAAATGTGTTTTACCAGTTCTTACTTATGGATCTGAGACTTGGACACTCAATAGAAGAGCAATACAGAGGCTTCAGACCACTCAAAGAAGTATGGAGAGATGTATGTTGGGGTAACAAGAAGAGATTGAAAACGCAATGTATGGGTAAGAGAATAAACAGGTGTTACTGACCTCATTGAAAAAATTAAAAAATTGAAGTGGAGTTGGGCTGGACATATTGCTAGAAGAGATGATAATAGATGGACAATGAAAATTTTAAACTGGACTCCAAGAGATTGTAAAAGACCCAGAAAGAGACCACATGTGAGATGGATGGATGAAATAAGAAAGTGTGCAGGGGTGATGTGGAGAAGAGAAGCTAAAGATCGAAGAAGATGGATTAAACTTGGAGAGACCTTCATCCTGCAGTGGATTGATAATGGTTGATAATGATGATGATGACATATATATGATAAACAAAACAAGTTATAAATTTCATAACCTGCTCTTAGCTTGCATTTTATGATCACTAGATGGAGCTTTACCAATAGCTTCTTTCAAACTTTTGCTTACATAATCGCTGAGAGCATGTTATAAAATTTATAACTTGTTTTGTTTATCATAAATGTACCTTTGAAGGTTTTTGCAATGATGTAAATTGCAGAGGCTTTTACTATATTGTGAAACTGAACTGATTTCAGACCCATATAACTGTCTAGTTTGTTTAACTGGATTTGAAGATATTTACATCTCTGAAAAATTCATGCTTTCAAACTGATAGAAATGTGTTTCATAAATGCTGATTGTAAAGTTGGTATTTAGATCTAGTTTCTAGTCTTCCTACCATTTACTGACATGAGCCAACTAGATTGAAACCATGGTTTAAAGATTCGAGACAATGGAAGAGATATTAAATTCTATCTCTCTCAGCATTTATGTAAACAAAAGCTTGATAGGAGCTATTGGTAAAGCTTCATCTAGTGATCACATATATATATAAACAATTCCTGATTATGTACACATTTACATAGCAGATATAACTGAAGTGTTCAAGTTAAAAGTAGAATTATTAAAGAATTTTTAAGATCAATTAGTAATTTATGTGAATCGGCATTAACAATAAGTTATTTTGTGATATTTAAAAAATATGAATTAAAGTTATTTCTTTTTTTAAAAATAATTCGTTTTTGTATAACTTTTCGAAACAAATTCTTTCATTGCTTATTTTATTTTACAGTATACTATTAAAAATTTTTTTCCTAAAAACTTTTTTTAATTACAGTAAAAAAAATTTCATTTTATATAATAAAGCTTTTTGAATTTTGTATTTTGATTGAAAAAATGACAGGTCTATTAAACTTTTTGTACAGTCCTTACGCTGAGGCACTGTAAGTTTGGAATCATACTTTGTGGGTTTTGTTTGGTAATAAGTGAAGCAAAATATAACAATGAGAATAATAAACACTTTAATATAATATAATGTATCTTGAATAATAATAACTACATGGATAAAACAATGAAAAAATATGAACAATTAATACATTATTTACTTTGTAATCAATATTTTTTTGTGCATACTAACAGATTTTTTTCTCTTCAGTTGAATTCTATAAGAATATTTTTAAGTTCACATGACCTAACAATTTCTATAAAATTGTCAACTGACCAAATGTTTATAAATGTTTTCTGAAAAATGCAGTAATTATATATTGAAATTTCTAACTGTCAATATGTAATAATTACAGAAATAAATTCTGTAAAATTATTCCATAAGAAATTCATACCCCACTTTATTATTTATTTTTATATCACATAGTCATCTACTGTTTGCTGTTTGCAAATCATTTTTGTTTAAATCCTTGCTGAGCCAAAAATTCTAATTATATTGGAAATTTAATAATCAATGTTTTCAAATCATTTTTGTAATCAGTGGCATATTTTTAAAATCTAAAATAGTGCTACATATCATATAATAATGGCAAATAATCTCATAAGTTCAACCTAGTGTGACAATACATAATTTTTGGAAATGAGTAATTAACTTTTCTCTTAGGAATAAATGGAGACTTCAGAAGGAACCTTATAAATAAGTATGTCAAATTTCTACTGACAGTTGCCTTTGGCAGAATGACTCAGTTGCTTAGAGAATTACCTTGAAATTCAATATTCAAATATCTAAAGGGTTAGGTTAGATTCCTATGCTAGTACTGTCACTGGTCAGACAATTGACAATTGAAGCAAAGAATGATACTAGTCTGAACATTGTGTACATACTAACTTATATGTTGTAACTAACAGTTAACAATAAATCCTCAAGCTATCAACAATCTTAACATGCAGTCAAGGCAACCTTCTTTAATAATAAAGATGGTACCATTCTTATCTATGGTTTGATATGACTACAGTATGGTATTGTTGAGAGCTTAAGAGTTTATTGTTATCATATACATTTATAAACATATTAAAGCCTTGAGTAACTGGATTTATGGTCTTAGTTTGTAACTAACCATTGAATATACTTTGAAAATTTAATATAGGGTATATGAGCACAGGCTTTCACATGACCCACCACTCACCATTCTAGCTCGTAACACTGATACACTTGAACATATATATGTTGAAAAAATAAATAATCACCAATATACATATTTCATGCTAAACCACCATCATCAATTGGTCCAGATTATCATCTCTACACATATATGCAATAAGTGCTCAGATATATATTAAGATAGACAATCTGTAAACGAATTCATTTATTACAAAGGTAATTTATAAAATTATTCTATAAAAACCATTTTGCAATTAAACAATTTATATGTTTTATTGAAACAAATTACTACAGCCACTTCTTAAGTAAAACAATACAATATGGATATCTACTTTATATTAGAGTCCAAGAACTTAAATATGCAATGAGTAAAAACAAACATCTAAGCATACTGAGAGTATAACTGCTTAGAACTTTTAAGGAAATTTTATTAAACAGGCCAGAATAAACTATTTGTAGGTAGATTAGTAAAGAATCATTTTTACAACTTTACCAACAAACAACTACTCACTAATTTAAATATAAAAAACTATAAGTTTTTAATAAACATTATTTAAAAGTTCTGTACAATTTATTGTCAATTTGTTTAACTATTAGCATTTGTTCATTGTCTAGTGATGATTTTACACTTTATTATCTGAGTCTTGCCTAGGCAAAATATTATTGATATTCTATTGGTTTCTATAAGTATCAGTTGTGTGATAACCAATTACCTTTTGGTATTTATGGTTTATCTTATATTAAATATCTGCACTGTACTATATACTTGTAATACTAATGTCTATCATTATTATTTGATATTATTTTGATATTATCTCTATTTTACTAAAAACACAGTAACAATGCAAATATTGACAAAAAACTATTGTAGCTTATCATTGTAACAAAAGATTTACTTAAACTTTTGTGGCCAAGATAACCAGTTAACTTTTCACTACGATATATTGCATAATAGCAAAACTTTAGGATTTCACTGTGGACCATAAATTTTTACATGTTTATATTTATATCCACTTTTCTTCTAAATTCCCACAAATTTCTACTCCATTTGAATTATGGAATTTTCTGTTGTAGAATTATTTTGAAGGCTTCTTTGCAGCACTCAAATTTGCATATAATTGGTCTTTTTTTTACAATTTTTATTATAGTAATGAGTTGTTTAATAACTTTTTGCAGTTATCTATCTCTAAATAATTTGTATTTTTAAAATAAATAAATAGCACTAAAAGAGATGTATTAACAAAGCAAAGTTAATATAAATATGCACATCCCTGAATAAATCAATAGTCAGTAGTTTCATTTTAACTATTAAAAACATGTAATTTATGGTACAATCCACTTGTAGGGGTATTAGAATAATTATAAAAGATGAAAAATGAGAATAAAGAAGTGGTTTAAAAAAGTAGTACAGTTATATAATGTATAAACAAATATTTTGAAGATTATAAGAAACTCAAATGTATACACTATGAAAGGATGTATGATAACATTAAAAAAGTATATTAGTATTTGGGGTGGAGGAAAATTAGTTGCCAAAAATATAATAAGAATTTGAACTGTAGATGTAATTTATGTTGGAGTTGGGTGTAAGAGTATTGACCATTTGGTTTTAAAGTGTAGAGTAACAGAAGATCAGGAATAAATTGTATAGAGAGTGGAAAAAAAATTAAAAGAGAGTAAAAAAATTAGAGTTTTTATATTTTTTCTTTATAAATAAAAATAGGAACTGTGAGGCTAAGATAATGAAATAGCTTGTATAAAACTGAGATAGAAAAAAATGAATCGGATAAAAAACAATTTGATAAGATGTAGTAATAAATAGATTAGCTTACTGCACTATATAATAATATCAAGAAACGAAAACACAATACTAATAATAAGTCTTCCTCCACTATTTAGCTTAAGCAATAGTAGAAAAAAACATTACTTTAACTGATTTAAATATTGGCAAACAGGCATGTAATTTCAGAAAATATAATTAAAAAATGTTAATAGAAAACATTTAAAAATTTATAAAATTTTTAAATATTTTAAAAGAACCTGAGCCATACAAACTTTTAATAGTACTTCACATGTTCTTGTCATTGCAAATGTTATTACGATGTATTATTCATGCATTATGTACACATGGTTGGTTTAATATCAATGTATACATCGCATGCTGAATTTATTGGCCTTTTTATCTAACTATAAGATCAAGAATAGTATTTTTCTCAGCTGCCTGATAATTCTTAATCGAAATATTATTTGAATATTATTGAAGGAAGATTGAATATGTTTATGAATAAACTTTTTAAAATATATTTTCAATAATGACAAGCTAAATTAGGGTATTGCTCCAAAAATGTTATAAAAGTCAACAACCAAAGAAGGAATTGGTGAACAGAGCTGTAAGTGCAAAAAGCGTACTGATAGCAAAATCACGCTTTTGTGTAATGATCTTTTTTCTTTAGATACTTCAAATAAAATAAGATTGTATAAATTGAAAGAACTATTTAATACTAAATGGGAAATTGTTGGGATTTGAGAAGTTGAAGAAAAAGATGAAGAGATAGTTGATTTACGAGGAGCACATATATTGAAATCACAAATGAAATAATATTTTTTTATAAATACAAAATAGAAAAACAACATTTGTGGAAATTGATGGTTCATCAGATATAGTAGAAATATTAGTTATTCAATCTAATGAAAGATATCAAATGCATATTATTCAGGTTTATGCCCCAACAACATCTCATTGTGATTACATATATGTACAAATTGCTTTTGATTAGATATAACAGAAATTTTAAAATTGTCATGGGGTATTTATTTTAAAATTGGCATGGGATACTTAATACTAGTATTGATAAAGGATTGAAAGATGAAAGTGCAGTGGATAAATTTGATTACATGATAGAAGTGGGATAGAAACTTGTGGAGATTATAGAAAAAAAAATTGTATATTATGAATTTCTTTTTTGGAAAAAATTCTAAACGAAGTAAATATGAAAGAATTCAAATAAATTACAAAAGAATTGGATTATATTTTTATCAACAGAAAATATATATTTCAAGATTGTCACGTTTTTAATACATTCAACACAGAAACAATCATCAGTTGCTGAAATACAAAATACATGTTTCTACACAACTAGAAAGATGAAAACTACTAGGAAAATGAGTAATAAGAGTAATAAATATTTATAACCACTAGAGATATTTCAATAAATTTCAATTAAAATTTGCAGATCATTTTAAAATAGTAACAGATTTTGAAAGATCACTCAGACTTGATTAAAACCATTAAGAAGATAACTGATCACTTTATTAAAAACTGCAATAAAGATATCTCAGTACAAAAAAGGAAGGAGTTTATCAGTAAACTTTTAAATTCAATTGTTACTAATTTTCTTTTTTTTGAGCCAATGTGTTATCTGGTAAAATGAAAATACCCACAGAGAAGGTACACAAGAGAATGAATAACGAAAATATATTTGTAAATTAGCAATAAAAAATAAAGAAAAAGATAAAAGTCTCAAAAATGTAAACGAGCAACTTGTTATGGGAAATAATGTTGTTTTGCAGTAAGAAGTAAGAAACTATTATCAAAAAACCAAACAAATGACATTTGAAACGTGGAACAATTTTATAAAAAATCATATAGTAATAAAAATAAGACATTAATGTATCCCCTACAGTTATTACATATGAAATGTTCAGAATTTTAAAGGAAAATTGCAGGAAATGATGTAAGTGTTATTGAGATCTTAAATGAAGCAGGTGAAGAAATAGAAAACTTGTTGGCAAAGTTATACACCAAATATCTAAATGATAAAAACGTACCAGATGATTGGGAAAAAAGCAGTAGCATTATTAACACTTAATAAAGATGATATAAAATATTAATAAATAGTGATCTATCAGTCATCTATATATAAGTTCTATGAAGAATCCATGCCATGATAATTGCAACTGCTCTACATCAAACTTTGGACTTTAATCAACTAAAAGAACAAGCTGTATTTAAATGTAATTTTAGCACAATAAACCATACTCAAGTATTGAGAAAAGTTGTAAAAAAGACCAATGAATATAAGTTGCCAAAATGCTTTGAATGTGTAGATTGTGAAAAGCATTTGATTCTACTTGCATTTCTGCAATGTTGATAGCATTGAATAATCAAGATATAAATCTGAGATTGTGTCACATCCTGGAAAAATACTTAATAAAATGCAACAACAATGAGTAGCTTTCATAATGACACCAGGAAAGATTATCAATGGAAAGATTATCAAGAGGATAATTCATATTTCCAAAAATGATTAGATTTTGCAGATAACATAATTATATGAATTTATAAAGCCAAGGAGTATTCTCAATCTAAAGCCAAGATAGAGTTTTTGAAAAGAATGAATCCATCTTATCATTTTTACCTAAATTGATATATATATATATATATATATATATATATATAAGCCAATCTAAAGCATTTAGAAATAAGAGCATGAAGGTTTTAATCAATCACATTAATTCTATTCACTATATATTTTCATAAATGAAGTTCGCAAAATTTTTACTATTTACTGCACATCAGTATTAGATGTAATATTATAAATATATAACTAATTATTTATTTATCTAACATCATGTTTTTTTTAAATAGTCACAAGGGAATCATCCCAACACATGCCTGTATGAATTTATAAAGCTGAGGAATACTCTCTCTCTCTCTCTCCAAATACAAGATAGAATCTTGGAAAAAGAAGAATGAATCCACATTAACTTTTTACTTATATATATATATATATATATATATATATATATATATATATAAAGCATTTAAAAATGAGAGCATGAAGGTCTTAATCAATCATTTTAAATTCCATTCATTATATATTATTCAGTGACTTTTGCAAAATTTTTACAATTAATATATAGTAAATGGAATTAAAAATGATTAAGACTTTCATGATATCATTTCTAAATACTTTAGATTGGCCTATATATATGAATTTAGGTAAAATGATAAGTAATATTTACTGAGGCTGTAACCTCGAGAATATGCGTATAAAATGTGATAGTAGGGACCTCTACAGATGTTTAACCACAAGCTTACACTATGGAAAAAGATGGATTCATTTTTATCTTTTCAAAAACTTTATCTTATCTTTAGAATGAGAGTTTTATTCAGCATTATAAATTAAAACAGTGCATGTATTGTGGTAATTTCTTTATGACTATTACAAATAAAAACATGGCATTAGATAAATAAATAATTAGTAATACATGTTTAATTTTACATCTAATACAAAATTCAGTAAATTTCAAAAATATGTTAAGCTCATATTTATTAATATGTTGTGAATGAAATTAAAAGGGAATGATTACAATCTTCATGCTCTCACTTTTAAATGCTTTAGATTGCCCTATATATATATAAATTTATATTTCTGCTATATAGCACACAATTTAAATGCTTTAGATTGCCCTATATATATATAAATTTATATTTCTGCTATATAGCACACAATAACATAGTATTTGTGCACAAATATATATAAAGTTGAAAGGAAAAGTAGAAATAAACAGAAAAAAATTGTAGATATTTTTCTACACTTCCTAGAATAAATAATCATAGTAAAAGATTAAAAAAATTGAATTTAAAATAAAATTTTATTATAAATTAAACAGTTTAAAAAGGTCTAAATAAATATTAATATTGTAATCTGATTTTGAAATTAAAAATAAGCATGTTTTCTAGTAATTGTAAAAATATCTATTATATATATTTTTAAAAATAGTTGCTTTTGAAATGATTAAAATTGTTTTTAATCAAGTTAAGAAAAAACAGTTTTTGATTAGTGTATTGTTGTCACTGCAGCAATCTAACTATAAAAGGGTGGATAAAAAAGAATTGATTAGTTAGCTAATAGTAGTTTTTTTGAATAGTTTTGGCTATTAAATTTTTTTGAGAAGCAGTTAGCAGTAATTATAGCTAGTCAGAAGAGTTGTCTAGAAGAGTAGTCCAGATCAGGATAGAAAACTATCATGAAGATCTAAGACTACAATGAGGGCAAATCAAAAAGCTGCTCTATAGTTAACAATGGTGGAGTTTGAATTCATATGGAGAAAGAGGCAATTTCAGGTGTTTCATAGCTACAAACGTGTTTTAGAAGATAGTTTGCTTCCATATCCAATCCTAGGCAGAAAGGAGATTACAGCAGACTGACAATTGCTTAGATTATACCTATTCTGATGATTACAAGCCAGTCTAATAGCTATCCCTAAGACTAATTGATGAATTAGTTATACATATGCTGTTTTTATATGCAAGGAATCACAGATAAACACATCACATTGTATTTATATAATGTGAGTTGCTTTAAAATAATTAATTTAAAAATAGACATACATAGAACAATATTATTTTAAGTTGTTTAAAGATGATGTTTTTAAATTTAAAAATGTTATAATTCAGAGCAACCTGTAATAGTGATAACTTTATAGGAGAATGATATTTTAAATTTTATTAAAAAAAGACATTGCAAAAAAATAAAACAAATTTTGTTAAAATTAAAAGAAACTTGCAAGTGTGTTATTTTTAAAGATGTTTATAAATTTTAGACAACACTGATCTGTTAAAGGAGAGACCATTATAAAATAGTACTTTTTGTTTTTAAGAAAAAAGAAACATTTAAAATCTAAGTTTAAAGATGTTATAATTAATCAATGAAATCTTTTTAGAGTAACCTATCAAGACTAATTTTTTTTTTAAAAAAAGGAAAAGAGTTTATTATTAAAGCAGTGAAATTTATATAGATTCAAAATGGAATTAATTGTAAAAATGTACATTTTAATAACTTTATTATTTTGACAAGTTAAAATAAATTATAAACACCAGTGTGAACATACATTTCTATGTGCACAAACATATATGTTAATTATGTGTTATAAAAATTAATGTTATTTATTACTTTGACAAATTTAAATATGTTCTGTTAATAAATTAATATAATGCACATCTGTGCAATTATATATATATATGTGTGTGTGTGTTTAAGTGAACCTAGCATGGAGTATTTATGTCATTTAAAAGTAATAACTTAAGATTTCTTTATGATCAAACATGTTCAGAAATTATTTTATCACATGTCAGTATATATATATATATCAATGAGTGTCAAATAAATACATATGTAAAATTTATCCATTTTTAAAATTTTATTAAATGTCACTTGAAATAGATTTATTGCATATTATAAATTGCATGTCTGTGTGGATATATATATATGTTTTATGTAAACCCTTTAGGAGGCATTGTAAATCAATGGAATAACTTGAATTTTGTATTATGTAAATCACAATGTGATAGTTTTTATTGTAGGTTAATCAAAATCAGCAAGCTTATATGTATATAGCCATATTCTAAAGACTTTAACTTCATTTTTTAATATTGTTATGAATAAACTTGTATTCAATTGTTAAAATTATTCCAGTAACTTAATTTTAAATGGTTTTTAGATCTTATATATTTTCATCATGTCTTGATCACAATAACGGTAACATAGCTTGTTCTCTGAGTTAGATTTGTGCATAATGGTCTGATATATTAAAGAGGATATACATTAGTGTTTATGGGCAAACAGGAGTATTGGTTGGCATTAAAAATATATTCTTTAAAGCCCATGCACTATATTTTATTTAGTTTAGTTTCTATTAAAAATTAAGTTTACAGGTGCCCATTATATTAATGGTACTAAGTATCCAGAGCATTAATAATAATCAGCATGTTTTAGTATCCCAACATTATTGTTTTTATGATTGTGTATTTGATGGATTGGAACTCAGGTTTGTGCATCCAAATTATGTTTAAATAAATGCCCAATCTGGCAAAGGATAAATAGTTGGCCTGGTTTACAGTAGACCTATTTCAAATCCAGTCGCAAGATTGAATTTTGATTTATCATAATGATGTATTTGATTCATCATTCATGATGATGAATGGTTTCTTTTGAATATTACTTTTATTTATTGATAATGCGGGTGGATTTATGTATGGTTAGTTATACTTTTAGTTACTCTAAGAAGTTAACTGGGTTGATTTCTGAGCAATTTCATAATCTCATGCTTTCTTATATTATGATCCCTTACTTAATGTTTTTTTTTAATATTTAATATTTCTTACTTTAATATCTATATGTTTTACTTTAATATTACTTTATTTAAACATTATTGTAAATTTTATATTTATATTTTGAACTGGGGTTGATGATGAAATTTCCCATCACCTCAGGCTCAACGCATATATCCCCCTAATATCTCTATCCCATTATAAATTGCTAACCAATGTCCAATTATGATAATGTACTGGTGGCAAACATTATACATGGTTACCCAACTTAGGTTTGATGATGATCACATACTGATAATCTTTACTTTAAAATTAGCACTCAACTTGATATCAATCACAACTGAAAAAAAGTATGCATTTTATGCAGAATTAATTTTAAAAGTTACTGTGAAATATATGACAAGAGTATTGATGATTTTAAATTATAAAATAGTTTTCATATATGTTTAAAAAGTTCATATTTAGAGTAAAATAGAAAATCTATGATTTTGGAAATTGGATTACATGTTTGATTGTTGAAGTTTGTTTAACTGTATTTTCAGTTTTGTCATTGGCTTAAGGATGCAATGTTTTCATGCAACTCTGAGGTTTGTTCTATCTTGCTGATTTGCTCATTTTCTAATTTCATATTGTTTATCATAGAACACTTAATATAGTCCTGCACAATTTCATACTCTAAGTCTCCAAGAAAAGGAACAAGGCATAGTTTTATATTTTCCAGCTCATAAGACTCAATGAAGGAGGGCATAGTTGTATATTTTCCAGATCCTTCAATGAAACAGCTTTGTAAAGATTTTTATATTATCCTAATCATGGGTTGTAATAATGTCTCAATTGAGATAGCTCTTATGGTATTCATGGTGCATTGTGTACTTAAGTCCAATGGCTGAATTCTTTATCTCAAAGTTACAGATCACTACTTAGTCTGTTAGCAGTTTGAGGTATAAACTTTGGTTTGATTATACATGTATATTATGTAAAATATTGTTAGATAGGTGTTCCATTTTTGTTTTTCTTTTTTTCCAGAAGGGGAGTTATATAACATTTTTGCTACATAGCATTCAATAACATACTGTGTGTGCACACACACACACACACACACATATATATATATATATATATATTGTGCCCTTTTATATGGGTCACCATTTAAGTTTTGTGCTAATCTAGTAGAAAATTTTAAATTTAAGAAGTATTTTAAAAATGTGATGTTGACTTTGCTTGTGGTAATGTTACCATAAGTTTAATTAAGGCAATCTATGAGTATTTGATATGTGAATTGTGTTGATCTTGAGAAGATATTAAAATGATGATGAGTATGATGTAATACTGCATTAATAAATTTAATAACAAATGTTTAAAGCTAAAGTATTTAAAAGACAAGTTAAAATTAGACAAAAATATTTATTTAATTTGAAATATATGTTAAAAGTGAATAAAAATATTTTAAATTATAAGTACTTAAAATTGAGATTAATATTTGATTTTAATCATATCAAATAATTATTTTAAAATCTATTATAATATCTTAAATATTTAAAAATATTTATTTTAAAAAAAGCAATTGTTAAGTTTATTTTTAGACAAGCGTTCTTGTATTATAAAGAACAGATATTATACACACGCGTGGAAGTTGTCTAATAAAGTTGCAATTATTATTTTACAAAATCATGTTATAAAATTTATAAATAATACGTGAGTTATCACGAGATAAAAATAAAGATATTAATGTAAAATATTAAATTTGATTTTAAAAATATTGTCTTAAAAATGTAACGTATTTAAAAAGATTTAATTTATTTTAAATGATCTTATAAAAGTTAAGATTTAAATCAAGTGAGAAATAATATTTCAAAAGAATGTTTAATAGATTTGAATAAATGATAAATATTGTTTTAAAAGAATTTGATAAAATATCAAATATTAAATAAGTCATTATTTATTTTTAATATTGTGTTGGTAAATATGTAAATAAGAAAGTTTGATTGTTTAATCGAACCAATCAGATAAGGAGTTTCTGGCAGTATATAAGCTGGATTCAATTGTTGAGGGGGTCTCTCTACAATAAAACTTCTAAGTCGTTTGTGCTATTAAAAAAATAGCTGAGTAAATTTATAAACGCTCTTAAAAATCAGTTGTAAAATCATAAGAGTGTTATTGAATAATTTATAATATTTTAAAGTAATGAATATGCAGTAGAAACTTAATTTTCCCTATCGTCTTCTCAATATCGAAACTCAATTTACGTACAAATAATCAATGGAAACATCACGTATCGGAGAAATTTATCAGAAACTTTATGCTGGAAAAGTAACAGACGCTAGATTAGAACATAAAACTACAAGATGGAGGAAAGTAGTATTTTGGACTATAAATAGTTTTCAAAAGTTAAATTACTATTGTCTATTACTAATAGATATTTTAAAGAAATATAAATATTTCTGTAAAAGAAAGTATTTTGACAAATTATAGAAGTAAAAGATGTATCTTAAGGAAAGATATAAGATACAGTAGTATTTTAAATAAATACTTGCCTTGTTAAGTCTTTATGCTAAAAGACTAAATATTGACGTTTTAAAAAAGGCAAATAGACTATAAATATGATTATTTAAAAACGCAATATAATAAAATTGCTATATCGAAGTAATTTAAACGCTGGACGTTATAGATGAAAAATTAATTCTTACCGGAATATGGTATTTACAAATGCGCAAATAATACATGGATATCCAAATTAAGTTAAATAAGCCAAGCCGAGCCAAGTTAATTGAAAAATAATTAAATGACAATTTTATCAATTATAAACTAAGTTGAAATAATAACTTTCAAATAATAATTGATGAAGAATTGGATCCAAAGAACTTATAAACTATTTTAATTTTATTTGTTTTCTTATTGGAACTTATTATTTTTATTTTTAAAAAAGAACGTTATTATTTTATTATGAACTTTCAAGCAACACGTGATTCAACGGAACAGGAAATAGTGTTCTATTGACTTTATACGGAGGATATTTGTTAGAACTTTTATGGTAGGAAAAATCAACGATGGAATATGTAATATAAATTTATTTTATTTATTTAACATAAAATTTAAATATTATTAAACTCTTAAAAAGTAGGTTAGGTACATTTATTAAATAGTAACTTTAAAATAATATAATAATTAATTACATAAACTTATTTTTATAATTAATATAACACGAATATTCTAATGAATGTTTATGAGTGAAAATGTGAATGATTTTTTATTCTATGAAGCTGCAAATTCCGAAGAATACTGGATAGCAGAATGGACAATATTATTATTATGGTAAAAAAATATTGTATAATGATTTTTAATGAATTTAATATGTTTTTCTTTAGATCAACTGAATATTATGTTGTTGTAGAATGAATGGATAAATATATTATGAAAACACATACATTACAAACTTTATTAAAATATGCATAAATTTTTAATTTATAATATAAACATGATACAACATTACGTAAAAGCTTAGAAAATAATTATATGATTCTTTCGTAAATAATTTTGATATTTTTATTTATGCTTAGTATTAAAATGATGTTTATTATTTATCTAAGTAATTATTTTATTTTTGCAATTTAGAAAAGGATTTTAAAAGTCTATATTTTTGTGTATTTTGTTTATTGAATAAGTTAAGTTACGTTATGAGTAGAAGCCTATATTTAGATTGAAAAGTTTACTAAGTATAGACAATATAGTATGAGTAATTTGGATAATGAATATTTTATTTGAAGTTGATATTTGTTTTCCGGAAAATGTTTTAAATGAGTTTAGAATATGTTTTATAGATAGAAATTTATTAGAAAGGTTAGTAAAGCACATAGGGTAAAATAATGATTTTACACAGAAAGGAATCATAAAATTTATCTAATGTAATGTTTTATGAATTTAAAATTGATAAATGATTTAAATATTATTATTTGAATAATACAAAAGTAGAATGCATATTTTATAAAACATATAACAGAAATTACATTAGGTGGAATATAATTATAGCCAATCATTTGTTTTACATTATAAAGAGATATTGATTTTATATACAGATATTAAGCAATGCTAGTAATAAAGTGAATACATTATAATATATTATAAATGATATTTAAGTAATGTAGTTATTTAATAGGTAAAGCTACATTATGTACACATGCTACATAAATAGTCTTAACATATTGTTAATTGTAGTAATTAAAGTACAACTATTTATTTAAAAATCTAAGTTTAAGAAAAACACACTATAATCATATTAATATAGCATTTATTTGAAGGAATGTGTAATTCCTTATTAAGTACATAAGTTAATGACAGTGTAAGCCTCTTATATTTGTATTTTCTTATTTTTATTTTATTTGTTGTTATAAATTATAAACTGTAAATAGTGTAAATAAATTTTATTTGAAGTTATTGTAAATAAATTTGTTAATTTGTTTTAAAAGTGTGTCGAGTTTCATTATTTTCACCTCAGCATTTTGACATCAGATGATTTGAAATAAACATAATATTTGCACAAAATTGAATTTGTTATTATTACTTAGAATTGAATACCATATTTGCTTAACATTATTTTATAAGAATTGATTGACATGAACATAAATATTACAATGGTCATAAGATGATTATAATGCACATTATAAGAATACAATATTGTTTATTGCCACAGATTATTAAGTATAAGATTTTGATCTATTTTAAAATGAAGATACCATATGAAATAAAAGATATACATATGATTGTTTATTTATTTAGTGATTAATTATATCATAGAAATAGATGAGATTAAATTACACTCTAAGATTAGTATTTATTATTATTATTAAAATAAGTTAGGTGTATTTAAGTTTGATATAAAATCCCACATCATACTTATTTACATGAGTTATTATTATTTTAAATACAACTTAGAAGAACCTGAGATTATTTAATTATATTTTAAGTTAAAAGTTAGGAATTATTTTAGTATTATTAAAGATAATTTATTTCATTTAAAAGCCATAAGAATGCTATAGATGTAGTGGTAAAGTGATAGGGTAGTGATAGTATTCTTATGCCATTGAGACAGTATCTTGGGAGATATTGACTCAGTGTAAATCTGCTTATTACTTTGTAACTTTACTTCACAGTCTCATAATTTTATAAATACTTATTTAATTAGTATAATCTAGAACTATATTGATTTTGATGATTGATAATAAATTTAATTAAGATATGATAATATAAAAATATATTAAAGATAGATATGCAAATTTTAATGAAGCATAATAATGTAACTGAGCTAGTTGTATTTTAAACTATTTTATATATCCAGAAGTAAGGGTACAAAGGGTAGGAAGATTTTGGCGCGCAACGTGGTCGGCTATTGGTTATCAACCCGATGGTTGGAAAAGGAAGATTTTGGCGCGCAACGTGGTCGGCTATTGGTTATCAACCCGATGGTTGGAAAAGTTGATTTTGGTGCCGGCAACGTGATGGGGCCATCGATATGTTAGAGTTATAATTTTATCGGCCCGATAGATGGAAAAGAAAGATTTTAGTAACAACATTTTAGGCTAAATATTTAATTAGGGATTAAGATATATAATTTTAGGATTAGTATATGTTAGGAGAATAAAGTGATAAGTATAATTAATATTTTATAATAATATTTATAATTGATTAGATGTTGATTATAAAATATAAATAAAATTAAAATAAAAATTTTATTAGTAGAGTATTATATTTTCATGTGGTATCTGTAATATGATCATTCTTTGAAGTTAAATACTATGTTGATTTTAAGTTAATAAAACAATAAATTGTAGAAATGTGGCAAATAATTATATTATAATGTGACCATATCAATTCTTGACATATTTTAAATGGATATTTAATATTATATATTATGTGCAAATTGTCTGTGGGTCATAGGTGTAAAAATAAATGATGTGACACAATTTTGTTATAGAAATTTATATAATTATTTAATAATAAGTAGTGTAAGGTTTTTGAGGATATTATTATATGATTAATTGTAAAAGTGAGTTGAGTGGAGATGGGAAGGTTGATGGGAAATTGTATTTTTAAAAAAAGTATAAAATAATAAGTACTGCATATTGTTAGGATTGAATTTTAAAAAAATAAAAAATGGATAATCTAGATAGAAAATTGAGTAAACAGGGAGAAGAACTTGAATCTATAAGGTTAGACATAATAAAAAGTCATGATAGAAACGACGAATTTTTAGACAGAAAATTTAGAGAATTGTCAGAAAATATAATTAAAGCTGTGAAAGAGCAAATAGAAGAATCTACTAGCCAATGGCAAGTAAAAAATAGTGAGTTAAATCAGAAAATAAAGAGTAATAATTTAAATGTAAAAGATGAAATTTATGAAGTAAAGTATGATATAAATCATATTAATGAAGAAGTTAGAAGTATTAAAGAAGATGTAGTTCAGAGTGGAAAAGAGATTCCTATAAAATTTATTAAAATAATTAATAGTAGGAATGAATTATATGAAAAAATACTGGAAAATCCCAAAGCGTATTTTACATTAACTAAAGAAATGATAGGAATGTGTAAATCCTATGAGAAGTTAGATGGAGAAAGAATTATGGACCAAATTAATAATTTAAAGAAATATTATGTTGATGATAAAAGATTTGGGAGATTTACGAAGATAAAGTCAAAATCTTCAAAGCAAAAGTATTTAGAGTTGTTAGAGCATGAATTATTTAAAACTATAGATATCAGTAGTAATAAATTTAAGAATAAACTACAAGAAGTGATATCTAAATGTATTATTGATGATAAAAGTATTCATGTACAAGCTGATATTTTTAAAGAAATATTATTTGAAGGAATTAGGAACTTAATACCTAACGATGAAGTTATAAATGGAAAACTTAATTGGAATAAAGATTTAAGCAAGATAAAAGTAAGACTTAAATATCCAAAGCATAAGAAATTTATAACAGATTTTCTTGAGAATAATCTTAGTAAAGGAAAGAAGATAGGAAAAGTTAAGGTGAGATTTAAGAAAAGAGAAAGAGAATTAAAGTTTAGATTTAAAGAAGAATATATTTAATAATTAAGACAGGTAATTCTTAAAGAAGATATGTGTTTGATAATGTGTTATGGCATTATATTATTTTTTTTTTGGGCTTTGTAAAACAAACATGAGATATTTCTATGTTTGCAACTTTCAAAATAAGGTGAAAATACCTTGATGTTAACCACACTAGATGGGGAAAAAGTGACGTGTAATGCAAGGAATTTAATTCTTTTTCCTTCTGATGTGTGAGTTACAATCGTAAAAATGTTGTGAATAGATATTTTAATGTCATGTTTAAATATAATGCTTGACATAAAGAAAATAATTTATTATATGATAAATTAGCATGATGAATAAAGTATAGCTGAAGAAATTTACAAAATATGTAAATGATATTTTAAGAAGAAATAAGTTTTGTCATAATGACTAAGTAGAAATGGAATTAGCTATTGAAGTAAATATATTTTAAACAAGAAGTTAAATAATAGAGTTAAAGAGTATAAAACTCATATGTTTAAAGTATATATAATTAAATCTTATAAAAGATTAATTTGTATTAAGGTAGTGATCATGAAAGTGATCAATCTTAAAAGATGAAGTTAATCATTTTAAAAGAGAAATATATAGATTTGCTGAATAATAATCTATAAGATTGCTAATGAAATTAGCAATAAGTTATAAATAAAATACATAGAGTAATTTAAAATATAGTATTAACTATAATAATATGTATTTTTAGTAGCTTATGTAAAGGTGTATTTAAGAGAATTTAAATACTTGATATTTGTAGAAATATTAGGGAAATGAAAGTAACCTAATTAAGAGATAAGTAAAGAGAAGTGAAACTTAATTTATGAAGTAAAGAAGTCATTGTAGTTTATTTAAAAGTGTTTCCTTAGTGAAATTTGAGATGATATTTCAATGCTTTATGAAACTTTGTGATAAAGTAATGTGTTATAATATTTAAATGATAAGAAAGATAAAATTGATAAATGTGGAGTAAAGATGTTAAAGATGAAGGTTAAATTTAAAATTTTATCCGAAGGAGGGGAATATGTGCCCTTTTATATGGGTCACCATTTAAGTTTTGTGCTAATCTAGTAGAAAATTTTAAATTTAAGAAGTATTTTAAAAATGTGATGTTGACTTTGCTTGTGGTAATGTTACCATAAGTTTAATTAAAGCAATCTATGAGTATTTGATATGTGAATTGTGTTGATCTTGAGAAGATATTAAAATGATGATGATTATGATGTAATACTGCATTAATAAATTTAATAACAAATGTTTAAAGCTAAAGTATTTAAAAGACAAGTTAAAATTAGACAAAAATATTTATTTAATTTGAAATATATGTTAAAAGTGAATAAAAATATTTTAAATTATAAGTACTTAAAATTGAGATTAATATTTGATTTTAATCATATCAAATAATTATTTTAAAATCTATTATAATATCTTAAATATTTTTATAAATATTTATTTTAAAAAAAGCAATTGTTAAGTTTATTTTTAGACAAGCGTTCTTGTGTTATAAAGAACAGATGTTATACACACACGCGTGGAAGTTGTCTAATAAAGTTGCAATTATTATTTTACAAAATCATGTTATAAAATTTATAAATAATACGTGAGTTATCACGAGATAAAAATAAAGATATTAATGTAAAATATTAAATTTGATTTTATAAAATATTGTCTTAAAAATATAACGTATTTAAAAAGATTTAATTTATTTTAAATGATCTTATAAAAGTTAAGATTTAAATCAAGTGAGAAATAATATTTCAAAAGAATGTTTAATAGATTTGAATAAATGATAAATATTGTTTTAAAAGAATTTGATAAAATATTAAATATTAAATAAGTCATTATTTTATTTTTAATATTGTGTTGGTAAATATGTAAATAAGAAAGTTTGATTGTTTAATCGAACCAATCAGATAAGGAGTTTCTGGCAGTATATAAGCTGGATTCAATTGTTGAGGGGGTCTCTCTACAATAAACTTCTAAGTCGTTTGTGTTATTAAAAAAAAAAAATAGCTGAGTAAATTTATAAACGCTCTTAAAATCAGTTGTAAAATCATAAGAGTGTTATTGAATAATTTATAATATTTTAAAGTAATGTATATGCAGTAGAAACTTAATTTTCCCTATCGTCTTCTCAATATCGAAACTCAATTTACGTACAAATAATCAATGGAAACATCACGTATCGGAGAAATTTATCAGAAACTTTATGCTGGAAAAGTAACAGACGCTAGATTAGAACATAAAACTACAAGATGGAGGAAAGTAGTATTTTGGACTATAAATAGTTTTCAAAAGTTAAATTACTATTGTCTATTACTAATAGATATTTTAAAGAAATATAAATATTTCTGTAAAAGAAAGTATTTTGACAAATTATAGAAGTAAAATATGTATCTTAAGGAAAGATATAAGATACAGTAGTAATTTTAAATAAATACTTGCCTTGTTAAGTCTTTATGCTAAAAGACTAAATATTGACGTTTTAAAAAAGGCAAATAGACTATAAATATGATTATTTAAAAACGCAATATAATAAAATTGCTATATCGAAGTAATCTAAACGCTGGACGTTATAGATGAAAAAATTAATTCTTACCGGAATATGGTATTTACAAATGCGCAAATAATACATGGATATCCAAATTAAGTTAAATAAGCCAAGCCGAGCCAAGTTAATTGAAAAATAATTAAATGACAATTTTATCAATTATAAACTAAGTTGAAATAATAACTTTCAAATAATAATTGATGAAGAATTGGATCCAAAGAACTTATAAACTATTTTAATTTTATTTGTTTTCTTATTGGAACTTATTTTTTTTTTTAAAAAAGAACGTTATCATTTTTATTATAAACTTTCAAGAAACACGTGATTCAACGGAACAGGAAATAGTGTTCTATTGACTTTATACGGAGGATATTTGTTAGAACTTTTATGGTAGGAAAAATCAACGATGGAATATGTAATATAAATTTATTTTATTTATTTAACATAAAATTAAATATTATTAAACTCTTAAAAAGTAGGTTAGGTACATTTATTAAATAGTAACTTAAAAATAATATAATAATTAATTACATAAACTTATTTTTATAATTAATATAACACGAATATTCTAATGAATGTTTATGAGTGAAAATGTGAATGATTTTTTTATTCTATGAAGCTGCAAATTCCGAAGAATACTGGATAGCAGAATGGACAATATTATTATTATGGTAAAAAAATATTGTATAATGATTTTTAATGAATTTAATATGTTTTTCTTTAGATCAACTGAATATTATGTTGTTGTAGAATGAATGGATAAATATATTATGAAAACACATACATTACAAACTTTATTAAAATATGCATAAATTTTTAATTTATAATATAAACATGATACAACATTACGTAAAAAGCTTAGAAAATAATTATATGATTCTTTCGTAAATAATTTTGATATTTTTATTTATGCTTAGTATTTAAATGATGTTTATGATTTATCTAAGTAATTATTTTATTTTGCAATTTAGAAAAGGATTTTAAAAGTCTATATTTTTGTGTATTTTGTTTATTGAGTAAGTTAAGTTACGTTATGAGTAGAAGCCTATATTTAGATTGAAAAGTTTACTAAGTATAGACAATATAGTATGAGTAATTTGGATAATGAATATTTTATTTGAAGTTGATATTTGTTTTCCGGAAAATGTTTTAAAAGAGTTTAGAATATGTTTTATAGATAGAAATTTATTAGAAAGGTTAGTAAAGCACATAGGGTAAAATAATGATTTTACACAGAAAGGAATCATAAAATTTATCTAATGTAATGTTTTATGAATTTAAAATTGATAAATGATTTAAATATTATTATTTGAATAATACAAAAGTAGAATGCATATTTTATAAAACATATAACAGAAATTACATTAGGTGGAATATAATTATAGCCAATCATTTGTCTTACATTATAAAGAGATATTGATTTTATATAAAGTTATTAGGCAATGCTAATAACAAAGTGAATACATGATAATATATTATAAATGATATTTAAGTAATGTAGTTATTTAATAGGTAAAGCTACATTATGTATACATGCTACATAAATAGTCTTAACATATTGTTAATTGTAGTAATTAAAGTACAACTATTTATTTAAAAATCTAAGTTTAAGAAAAACACACTATAATCATATTAATATAGCATTTATTTGAAGGAATGTGTAATTCCTTATTAAGTACATAAGTTAATGACAGTGTAAGCCTCTTATATTTGTATTTTCCTATTTTTATTTTATTTGTTGTCATAAATTATAAACTGTAAATAGTGTAAGTAAATTTTATTTGAAGTTATTGTAAATAAATTTGTTAATTTGTTTTAAAAGTGTGTCGAGTTTTCATTATTTTCACCTCAGCATTTTGACATCAGATGATTTGAAATAAACATAATATTTGCACAAAATTGAATTTATTATTATTACTTGGAATTTAATACCATATTTGCTTAACATTATTTTATAAGAATTGATTGACATGAACATAAATATTACAATGGTCATAAGATGATTATTATGCACATTATAAGAATACAATATTGTTTATTGCCACAGATTATTAAGTATAAGATTTTGATCTATTTTAAAATGAAGATACCATATGAGATAAAAGATATACATATGATTGTTTATTCATTTAATGATTAATTATATCATAGAAATAGATGAGATTGAATTACACTCTAAGATTAGTATTATTTATTATTATTATTTAAGTAAGTTAGGTGTATTTAAGTTTGATATAAAATCCCACATCATACTTATTTACATGAGTTATTATTATTTTAAATACAACTTAGAAGAACCTGAGATTATTTAATTATATTTAAATTAAAAGTTAGGAATTATTTAGTATTATTAAAGATAATTTATTTCATTTTAAAGCCATAAGAATGCTATAGATGTAGTGGTAAAGTGATAGGGTAGTGATAGTATTCTTATGCCATTGAGACAGTATCTTGGGAGATATTGACTCAGTGTAAATCTGCTTATTACTTTGTAACTTTACTTCACAGTCTCATAATTTTATAAATACTTATTTAATTAGTATAATCTAGAACTATATTGATTTTGATGATTGATAATAAATTTAATTAAGATATGATAATATAAAAATATATTAAAGATAGATATGCAAATTTTAATGAAGCATAATAATGTAACTGAGCTAGTTGTATTTTAAACTATTTTATATATCCAGAAGTAAGGGTACAATATATATATATATATGTTGTGCCATTACAATTTAGTCATTAGCTAAATTTGTAGTAATGTGCATGAAAGAAAATGTGGAACAAAAATCATCATCACATTTTCATATAGTAAAGGAAACTGTAGGGCACCCAAGTTTAAACCCTACAAGATCCAGTTCAAAAAGCTTAAGATAGAAAGAGAGTAAGGTGACACTTATATTCTTTATTTGTTTGTGTGTTGATAAAAACTCAAAAAGAGTAGTACACACAGTTAATTATTCAGTATTTAATTTTTTTTTGTTAAAAAATAAAGTTATAATGCATATGTATAGGCAGTGTGTGTTATAAAAGCTATTTAGTTAGTCACTTTTAAATTACACATATTAACTTTCTTTAAAACTAACCTACACTTGCTAAATTTTAATATATTTTTCTATACTTCTATTTTTGCTTTTCTATAATAGTAATTTGGATTTAAAAGCTAAGGATTTGATTTTAAATATTAGGGTTATAATTACTAAGCTAGCAATTAGATTATTTTAATGTCAGTTTATAAATGATTTGAATGATAGAGTGTGTGTACCTTACATAAATAGATCTACATTTATTAAATATTGAAAGAAAAAGAAGAAAATCTGTTATATTATTTTTTTCTTACTCAACAAATTTGTATTATAAGGGTTGTTTTTCTGTTAAAAAACTTAGAGATGATGTGAGAAGTCTAATTTTAAAAATGTCTCATTCTAAGATCAAAAAGAAGGAAGCTCAAAACTTAGGTGTTACATATGTGAAGAAAAAGGATTATGTCTATTTTTTTCCTTCAAAACAAAAGTTTGTCTAAAAAATCAGGATAGTGAGATTTTTCATACTATCCAGCTAAAAAAAATGATTTGGTTGAAAATAAGTTATAAATCTAATTAAAAGAGGTAGTCGAAAATAAGAAAAAAATAAAGTATAAATACCTGTCTGGGAAAAATCAGAGGAGAGACTTTTAAAAATATTGAAACTAAGGAAGCATTTTAATTCTGCAAATATCAATTTTAAAAAAATCATTTTTTTTGTTGAAGAGTAAACACAAAATGGCATATCATATGGGAAAGAATGAGTCTTGTCTGAATTAAAAGAAAAATGATATTCTACATCTTTCAACTGACCGAGAGAAATAAGATGTTTTTTAAATAGAAAGAGGAAAACATTCATCTGCATTTGAAGGCAATCAGAAAAATGAGTAATCTTCCGATAAATATTAAATCATCAAGCCCAATTAATTGTTCCAGTAACTGAGTTTAAACCCAAGAAAAATTATAAATGTGAAAACAACTGCTATACTTCACCCACTAAAAGAATCATGCTTGACAGGAAGAGAAGAAAAGTTAATATGATTTCCAAATTGTCCACTAAAGCAAATAACATCAGTAGAATCATCATCATCAAATAATTATACACCCCAGGAAAGAGATTGTTCCAAGGAAAAACGGAAATTGTGGCTGCAAAAGTATAAACGTTAAACAAGATAAATTTGAATTATTGGAAGTTGATACAAAGAATAGAACTGGTAATATAAATTTTTCTTTTATATATTTTCTTTATAATATCAGAGACTGAGTAAAATTTTAGCAACAGAATGGTATATTTTTGTTTAAAAAACTTTTAAAACAACCAAGATCAATTGAAACCCAGAATTTCTTAATAACGATAAACATAAGCTTCATTAATGATTTTATATGTACTAAAATTATGATTGTCTATTAACTTAAAGTTATGACATGTTATTAATATGTAATATATATTTTTTGTTGTTATTGTTATTTTTGTTTTAAATAATATTTTTGCCATTATGGGGATAAAACACGCACATACATAATAATATAATACTTGTTGCATATATGTAATTGTGTGTGAATGTAAAATAATAGGCAATATTAAGAATATTAGAGTATTGTGTTTTAAGTTAAAGTATAGCATTTCAGAGCTTAGAAGGGAGGGGGAGACAAAGGTACTTTAAACTTGTTTCTAAAACTTGCTCTTTCCAATTTTACTAATATTTATTTTTTTATCATTCTACTTTACATGTTAGATTTATAAAGGTATGTGTGCAAAAGAGAAAAGAGAGAGAGAGAGAGAGAAAAAAGTGTTTATTATTTTTTTTGAGATATTTTTTTGTGGAGTGAAAATCATGGTCAATTTGACATCCAATTTAATATATGCATTATACCATTTATGGGAGAGGGGGAAGAATTTAAAATTAATGTTATGATTTTAAAACAGTCGATTATGATTGTTGTTGTTATTGTTAATATAAATTTTCATGTAGATATAGAAATTTTTATGTATATGTTAGAAATGCAGTAATAAATGTTAATTTGTTTTATTAAACAGAGGCGTAAATATTTCATTAAGAGTATTTTTTTTATTAGTTGTGATCATTCATCATCAAGGTGAATAATAGCTATTTAAGTTCCAATTAGATATACTAAGATTAGCCACTAATTATTAATTTCTGAAACTAAATTTTATGATTAGGCTTAGTCCTAAAGCTGTGGTTGAAACCATTATCATTATCATTATCATCATCATCACCATCCCATTTAATGCGGTAGGTAAATGTTTAAAGGCCATAAATAAATAGTGATTTCATGGTATTTAGTTGACATTTGTGAATAATATTATAACCACCATCCCATCATCTATTTCATGCAAGGATGAGTGAATTGCCATCCTAAATTAATAATATAATCTGAGCTAGTAAAACTTATAAAAAGAATATTGAAACGCATTTATTATGTTAAGATCTAAGAAATGATTTCTGTCTAATGAATTTTATATACTCCACTTTAGTTTAAAGATGTTTTATGTTTACCTAAATATTAGTGCATACAATGATATGGATCTAAAAGCAAAATCCTCCATTTTTATTAGAAATAAAGTACCAAAAAGGGATTCAAACCTGGTACATGTGAAAGGGTTATAAGATATAACTGTGTCTAGATTCAGATAATCTAGTGGCACCCTGCTAGACCATATTCACTTGGTATTTATTTAAATATGCACTTGACATCAAGACAAGAGATGAAAGTGAACAGAATCTACCATCTGTATACCTGAGAAGTTATTTTATTGAGTTACCAGTGTACTCACCTACTTGATATTATTTCCTGAGTTATAGTAGTTTGTTCTTAATAATTTGTTTTGTAGTTTCTACTTGTTTATTGATGATACAATGCCTGCCTAACCAGGGTTTGAAATAGGCCAGACACCTTAAATGACTAGTCTCCAGGCATTACTGTTTATAATTATTGATATTGTGATATCTTTAGAAATCTAATTATAGAAGTAACATCATTTAATCCAATGATGTTTTAATATATTTGTTCAATAGCTTATAGACTACTCAGATATGGTAATATTTATATTTGAATTTTAATATTCTTTTGACCTACCTTTATTTAAGTTATAGCAGATCTTTGATCATTTTATTTAAGTTATATATATATATATATATTATATGGTTGAAAAGAAAAGTATTTTGAAGATATTTTTTTACACTTCCTGGAATAAATAATCATAGTAAAAGATCAAATAATTTTGAATTTAAAATAACATTTTATTATAAATTAAACAGTTTAAAATGGTGTAAATAAATATTAATATAGTAATCTGATTTTGAAATTAAAAACAATTATGGATTTTGCTAATTTTAAAATTGTCTATTATCTATTTTTAAAAATCGTTATTGCTTTTGAAACGTTTAAAATTGTTTTTAATCAAGATAAGTAGTGTATTTTTGTCACCCCAGAAATCTAGTTATAAAAGGGCAGATAAAATGAGTAGATTAATTGGCTGATATTAGATTTTTGAATAGTTTTGGTTATTAATTTTTTTTAGAAGCAGTTGGCAGTAATTATAGCTAGCAAGAAGAGTTGGGTAGTAGAGTAGTCCAGATCAGGGCAGAAAATTACCATGAAGATATAAGACTACAAGGAGGGCAAGTCAAAAAGCTGCTTTATAATTCATGATGGTGGGATTTGAATTCACATGAAGAAAAGGGTCAATTTCAAGTGTTTCATAGCTACAAATGTGTTATAGAAGATAGTTTGCTTGCCTATCCAATCCTAGACAGAAAGGAGATCCCTGAAGACTGACAATTGCCTGGATTATATCTATTCTGATGATTACAAGCCAGTCTATCAGCTTGCCCAAAGATCATTAGTTGATGATTAGTTATATGTATGTTGTGCCTATATGCAAGAAACTAGATATAAACACATTGAATTGTATTTGTATAAAGTGAGTCATTTTAAAATAATTCATTTAAAAATAGACATATATAAAACAATAATATTTTAAGTTGTTTTAAACCTATGTTCTTAAATCTAAAAATGTTACAATTCAGAGCAATCTATGATAGTGATATTAATATAAAATGATATTTTAAATTTTATTTAAAAAAAGACATTGTAAAAGAGTAAAACAAATAATTTTGCTTGTATTAAAAGAAACTTGCAAGCATATTATTTTTAAAGATGTTTATAAATTTTAATCAACAGTGACCTGTTAAGGGAGAAACTGTTATAGGATATATTTTTGTTTTTAAACAGAAAAAACATTTAAAATCTATCTTGAAACATATCAATCAAATCTTTTTTAAAGTAATCTGTCAAGACTGATATTATTTTTAAAAAAATGAAAGGAATAGCCTTTATTATTAAAGCAGTGACATTTATGTAGATTCAAAATAGGATTAATTGTGAAAATGTACATTTTAATAACTTTATTATTGTGACATGTTAAAATAAATATATAAATGCCAATATATGTTAATTATTTGTTATAAAAATTAATGTCATTTATTACTTTGACAAATTTAAATATGTTCTGTTAATACATTATTACAATGCACATCTGTGCAATTATATATATATATGTTTAAGTAAAGTTAGCATAAAGTATTTATATCATTTAAAAGTAACAACTTAATATTTTTTATCAGTCAAACATGTTCAGAAATTATTTTATCACATATCTGGGTGTATATATATCAATGAGTGTCAAGTAAACACATGTAAAATTTAATCATTTTTTACATTTTATTAAATTTCTCTTGAAATAGATTCATTGTACATTATAAAATGCATGTCTGTGTGGATATATATATATATACATGTTTTAAAAAACCTTTTAGGAGTATTTTAAATCAATGGAATCACTTGCATTTTGTATTAATCATGTAAATCAATGTAATTACTTGAATTTATATATTAATCATGTAAATCACAATGTGATGATTTTTATTGTACGTTAATCAAAATCAAAAAGCTTATATGTGTATAGCCATATTCTAATGACCTTAACTTCATTTTTTGATGTTGTTATTAATAAACTTGTATTCAATTGTTAAAATTATTCCAGTGACTTAATTTTAAATGTTTTGTGGATCTTATGTATTTGCATCATATTTTGATCACAATACAAGTAATAGAGCATGTTCTCTGAGTTATATTTGTGCATATATTGGTCTGATATATTAAAGGAGATATATATTAGGGTTTATGGGAATCCAGGAATCCTGGTTGGCACTAAGAATATATTTTTTAAAGCCCATACACTATATTTTATTTAGTTTAGCTTCTATTAGAAATTAAGTTTATTGTTGGCCATTATGTTAATGGTACTATGTGGCCAGAACATTGATGATAATCACCATGTTTTAGTATCCCAGCATTATTGTTTTTATGGTTATGCATTTGATGGATTAGCACTAAGGTTTGTGCATCCAAATTATGTTTAAATAAATGCCCAATCTGGAAAAGGCTAAATAGTTGGTGTGATCTATAGCAGAACCATTTCAAATCCAATCACAAGATTGACTGTTGATTTATTGTATTGATGTATTTTGATTCATCATTCATGATGATGAATGATTGCTTTTGAATATTACTTTTATTTATTGATAATGCTGGTGGATTTATGTATGGTTAATTATACTTATAGTTGCTCTAATGAGTTAACTGGCTGATCTCTGGGTGATGTCATGATTTTATATTCTGATAATATATAACATTATTTAAATATTTTGTAATATTAAACATTATTTTAATATTATACATTAATATCTCTCATACCTTAATATTTTGCTTTAATAAATATCTTACTTGATATTTTATATTTATAAATTTTATTATTTGAAATATTTATATTTTATTTGGAACATGATTATGATTTTTACATATCATCCTGATACCCCATCTCATTATATATATATATATATATATATATATATATATATATATATATATATATATATATATATATATATATTGTTAAAAGAACATTACCTTGACAACAGTTTGAAAATGTTGATTGTTACTGATATTGGGATTGTCTAAGTATTGACTGGTTTTTAATATATATATATATATACTATATATATATATATATATATATATATATTGTACTGGTCAAAATAGTATGCTCACTTAACAAGATTCAAATCCTAAGCAAAAGTACCTCGAATCCGATCATGCTCGAGATACACAGGTCTGGAGCAATCCTGAATTCTAACCTATTTGCCTATTCTTCGAATCTCTGACCCAATGAACAACAATCCTGATGACACAGTAAAATTATTTTAAATCTGTGCCCAGAAGCAGAGCGGTAGAGCATAAGATCAGACTGATGATGATGATCGAGATTGGAGTAGCCCAGGAATTACACTTATTATAGTTATTTATTAATGCTAAGCTCTTAGCTAAAGAAAATAGTTCTAAATATTAACTAGAAAATAATAATTCAAAAACAAACCAGGATTTACATGAAATAGATATATTTAATAAATATTAAATGAACGCATATATATATATATATTACAAAAGATTAAGGAAACGTATGTATATTTTACCAACTAGTTTCACGCTTGGGACAATATTGTTTATTTACAAGACTTGGGAATTTGTTGTATAAAATCCCCTCTATCACTCATTTAATAAATATAATTTTACAGATACAATTTTATAGTGTTTTATAACTTGTGCGGAGTTAATAAGCTAATTCAAGAAAACTTTTGCTATGGAACATTGTGGATGCCGAAAATAAATATAAAAGATCGTGACAGTTTTAACAGTAAATGATTTAGTTGATAACGGGCAAAATATATGATTTCAATCATGCATTTCTTAGGAGAACCATTATTTATACTTTTATTTACATTGTTTGGCAAAGACATCTTTTAGAAATAAGAAACAAACAATGCACTTCATTTACGAGAGTAAGTTGTGCAATCATTAATGTAAATTAGATTTACATCTATGGGAATCGATAATGATTTTTTTTAAAAGAAAGCAGCTTAACTCAATGAACTAAATGTATTTTTACAAAATGAATCATTATCTTTAACACATCATTGCAACTTACTAAAATTAGGTGAATGGTAACGGTACTAGCATACAATAAAGAAATAAGGCCTCATGGCGATTGTGGATATTTTATCATTTTAAAATAATATTTGAAACGAACTTAGATTGGATATGTCTGTGCATTCTGGTGGAGCAATATCAAAAGAGAGGCTGAGTTTGAGAGCCCAGATCTGGATATGCTGTCATTCACAGCACATAAACCTCATAAACTTTACGTTTCACAGGAAGTATTGTCCCTGATTACGAACGATTTTGAAAAGTAGGATGGGAGCTTCAGGCATCATCCCTAATGACTAAACAATCGAGAAATGGAGAAGATAAAATATCAGAATAAAGGAAAATGTATGCCAGCAACATTATTGGACATGAATATAATTTTATAACATAATTTTCATATAATATTATTTTAAAACTCGGAAATTGTCTAACCTCTTGCGCAATAATCTGTTTTCAATTCTGAGTCATTTAACAAATCATAATGAATAATAACTTTTATTTATATTATTAAGCTAATAAAATTTATATTTAAATTCGATTCCCATATATGTATTAATTAAAGAATTAGCCCTCCGGGCGATGGTAAGAAAAGGTAGAATTTTATATTAGGTGTCGCAATCTTTTATAAAGGCAACTAAACAACAAAATAAAATAAGCATCCACAATAAAATACTTTTAGGTATACAACCAACCTAGCGAATGATTTCTATTTTAAATAAACAAATGAATATAATTTTACTAATGAATTTAATTAAAGTCGTGAGATTGATTGATACCAACATATTAGAGAAAATAATATATATATTAAACAAAATAAGTTGTATACATTTAATTGAGCCACATAAAGTTATATAAACATAAATTAAGCATGAAAGCAAATGTATATTTAGAATTACATAAGTATTAATAAAGGATTATAGAGAGAGAGTTTACGAGCAAAACTAGCAAAACATCATAAATGGATCTATGAATTAATTTAGCTACAAATTATAAATCACCCATGAATGTTCATATTAAGGCAGCTCTAAATTACATGATTTTACCTAAGATATCAGCATAGTGGCAGGCAGGTAGGTTGATAATCCTACGTCATCTCATATGGCCGGTCAGATGGAATTTTATGGCAGGTAGACAGTCCTCCGAGAGGAAAAAGAAAGGTGGATGGCTCCACTACTCATGCTCCATTGCACTAAACTTCTCTTGACTTCTTAAATGATGGTCTGGCAACACTTTTTGAATCAGGAACGTAAAAGTAACCAACTGATCAAGTGAAAGTAACTAACTGATTTATCAAGTAACTAACTTATCAAGTGAAAATCACCGACTGCCCTTAAAAGGTCTTATGGGCTCTTTTTATACACTATCTCTATAATCCCCTTACAAAGAACATTTAATTAACAACATGTTTTTATACAGATAAGGCTCAAAATACCATTTTTAGCTATTTTAAATCATTCGACAACAACTGATAAACGATTTGTTTTCGATCTTAATTGCGATTGACAATTTTAATTAAAGGCAACAAGCTGAATTTAAACAAAGATTATTTTAGCATTTCGAGCCTCCCCCATTCTTCTTTGTTGTCACATTAAATAGTTTAAATCAAAATACATATAGATATAACAAAAAAAATTACAATTATATAAAGAAAATGTTTAGTTGTCAGCAATAAACATTAATAACATTATTGCTTCATTCATATATATACGCATCACGCACACTACTGTTTTACTTTACTAAATAGTTTTAATTTTATTAATTTCTCTAATCATTAGGCATACAGTGTGTGGGTGAATAGCATATATTTATAGCAAGGTCTGAATTGCGGACCCCTAGGAGGTTAGTATAGATGGTGAAACATGAAGCATCGATGATGATTAGACATCGATTGCTTCATTCTTTCCCACTTAAAGTGATCAAAAAAAAAATCAATAAAAAAAATACCTTAGTTGGAGTCTACTATCATTTTGGTGAGAAAAACAACCCTAATAAATGAGCATAAAAAAAAACTGCCTGTTATTTGAATTGTGTTTCTAGTACGGAAATGACAAAATCTTTCATTCATTTCTTCCTTGTTGCAACTTATTATTACTTTAGATTTGGTGTAGGGATTCAAAACATGAGAATGTCCATTTTCATTTTCCATTGTCTTCAACATTGTTTATCCATGGCTGCTGCTTCTTAGTTTTTTTTTTTTTTCAATAATATTTTCCTGGATCTGGAGGTATATAAGGGTTATATGTATGTCTTTCTAGATATCTTGCGAAAATATCAAAAGCAGTCACAATATTGTGCTTTGGTATATTATTATATTGTTCATTATTAAAAGTATCTTGCTTTAAAAGAATTTCTCTAACTTTCTGTGATCTAATGGCATCCATTATAACATATTCACTTTGGGAGTTGAGAAGTTTTTCTCCATCTTTTATGAAACTATTTTTTTCAACATATGTCCATGCTTTAAAACAAAGTTTATCATTTCTGTTTAATGAGTTCAGCTCCTCATCAATTTTGTTCTGATCATATTTCATAAATAAATAATTATGGGATTTATTAAAATGGGCAGTATTGTACACAACTAAAGATCTGTCCACTTTCTTCATTTTCATATCAGGAGGCCATTCAGCATCATTTCTAAACTTTAACTTTGATGTCTTCATTAATCCTTTATCATCACTTTTCCACAGAACATCTTTATAATTATTATGAAAAGATAACTCATAATTATTAATTATGATTTCAGAAGATTCATCCAAAACAGTATGTATTGTTCTATTGATATTTTTCATCATAAATACAGCCACTCCATTAGAGGGTGGTAAACTGGTATCATCACTTTGAGATGGGCTGGCTTGCAGTAGATTTGAAACCACCATTTCCTCAGTACTTTCTTCATCCTTAGCTAAATCTGCTAGAGTAAAACTTTGACTATGAGTAATCTCTGTCAAATCTACTTCTTTACATTTTTGTTGAGTAGAGTTGGCATTTGTATTCACTAACATAATCTCATGAGGTTCCAACCTTATTTTAGTTGGTTGAGGTTCTGTGTCCTCTGCTCCACTGTCTTTTAAAAGTGCTTCCATGAAAACTGTCTTATCTTTGGTTTCAGCATCAATATCCTTTGATCCGAAGGTAGAACCATCTTCAAATCTTTCCAGTTCTCTTGTTTGGTTCATCAGATTTTCTATTTGGTTAGCATTCTGCTTCTTTGCAGTATCTTCAATTTC
This sequence comes from Epiperipatus broadwayi, assembly GCA_028023455.1. Taxonomy (NCBI): domain Eukaryota; kingdom Metazoa; phylum Onychophora; class Udeonychophora; order Euonychophora; family Peripatidae; genus Epiperipatus; species Epiperipatus broadwayi. The sequence goes on along the minus strand of JAQFVV010012394.1, from coordinate 8,398,251 downwards.
ATTCACTACTTTCATGTCTTCCATTACTGTGTTTTCCAAAATTGTTTCTTCACAGACTATTTTGTCTTTGGTTAGATCAATAAGCTCCCTTTGCTTGGGAATAGATACATCTTTGAAACCAACAGCTTGTGTGTCCTGAGTGATAGTAAGATCAATATTTGATTTTAGTCTTTTTAATTCATCAAGATCTCTTCTAAACTCCTTCATCATTTCCATAAATTCTGCATCTCTTTCTGCTTGGTCTCTTTTGTGTTTCATCATTTGTTCTGCTCGGTCTTGATTTTGTTTCATCATTTCATGCATGAGTTGCAAGATCTGCTTTTCTTCCTCTGGCGTCATTGCTCATATGTTTTCTTCACAATTCACTTTTGTTTTTCTTTTGAAAGATAGTCAATTTTAAATGTCTCTGTGAAATATATTTTAATATTTTGATTTAAACTTTTTATTTTATGTTTAACGTATTGTACCTTATAATTGTTTGAAAATAAGGCTAGTTTCTTCTTCTTTTATTTTGCTTTAAACGTATTGTCACTTATAATTATTTGAAAATAAGGCTTGTTTCTTTCTTCTTTTATTTTGCTTTAAACGTATTGTCACTTCTAATTATTTGAAAAATAAGGCTTGTTTCTTTCTTCTTTTATTTTATACAGGATATACACCTCTCTCCCTCCTCTCTTCAACTGTCTTCATTTTGCCATTTTTTTGTTGCTGCTGACTGCTGCTGATAACAGGAAAAAATATTTGATCATAACATGTATGTGTATGATCTATTGGAATTCAACTGCCTTGCTGCTTGACTTTTGGTTGTTTTTCTGCACCTATAATAGACTCTTACAAAAAAAAAATTGATTAGTGATTTGTTTCAGCAATATCATATATGTTTGCTCATTACAATTATACATGGAAAAACAGTGGAAATATAATTTAACTCTCTCTCAACTCCTAACATCCTGGTTTGAACTCATTTTGATACATATTTTATTATATTACCTGTTGGCACATTTATATAATGGCGCCAGCCAACAGTATATATAAAAAAATTCCAAACACATCTGGGCTACTCAACTAGTAAATATAAATAAGTATTTGTTACACATTATAAACTCTATTACATATATAATGTACAGAAAATACACTAAACATGAAGTGCACCTTGTTACAATTTCAAGGTTTATAACTTATGGCTGAAGTACATGGGTTTTATTTATAAAACATTTTCATTTTGGCATATATAACATAAGAAACACATTTTATATGTTTATAAAACCACATACAGAAAAAAAATCACTTATGGGTGAAATACACGGGTTTTACTTGCAAAACATTTTTATTTTCACGTATATAACATAAGAAACACATTTTATATGGTTATAAAACCAGATACAAAAAAAAATCACTTATGGTTGTAACACATGGGTATCAAAATTCTTTTCATTTTTAAAAATAAGATTTTTACATTTGTAGTTATAAACATGAAAAATCAATATTTTTCTATAGTTGCAAAACCAGATACAACACAAAAACCATTTACATTTATGGTTGCAACACATGAACATTGGTTTTAATACAAAATTTTCATGTTTTATATATATAAAATTGGAAAACAAACTCGGGTAGGAAGGAAATATACATATCTATCATCAATGATCTCTTACAACCTTTTTTTAAAACATACATATAAACAGAATTCAGTACTCAGGGTATGTGGGTGTTTATATCGAAGCCCCACTTGAGAAGCCAAGCCTGGAAAAAAAATCCACTGTACCGGTCAAAATAGTATGCTCACTTAACAAGATTCAAATCCTAAGCAAAAGTACCTCGAATCCGATCATGCTCGAGATACACAGGTCTGGAGCAATCCTGAATTCTAACCTATTTGCCTATTCTTCGAATCTCTGACCCAATGAACAACAATTCTGATGACACAGTAAAATTATTTTAAATCCGTGCCCAGAAGCAGAGCGATAGAGCATAAGATCAGACTGATGATGATGATCGAGGTCGGAGTAGCCCAGGAATTACACTTATTATAGTTATTTATTAATGCTAAGCTCTTAGCTAAAGAAAATAGTTCTAAATATTAACTAGAAGATAATAATTCAAAACAAACCAGGATTTACATGAAATAGATATATTTAATAAATATTAAACGAACGCATATATATATTACAAAAGATTAAGGAAACATATGTATATTTTACCAACTAGTTTCACGCTTGGGACAATATTGTTTATTTACAAGACTTGGGAATTTGTTGTATAAAATCCCCTCTATCACTCATTTAATAAATATAATTTTACAGATACAATTTTATAGTGTTTTATAACTTGTGCAGAGTTAATAAGCTAATACAAGAAAACTTTTGCTATGGAACGTTGTGGATCCCAAAAATAAATATAAAAGATTGTGACAGTTTTAACAGTAAATGATTTAGTTGATAACAGGCAAAATATATGATTTCAATCATGCATTTTTTAGGAGAACCATTATTTATACTTTTATTCGCATTGTTTGGCAAAGACGTATTTTAGAAATAAGAAACAAACAATGAGCTTTATTTACGAGAGTAAGTTATGCAATCATTAATATAAATTAGATTTACGTCTATGGGAATCGATAACGGTTTTTAAAAGAAAGCAGCTTAACTCAATGAACTAAATGTATTTTTATGAAATGAATCATTATCTTTAACACATCATTGTGACTTACTAAAGTTAGGCGAATGAGTAACGGTACTAGCATACAATAAAGAAATAAGGCCTCATGGCGATTGTGGATATTTTATCATTTTAAAAGAATATTTGAAACGAACTTAGATTGGATATGTCTGTGCATTCTGGTGGAGCGATATCAAAGGAGAGGCTGAGTTTGAGAGCCCAGATCTGGATATGCTGTCATTCGCAGCACATAAACCTCATAAACTTTATGTTTCACAGGAAGTATTGTCCCTGATTATGAACGATTTTGAAAAGTAAGATGGTAGCTTTAGACATTCCCAATGACTAAACAGTCAAGAAATGAAAAAGATAAAATATCAGAATAAAAGAAAATGTATGCCAGCAACATTATTGGACATGAATATAATTTTATAACATAATTTTCATATAATATTATTTTAAAACTTGGAAATTGTCTAACCTCCTGCGCAATAATCTGTTTTCAATCCTGAGTCATTTAACAAATGGTAATGAATAATAACTTTTATTTATATTATTAAGCTAATAAAATTTATATTTAAATTAGATTCCCATATATGTATTAATTAAAGAATTAGCCCTCCGGGTGATGGTAAGAAAAGGTAGAATTTTATATTAGGTGTCGCAATCTTTTATAAAGGCAACTAAACAACAAAATAAAATAAGCATCCACAATAAAATACTTTTAGGTATACAACCAACCTAGCGAACGATTTCTATTTTAAATAAACAAATGAATATAATTTTACTAATGAATTTAATTAAAGTCACGAGATTGATTGATACCGACATATTAGAGAAAATAATATATATATTAAACAAAATAAGTTGTATACACTTAATTGAGCTGCATAAAGTTATATAAACATAAATTGAGCATGAAAGCAAATGTATATTTAGAATTACATAATTATTAATAAAGGATTATAGAGAGAGAGTTTATGAGCAAAACTAGCAAAACATCATAAATGGATCTATGAATTAATTTAGCTACAAATTATAAATCACCCATGAATGTTCGTATTAAGGCAGCTCTAAATTACATGATTTTACCTAAGATATCAGCATAGCAGCAGGCAGGCAGGTTGGCAATTCTACGTCATCTCATATGGCCGGTCAGATGGAATTTTGACGGCTGGTAGACAGTCCTCCGAGAGGAAAAAGAAAGGTGGATGGCTCCACTACTCATGCTCCATTGCACTAAACTTCTCTTGACTTCTTAAATGATGATCTGGCAACACTTTTTTAATCATGAACGTAAAAGTAACCAACTGATCAAGTGAAAGTAATTAACTGATTTATCAAGTAACTAACTTATCAAGTGAAAATCACCGACTGCCCTTAAAAGGTCTTATGTGCTCTTTTTATACACTATCTCTATAATCCCCTTACAAAGAACATTTAATTAGCAACATGTTTTTATACAGATAAGGCTCAAAATACCATTTTTAGCTATTTTAAATCATTCGACAACAACTGATAAACGATTTGTTTTCGATCTTAATTGCGATTGACAATTTTAATTAAAGGCAACAAGCTGAATTTAAACAAAGATTATTTTAGCATTTCGAGCCTCCCCCATTCTTCTTTGTTGTTACATTCCAATAGTTTAATTAAATACTTTAAATCAAAATACATATAGATATAACAAAAAAAATTACAATTATATAATGAAAATGTTCAGTTGTCAGCAATAAACATTTATACCATTATTGCTTCATTCATATATATACGCATCATGCACACTACAGTTTTACTTTACTAAATAGTTTTAATTTTATTAATTTCTCTAATTATTAGGCATACAGTGTGTGTGAATAGCATATATTTATAGCAAGGTCTGAATTGCGGACCCCTAGGAGGTTAGTATAGATGGTGAAACATGAAGCATTGATGATGGTTAGACATCGATTGCTTCGAAATATATATATATGAATTTAATTAAAAAATATAAGGTGGATTCATTTTCATCTTTTCAAAGATTCTATCTTGTGTTTCGAATGAAAGTATTTTTCAGCTTTATAAAGTCATATATAGTGTATGTGTTGGGATAATTCCCTTATGACAATTACAAATAAAAACACAGTGTTAAATAAATAAATAATTAGTTATAGATAACATGGTTGTTTTTTAAAAATACTTCTTCAGAGTTGGAAAAAATATTGTAAGAGATATAAAATGAAAGTAAGATTAAAGATACTTGCTAAAAAAGACTAAAGCAATATTGAATGAATTTTCTTAGAAGAAAATGAAGCTGTATAATTGTGAATTAGAAGAAGTTAACAACTGTAAACATCTTATTCAGATAGAAACATAATGAATAAAATTTATCATAAAATTAAACTTGCATGGAGTACTTTTGAGAGAAATGACTTAATATTGAAAAAAAAAAAGGTAAATGTTTGAAAAGAATGATTTTTAATAGGTGTATTTTACTAGTTCTTGCTTTTGGATTCAAGATTAGGCAATTAGCAACTGAGTAATGCAGACCATTCACTAAAGTGTGGAGAGATGTATGTTAGGAGTAAGATAAAAAATAAATATGATATTCATGGGTTAGAAAACAAATAAAAATCAATGAAATTATTAAATACATTAAGATATTCAAGTGAATTTGAGATAGTCACATTGCTAGAAAAGATGATAATGGATGAATAGTTTCCATTTTAATTTGGATCTCAAGAATTGATAAAATATGTACAAAGAGTCCACATATGAGATGAATGGGTGAAATAAAAAAGTTTACTGATATATGTTATGTAGAAGAGAGTCTAGGGATTGGAGAAATGGGATTAAACATAATGTGACCCTAATCCTACTATAAACTGGTAATGGTTAAAAATGATGGCAATCAAGTTTATGAATATGTCAATATTATGATTATTTAACCTTTCTTCTATCTGTTTAATTATAATAAAATTCGTTAAAAAAACTGGTAATTTTTACATTATCGTAGTGAATTTACACTTATTTTAAAGCTTAAAATGTACCATAAAATGCTGCCCTCTCTAGAATTATTTTACAAATAAAAAATCAGTAATACTTAAATTTGAAGCTAGAATAATGGGAGAAGGCAGACTTTTCAAGGCCTGAGTGGTTGTTTTTTATTTTGAACAAAAGGGAGTGTTTGTCAACAATTTTGACAGCTCCAAGTTCTTTGTTTTGATTTTCAAAATGAAAATGAATGATTTAGAGTATTGTTTAGTATTTTTTTTACATATTATAAATTATTTTGATAAAATATGCTGGAAATATAGTTATTTTAGAAGAATAGTTAAGATTTTCATAAAAATTCTTTACTTTTACATGAATGTAAATTGTGAAATAAATCAATGACATGTGCAGCATTTTTTAATAGGTAATGAACATTCTTTGTGGCTTCTCTGCTATATAATATTTTTATAATTATAAATAGAAATTTATTTTTGAAAAACTTTTCTTCACTTTGATAACGTGACAAATTATTAATTTGCTTTTTACAACCGAAACTAAAACAAATATAGTATTAAAAGATGAATATATTTTTATTGCTGATTTTGTAATTGACCAATCAAAAGTTTCAAGTTTAAACCCACTTGACCAACCAGAATTTTTAACAGCACACAGGTTAATAGATTGATATACACATTGTATTATTTATAATTTATGTATAAATTTTAATTATTTTTATTTTCAAATAGTATATAATTATTAAACAGTATTTGTTAATGATTAATAGACACACATATTGAACATTTATTACTGATACAGAATATTTGTTTCTTTTAGAATTTTATTACAAATTTATGATTAATGTTGGATATTGAAAATTACTACTTAAAATTTGCAATTAAGATGGAAAACATTTGATATTATTACTAATCACTTAATTATTAATACTGAACCTTAATTATTTACATTAAACATTTATTGTTAATATTGAACAAGAAATAGTCAACATTTATTAAAACTACTACTTATATAATTTATTTTCTTAATACTAATATTAAAAAAGTAATCAAATGGTTAATGGCTGTGTGAGTCATAAAGTGTTTGAGTTTCAAAAGGAATAGTGATGAACTCTGACCCACGGACTTATAATTCATGAGTCTATCAATTTACAATTGCATTAATCTTTCAGGATAAAAATAAAGTTGATATTAAATTATTGTCATTGATAATCCAACATTTCATACTAGCATCCATGTGTCTAGTTGTTTTAATGTGACTTCTGATATAGAATTTATCATACTGTATCAGTCGAAAAAACACCACCACCTGAACGCAAGTCGGATCTAAACTCAGGTGGTTCAAACTGAATTCAAACCCAACTCACCAGCTCAGATTAGTAGAATTCTAAATCGATGGCACAGTCCTATGCGCCAAGAAACTAGCTCAATGGTTGGTGAGGATTAGAGACCCCTGAACTGACACTAATATCGGATAATAAATTAACTAAGACAATTTTAAGTCGAATCATATATATATATGTTCAGGTTGCCATCACAGACAGTGAGTATTAACATTAAAATAATTATAAAAGAATTAAGAACTAAAAAACCAAGTGTGTTTAGAAAATATTTAATAATAATAATTTGTTTTGTTTGAATTTTAAATAATGATTATATTAATTATTTCTAGTCCTTAAACAAAGTTTATAATTATAAGAGTGGCGGTTCTTATTATATGCCAATGAATATTACACAATATTGGAATTCTATGTCTATGCCCCCAACAAGAAATAAAAGGCAGATAAAGGTATTCATTAGTAAAAAAAATTATTACTCTAATTCTATACGACAGAATGTGATATTTATTTTCACATTCGCAAATCCATTCATGAAGAGCAAGATGCATATTTTAGGGCATAACTTTAACCTTTTATTAGGAAACTTATTTAATTAAATATATTGAGAATTTGTTCGACTTTAATTGAAATCACTTCATCACGAATTACGAGCATCAGAGCAGGCTTTACTGGAACAGAAAGGTAACGAACGGTGCTGACGAATTATGAGCTTCAAAGTAAAATGAACATGAAAGATAATAGCTGGTCTGTCATTTAAAAGTAGTATGGCAGCTTGCATATGACAAGTCTTATGCCCTTTAAGTAGATGTGAAACACAGGGAAAAGCCAGGCTAAGTTGTAACTATGAAGCTTTGGTGTTCCAAGTATAACATACGAGGGGAGGAAGTGCTTTCTTCCTCTATAATTAATAGATCAGAAATATCATCACTGACAAGCCTGCAAAATGAACAATAGCCCTATGCCAGCAATGTTGAAGATGATGACTTAATAGTCACCGTTTGAAAAATAAAACCCAATTATAGAATGCTCTACGTGATGACTTGATCAAATGAATTAAAGTCAAACGAGCTTTTAACTAACATTATTTTAAAGTATTTGTAAATCATATTAATTATGCCCCAATCATCGTGCCCTTCCTGAATCTTAATAGAAAATAACAAAGTTGAATTAGAATATATTTATTTGATTCCTTTATCAGCCCTTTTGCAAAAAAACATTTAAGATTATATATGAATAAATATACATTGGTGATTACGAGAAAATGGCTGAGGCATAGATTAGAAGTGGAGCTAATAATTTGTTATTAGCCAATTATAAAAATAACAAACATTAATAATTTCTTTCAACTCGATGATTGATAAAACTGTATTAATCTAGTTCTAATGGGTGAGAATTAACTATCAGAATTAAGTTTATATTACTTGTGTAAGGTAAAGAACATGAAGGAGATCATTGAGTCAAAGGATTATTGGCATACAATTAAAAATAACAACATTAATAAATTTACTCAATAAATATACATAATAAAATAAATGAACCACCATTGTGAAAAAAGAAAGTTAAATTTAAAGACTAGAAGTTGAGAGAATTACAATATAATTTTAAAATAGCATAAATAAAAGGGTTTACACAGAGTATTACATTTATAGAATGAAAAGAGCTCTTAAAGGGAGTGTAAAGTAAAGTTCGGAACTGGCCAGAAAGTTTAAGGTTCATTATAGAAATATATTACCCATTTCTTCTGGCTGGGCTCCTTAGGTTACACGTCCGGGTGAGGAAAACATAGGCATGCATTAGGTCAATTACTTGAACAGTATTTTAATGAATTTTCATGATTTTAGCAGCATGATTGGTCCGGAAAAGATTCATCAGCTCCATTGAAGATTTCAGGGGACTTCAGGAACACTAGCCAGATTCCTGAAGTTTTAGCCTTTCAGCATGATCAAAACACTATTTGGATTCATGATTTAAAATGCATAGAGTTTACTGCACTTCTCTACAACAAAGATGGCTTTTTCTCCAAACTTTCAGAGCTATATATATTGTCCTCTGATGCCTTCAGGTTAGCACTTCTTTCATTATAGTTGTTTTTAGATACATTTCTTCGATAAGGCTTTCAAACTCATTAACTTGAATTCATTTTCTAATTAGAAAATGAATTCTTAAAATCAAAAATGATTTTAATTAGGAAATCCTTATCTTTTTTTCTAATTAATAAAACTTTAACTATTGTTTTTGGAAAGGGAAAATCTGAAAGCTTATCAAAAGAATGTAGCTTTTAATCAATAAAACTTTAACAAATTATTTAAAAATAAAATCAAACATTCCCGATGCAATGAAACTTTCGAACAATTATATATATTTAAATATTTGCAAATATATATGCACAATCCGTGCAGTTACAGCATATAAATTCATGAATAATTCTATCATGAATTTATTAATAGCATTGATTAATTTTAAACTAAAACTAATTAATTTTAATACACATTTATGAAATAAGTTATTCTTTATGGAAATTAGCATGGATTGAATGTATAAAGCCCCATTGCATCGAAAATTTAAGGTTAGTTCTAGGATTTGAAGTGGGCTTATAGCTAGATGTCATGAAGCTAGGATAAAACTCAGATCTGACTGTTTCAATACATATGATGTTATGTTGCTAATATATTTTCATGAAGTTTGTTTGCAGTTGGTGGAATATATAAATAAGTTTTCAATAATCCTTTTTAATTTTAAACTTGTAGGCATTAAAAAATATATCAAAATGATACACCATTTTTACTATCTGGCATTACCAGAAATAATATTATCTAAATCATTTATTTTTGACCTTTTTATGTAAACAGTAATATCCAATGGACATAAAATGATAATGGGTTGATTACTTAATGATATATTATATAATTTACATTACTGAAGCATGTAAATGTAACACAGAGTTAGAACTATATAGCTACATGAGGATGTCAACTTGAGTATTAAAAGTTCAATTGTTAGTTTGATTATCATAATAAGATTAAAAATGGCTGCTAGATTGACACATGCAATCCTATCCTTCTTCATTGATGCATCATCTAATATCTATGGCCTTAATTGGATTTATTGACTCTGAAATAGTGTGATATAAGGTAGATAAATACAGAGTAATGGATAAATATTTCAATACATAACTTTACTAGAAGGTGCTAGATAACAAATGTAGGCTTCTTTCCAATAACCAATTGTAATTTAATATTGATAATTATTATAAAAAAATATTAAAAAAATAGAAATTAAGTTTACTAGCAAAGTTACAATTACACAAAAATTTTGGGAAGCTATAAATTAAAAATGAAACTATTCCAACTAATAATAAATCTTAAAAAAAAAGTTTACACTGCATGAGTTGCATTTGGTCATCTATTAATTTGGCATATCAATTTTTAATTATTTTATAATTCAAATAAATAGTCATTACTAAGAGAAACAAAATAATTTATTATTAAACACAATAATTAATTTAAAAAATAAAATAATAATGCCATTGTAATAGTTACCAATATCTAAATTAATATATAAAAATCAAGAAACATGTATAATCAACATTCTGAGACATTTCCAAAGTAGACCAAGATATCCTTATCTCAAGATCTAATATCTCAGTAACCTATAAACTGAGAGCTTTAAAACTAAGCCATAGGTGAAATGTTTTATTTATAAGCTTAACTCTTTAACTATAATATTATAGATAATAGCACACAAATAACTATTCTAAAAATTTCATATATACAATATGTAAATATTAATTCTTCTCTGTTACTATATTATTTATAAAGATATAAACATTATCCATGTTTAAAAAATATTCACTACAAAAACAAAATCATTACAAAATGAAGCCATAAGAATTTATAACTGGAAGTAAATAATAATATTAAGGTAAACATATCAGTAATATCTCAGTTGCCAATACATACAATATCAGTCAAATCCCATATATATATATATATATATATGGGATATGATGTATATATATATATATATATATATATATATATATAATACACATTTATTACTATTTAAACAATCAGTATTTAAAAATATAAATATAATTATATAACACAGACTATATATTTCATAATCTGTATTAAAATGTGATGTCTATAAAATAAAATAAGCTATTATTTGTTACATATGTATTATTTTTGAACATTATATTTAAAATATTTTAAAAATATTACTTAATATAGCTTTGATAGTTACACACATTGTAATCAATCCAATATTTATAGATTGATAATTTACAATAATTAATATCAGCATATTATTTATATTAAAAAACCAATTTATTATAATAAAAAATATTTAATTGATTTATAAATTGTTTTGTAATTTTAACTTGTTTATTAGTAGAAAATGTTAAAGTTATCAAAATTTAAGCTAAAGCAGAGGTTCCTTCTTTCATAATCATGCTTTACTTGAAATATAGAATTTAGGCTTAAATTAAAATGTAGAAAAAATTGTGATTTTGGAGCAGTTGATGGTTATGATGTGATCCTATTTATCATAAATGAAAATATAAAGAAGTAGATTATCCAGTTAGGTCTTGGTTCTCAATTTATTTGGGATAAAAACTATTTATTTACTAGTTCATTTTGAGAATTTAAAATCCAATATTTTCCTTTTTAATTCAACAGCTGACAGCTTTGTTCTTGTGACCAAAACAGTTTTTTGATAAGAAATTATTCTTGGCTACTTGCCAATGAACAAATAATTTTAAAATTATTTAAAACTAATTATCAATTCTTTAAAATTAATATTTTTAAATTAAACACTTGAATTTCTTTTTATATTATCATTTAATAAAATCTTTCTATTTATAAAAAGAGTATATTATGTCTTTAAATATTACTAATAATGCCAACTTAATATTTTAAAATATAAATAATTACACACTTTTACATTAATAAAATTTCTTTCTATACATTTAATTAATTTATACAGTAATGAAATATATTCCAAAAGAATGTACTATTTCAATAAATAATGTAAATTTAAATAAGATTTAAAAATTTTTACACCCATTATATAGGTGTTATCTTCTAGTCATATTTGTTGAGTGAAATATTTCTAAATTGTTTCTCCAGAACATTTCAGTTAAAAATATTCATTGTTTTTATTTAAATTATCAGATTTTTATTTGGAACAAGTAATAAGTCTATCTTTAATTTACCCTCATATATATATATATATATATATATATATATATATATATATATATATATATATATATATATATATATATATATATATATATATATATATATATATATATATATATATATATATATATATAAACACATATATTAAAAACACTATTACTGTTAAATAAAAGGTCAAGAATAGAATAAATCAACCTACTTTTGGGAGTTCTATCATTTTTTGTAATTCAGAGTGAAATTAAGTTATTAGCTGCATATAATTGGCCATAAGTTTAATGCCATATTCTATCTGGATGAACAATTAATTTTACTTTGAATTACCAACAATGATGACAGAGATATGCTTATAAATATCAGGGTTCCAAGATTAGGTGGATTTATTATCTCATTAATCCTTTGTTCAACATTTAAAGTGCTTTTAATTCATTGCTGGATGGAAGAGATTGTTTTACCCCCTTTGTTTACATATACATTGAGCTATGTTTAACATATATATATTGCACCATTAATGAATAGCATTACATGTGTCATAATTTTTTTAAAAAATTATAATTAGTTTTAAGATTTTAAAAATGAAATTTTGCAAAATTAAAAGTAGTGCATCATATTTTTCTTTTGAATAAAACGTCTTAGCAATAGGGGGAGTTTAAAATAGAATTTGAAAATACATTTAAAGCTCTTTCTCTCTCTCGTTCTTTGTAAGAAAACTTTTATAATGTATAAAATAATCAAATGTGAAATCAGACTAAAAATTAGTTTGTAAAAATAAAATGTTTATAAAACTTTCAAAAATGTAATTAATTAATTTATAACATTGCTGATTAAATTGTACTAAATAAAAAAACTGTAAACTATCTTATCGAGATTGTTTAGATGAATCTGAGTGGCTTAAGATTAAGTCAAATGTAGAAATCAATTAATTAAAGAAATGTAAAATTAATTAAAAGACAGATTCAATTCAAGATAATATAAAACAGTGAGAGAGTTAAGATATAAAAGTTACATCTTGGTTATAGTTCTTGAGTCAGGTTCATGTTATTGCTTTACAGTCTGGTTTGTGATATACAGTCTGGTCTGCATTTTGTCATCAAGTTATTCCAGTCACTGATTTGTTATTAGTCCAGAGTTCAGGTTCTTTCTAAAGAATCCAGAATATTCAGAAATTGTAAATGCAGTAGTAAGCCAATCATTACTGCTGTGGTCAACATTAATAGAGGTCACATAAGCCATGGCTGTGTCTGACAGCGCTTCATGCCCGAAACCTTCAGCAATCAACTGTGCTTGCCTGAACCAATTCCTGAAACAAATGCCTAGATAGTAAATCGATGCTGCCACTAATCTCTCTCTCCCATTGTTGATACAAAGAATGAAAGGCAAGCCCTGGAACCATTGATGGAGACCAAAAAGCCAACTGGTTGGAAACTGATAATCATGAAAACCTAAGTAAAGATACTTTTAAATAGCTGTGTACACACTTAATTTTAAATGGAATGAACTTTAATTAATGAACTATTATAACTATAGCCTAAAGTCATTTATATTTTTCTTATGTAAAATTTATTGTGCTATTTTATATTATATTAAATATATGTGTGCATAAATGATTAAATATTAATGTTTGCTTTAATTGTTATTTTGTCTATTTTCTCTTTCTCTCTTGTCACTACATCACAGTAAATTAATGTAGAATAAGTAAATATGCTGGACCCTGAGACAGTGTGTGAGCTAGTCATGGGATATTTTGACTGCTGGATTGTGGGTCTGTCATCCAAAGCATGCTGATTATATAACTTATGATTGACTGTTGCATGAGGTTGATGCTCAAAACAAATAAAAATGCTTTGGATGGCAGAGGTTTAAATCTAGCAGCTGAGGTGGATCATGGTCTGGAAATGTGATAAAGTTATGCTTTGCATAGCTCGATCTAACCATGGGCATCATTGATGGCCCTGCTATTGATGGTATTCTCCCCTCTGCTTGAAGGGCCCGTCAATTCACTTAATATTAAAAATATAAAATTTAAATTTATGTTAAATAAGGTTTTAAACTAAATTAAACAGCTTTTATTAAATGGACTCGGTTCAATATATAAAAAAAATTGTAAATTTCTTATTAAGTATGGCAATATAGTATCATAGTAGACAATTCAATTTAACTTACTTAAGTAAATGCTGCAAAATAAATTATCTATTGCTAACTTAATATTTTGAATATTACAAATGTTTAAAATAAGTCAATATACCAGCTAACTGCATATCAAAATAAAGTATATATTTTAATTTTCAAACAAGGTAAAAAATTTCAACTTAATTCCTTTAATGATAAATTAATAGAAAAAAATACCGCTGTATTCTTTGTATTGTTAAGGATCTCTAACTATGAATAAACATATTAATTCTTATTGAAAATTTAGTTATTAAATAATTTAAAAAATATTTTTGCTGACGTAGCATTATTTACATTAAGTCTCTGGGTACATTAAATATCTTCTCAGCTACCAATTATGTATAAAGGAAAAAAATATTATTTTTGCATACAACCTCTGAATTTAAAAAAAAATGAATACTGCTTCTGCTATGTATGGATTAGTGGAGTAGAAAAAATTATGGAGCTTGGAGTTCAAAGTTCATGGGTCATAACTCTGAGCAAAAAAAGCCATTCATTTATTTTATATACTTATGATTTTTATTAGGAATGACTTTATTTTGCTCACTGTTAGTTACTATATGACACTATTTGTTATTTATTTATTTTATAACCATAATACTTTATTTATATCCTATGGGGAATCTGAATTTCTACAGAAATTGCTTAACATCATCATTATATGATGAATGAGTTTTAAGTATATTATGTACTATGTTGGTGATTCATTAAAAGTATTATAATAATTCTAATAACTTCTTTGTTACTTTGTAATGTCTTGATTTGTGTTTTGATTTAGTCTGCTTTATGCCCACATGGTAATGTATTAGAAGTGTAGCTTATGAATGAATTCTAATATGCAATTTCCTCTAAATTTTTACTAGGATGTGTTTATCAAAAATATTTTCAGTTACATATGGATATTTACTTATTATTTACTTACTGTTCGGTTATTTTAATTATGAATATATATACTGTAATTAAAACTTTTAAATATTATCATATATATGCAGAGTATGAACTGGAAAAATAGTTAAATAATTATAACCATTTATTAATTAAGCACTTGTTTATAGTTGATTAACAATGACTAGTCATTGCTAAGCAATTGTAAACAAATAATATAAAGGGTTAATTCAATAGCAATATCGATATATGGGCGACTCTAATTTATATATATATTTTAATACCGATGTAAATAAATTCCCTGTGCACAAAAAACTTATTTTTAATTGTCGTCATACATTGACAATAATAATGATATTTAAAACTTTTTAACAGGTTTTCACCTTATTAATATATTTCCACCCTCTCCATTAGCAATAAAATTATATTTCACGATTTATATGTGTTTGTAAATTATCTCATTATTATTATTTTTTTTACAATCGTTAAAATTATCTTATTATCAAATTAGAATATTTGACATAAAATAATAATGTTAGGTAATTTAATCTTTTATTTTATTCTCATCAAAATAGTTGGTTATGATTTGTAAATTTATATTTTCCAATTGAAATTATTGTTTCATTAAAGCAAAATTATTACTGTAATTCAACTCATTTAAAAATTTAAGAAATGTAAAGGTTAAATATTTTGACACAAACACGCAAACACACAGCAGAATGAATAAACTAAATTAATTCAGTTTAATTGAACAAATGACATTTTTGTAAAACGCAGTGAATATAAAACACAATTTATTTCAAAAAATAAATATATAGAAGATTATATTAATTCAAAAAATTAAAAAATATATGTATATAATAAAAGAATACGCTTCAAAAGATATAAACTTTTGAAATGACATAATGTCGAAAGCAGTAAATAAATAAAATATACATAGATGTAAACTCAAATTTGTTTAATGAAATGAATAACAATAAAATATTATACGTTTTCGCTCAACTTAATCTATATTTGAAGAATGCCATTTATCATGTTTTTTGTTAATTTAATTTATGATAAAGTTTGGGGCACATAATGCTACTGCTGCTGCTGCTACTGCTGTTTTTATTATTATTATTATTATTATTATTATTATTATTATTATTATTATTATTATTATTATTATAAGTATTATTATTATTATTATTATTATTATTATTATTATTATTATTATTTATTAATACTTTGGATTACATAACATTGATTGTAAGGGTTATTGGTGCAATCATGTTGCACAGGTTTTTATATGTAATAATTTTAAGAATTAGATTACATTAATCAGGTTTCATGATATTTTTTTTTACAAATGCTGCTACTAATTTTGGGATACAAAGATGGATATGAAGTTAATTATTAAAATCTTAAAAAACAGTTCAATACAAAACTTAATTTCATGGATTGATAGATATGACCTAAGATTATAAAATCTGACATCATATTGCAAGTTATTTACAGTCACTAAATTAATCTTGATTATTGTTCTTTTAATTGTTAATCTTGGAGCACAATAGAGAGGTAAGTTATAATCCAACCTATAGGTGCTGTACAAAAAACAAATTCAATTCAGAGCTGAATTATTTATGGTGACAGCTGGTCAATTGTGATAACTGGGATGTAAATTCTGGAGTCTGGTGTGGATGGTGTTGAAGACAGTTAGTGAAGGTGAAATATGTTGAGAGTAATGGATGATACTATTGAATGCTACTCAATGCAGTTATTGTTGGACTGTGACCTTTTATAGATTAGATGGTTGTTTTAGTAGTGATCAGGTGGCAGCAAAAATATCTGTGATTGCAATATTATTGCCCTGGGCCTTGATTTGTTGGTGCTTATTGACCAATGTATCTGGGTGTCTGGTGAAGATGCAGCAAGTGCACCAAAAGGCATACATACAGGGTAAAAGCTGTTGATGCTGTAGGTAGGGGGTGCATCTTCTGATATGATTGTATTAGCTGTAGTATTGTTGTTATTTCTCCCTTTAAATGTTTATTTTGGTTTATTCTTCCTGAAAAGATTATTTTATTTCACAAAATATACAATTATATATATATTTATTGGTAATATTTTTTATAGGCACTTAATTTAGTACACACTTTGGGACTTTTTTTATACACTTGGGGAACCATCAACCCAATTGATTTATCATGTAATATTTCTAACATTTTTCATAGTTTGTCTAAAAAATATGTGTAATATTAATGTAATTATTTACATACATAAAATGCATATAATATAAAAGAGATATGTGTTTCAATTTGTTGCACAAAGTAATATAAACAATATGTCCAGGAAGTGCAGTTTTTTTTAATAAAGGCAATTTGTTTATTATTTCAGTTGTTTAATTAACTAATATTAACATTAAACACATATATAGGAAGATTTGATCTTGTGACCTGTAAGTGTGTTTGTGGAGGGGGAGATTTTTGTTTAAATACAGTACTTGCATAATGACCAAAAAGTGGGAGAAAACATCACATGATCACCATGTCTTATGCTTGCTTATAACTGTTATTAAAACAGGCAATACTCACTATACATATTGCCTTCTGACATCTATTGATTACTCTAGCTTCTGTGTATGGCAATATATACAGTGAGTTTTGCCTGTTTTTAAGTGGGAAACAACTAAAAGATTATGTCCAAATGGTTGCACTTGTGACCATGAGTAGGAACTAAAAACAAAGCTTTTTCAAACAGTCATCCATTTCTCAATCTCCATTTGTGTGTTTTCAATATGTTACTAAAAAAATTTATGGGTGAATAATTTCCAATGAGAATATCATGACACATTGTGAATATATATGAAGAAAGTATTCAAATAAACAAAGCCAGTTTCACTGGTCTATGCAGATGTCAACAGCAATGGATTTCAATATTACAATGTTAGTGACTAGCTTCATTATATTGTAGCTTTTGTTCAGGACATTCTTAGTACAAACTGATGCCTATAAAAATGTTCACTTGTGTTATTTATTTTTTTGTAGTGTTACTTAAAAAACAAATAACTATTTATTAATTAAATACTTGTTTTTTATTTGTTGTATAAATTGTTGATTAAAAACTTTTGTTCTTTTTTAGTTCATAATCTTTATTTTTATACTTTTTGTTAATAATTACTGTAGTGTAAAAAAATTACTACTTTTTTATACTATTTGTTAATTAAAATTTTGAAGGTTTTTAATCAGCTTTCTGTATTTCTGACTTTGCTCACATTATTAGATTAACAAAAATATAATCTTATTGATAATTAAAATATATTTAAATAATATTTACATGAAATAGTAATTTATGAATAATTAACAAGAAATAGAAATAACAATTGTAATTATAAACAATGTTGCATATAATTTTAATTGCTGTTGATAATTCATGTATTGTTTCTTCATGTAATATTATTTAAATATATTTTAATTATCAACTACATTACATTGTTTTACTTTACTAATGTGATAATTATATTTATAAAGTGCATACTCATTACTTAAAGTAATATTTATTAAGGCTATAACCTTAAAACTATGCACATGAAAAAACGACAGTAGGGATCTCTGCAAATCTTTAACACAAGATTTATTTAAAAGACAAGAGTGGCCACTTTTATCTAAACCTACTTTCTAAATAAATAGGAGAATGTAAAGCATTTTGATTTGAGAGCATTTTTTCAGGTGCATAGTCTTAAAGTTATAGCCTTAATAAATATTACTTTAAGTAAGGAGTATGCACTTTATAAATATAATTATTACAACTTTCTATTATCTTCATAAATTTCTAAGCATAAGATCTAAATGCTGACTCGTTGTAAATCAAAAGATTTTGTGAATGTTAATGTGTTATAGAATTTGTGGACAGTGATATATTGAATAGCCTTATGCTCTCAAATCAAAATTCTTTAGATTCTCCTATTTATTTAGAAAGTAGGTTTAGATAAGAGTGGCCACTCTTGTCTTTTAAATAAATCTTGTGTTAAAGATTTGCAGAGGTCCCTACTGTTGTTTTTTTTAGGCACATAGTCTTAAGGTTATAGCCTTAATAAATTTTACTAATGTGAGCAAATCTGATCTGCAGCTTTGCTAACATTAGTAGAATAATACTAAAAATGAAAGTATAAAAGAGTATAATGCAGTTGATAATTAAAATATGCTTCAGAGTTATAGATATGAAAGAAAGATATATTCTGAGCAGTAGAAATTTTTTAATGTTTTTATTATCTGAATTTTATTTTTGATTGTGATGTATTGGATATCAAATAAAAAATCCCTTTACTAAGCCTCTCCATTTTTTTAGCTATTCCCTCATATGATTAGAAAGTTTGATAATTAAAATATGATTGTGTATTTCATTTTCAATTTTAGATGTAGCTGCTTCTTGCATTAATACATAATACATGAAATAGTTATCAACAGCAGTATCACAGAAAATATAAATTTTATTAAATAAAATATAAAGTAAATTCTTTTATATTTTTCATATGATAATTTTTAAAATGGCTTTAAAATTTTAATGTATATGCAAATGAGAAATTAAATACATGATTTAAATAAAATTTAAATAATTTAAAATATACCTAAGCAATAAAATTTTACCTGGATTACTGAAAATTAACAATATCTCCATTTCTATAGTACGTATTTGAATATGCAGGCCATAACACCTTGCTTTATCACATGAGAATATACTAAAACGGAAATGGTAGAAGTTTATCAAATTCAGTATTTTTCTTGCTGTGTTCCCATTTTAATATGTTAAATATATTTAAACTGATATCCCTAACAGTTTATCAATTTTATAGTAAAAGATTATGAAATTCAGTAGTATATCTTGCTGTATTCATGTCATTTAAAATTTTACTTTAACACACACACACACATATATATATATATATATAAGCTAAATTCATAAAAGTTTATCAAACTCATCATTATAACTCATCTAAATTGTCATTAAACACATGGCAAAATGCAATTTAATTAATTTAAAATATATTTATAAAATCAATTTTTACTTTATTTATCAAAAATTACAGTTTTCATTTGAAAAAATTTCCAATAGTGCAACCTTTTAATCAATTCTACTCTCTTTGTGTGTGTGTGTTGTTGTTTTTTTTTTATGATTTCATTTGAAAACAATTCCAACATAGATTTTCCATACATTTTTATATTGCAAATTACATTTTCTTTTTAAACAAAGTATACATTTATATGCTAGTAAAATTCTATACAAAAAAGGAAAGAATATCATGCATGATTTTTCAAGATTGGTGCAATATTTGTTGAATTATAAGGTCACAAATAAAGTTTCACATTTAGATAGTAATATAGATTTTGATAAAAGTCCACATAACCCACATTTCTTTTCTCATTTGTGTGTTGTTCTTATTGTTCAAGGAAACATAAAGTCTACTACTTGTTTATTAAAACATTACAACTTTTAGTCTACTATTTTGTCGAGCATTGGTTGTCGAGAGGTCAGTGACATCTGCTTTACAAGCAGTTGTCCCAGGTTAGCAGGTTCACTTCCCAGCTGATGCTATGTCACATGAGGAAACAAAAACTTTTAGTCTACTATTTAACTAAAATTTAACATACATTATAAAGACTTCAAAAAGAGAGCAGCAATGAAAACAGAAAAAATTAAAAAGAAATATAACTTGTATTCTACTATTTTTTTTATTAAAATTACTCATCTGCGCACACACACACAAAACAAAATTCATAAAACATGCATAAAAATTTCCAGAAAAGTACACATAACACACATTGTTTTTTTTATATTTGTTTGTAAAGATCCCCCTCCCCATTCCCCCCAAAAAAGAGAACCATTTACTTGTTTTATTTATTGCTTGTTTATTTTACCAGGTTTGCTGGCTCCCTTAGGGTAATAAAAAAGTCACAAAGTGCATACTAAATTAAAAAATTAATAAACATATTAAAAATGCATTTTATATTTTAAAATAATTTTGATGCTAATAGAAGATTATCACGGAATGATAACAATCCTTAGCTTTATTTAAAAGTTGTAAATAATATGGATAATCAATTTGCAGGAACTTCTGTTTTCAAACTTCAGTTTACAAAAATGTTTAATTTTTACTAAAAGTAATATTTAATAAATAAATAATGAAATGGTTGCTTATTTGGAAAATCATATGATATTTGTATGTCAAAATTAAGAGATTAGTCTTTGAACCATGAAGCTTTAGCGCTTGAGCTATGGATGCAGTCAATAGTCAGTAAAATGCAGTTTCCTCCTAATTCAAAAGTAGAACTTTTAATTTATTTTTAAGGTCTTAAATAAATAAGCAGGTCAAAATTGTAAATGTCTACTTTATACATTTTTGTCATTGCAATTATTACTTTTTGATTACTCATATGCTAAACAAATAGATTTCTCTTCAATAACATGCATAAATCAACATGATGAATTTACTGGATTTGTATCTCTAATAGGTTGAACAAATAATATGGTTATTGTTTTATTGACTAATAGTTCTAACTAAAATATTAGTAAAGTTGTTTTGAAGATTGAGAAAATATGTGGGTAAATGACCTTTTTTTATGAATATTTATAATCATGACAAACAAAAGTAAATTATGGTTCTTACTTCCAAATGTTGAAAAGTTGTCAGCCAAGATGGCAGTTAGTAATCAAAAGCAGAGGGCTCTAAATATTTCTGATTTTAACCATAGTTGCCATTCACTGACAACTTTTTATTTAGATAGATATCTAACTGCAGATTCCTTTTAAAGATAGAAGAATGCATGAATTGGAAGAAAAACCATCTGATATTAAATGTCACTTTGTTGGACTTTGAGAGTTAAAACATGAACATGTACTGTATTACAAAGATGTAAATAATAGAGTACATGTGAAGTGGGACTCATTATAAATAAAAAGTGAATATAAATAGTGATAAAATTAATAAAAGACAAAATAGAGTGGAAAAATTTATTATTTAAAGTAATGAAAAATACCAAATACAGATAATAAAGAAGTAGATTGTTAATATATAGTACAACCAACTTAAGATGAGACCAAACCATATATTAAAATTATTATGGGTGACTTTAGTGCTAGAATTATTAATTATAGTGACAGGAATGAGAGAGGATATAGCCTTGTGGCATTTGCAAAACATGAAAATTTAACATGTATTATGAACTTTTTCTTTGAAAAAAATGTTGGTACAGCAGAATTAGATTACATTTTGATTAATAGAAAATATTCATTTCAAGATGGTAATTTTTTTAATAGTTCAACCCAACAAGTGATCAGATTTAAAGAGAGGTAATATGTTAATGCAGCATTAAGGAGACGGTACATGTTAATGCAGCATTAAGGAGACAAAAACTATTAAGAAAGAGTTTGGTATTAATAGTTGATTTTCCTAAAATTCAAATATACAACAATAAATTTAAATTAGAATTTGCTTATTATTTAAAAATATTAACAGTTATTGAAAATGGTCAGACTTGACTAAAATTAATATGAAAATAACTGATTCTTTATTGAAAACTTCTAGAAAGATAACTAGTATTAAAATCACCTATTTATAATAAAAGACTCTACTAAGACAAGATAATGTGTGAAAAATGATAAAAATATGAATTTTTTTAAATGATCCAATAAAAATAAATGAATGTTTAGAATTTTATAAAATTCTAAAAAAAAATTTTTAAATGATACAAAAATATAATTGTAAATTAGTTCAGCAAGTTGGTTCAACAAGAAGAAGAAAAGGCAAAACTATTAATAGAAAGAAGATAAATATCATAAAATGTCTGAAAAAATTGTAGAAGAATTATGTTGTAATAAGGAAATGCGAACACAAAGCATTCCTTACAAATAATACATTTTGTGAATTGCCAAGTATTTCAAATAAAGTTGTTAGATGTGCAATTAAATCTATGAAGAAGAACAAATCACTAGAAATAAAATTATTATTGATATCATATAAAAAACAGATAAAATGTTGCAATAATAAAGCTGTACCAGTAATGGTAACAATGCAGTAATAATGTTAAGATTTAAAAAAAGTGACAAAGAAAATTTTAGGAATTACCAAAGTATTAATTTTCTAACAGTTTAGCTTCTGTGTATCTTTTTGCATCTATTTATTACTCTGGCTTGCATTGAGTGGCATTATTGTATGGGGAGTTTAGCCTCAGTGTACCTTCTTGCATCCATTGGTTACTCTGGCTTGCACTGAGTGGCACTACTGTATGGAGAGTTTACCCTCTGTGTACCTTCTTGCATCCATTGATTACTCTGGCTTGCACTAAGTGGCACTACTGTATAGAGAGTTTTGCCTCTGTGTATCTTCTTGCATCCATTAATTAATCTGGCTTGTACTGAGTGATGCTATTGTATGGAGAGTTTAGCCTCAGTATAAACAGCTTGTATAAGTATAAATAATGGTGATCATGTGATGTTTAGTGGTTTAATAAATTCATATTTAAGAAAGAAGATATAGAAATAATATAGCTATCAGTCTTTTATCATTTCTGTACAAAATCTTTATCATGATTATCACAACTTCTTTACAACAAACTTTGGATTCAAATTAACCAAAAAAAAAAAAAAAACTGCATTTAAAAGTAATTTTAGCACAGTAGATCACATCCAAGTATGGAGAAAAATTATAGAAATCATCATCAAATATGATTCACCATTATACTTTGGATTTGTAGGTTATGAAAAAGTATTTGATCCTCTAAGAATTACTGCAGTGATTAAAGCTTCATGTCATCAATATATAGATTCAGGATATTGCATAACTCTGAGGAATATTTATCAAAATTAATTAGCAATGATTAGTTTGAATGGTGATGTTAAAAAAGATAACATTAAAAGGGATGCATGAAAGGATAATGTTATATCTCCAAAATATTTTACAGCAGCTTTAGAAGAAGTATTTTTTTAATTGAAATAGGAAGCTAAGGGAGCAAAAGTAAATGAAGATTACTTGTCATCTATATTTTAAAAATGATTTAACTGTGTTTTCAAATAATGCTTCATTATTTAATACAACAAGCATCATATATCTGTGATATCCCAATAAAACCATAGAAATTGGTATTTTTGGAGTTTACCTTCCCATCATTCTGTAATCTTCTCATTAAATAGTACTGAAATTATTTAATAATTATTTAGTAATTTGCTGTGAATAATAGCATTGGGTTCACAGCTGGATTGTCTATATTGTGGTTCCAATTTTCTCATACTGCTTTGGATGCTTTTTGATTGACAGGTAACTATGCTCTATTGGTGAAATAACATTTATATATGAGCTTTCAATCTTTCCCTAAACTAAATCTCTCATACTGAACAACAAAGAAAAACCGAAGAGATGAGTGATAGATACATCTTTTCTTTAAATATGTTTCTTCTGGATAAACAAGTATTGTTTTCAACTTTTGGCTATTTATTAAAAAAAACTTTTTTTTCATGATTAGTGATTGTGTTTGTGATAATCATGTTTTTCAAGTGGAACTAATAACATATTGGTAATTTTACTATTAAAGATTAATAAATTTAAGTGCTGGGTTAGCCCTGCATTCATTACAAATCTAAGTCTTAAGAGCATTTTTATAAATAAGATTCCCAACAATAACAAGTCGTGGTTTTGATAAAATAACCAAAAATTTAGTGACAACATTGTAGCAAACATGTTAAGAGTAATCATTGAACTTTACCACAAGGACATTGAATGTTAAAGGAAATTAGTCAAGATAGATAACCTTTTAAGGATGGTAGTATCAGATAAATAAATGTCTTTTAAATTTAATATCCATTGATTTAGTTATTTCAATATTATAATAACTGAAACACAGGCTTATTATATACCCGTGTCTATATATGTAGGATAAATGAGCACACACTTTCAAACGACCCACCACTCTCCACTCTATCTAATATTTCAATATTGCAAATAATAAATTTACTCCCGGTACTTTGGTGTGGAAAAAACATTTTTGTCAAAAATAAAAAAAACAACTTTCCTAATATAAATTATTAATTTGTCTTTTAATATTGTTTCTTTTTTAGCTGTAAGCAATATTTCTTCTTAGCTGACATTATTTATTTTTTAATTAAAAATTTTAAATAGTTTTTGATATATTACGACTGAATTCACAATTAGACTTTTGTTTAACTAAACAATAAATTATAACATAAATTCATTGATAATTTCAAAGTCTTAAAACATGTTTAGAAATCTAATAATTTTTTTATTGTTACAGCAAATATTAAGCTCACCATTAAATCAGTTATTTTATAATCCTAGTAGAAAGGTTAATTAACTGTTCATTAAACATTCATAAGTTAATTGCTAATTTAACCGCAGTCAGATTCCATCAGAATTTAAAAGCTGCCACTATTTTTAAATGAACTAAATATTAATTATTTTTGCTCCATGGGCAATTAACTGATTACCAACGTTTATTCATAAAATATTTGTTATAAAAAGGTTTTTAAAAAAATAGCTTATATACAAATTATATATAACATTTCTTTTTAGAAAGCCATTTTATTCAAATGATTATCAAGTATGTAACAAACACTCAACTACGTCCCAAACTAACTTATCTTTAAAATAAATTCAATTCTGTAGTGATTAAAGCATTTGATCATGAAGATATAGATTGCATGATCACTATTTCTTATGCTAGCACATTACTGTTATTAAAACAGGCAAAACTCTCCATGCCACTCAGTGCCAACCAGAGTAATCAATGAATGCCAGAAGGCTTGTGCATAAAATCCCTATCTAGTGCCTACTCATCCAATATCCCCAGACTAGTTTCTGGCTTATGGCCTTCATCAGTGAGGAGCTTTGGATCTGAGAGCACTGCACCTTGTGCATAAAATCCCTATCTAGTGCCAGCTTGTGGCCTTCATCAGTGAGGAACCAGAAACTAGTCTGGAGATATTGGATGAGTAGGCACTAGATAGGGATTTTATTCACAAACCTTCTGGCATCCATTAATTACTCTGGTTGACACTGAGTGGCACTACTGTATGGAGAGTTTTGCCTGTTTTAAGATATAGATTGAAGAAAATATTTATCAGAATGCAATAATGATCATCAGATTCCATAGTGATGCTGAGAATATTAACATTGTAAGGGTTATACAACTGGATAACTTCATTTCTACAAAAAAATTTGCAATAGCTTTGCAGACATATTTTTTACTTTAAAATAATTTCCACTTATTTTAATAAGTGGCGATTATTTAAGCCATTTAGAATTTGAAGATGATATAATTGTTTTTGAAAATGATGTTCTAGAGCTGTGGCTCTCAACCTTCCTAATGCAGTGACCCTTTAATAAGTTCCTTATGTTGTGGTGACCCCTAACCTTTAATTTTACTGCTGTTATGAATCAAAAATGTATTTTCCAATGGTCTTAGGTGACCCCTATGAAAGGGTTGTCCGACCCTCAAAAGGGCTGTTCTTGAGTTTCAGAAAATGCTGCAAGAGTTATTAGATGAAATTAAGAAAGCTAAAAAGGACTAAAGTAATATTCAGTGGATTTTATCAAAAAAAATTGATACTGATGAATTAGAATAAGTAGACAATTACAATTTTGGTCAAATTATTAAAATACAAATGGAAACATAATGAATGGCATTAATCACAGAATTAACCTTGGATTGTGTTCTAGAAAATATTTTTATATTTTGCCTATGTGTTAAAAAAAGGATATTCTTAATAAATGTGTTTCACAAATTCTTTCTTATAGGCCTAAAATTTTGAATTCTTAACATATAGACTAGTCAATGAAGCATGGAGAGACATATGCTAGGATTAACAGAAAGAGATCAAAAATAAAATATATGGTTGAAATAACAAACAAATATTACTGACATCATTGAAGAATTAAAAGAGTGAAATGGAGCTGGGTTGGACATATTACTAAAAAAAAAATAAGAGCAATTGAAAATTTAAACTGGATTCCAACAAATTCAAAATACCTAGAGAGAAACCACATGTGAGTTGGACGGATAAAATAAAAGTTTGATTATGTGATATGGAGATGTGAAGCTAGAGAGTGGGGATACTGGATTAATCTTGAACAGATCTTCATCCTACAGTCGAGTGATAATGATTTAAATTGATGATGATGATGTTTTGAAATAATATTCCAAAATCCTTTTCTATAACTACAACCGAGCATACATTTTTTTACTAACAGTTCTTTCACATTATTAATTTATATGCCTAATGGCAAATAGAGAGAAAAATTGTAGCTAAAATAAATTTAAAAGTCATTGCAGTATACTAATCAAAAAAAGTTCACAATAAAATTATACATTCTACTGAGAAGAATGATAAAATATTGGTAATCGAGAGGTCAGCGATAGCTGCTTTACAAGAAGTTGTCCCAGGTTAGTGGGTTCGCTTCCTGGCTGATGCCATGACACATGAGAAAAAAGAACATTTTTGTATTGAATAAAATTCATTTAATAAATAAGAATATTTTTTTGCCTAGAATCCATTTGTACACAAGAGATTATTTTCTCTTTTTATTTTTAGTTTAGTTATTAAAACAGGACTTATTTGATAAACTTCAATTAGTCTTATCTTTACTTGGTTGTTTTTCATTGAAAATGAATAACTGTTTTCATGCTTAATTCCAGTAAAAAATATGACTAGTTGTCCCTCCAAGTTTTTAAACAGCCATCCCTAAATTAATGCATATGACATGTAGAAATATAGATGATGTATTTATGACAAAAATTTTAGCATTAGCTTACCTGAATCATGATTTACTACATACAATCTGACAGTATGTTTCATATCTTTATAGTTGTTTTTAGAGATCTCTCTGCAATCATAAAATTTTGCAAAACAATTGAAAAGGTATTTAAAACATATGGCTTCACTGCTATATACAGTATGGAACATTTCAAACTTTACAGGAATGGTTTTTTTCCAATTTAAAATAAAAGGTAATATTAGCATGTTGTTCCAATAAGGGTTAAGCCACAAAACACATGGTCACATTTCATGTCATATCTCAAGATTCAAATATACAGCACATTATAATAATTGTGGTAAATACCTATTACCATGTAACATAAGCAATAATTCAGATGTGGTATTTTAGGCTGCTTTCACCTTTTTACTGGGACATATTGTGATATCTATTTTAAACTTGAATAATTAATGAACTTTAGATGAATGCATCTTCTTTGTTAATAGAAAACTGATAATTAATATATACAGTTACCAATTTATTACCAGATCAATATAAACATACAAGCATATTAACTTAAATTTTAAAACCTAAGAATGCTAAATCTCGTGTTATTATCTTGGACAATAAAGAAGTGTATAGAGCATTGTAGACTGAAATCCACTGATTGACATTGAGGAATGGCAATAAATTATGATAGATAATTACAAAGTAGAGTATTCAGTGAATTTCTGTCGTTAATGTATATGTTGAAATTAAAAAGTCTTGTGTGTTGTTTGTTGCAGTATATCCTATTGTCATGTATAGTGTCACTTATACATTTTCATTTGCCAATGTTGCTTTTAAAATAAATTCTATTGTGATTGTATTTATTTAAACTACAAATGCAAGCATATAAAAACTTAAGTAAATCTCTAAACAATTCTCTTTTGTGTTTTATATAATGTTTTTTTAATTAAATTGTTTGACACTTTCAACTATCTAGCAATCATTCTCAGATTTTTATTTATTTATTAATATATATAAAGAAGTATTAAACATCTTAGAAAGACGTAAGAATTTCATGAATTTGCCAACAATAATATAATGATTATATTTTTAATTTTTTAATAAGATAAGACATATTTTATAAATAGCAGTATATATTCTGAAAACTAATTATAATTAAATAGTCTTTATTATAAATTTAATAACTTTTTGTGATGGAATTTTGTCTATATTTCATTGTCAAATCTGTTTTTTAATGGGGAGTTTTATGATTTTTTTTAAAAGTGAAACTGAAGATTATATTTGAGGTTGATGCTAATGTGTCTTTTTTTTTAATTTTCAAAGTCACTTAATTTTAATAAATACAGATTAGCATATTAGTGAAAGAAGGAACTGAAAATAATGTGAAATTTGTGAATTAAAGTTTAACCTATTTATCACTTTTGCTTATGAAATGTTATATAATGTATTGAATGGCTAAGCATTTTATTGGTTTGCCCTAAGTGAATTAGTACCCTGATGATTTCATAGCTAAAGACTCTAGAACTGAGTAAAAAAACTCAACCCATGACTAGCTAAATGAAAATGTTGTGTTCAATCTGTCATTAATGTCTACAAATAGCATACGATCTGTCAAAGAATTGATCATAGGATTAATGTTACTTAACTTCTCATTAATATAACTAGAACTTAGATAATAAAATATTATATTTTATAACTAAATCTGATAGTATATAAATAAAAATTTAAGCAACTATAATTGTATATGTTAACATTAAATTCATATCAAAATTCAGAAAATCAATAAACATTTTTCATTTTATTTCTATATACGGCTGATTGTATATTGATTACATATTTGATAAAAAAAATTTGGTTCATTATTGTTTTTTCTTTAAAAGCCTAAGACTTGTATTTTTAACATTATTTTATAATAATTTACTAACATGTTCAAGATTAAAAAATGGCAGACTTTGGAGTCAAAATCCAAGATCTATGTATCAAAGCCCAGCTTTGTTTCTTTTAATGTTCAAATTTTCTGGAAATTCACATGCAGTAATCTACTTTTATTAAATGACTTCAAAAAATTTTATCATTTAATTTGTAGTTAATATTTTTTTCTGTTAATTATTTTAATTTTACCTTTCCTAATATTGTTTTGTAAGTCTAAAAGAACTGAGTTCCATTACTTCTTAATATATTTATCTATGTAAGGATCTATGCCATTTTAAGTTTTAGAAATGAAAATAAATTACATTAAAGAAATGAAAATGAATATCAAACAATTATCGATAATAATCCTAAATTATTATGGTTTAGTCATGTTAATTGACTGGTTGGTTACCACAATCATCTTATTTTGGGCAAAAAACTATAGTATTAATTCTTGCATACATATATACACACATAATCATCAATAAATATGTTTTTTTTTATTTTATTTATTTACCTATTCTCTAATAATATCTATAAAGTTTAAGTTTCTTGTAACATTTGTTATGTATTTTTATTTACAATAAAAAATGTAAAATTATGCAAAATAAAAAATGATTACATAAATAATAGATTTTTAAAATATTAATTAGAATCTTTGAATGATTTTCACTTGAGTAATGAAACATGTTTATGCAAAAATTACATCAAAGAGAAATAATTTGATTTCAAATAATTATACTTCTAAAATGTTTTATCTAAGTACTTTTTTCAATTTATGTTATATGTAAATCATATCTTTGAATTTAGTTCATTTAATTTATATAATCATTTTATATAATTTAATTTGCATAATTACTGAGGCAAAACTCTCTATACAGTAGCACCACTTAGTGCAAGTCAGAGTAATCAATGGATGCAGGAAGTGTTGTGCATAAAATCCATATCTAGTGCCTTCTCATCCAACATCCCCAGACTAGTTTCTAAGCTTTCATCAGTGAGAAGCCTTGGATCTGAGAGCACTGCAACTACACCTTAGGATCCAATGCAACTCTCCAGCAGCTACCTTTTATCTTATTAGCTAACTATAAAGCTTTGAGTGGTTTCATTTTTATAATCATGTGAAACTCAAATACTGTTCTTATATATGCCCACATACTACAATAAGAGGTTCACATTTATCAAATGTAGAACAAAATGTGTATAATGGTAAACATAATATTGTACATGTTGTATTTTTAATATTGTTAGATGTTTTTGTGACAAGACTCCCTCATGGAAAAATCAAAACTACAGTTTACCAAAAACATACACATACAGGAAAACCTAGCCTACACATCCAATCACACCAGAAACACAAAACATGAAGTTATACTACCACTATGGAACAGAGCAAAATAAATTTGTTCAGAAACCAGTGATTTGAGAAAGACAAGATCTATATAGAACAAACTCTTATGAAAAATGGTTATGCATCAGCTGTTATTAAGAAATGTTAAATAGTCAACAAAAAGAACCATCAAGAGAAAAGACAATTATCGGTACTGCAGTGTGCCCATACATTCCAAAAATAGCAGACAAATTAGAAAAATCTGCAAAATAACACCAGAACAGTGTTCCTGAGCCATACCACCCTATGAGGAATTCTAACATCCACAAAGCCTAACCTTAAAATTATGAAAAGAAAAAACTGCATCTATGAAATACCACATGAATGTGGGAAAATATATATTGATGAGACCAGTCCTCCCATTGAAAAGTACTTGCAAGAACACAAACTTATGATTAACAGAGAGAAAACAGATGTGTCTAAGGTAGCAGAACATGTATGTGCCAATGAACATATGTTCAATTTGAAAAATACAAAAATATTGGATAGAGAAGAAAAGATACAAAGAAGAAAGTTTAAAGAAGCTGCTCACATGACAATGGCAAAAATCTTATAAGCCAAGCTAGTGTGAGTATACATAATGTATGGAAACCACTAATCAACTTTGGTCTTAGGAAAAAATAGAGAAATCAGGAGGAACCTCAAAAATAAGTATATGAAATTACTACAGGCTATTGTCTTTGGTAGGATGGCTCCACTGGGTAGAGCATTACCTTAAAATTCAAAACTCAAGAATCTAAAAACTCAGGTTTGAATCCCATGCCAGTACTGTCACTGGTCATGCCAGCAATATCTGAAGAAGAGAAGAAACTAATACCTCTCGAAACATTGTATATATACTAACCTGTTTGATGTGCTATTACTAATAATTGAATGTATTTTTTGGAATATTTAAATAAAGTGAAATTTTTCTAAAGACATTCAATTAATATATTAGATGATGGAAATAGTCTAATGTAAAAATACAACTAGAACACCATCATCACAAACCCTCAGGAAACAATAATATTGTACACATTAGAATTATTATATTAATTAATTAATATTTAAGATGAGTGTATTTATTTTCAGTCTGGCCTTTGGCTAAATTATTGTAATGTTTAAAGAAGTGATATTTAAGAAAACTATTTCACAAATATTAAGTGCTTTAAAATATAGTAGGTTTGCTAATTATGGTGAATATTGTCAGTATATTTTTCAGAGAGCTAAAAAATAGAGTTGTAAACTATAAAACAATTGTTCTCAAAGAGTTGATTGGCTGACTATTTTAGTTGTTATCACAATTGATAGGAATTTGTTATGTATGAATGTATTGACTGGTGTAATTTAAACTATGATAGCAGTAATGAATTTTTCAAATATTGTCTTATTTAGTACATTTGTTTGTTATTCTTCTAAATTATTTTAATAATTTTTTCAAATGTATTGAAATGACTTAATTGTAAGTGTATATTAGATTTATATACAAGTTATAGATCTAACAACTATCCATTTTTGGAAATAATATTTGGGATAAGTCATATTATGTCTTTATAAAATGACCTTTCTTCTCCTGTTTTTTTTTTTTAAAAAACAACATTATTTTATAGAAGTTTATGAAACATTGTTAATCTTTATGGCATCCAATTAAGGAGAAAACGAGTACTCATTTTGTAGTAATATAATAAATTTAAGAAGATATTTTAACTAAAAAATAATAAATTAAATATAAATTAAAAACTTGGATTAACTTAAATTTTTTACAATAGTAACTTAAAATATTTTTTGTTGATATTTTTGATAGCATTTAAATGACCTATTTTACCTGCATTTCACATTGTTAATTTTGAATTGTTTGTAATATAACTTTTTTTATTTTATTTAAAAATTATATGTATATGTTGTGAATGTAAGATAGTAGTCTGAACTCATGAATAAAAACATGTTTAGTTATAAGAAATAAAGATAATTATAAAAAAAAATATTTCAAAATTATTTTATTAACATACTATAAACCAGTATTCTATGTCCAATACTTTAGAGTAACATTTAGTATGTTTTCATTTTAAATAAAGCATTAACATTTTAATTTATTTTCATGCTAAAAAATAAGGAGAGGTGATCATTTAACTTAAGAATACATATTGCATATACATCTAGACGAGGTATTTTTATATAAAATTAATTTGCTAGTATATAAGTGTAGAAAGGTAACAATACATTAATAAATGTTTGTGCATTAAATTACTTTATTCTTGAATTTATTTTTTACAAGTGACAATAAAAAAAGAGTGACTGACCAAAGAAATTATATATTATTTTTAATAAAAATATGTTTGTTATGAAATTAATAATTTATTTGATTTATTTTCTTAAATTTTTAAACACTATTATTTAAAAAATATATGTGTTCAAAAATACATGAATAAGTGTGCAAAATAATTTGGAATGTGGAATTAAATGACATGCATGTAAGATGCATGACATGACATTCAAAAATTTGTTATAACATTCTTCTGCTATAAAAAATATATATATATTTTTAAAATGATAATAAAATAGATTATGGCTATGAAGATTCTATTTTGAAACTTACTGGTGTAAACAACCAATAAATGGAAGAGTAAAATTATTCTAGGCTGAGTTCAATAATGGGTCTCAATAATTATCTACTTCACAAAAAAAAAAAAACACCTGGCTATAAAAACTGTTATATTCGTCATCATTCTTAAAAGATTTTAAAATAGCATTTTATCAACAACAGCCGATAGGAAAATCTTTGATAATTAGTAAATGGCAACATTCTATTATTTGTTCTTAGTATCATGCGTTGGTGGCCTGGCAGTTAGCATAGCTGCCTTTCAAGCAGCTGGCCCAGGTTTGCTTCCCGGTCAACGCTTTGACATACATATATAAATTATTCTACGTTTATTAAAAGAATACTCTAGAGCTCTATTCATTTAGTCATTCAAACACTTGTTGAACTATTTTAAATTAATTAGCTCATGCCATTTAATTAATTCATTATTTTTGATAAATTTGTAGTGAACTATTTATAGAATAGAAACATCCAACTATTCTCAATATATACATATCTTATCATCATCATCTTTACTCTCAACTGTCTACCATAGTCATTCCTAGGTCAATTAGTGGTTTTTTTTAAAATAAAAACTTATTATTTTTTATGCTTATAGGTGGGAAGAGCTAAAAAATGCAATCCATATTTTACTTTGATGTTTCAAGATGCAGTTATCAATTTATATACTTACCTATAATGGTATTATAATTATTCCAAGACCAATAGTTAAAATAAACTTAACCCAATCTAAATTGATTAAGTACATAAGTCAATAAAATTTTGATATATAAAAGTTATTAGCATGCAAGCTATATTTAAGTTTAAAACTAAAATATGATAATCAGATTTAATATTACACATTTAAAATGCACACACACGCACACACATTTTTAAAGGTTAATCTAACAAAAGTTAAAACCCAGTAAATTTTTTTTTTTACAATAATAATAAAGCTTAAAATAACTTACTAATATGAATTATTTAAAAAATAATAATAACAAGTTTTATTTAATATATTGAAGCAGATGATCTGATGCTCAGATCCTGCTTCGCAGCCCACATCCAATCTCCTACCACATAAGTGTATTCAAACCCGCCTTTACGCACATATATACATAGCTAATAATATATATATATATTTCTTTTGGTTAGTATTATAACATAAATCACATTAACACATATGTATTTTAATTTAAAAATATTTTATTTAATAATATTCTCATGTATATACGGGCGTAAATATTAAACATCTATCTATTTCAGTGTAGGAGATTGCGAATAAATTAATAGTTATATTATATATATAAGATATTCTATATGAAACTTATTATTTTTTCATATATAATTTTGTAGCCAGAAATGATGCAATCTTGTTAAGAAGTCACTCAAAAAACAATTACCCGGAAGACCCCTTAGATTAAAGTAAAAGATTACGAATTGGTAATAATAAAATAAACCCATTAGTGGAAATTGTCCATGCTAGCTTGTTTTAAAATCATAAGATATATTTTAAAACAATCATTTGAGAAACTGATAACAAACTTGCATTGTTTCAACATCTTACTAGATAAGAGTATCCAGTCAAACTATTCCAGATGAAACTTAAGTGCTTAAACCGCCTCAGGTCCAGCAGTAGTTGCTAAGTTACAGCTTCAAAATAAAAGTATATATACTGCTGGATTTGAATCCACAAGGGGAGGAGACCATTAAATAACTATGTTGCTATACATATTCCATGCCAGTTTTGATTCTCACTCAATGTGTCGTGAGTAGGGGAAATTTCACCTTTTCCCTCCATTCTAATATGCTGTTCCCATGAATGAAGCTCTGCATCCCGTACCAATGAACTTTATGTATTTTTCCAGTGAAAATGAAATGCTAATTTTCAAATAATAATGCTACCCTAGATCTAGTGAAACAATACCGATGGACTGACTCCTAGTGAAATCGCTCTTCTAAATAAGCAAGGTAAAAGAACTTTGACCACTTGCAATTCTTAAATCCTGCCTTCTTTGTAATATTTATATTTTAATCACCTATTTTAAATGTCTTCAAAATATGTATTCGTATAACTCTATATAACTAATCTATATTAAGCCTCCTATAAAATGTTTTTCCTTTTCTTTTATTTCCAAGCGGCAAATAATTTTCATTTAGATTTATGTATTTATATTTTAAAATAAATGCCAATAGTATTCTAAAATCGCAAGCATATAATTCATTTTCGTTTCCCCACCCATCATTTACCGGGTAAATAATTTATAATTTGATCAAAACAAGTCTTATTCGACTTGCCCAGGTGCTCGCAATTTTAGATAAATAAACTAATTATATTTTTATGTTTACTGTAGAAAAACAGATTGACATCTGTTTTTTTTTCACATTTTCCTTCCTAAATAATGCGCTATCTTTTATTCTTAAATTATATTATATATGTAAAACCCATCTTAGCTATTACCACCACCCACTTATTTTGTAATAATTTATATATTTTCACAAGGGCATTGATTAACCAAAATTGAGATTTATTAAATGTATGGGAAGTAATGAATAATATTAAGTAACATAATGTAAGGGGGAGGGGGATCTTAAGAGCTTAGTTTTATATTTAAGTATAATTATTATTCATGTTTGCTTAATGAAGCCATATCATTACACCGAATATTTCATAATTTGTGGGCAATAAATATGTTAGATAATCTTTAACCTTTAGAGTTTTGTTTATATTATATTATTAAGCATTACATGCATAAAGGCCATTTTGTATATATATATATTTGTGCTTCTTTCTCACATGGAGGTATTCGCACAGTTGAGCCCCATCATCATTCTCAATGTCCTTAAACCAGGCTGTAAAACCACCCTGGGGACATACTTGGTCATATGTGCATACTTTATATGGGGAGCGATCTGGGAAACCAGCCCAATAAAGTCGTTGCCGACCACTCTTCATCATCCATGATTCACCTGTACTTCATTCCAGGGAATCTTGGACTCTTTCATTCATCAAACCGACCCTGCCTACATTGCAGAGGAAATCGGTCAACTTCGTTACTAAAATTCATGAAGCCCACTCCAGGATCCATAATTGGACCAACCCAATCAGCCGCCATGCACACACCGCCTTTCAGTGTCTTATTAGTCGCCCAGAAATAGTCATAAGCCATAATGAGATGATTTCTTTAAACAGACATATTTCCACTAGTTTAATATACGTATTAATGTGATAGATTTAGTATCGTTTATATAATTATTCATTACCCACCCTGCACATTAATTAATTATCTATAACTCCAAATTAATAATCATATTGAATGTAACCAAATATAATATCTGCTTGTAAAATTATTATCCTTTTAAATTAATTAAATGCTCTTTTCATCTCTGGGGGTGTAATAGTACTCTAGTAATGTATTCCAATAGCGCTAACTCATTAAATCACACATATATATTATTGGCATAGCCGCAAATCTTATATTGTCGTTAAATATGAATCAAACACATATATATATATATAATACTTATGAGGCTCATGTCAGGTAAATGACCTGACATAATTTTGTTATTAATAAATCTTAAATATATATATCAAACTCGAACCATTGCTTTCTTTTAGTTAAGTTAAAATATTAAGTTATTACTTATGCTCAATATGACTAGATGATCTCCGCTCAACACATAATTAATATGCTAGGTCACGAGCCTTCATTGCGCATAAAATATAGCTAGTTATTAAGTTATTCTATCATATAAGTTTAGCCTAGAGTCTTTTTGTGTCTCCGATGACTGATGCCGGCGGTGAGAAGTAAATTAAGTCGATGCCATTGGGATTGTTGTTTATAATGTTATAGATCTGGGAAATAGGCAAATAGAGCAGAGTTCATGAGTGTTCCTGACCTGTGTATCTTGCGCACGTTTGGTTTCGAGGTACTTTTGCCTAGATACTAGTTCTTGTTATGTGAACATACAAATCAGACCGGCACAGATTTTTTTTCTTTTCTCCGGGTTTGGCGCATCAACATAGGGCTTCGAATACAAACACCCATATACCTGAGATAGTAGTAGATAGTGATAGATATAACATGTTTTTTTTTAAAAATATTTTTTTTGAAAATTTTTTTCGGACACCCAGCTTAAAATTTTTTTTGAATATTGGTACACACTCCCTGTGAGTTATTGTTAATAGAATTATAAATACTTTCTCAGTATATATATAAAAATATGTTTCAAGTAAATAGTATATCATATACTCATTTTTTCCCCCCACATAAAACTTTTAAAAGTTTTTTCATTTTCATGAACCTATAAAATAAATTAGTTGTCGTTTTGTTTTGTTTTCTTTCACGTATATGATTTGAATAATGATGATGTTATATAATGTTTTATTCCTTGTCCATAAATGTTCATTACATGTATAATTCTTGTGAGTTTTTAAAAAAAAGTAAAGAGAAGTAACAGCTTTTAAGGGGCTTTTACTTTCATATTAATTAAAGATAAAGAAGCATTTCCCCAAATAATGTTTATAGTTTTCATATACATGTAAGATTTCAGTGAAATAAAAAGAGTGACAGCTTTTAAGGGGCTCTCATTTTTATAAAATAAAATGTGTTTTTTCAAAAAAGTGAATAAGATGTTGTATGATGTTTTTTTTCTTGGTCATAGACATGAAATTACATGCAGGATGCCCATAAATAAAATAGTGGTAGTTTTAAGGGGCCTCCACAGTTATTATAATAAAGTAAAAAGTATGTTTTAAATAGTGTTTTTATATATAAAATTTTCCATAAATGATTTTAATAATATAGAGTATTTTCGAGTTTACAGTATGATAAAATAGTGGTAGCTTTTAAGGGGCCTCCACATTTATAATAAAAATAAAATATGTGTTCTAAATAGTAGCGTTTATATATATAAAAGTGTCCATAAATGATTTTAAATAACAAAGTATTTTCGAGTTTACAGTGTGATAAAATAGTGATAGCTTTTAAGGGGCTTTCACATTTAAAGATAAAACGATAGTAAAGAAGTGTGTATTATATAGAATAATAATATTGAGATATATAATAATTTTTCCGTTTTAATAAATAAAAATAATAGGCCCAAGTTTTGAAATGTGTGCTAAATAATAATGTATGATAATTTTTCATAAATGCTTTAAATAACGATGTTCTATATGATGTCTTTTATAAATGTCTCAAATAATAATATGTCCAAGTCTGAGAGTTAAATAAGTGACAGTTTTTAAAATGCCTTCACTGTTAAAAATGATAAAAAAAAATTCTAATAATCGCAAAAGTGCAGATTTTTTTTGAAATGTTTTTAATAATATTCATGCATATATAACGGTCGTAAGTCAATGAAAGAAATAAAATAATGACAGTTTTTGTTATATTTTCATTCTCTTATATAAATATGTGCTAAAGCCATACTAATGTTTTTTCTGTTAAAGCTGTAAATGTATAACTATTTAAGTATAGATCTTAGAAAAGTATACAACCCAATAATAGCGGATCATCTGGTCAGAACATATAGCCCTATCCCTTTGGCTGGCACCCAGTAGCAATACCACTATAAATTTGCCAATAGGTGATCGAGCTATTTAGAATAAAAAAAGGTTAAAAGCAATGATTCATAATAAAAGTTATATAGAGGTTTTTTTTTCCAAAATATGTGTATCAAGTATATCAATGCAATTGTTAATCAATCATTTTGTTAAGATGTTTCAGGTGCTGAAGAACAACTCAAAAAAAAAATACCACGAAAGAAGACATAAAGAAGGCCAGGTAGAAGTTATAATAATTTTTATGATATACTTTGAATTAAAGAGTTAAATAGTAAATAATCAGTATAGATATATATGTTTCACAGTAAAAACTAGACTAGAAATAATTAATATTAAATAAAAGGATAGGATAACAATCGTTATTTAAATAAATAAAAATTAAGTACGGGAGTGGGAGAGTAGAGCAAGGGAAGAGTGTGAGAATGGTGGGAGGAGGTGTTCATCCATATTGAAATCAAAATAAATAACCATAAACTTATCTGAGTAGTTAGAAAATTAAAGTGTTGTATCTTAAATCTAAGAGGCAAATGGAGGACAGTAGTGAGGATATGGATCAGGGAAAGACATTGAGGTCGGGTAAAATAATTGTGGAGAGTGGTGACACACCAAGTATGCCAAGAATTCACCTGTAACTATGGAAACAGTGATATGGATGTTGCAGAAATGGAAACGAGATTTGAGAATTTAAAGGCAGAAATTGAAGACAAGAGCAGAAAGAGATTTGAAAGTTTGGAGGCAAAGATCGAAGACGAGAGCAGAAAGAGATTTGAGAATTTGGAGGCAAAGATCGAGGATGAGAGCAGAAAGATGAAGGAGTGGAATGGCCACCACATGGGATAACATAAATAGCACCATAGCAATGAAGGTAGAGGAGGTACGAATAGAGTGCCGACAGGAATGCGAGGATATCCATAACAAATTTGAGGGGTCTCTGGAGGACCACAAGTATGAGACTCTCGATGCCATCCAAGAAATAAAAGAAGAGCTTATAGCCAAGCGAGACAAACAAGAAGCCACCCTTCATGTATGCATTAACAAAATTAAGGAAGATATCAATTGTATGAAGGAAGATATGGCAAGAACCAAAGAGAAAGTGAGCTTTGAGGAAGAAGGACTGGAGAGAATGACAAACAGACCCCAGATTCTGCTAGAAACCTGTGTGGGAAGGTCAACACCCATTATGCCCAAGGAACAGATAGTATACTCACCGATATCACTAACCAAATTCATCCAAGTCGAGGCGTTCAAAGGGGACATCGGAGAAAACCCGAGCGTGCACATAGACAGCCTGCAAAAATTATTCAAATTTCAACAAGTGCCGGCAGTGGACCAGGTGGCCCTTGCTGTCCATTATTTACAGGGATATGCCAAGTCATGGTGGGACTGTTATGAAGATAAGCCACCAGACTTTGAAAGTTATTCATTTGCCTTATTGAGAACTTTTTGGAGCGAGGACTGCCAAGATGGTATTTACCACACAATTTTAAAAGAGGCCTATGGTTCTATTAGCCAGGAGACCCACACACAATTTTTCATCAGGCAGGTGGCACGTTGTCAATCATTAAGAGTGTTCCCATTCATGGAAACTCAAATCTTTAGGGCAATACAGCAGAATATGCCACCCTATGTACAGCAGATGATATGGTGGGATGTCGAGTTAGGAAGATAGAGGAGATGGCCCAATTCCTCACATCCATTGATCACTTGCCCATACAAGCAGAAACACCCAAATATCACCCCAGACCCATGGGGCAACCATCCAGATACCAACACAACTCACGGCGAGGTGAACCAACTAACATCAAACAGTACGAACCGCCAGATAGAGGGAGAAACTAAAAAGTCTGAGCTGGACAGATAGAACATGACAACCTGGATAGGCAATGGTAAATGATTTAGGACTATAATAATTTGTATATATTATAACATAGTTTTTTATATTTTATTTTATTAACCAAGCAGTTTTTTTTTGAAGACAGTGAAAAAATT
Source organism: Epiperipatus broadwayi (assembly GCA_028023455.1). Lineage (NCBI taxonomy): Eukaryota > Metazoa > Onychophora > Udeonychophora > Euonychophora > Peripatidae > Epiperipatus > Epiperipatus broadwayi. The sequence continues at coordinate 8,356,850 of JAQFVV010012394.1, read as the reverse complement.
TTCCAGTAATATAGCAGAGAAGTTAGGGTATTCTATCATAAATGAAAGTCATAAATTTCTAATATAGCTGAGAAGTTAGGGTATTCTATCATAAATGAAAATCATAAAATTCCTAATATAGCAGAGAGGGTATTTTATCATAAATGAAAGTCATAAAATTTCTAACATAGCAGAGAGAGTTATGATATTTAGAATAAATGTTGAGTCAAAACAAGGTAGCACTCTGACAGAGTAAAATAAAAATTTCCTGTAGATACATCGCCAATCCAAAGTTGTTCTTTAGTTACCTGGACATCAAGTAAAAGCTTTTTTTTTTTTAAACATTTTTTTTTTGATAAGTTCAGGAAAATGCAGCAGATGATCTGATGCTCAGATCCTGCTTCACAGCCCACATCCAATCTCCTACCACCTAACTGTATTCAAACCCGCCTTTACGCACATATATACATAGCTAATAATATACATATTTCTTTTGGTTAGTATTATAACATAAATCACATTAACACGTATGTATTTTAATTTAAAAATATTTTATTTAATAATATTCTCATGTATATACAGATGTAAATAATAAATATCTATCTATTCTAATGTAGGAGATTGTGAATAAATTAATAGTTATATTATATATATAAGATATTCCATATGAAACATTATTTTTTCATATATAATTTTGTAGCCAGAAATGATGCAATCTTGTTAAGAAGTCACTCTAAAAACAATTACCCAGAAGAGTCCTTAGATTAAAGTAAAAGATTACGAATTGGTAATAATAAATAAACCCATTAGAGGAAATTGTCCATGCTAGCTTGTTTTAAAATCATAAGATATATTTTAAAACAATCATTCAAGAAACTGATAACAAACATGCATTGTTTCAAACATCTTACTAGATAAGAGTATCCGGTCAAACTATTCCAGATGAAACTTAAGTGCTTAAACCGCCTCAGGTCCAGCAGTAGTTGCTAAGTTACAGCTTCAAAATAAAAGCATATATACTGCTGGATTTGAATCCACAAGGGAGGAGACCATTAAATAACTATGTTGCTATACATATTCCACGCCAATTTTGATTCTCACTCAATGTGCCATGAGTAGGGGAAATTTCACCTTTTCCCTCCGTACTAATATGCTGTTCCCATGAACGAAGCTCTGCATCCCATACCAATGAACTTTATGTATATTTCCAGTGAAAATGAAATGCTAATTTTTAAATAATAATGCTACCCTAGATCTAGTGAAAGATGGACTGACTCCTAGTGAAATCACTCTTCTAAATAAGCAAGGTAAAAGAACTTTGACCGCTTGCAATTCTTAAATCCTGCCTTCTCTGTAATATTTATATTTTAATCACCTATTTTAAATGTCTTCAAAATATGTATTCGTATAACTCTATATAACTAATATATATTAAGCCTCCTATAAAATGCTTTTCCTTTTCTTTTATTTCCAAGCGGCAAATAATTCTCATTTAGATTTATGTATGTATATTTTAAAATAAATGCCAATAGTATTCTAAAATCGCAAGCATATAATTCATTTTCGTTTCCCCACCCATCATTTACCGGGTAAATAATTTATAATTTGATCAAAACAAGTCTTATTTGACTTGCCCAGGTGCTCGCAATTTTAGATAAATAAACTAATTATATTTTTATGTTTACTGTAGAAAAACAGATTAACATCTGTTTTTTTTTTCATTATTTTCCTTCCTAAATAATGCGCTATTTTTTATTCTTAAATTATATTATATATGTAAAACCCATCTTAGCTATTACCACCACCCACTTATTTTGTAATAATTTATATATTTTCACAAGAGCATTGATTAACCAAAATTGAGATTTATTAAATGTATGGGAAATAATGAATAATATTAAGTAACATAATGTAAGGGGGAGGGGATCTTAAGAGCTTAGTTTTATATTTAAGTATAATTATTATCCATGTTTGCTTAATGAAGCCATATCATTACGCTGAATATTTCACAATTTGTGGGCAATAAATATGTTAGATAATCTTTAACCTTTAGAGTTTTGTTTATATTATATTATTAAGCGTTACGTGCATAAAGGCCATCTCGTATATATATATATATGTGCTTCTTTCTCACATGGAGGTATTCGCGCAGTTGAGCCCCATCACCATTCTCAATGTCCTTAAACCAGGCTGTAAAACCACCCTGGGGACATACTTGGTCGTATGTGCACACTTCATATGGGGAGCGTTCTGGGAAACCAGCCCAATAAAGTTGTTACTGACCACTCTTCATCATCCATGATTCGCCTGTACTTCATTCCAGGGAATCTTGGACTCTTTCATTTGTCAAACTGACCCTACCTACATTGCAGAGGAAATCAGTCAACTTCATTATTAAAAATTCATGAAGCACACTCCAGGATCCATAATTGGACCAACTCAATCAGCCACCATGCATGCACCACCTTTCAGTGTCTTATTAGTCACCCAGAAATAGTCATAAGCCGTAATGAGATGATTTCTTTAAACAGACGATAGATTTAGTATCGTTTATATAATTATTCATTACCCACTCCACGCATTAATTATCTATAACTCTAAATTAATAATCATATTGAATGTAACCAAATATAATATCTGCTTGTAAAATTATTATCCTTTTAAATTAATTAAATGCTCTTTTCATCTCTGGGGGTGTAATAGTACTCTAGTAATGTATTCCAATAGCGCTAACTCATTAAATCACACATATATATTATTGGCATAGCCGCAAATCTTATGTTGTCATTAAATATGAATCAAACACATATATATATAATACTTATGAGGCTCATGTCAGGTAAATGACCTGACATAATTTTGTTATTAATAAATCTTAAATATATATGTCAAACTTGAACCATTGCTTTCTTTTAGTTAAGTTAAAATATTAAGTTATTACTTATGCTCAATATGACTAGATGATCTCCGCTCAACATATAATTAATATGCTAGGTCACGAGCCTTCATTGCTCATAAAATATAGCTAGTTATTAAGTTATTCTATCATATAAGTTTAGCCTAGAGTCTTTTTGTGTCTTCGATGACCGATGCCGGCGGTGAGATGTAAATTAAGTCGATGTCATCGGGATTGTTATTTGTAATGTTATAGATCTGGGAAATAGGCAAATAGGGCAGATTTCATGAGTGTTCTTGACCTGTGTATCTTGCACACGATTGGATTCGAGGTACTTTTGCCTAGATGCTACATCTTGTTACGTGAACATACAAATCCGACCAGCACAATATAGACACAATCTGTATTTTTTTGTTATTAATAATTCATTAATGCAAATTAGTTTATTAATCTCATATATATTTGAATCCTGAGATAATATTACTGGATTGTAGATATGTAGTAAAGAGAAGTATTATATTTATTTAGCAGAGTAAATAACATTTGGACACATTCATGTATATTTAGAAAAAAAAAAAGGATCTAAAAGACACATGGTATTGATTACATAAAAGTTTAATAAACATATTACAAGAAAGCACAATATTCTTGCTAAATTTGAACTTAGACATCATTACTTAAGATTAAATCTTGTCTGGATGTATCCACATGACATTAATGTTTGAGTTCATTGCATAAACTTTATTTGGATATTCTTTCTCTACACGTTCTCATTGCTTATTTGATACACATGTACAGTTGCAATTTGGCTTAATATAGTTATTGATATAGGAATAAGCTTCTGGAAAATTCATTTGCTTTGCTAGATGTTTAGATTGCAGTATATATATATATATATATATATATATATATATATATATATACATACACATTATAGTTTTTTAAAATATACTTGAAGCAGTAAAACCTGTTATACATATTTTGCTTCACTGTCTGATGATATTAGAAACCTTCAACTGGAGGTTCAAATCCATTTATATACTTGTTAATCACTAGGGAGTGCAAGTACACATATACATGCGATTACCCCCCCCCTTCTTAGTTAAGCATTATTTTGATTAAAGAATATTAGTTGTAATTTGGAAATATTTAAATTTCCACCATGTAGAATAAATAGTCGTGTATGTATCACAGATAACTAAAAATATTGTAAATTATAATTACATTTATTAAATATTTCATTTTTTATTTATAATTTGTGTATTTTTATTAAGCTGATGTAATAATAGAGAAAGTTCTAGAGAGAAATTAGCATAACTTAGATGGTAGTTTTATAATAGCGTGTTGAAACCACCTGAGGGTGTGGTTTGTTTGTAAACAAAGATAACTATAATGTTGCCGGGGCCCGGAGCTTTTTTTTTTGGTTTGTTTATCACATTTAAAAGTAATATCAAAAAAATTTTTTTTTTAAAAAAGTGCATAAATCAAAATGAATTTAAAAAAGTACTTAATTTTTATTCTTTTCATTACTTATATTTTCGGCTGCGTTTTTTTTTGGTTTGGTTTGTTTATCACATTTAAAAGTAATATCAAATAAATTTAAAAAAAAATACATAAATCAAAATTGTTTTTAAAAAGTAGTTAGTTTTTATTTTTTTCATTACTTATATTTTCAATTTAGTATTTTACGAAATCATCTTTTTTTAAAAATTACAAATAAATATATTTACATTTAATGGTTATTCGATGAAATCAATACATTTACAACAAAAGGTCAAACTTTTTTTGGGGGGAGAGGATTACAACTCTTAACAAAATGGAACACAAGTCTAAGGTTGACTAACTTTTTATGGTAATTACAAAAACAAATATATATGGCAATTAAAACCAACTTTTTTGGCTCTTCAGGAACAGCATTCATGCAGCTTCAAGCTCTTTTGTTTGATAACTTTTCCAGCAGTCAGACAACTTTGACCTTCGGAAACTTTACTATTTCAGCCATATTATTAAGCTTGCAGTTGTTCTCACTGAAACATGACTTAGAGTGTAGAATTCCCAGGTGTGACAATTCTAGTACACACTCTAACTGGGAACTGCAGGAAAGGAAAAAAGGGGAAACAGTCTTAGCCATTTAAAGCCCTGAAGGAACAAAGCAGTCTCAAACATCTGATACACCTAGCAGCAATACTCGAATAAAGTACATAAAATATTTTAAAAGGACTCATGTTAGTTTAATAAGGCACCTAATCAATTCCCAAATATTTATTTTAAAAAAGTCCACACATTTTTGACCTCAAAATTATAAGTTTTGGAAATTAATCAAAAGACAATAAAACATATTTAAAATGGGAAAATGCATAATTACTGGATTTTATAAGAATACATGAATTAATATGCAATCACGCATTTGTATACTATTCACTCATTAACCTCGCACATATCCTCGCATTATGTTAAAACAAATAGACATATGGATTCTTAAGTGCAAAATTATTTAATGATTAAAAGATAGCAAGATAGCCCTCGAATGAGCGATTTAATGAGATATTAAAATATGACCAATTTATAATTAAAACACACTAATCAGCAGTATATTAATTTAACAAAAAGAAAAGAAGTAATTCGCTTGATTGATGGCTATAGTGGCACACCATCATAATAAAAGAAAACAGATTAATAAATACAAAATATTAACCCAAGTATAGAGACAGAGCACACTAATTAAGTTACAGAAATTTTACAAAAAAACATTTTAAGATAGAAAACAAATTACATTAGCTATAGATTATAAGAAGGAATATAATTTCACAAGAGCTCTTGGGTTAATTAGGTTACCTCATTGGAATTAGGGCATTCGAACACATTTTCATATGGAGACTTTTCTAGTTTGATAATGGCAGCATTTACAAGAATTTGGCAGTAAATTTTGGTTCAAAGTCCACATCTTCAGCAGTAGTGGCAGTTTTCAGGGCTTCTTAAATGAAGGCATCAGATGGCATGATGTACAGCAGACGGTCATTTCCAAAAGGAAAATAGCCTCCTTGGCAGCTCTACTCTGACATTTTAAATTTCTTGTTAAAGGCTGGGGTATGAAGTTCTCTGAATACACCTGGCTTTAGCTTCTTGTAGTGGAATAAATTTTTAACTCTCAGCAAATTCAACTTTTACAAAATAGCTTTTTGACTCACAAATATAATTAAAGACTTTAAAATTTTCTTGACACCTAATTTCCGACTTTAATAACAAATTGCTTGAAGTCTAATTGCCCACTACTCACAACTTGTTCACACTGCTTGTTAAAATAAAACCAGCCTTATATATATATATGAGAACTGTACAATACTACTGCCCTGCAGCATAACAAACATAGCCAGAAAAAGATTTGCTATCTAATCAATGCTGTAATTAAACTTATCCGAACATCCAAAGGAATTTAATAAATGTTATAATTAATTTTACTATTGTTATCACCTTGTAGATATTCGGATTAAAACTTTAATTTTAAATAATAAAAAAACTTTGCTAATTAAAAATACCTTAAGTGGACATCTGCTGTATTTCTTAATAAGCCACTAGAATATATTAATTAAAACTATTGTTCTCTTACCAACCCTCATTTACTTTTTATATCAACAACTTATTTACTTCTTTTAATTTTCAATGTTTAAATCTACTTATGAGATGAATATAATTTTATTTTAAACTAAAACAAATATTACGAATGTAATATCTTTTTTTAATGAATAGATTTAAACAGAAATAATTTTAAATACCAAAATATTATTTTAACTTAAGTTTTTAAAATGAATATATCGCAGTATGTGTGTAAATACGATCTATATAACCTACTTTTTAAACGAATATCTTTACGTGTACATACACATAATTGATATTAATATTTCTGCTGGGAATTATATATATATAACACGAGCGTTTTACTCGTGGTTGAAAATTAGCGAGATTTTCAGCATATAAGCGCATTACAGACACACTACAATACATTGGGGGTTTAAACTAAGGTATGAGGGTAGGAAAGATGTGAGAAAAGGTGAAACGAAGATTTGCAAAGCAAATCTTACTGTTTTAATATATATATGAGATCTGATGATATTTCTGCATATAACTATTAAAAATAAAATAAATTGGCATGTTGTAAATTCTTTCCATTTTTTTTTGCTAATATATATATATGTTGCTTTCACATATGTTCTATTGTATATTAAATAATAAGATCAAAATATTATTAAAAAAATTAAGATCAAAATATTATTATAAAAATTATAAATACAAAATAAGAATCATATTACTTAAACAATTTATAAAAAAGAAATATCTTTCTACTTTAAATGAAATAATGGCAGATTTTATTATTAATTCTTTCAGTATTAGCAAATTCCAACATTTTCTATTGTTATCTCTAATGGAAGTTTTTGAAAATGTTCAACCTTTTATTTTTGCTTAATATCTTTTCAATAAAATAGACTTGATATCTTTTTAATTTACTTTTACAAATGAAAAATATTTTTAAAAATTATATTCAAGCTTTGCAAATATTAAAAACTGAGTTGTAAATAAGAACAAAAGACATAATATGTCATAAAACAACGTGAAAATAAACACTTTTCAGAAAATAAAAAAAATCTCTTTTATTTTAATTTTTTTAACGTGAGCAAAGGTGGATTTGTGATAAATCTATCAAATTCTGTTTTAAAATCTAATATTTGCTTTATAATTTTTACAATATTTGAAAATATTCTAACACTATGTCAAATGTGAGTGGTGTCATTGTGCAACCAATTTCACATAAATTTAGGAGATGATTTTCTTTGTTAATCTTACAGTCAAGCTTATAACTTGTATATGAGCATTATTTTTGCTTTAAATAATTATCAACCAATTAGCACATAAAAATAATGAAAATATTTAATAAACCAGCAAAAAATCATATTTTTATTACAAAATTTTGAATGAAAAGAAGGATACAAAAATGGAAAACTGTCAATGCCATAGAGATCATTTTTCTTATTAACTATAGTATAAAAATGTTTAATATTTGATATCTAAACAGGCAAAAACTCTCCAAATAGTAGTGCCACCTTGTGCTAACCAGAGTAATCAATGGATGCCAGAAAGCTTGTGCATAAAATCCCTATCTAGTGCCTACTCATCCAATATCCCCAGACTAGTTTCTGGCTTGTGGCCTTCATCAGTGAGGAGCCTGTTTACTAACAGTTATGTGCTAGCATGACATGGTGATCATGTGATGTTTAGTGGTTTATTTGATATCTGTAAGATTCTTTTCATTATTAATAAAGCAATAAAAGCAAAATCACAGAAATTGGTTTTATAAAAAATCTCTATGTTAATATTAGTTAAGATAATGATAAAAACATTGATACAATATGGCCGAACTACTATATTATTTGTGAAATAAACATGCCATGTTAATTAACATATACGATTGCTGAATGGATAAAATTGTTTATTTGAATAGTTTTTATGTACTTTATGTACACTATGAATAAAAACAATTTTTAATAGTTTTTCTTTAAGATTAAAATATAAATTTTGTTCCAGCTCAAATCAACATGGTTTCTAATTAAAATTAAGTTTTTTGACAATATCACTAAATGCTGAAAAAGGATCAGCATATTTGTAGTTTTTTTACCTCTCTATTATAATCTTAAATATTGGAGGTGGGTTACATTAAGGCAATAAATATGATTGGTAACCATATTCAAAATTATTTTTGCTGCATGTCCAACCATCATCTTTTATTTGTATATAACTTCCGAGGATAAACAGTAATAGATATGTTAGTTTTTTTCTGCTTTCTGAAATATAATTATTTCATCATTTTTGCATTTCCTCTTATTTGTGTTTTCTTTCTGGAGAACAATTGTTAATGGCAACATTTTGGAGTGCCATTTTGTAATAGGTGACCACAAATACAATAATAGAGTATCTTTTCAGAACAATAGTGTCATTGACAAATAAATTTTTTTTTCATATGTCATAGCATTGGCCGGGATGCGAACCCACAACCGTCTGCAACCAACTACTTGCTTGCAAGGCTGTTGTAATGACCTCTTGGCTAAATTTTTAATGCAGTTTTTTTAACTTTTATATTTTTTGGTAATTTAAAACACATGTTTCAAATATCTATAATCAATTCTGGCAAAATGTATTATTAGTATTCTGTACATTGATGTTAAACTTTTAAGTAGATCTTGTTTTCTACATTCAAATAAAACAAAATAATTTATTACTAATCTTAAAAGCAATTCTCAACATTTATCATCAATTAGATTTTTTTATAGTTTTATTTATTATTTCATTTATTTAATAATATTTAAACAGCATTAAACTGCTGCACATGCGCTTTGAATTTTAAATATAAAATGAATGAATACTAACACTTCAATCACATGATAAAATCCAAATTATGAGACCTGTCATTTCTCATAATTTAAAATTCAAAGTGCATGTGCAATAGTTTAATGCTGTTTAAATATTATTGTTTATAAAATAATTGACTTATTTCATTTATTTATAACTTTTGATCTTAGCAAAAGTTTAGTTAGAAATTCATTTAAACACTTCTTCAAGTCACACAAAAGTCTGGTCCTATTGACACTAAACAAATATTTAATTTTATTTATTTATTTAATAAATTTTGTAAATTAATTTTTGATTCATTTTCTTAATTTTATAAATATATCAATATTTATATTATGTGATGGTAGCATATACGAGCAAGTGCTTTAATGCGGTGGGTAAAAAAGCTATTAGTGGTATCAAAAACAATTAAAGTAAGTTAATCAGGCCTAGTACTTTTGAGGATTTGTCCCTCATATTTATGGTCAAAATAGATTTTCAAATCATTGCTGACATTGATGAATGATAATGTATGTAAATGTGTATGTAAATCAACATGTCCATTTTCTTGAAATAGCAAAACATGTGTCATGTCTATTGATCATGTTGTTATCATTGATGACAAAATACACCTCTTTAATTTTCCTTTTAAAATTGTTAGTCTCAGTACACCCCACTTTGGGGTTGGAGGGCTCAAACACATGACTAGCCTGCTTCTCATGCTCAAAAAATATTGAGATGTTATCATTATTCTTTTTTGCTCTTTTGTATGTATACATGTGTTAAGCAGCTCTATTAGGTACAGTGGCCTTGGTCTCCCCATAGTATGTGGCACTGTATCCAGCCTGAGGGCATGAAAATGCTATATACAACCTGGAGTGCTTGGGATGAATCAATTCTTTCTTTTGCATTGTTATTAAGTCTGTTAGTATTAGGAAGAGTGCAGAAGATGACCTTAAATTCATTAGCTAAACTTTTTATAAGCTGTTTACATACTTTGGGGTTGTATGGGAGGATGATTATTGATTTTTTATAAAATTGATCAATTTTATTAGTAATTAATCTGTAGCTGAATCAGACACATAATAAATCCTCTATATAGCTTGTAATATTCATCTTCCTATCAGTCTTGAATTTACACTAATTTTGATTTCTAAATAAAAATGCATTTAAACCTGCAAATTGGTGCAAGGTAGGTGAATTAGAGTTTGGGTGGGTGAATCCTCTGACCTCAAGAGGTTTAATAATCATGCAATAATGCAGAGCTCTGCGTTCTCTATGGATCAGCAAATTTAAATATTTAATTTCTGCCATTCGTTTTCCCAAATGATGTTTATGATCAATTTAGTTTCCATCTGTAATTCATTTTTAATGTTCACGATTATATCTCTTGGAGCTGCAATGAACACATCATCAACATTATGCAAGTATATTAATCCAGGAGTGTTAGTGGTATTTAGAAATGACTTGCCTTTCAAAAAAGTTTAAAAATATGCTATAAATTACCTCGCTTAAGGGAAGACCCATCGGCCAACCATCTTTCATATCATACCATTTACCCTCATGTTATGTTTACTATTTATAATATGAATATTATGAGAGTAATCTTTGTTGATCATGATTATTTGATACTGGGAAAACATCAAATATTCAATTCGTCAATAATAAAATGCAATTTCTCTTAAGGTTATTGTTAGTAAAAATCTTTATTATAGGGGATTTGAACACAGACTTTCAAGCTCTCTTTAGCTATCCACTCTATTTCACACAACTAATACACTTATCACACACATGTAAAAAAGATAAATAATCTCCAATATATGTATTTTGTGCTAAACCAACATTCATTGATTGGTCCAGATCATCATCTCCCACACACACACACATAATCAATGCTTGGTTTATATTAAGACAGCAAATCTTCAAACTTTAATGGACAGGCTTCAATCTACTCTATCCTCAATTCTTCAAACAACCATATCATTGAAAATCTGATGATGGAATTCCCAAAATAGGTATATTGGATATCATTTACCTTTTTCACATGCCTGTGGTTATGTGTTTCGGTAGTATGAGATAGAGTGGATAGCTTGAAAGTCTATGTTCAAATCCCCTATAATTACATCTAAATTCCAAATATATAAATTATACTTGTATTCAAATATTAAGAATTTTAGAACATAACTGCATACCTCTTTTTTTACTCGATATATATTTTTTCTCTTAAAATTTTTCTTAAACATAAAATTATTTATATATTAAAAAAATTAACTATTTAAAAGATTTACTTTGAGGTTGCACTTTAATTAAAGTAAATATCGATTTACTTTTGAAAATGCACAAATAAATAAAAACATTGTTAGGAAAAAATATTAAAATGTCATTCGTAATAATATTGAATCATACTAAGGATGCACCCTTCTCTTTCTTCCTTTCTTTTTTATTGTTTTCAGGCAATGATTAAAAAAAGTTTATGATGTTATTCTTTGATAAGAACAAAAGAAAACAACTTTTTTCTATTTGATCTGACATATAATTTAAATAAAATATACACAGAAAGTTTATTTTCGTTATACAAAGTAGATCATAAGATATTAAATGAATATTTTAGTATAAACATTATTATCAAAAACATTACACTAATAATATTGTTTGTTTAAAATTTTTACTTTACCTTTAATTTATTATATAGAATGTTACATTACAAACGTATGTAATTACCATTAATACACTGATATCTCATATCACCAACCTACATTAATATGGGATCTTCAATTTGTATCTAAATATTCTTTACTTTGCATGATTTAGTACTACAGCAGGATGTCAAACTGGAACTCAAAGTCCTTGGGTCATATCCCAGTTGATTATTATTTTTTACTTTTTTGTAGAAATAAATATCTAGGTGATTAACTAGATTGATTATAAAGTAATTAATTTAAATAATTCTAAATCTATTTTTCTTCATATGTCATAGCATTGGCCGGAGGCGAACCCGCAACAACCGTCTGCAATCGACTGTTTGCTTGCAAGGCAGCTGTTCTGACCTTTTGGTTAACAGCACTTGACAATCCTAAGTCTATTTGCGACTAAAAAGAATTTTAACATCCAGTCTAAACATTAATTCCAGAACATGAGCATTTCCAACAACAAATTGCAAATTACTTTACTATAAGATGTGATATGTTGGACTATTTCCATCATTTATGAGTGAATGTTAAATGTATAGAAAATTTTAAACTTTACTTAAACTTTCCAAATACAAACAACTTGTTAGTAATAACATACAAATAGACAATACAAGTTGTTTGTATTTGAAAAGTTTAAATAAAGTTTAAAATTTTCTATACATTCAACATTTACTCATAAATGATGGAAATAGTCCAACATAATATATCTTATAATATACCATTATCACAAACCTTCAGAAAAATACTTTACTGTAAGGTATTTTTTCAAGGATTATTTTATGATGAAATTCTTAAAGATGACATTCAGTGATTAAAGTAAGTAATAGTTTATGATTTATAATTAAAATAAGTTTTTTTTTTCTTAAAATAATATCGTATTAAATGAACACTGTTAAAAATAGCAAACAGTATAGAAACTATTACTATTGCTAATTATATTATATTGTAGTATAGTATCTTTAAACTAACATCATTAAGTGATTTTTAATTTCTACCATTATTTTTATAATGATAGAAAATAGATGTGTGCTTTTCATAAATTGTTTTGTTAGCTTGTGCAGAAGAATAATTTTATTAACTATTACTGCTACTGTTACTGTTACTACCACCACTATTACTACCACTACTACTACTACTACTACTATTATTGTTGTTGTTATTATAAAAAAAAAGTGAATGTTATATGAAGTTTGTAGATCAAAGTTATTAAAAATAACTGATTTTGTTTTAAGTAAGAAAGGTTTTTTTTTATATGAAACATGACTATATACAAAAAATAACTTAAAAAAAAATAAAGGAAACTCTGTAAAGGAGATTTTCTGAAAGTAAAAGGATAGAATTCTAATATCATTAGTTGTAGCTTATTTTACATTAATAAACAATATAACAATATAAAATTAGATAACAAATGTATTAGTCATTAATAAATTAAAAAAAAAATTTAAGGATTTTGTAACAGTGGAGGTCATTTGTTATTCAAGCATAGGAATTGATAGATCGAAGTTGTGATTCATAAATTCTCCTAATTTTCAAGTCTGCTCTTCTTCAATTGCTTTAAATTATGCAAAGACATTCAAATACATTTAATGAAGAATATTTCCATAGTGCAATTTCACTACATCTCTCTCATGCAAGTAGGGACTGATTTCTAGCCACTTTTAACATCATGTGAAGAGATGTAATCATAAATGTATGACTAAATACATATAAAAAATATGTATGATCACCAAGATGTACACTTCATGTTGAACCAGCACTCATCATTTGACAAGACCCCAATCTCTTATACTTATCTTTATCACTTTTAGTATATATGACATAGATAGCCAATTACTACAGTTTAATTGATGTGTCAAATGCTGTAATCACAACTTTGACACAAACCACTTAATCAAAGTAGATTAGTAATTTTTTATTAGTCATTTATTAGGTTAGAGATTTTTATCCAATGACGAATACTATTGCTATAGTATAATTTTTCCTGCAGAAATCTTATTCATTATTGGATAATCTCTAATCTAATGACTAATTAATAAAATTATTAATGCCTCATAAAGAGATAATCATTCAATTATTTTACTTGTTTAATAAGTTGAATGAAATTAAACTGGAAAACCAGTAAGTTTTGAGGTCACCTAACTATTTTTGGAGAGACAGAGATCCTTGTGAATATGTTATGTGAAATGCATATAATATTTATAAAACATTGTACAGGCTTAACACCTGCATTTATATATGTAATATATGCAGAATTTGAACTCAGACTTTCATATGATCCACAATTCTCAGTGTGTCATCCTATATTGCTAACCCATCTGATCACACACATGTTGAAAAGATAAATAATCACCAATATACATATTTTATGCTAAATCAGCACTCATCAATCAGTTGGTCCAGATTAACCATCTCCACATATATATGCAATCAGTATTCAGCTTTATATTAAGATAACCAATCTTCATACTTTAATAGATAGGCTTCAAACTACTGAAATCCACAACTATTAAGCCTTCATTGAAAATCTGATGATTGAATGTTCAAAACCCATGTTAGTGCCAAGGTTGTCATCCTACCCATGTTGACGTTTAGTCATTCTGACCCTTCATTTACAAGAGAATAATCCATTTATGCATGCATATGTGAGGGATGGGCAGACCTATTACACACTATTTATATAAATTAATACATTGTACAGGCTTAATACCTGCATTTATATATGTAATTTATGCAGGAACTCAGACTTTCACACGACCCACAACTCTCAGTGCCATCTTATATTGCTCACTCATCTGATCACATACATATTGAAAAGATAAATAATCACCAATATAAAAATATTTACCATATTTTGGTATTAATTACAAATTTAAATCTGTCATTAATAAAACAGATATGAACGTATTTGTATGTATGTGTGTATATAGATAAATAATAAAGTTTAATGGTAATAATATATTTTATAAATAGCTAAAATAAATTCAGCTGAAGAAGTTTATAAAAATAACTGAAAGTATTTCTGAATTTTATTCAAGTTATTTGTAAGATATATTATCTTCATTATACTTTATTATTTTTATTATAATAATTATTCTATAGTGGACATTTTATTATATATAAATAGAATATAGTAATTAATTATTTTTGATTGCATCTTACAAGAAAATTTTCTTGCTGAGCCTCAAGCAACTAATCTTGATGATGCGTTCTTAGTAAAGAACATTACTGTGATTTTCAACTAGAAATAAAAAATGGAAATCTTTATTTATTGAAAATTTTCTCATATTTATATATGACACGCAGCATGGGATATACTAAATTACTTTGTCCAAAATTAAATATACTATTAAAATAGGCGTGGATTAAATAAAAGTTATTTTAACTGTATAGTTGTATTTTACTATTCATACTATCTTAAAGTAAGGATAAGATTTTCATAAAATATTGTGGAAATATTTATATGAATTACAAATAAAAAATAAACATTTTAATTCTTTATTTTAGAGTGATTTTTAACTTATTAATTTCCTGGGGGAATAATAAAAATAACTAAAAACAATTAATGGAAATTTGTAGCTTGCAAATAATTGCCTATAATGAGGATTAATACTCAAAATCAACAGTACACTCTCATTGCAAATACATTACTCAGAACTTGCAGGCAGACCCATAACGAATCATTTTAGTAAATTTGTAAATACAGTTTTTACTTTTAATGTATCAACGCTCATTCATTTAGGCTGACAAAAGAAGAATACTCTTTTATCTGACCTCTTATATATAATGTAAATAAATTAACAGTGATATCCCAATAGGCAGACATTAATTATTAGCAGTTATCTTATTTCAAAAATTAATCAAGCCAGCGTAATGTTTCATATATTATTTTTAATTAAATATTACTAATTGCAATAGCGCATAAATATCTTAATACTGAAAAAATATGTATTGTTATGTATTCAAACAATAAAAGTTATTTACACACTGTTAACATTAATAGTAGTACTAAAAATATTTTAAAAAATTTATATCTCAAATTAAATCTTTAAATGTGGTAAAGAGCTTATTTACATGTATTACAAACTGTGATTGTATATGACAAGTGATGTATGTGTAAACAATGCATCCTATTGAATTCTTTTAAATATATATATATATATGCTATGGTACCCTTATAGAATATTTCAGATTGACACAAAGATTTGACATTCTTATATAATTTTTAAAAAGTCAATATCTTTTATTTATGATAAATTATCTATGGCATAACTAAATAACTATTCTGGAATTATCTCATTTCTTGTGAAAGGGTGCCAACTATTTAAATAAAGGGTGATTAAAATTTTCTAGTTGAATGGTGAACTTTGATGATAAACTGAAAAATCTTTATTTGTAGCAGGAATTGAGAATTGTATTATTTTTGGAGGTTTCCTAAATTTTCTTTGCAATAGTCTTGTGTCATTATCCTCCAATGTCAATTGTTAAATTATACATACATTTTAAAATATTAAATTGGTTTCTATATGTAAAGTAAATTGTACGTATATAAAATGAATTGAAAAGTTTCTTCATAAAGAGAAATTAATATTGTGTCTATGTGCTTGTAGACAGATTGATTTAACATCCATACCAAATATATATAAGGCTTTAACCTTAATACTATGTACTTTTTGAGTGCTTAATTTTACCACAAGAGCAACCTCTACAAATCTTAACCCAAGATTATGACTTTATAAAGATAAAAACTGCCATCTTATCTTCAACCTACTTTCTAATTATATAGGCAGATCTAAAGCATTTTAATTTGAGAGCGTGAAGCTAGTAAATACTTCACTTATTAAGTCCAGAAACTCATTTAGAAATCAACATTTGCAAAATCTTTAGATTTGCCTATATAATTAGAAAGTAGGTTGAAGATAAGATTACCACTCTTATCTTTATAAAGTCATAATGTTATGTTAAGATTTGTAGAGGTCACTTTCATGGTAAAATTAAGCACTCAAAAGGCACATATTATTAAGGTTAAGCCTTATATGTATTTATGTGTTGACCGTGCACTTAATAAGAATTAATTTTACATCCATACCAAAGAAAAACTTTTTGTGTATATATATATTAATAGCATCAATGGTATTTTTATTAAGAATAAATTCACTTTGCATATTTTTTAAAATAATATTGATAATATAACTTTACAGCAAATTGTTAAAATAATATAATACACATTCATGTCTAGTACTATAAATCCTAAGGAATAATATGATTGAAGATTAGGTCCAGGATCTCTTACTATATATTGTTTTTCCATTTACAACATTAATCATAGTTAGAAGTATGATTCTTATATCTTCTCCTTTACTTTTTTTGCATTCCTTCATATATTCATATAATAAATCCCCACATATACACTTTAAAGCAATTTTTTATTATTATATAATTCCTTTATAAATTTGGAATGAAGAGGAAGGTTATGCAAGTGTTCTGATGAAGACTGCAGGACAGTTGATACTGTTAGGAAATTAAAGAAATTATGTAAAAAAATTGCATTAAAGTGTATATGTGGAGATTTATTATAAGTAATAAACCATAGTTATTATTATAATGATACTGTTATTAGTGTTCAATGTTTGTGCTTTATATTCAAGTCATTATATTTTATATCTGTGAGAGTTTGTATATATACTTTTATAAAAATGTATATATCAAAGTGATTAGTTTCATTTTTTTTAAAAAAAATATGTATTTGGTTTTTATTTTAGTGATAACATTTATATTTTCTTTATTTATTTTCTAATTCAATTTTATCTAAAGGAAGTTCTGTTTTTTTAAAGCTTAATTTTTTTATAGACAAAAATGCTTTTTTAATAGTAAATATTAAATCTTCTCTTCCTCTCATTTGCACAGTGACAAAATATTCAATATCATTTTAGTAAATATTATAGGTCTTTTTTTCCATTGAATCACTGCTGGAATAACTAAGCAATAAACAACTTCATTAAATTCACGACATTACAGATATTTGCTTGTAGTTAGCAAAAAAAAAATCAAAAAGGTTTACATGAATTTCAACAAAAAAACAAAACAAATTTTAAATATGATGGCAGAATAAATGCTTGACTAATCTAAAGAATAAATATCAATAAACTGTTACAGATTGTAAATTTCACTGAAAGAAAGTTTAAAAAATTATATTAAAGATCTTCCAAGTTAAAAAAAAAATTATGTGAGAAATACTAATGTTGTTTATTATTGAAGAGAAAGTAGATATAATATTATTTGTAATTAGTAAATATTAAAATCAAACAGTTTTAAAAGCACCAATAAGCAAAAACAGATATGAAATTACATCCAAAGAGAAAAAAAAGTATATCAAAAGAATTCAAAATTTCAAATGTGTTTCAACATTAAAATAAAGATTATGTGAGAAATATTTATTTTATAATGTTCAATTTCAAACAGCAAATAGATATAATATCACTTGAAATTGTAAAACCAAAACAATGTTAGACTTTTCATCAAAAGCTAACTGTATATTGTTAAATATTTCAAATTTCAATAAAACTAAAAAAAAATTGGTGTTAATATTACCTGAAAAAATAGTACAGCTGTGTCACAGATGTTTTCATATTTTTAAATGAAACAGAAAAACACATATAGTATGATTTTGTTTAATATTTTAATCTTATGATATCAGAGTAAAAAAAACTAAAACGTTTTGCATCCCTGTATTAAAAATAAAAGTGTCCTCTTTCCTAATAAATGTGCTTTGTCAAACAATTAACAAAAATTTGGATTTTTTAATCAATTTATTTTTAAGTATTTCCATCTTCACATCCTTACATTTATCTATATGTCTTTCAGTGTAATTTTATGCCATCTATCTATCTATCTATCTATCTATCTATCTATCTATCTATCTATCTATCTATCTATCTATCTATCTATCTATCTATCTATCTATCTATCTATCTATCTATCTATCTATCTATCTATCTATCTATCTATCTATCTATCTATCTATCTATCTATCTATCTATCTATCTATCTATCTATCTATCTATCTATCTATCTATCTATCTATCTATCTATCTATCTATCTATCTATCTATCTATCTATCTATCTATCTATCTATCTATCTATCTATCTATCTATCTATCTATCTATCTATCTATCTATCTATCTATCTATCTATCTATCTATCTATCTATCTATCTATCTATCTATCTATCTATCTATCTATCTATCTATCTATCTATCTATCTATCTATCTATCTATCTATCTATCTATCTATCTATCTATCTATCTATCTATCTATCTATCTATCTATCTATCTATCTATCTATCTATCTATCTATCTATCTATCTATCTATCTATCTATCTATCTATCTATCTATCTATCTATCTATCTATCTATCTATCTATCTATCTATCTATCTATCTATCTATCTATCTATCTATCTATCTATCTATCTATCTATCTATCTATCTATCTATCTATCTATCTATCTATCTATCTATCTATCTATCTATCTATCAACCGCCCATCTATTTAACTACATATATTTACCTATTAGCTATCTATCTATTTATCTAGCTACCTACTTATCTTCCTATTTATTTATCTGATTTTCTGTTATCTGTTTATCCACCTATCCAAACATTCAACTATCTATATAATCAACTATAAAGAGGAATACAATAGACAGGAAAATAGATGTATTAATGGATAGATATACACATATGCAATGAAATATAAATATATATTAGATAAATTATATAAATGGCTAGATAGATAGATAGATAGATAGATAGATAGATAGATAGATAGATAGATAGATAGATAGATAGATAGATAGATAGATAGATACAGACAGACAAACAGGTAGGTAGGCAGATAGATAGATAGATAGATAGATAGATAGATAGATAGATAGATAGATAGATAGATAGATAGATAGATAGATAGAATGGATAAATTTGTAAATAGAAAGGCGGATACATAGATAGATTGGTGGATTTATAAATAGATAAAGATGGTTGATTCGATGGATAGATAGATGATTGTATTGATAGATAAATGATGAATAGTTAGATAAACAGAAGTATAAACAGACAGATACATGAATAAGTGAGTGAATAGATAGATATAGACATACTCAGAAAGACAAACAAATATAAAAAAGGATGAGCGAATAGATATATAGCTATGCAAATACCACAATAGACAAAAAAATATATAGATGGATAGATAGCTATACAAATACTCAGAAAGACAAGAAGACAAATGGATGACTGGGTAGATAGGAAGACATATATGTTAGAATATGTTAGACTGTTTTCAACAAGCCATCAATAAATGTTGAATGTTTAAAAAATTTTAAACTTTATTTAAACTTTTCAAATACAAACATCTGTTAGTAATAATACATAATTACACAATGATTTGATTGGTATTAATCTCCACTTTTCTTCAGGTGTTGTAGACCTGATGCAGCACTCTAACCAACTGAGATATTCTGTCAAAAGGAATAGTTAGTAGAAATTTCATACATTTATCAATGAGGGTTGGTTGATCTATCAAATTTTTTTTAATCCCTTTTTTTAAGAATGAGATTAATTATAGTCTTTCAGAATTTATGTATTGCCACAACGGGTTGACTTTATAGGATTGTTTGCTACTGACATATGAGCCACTTTTTTGAATTTTCTTCTTTGCAAATTTTCCTCTCTATCCAATATTTCTGTATTTCTCCTATCAAATATATGTTCATTGATACTTTCATGACTTGTTACTGTAGACATCTGTTTTTTTTCTTTTCTAACCATTAGTTTGTGTTCTTGCTATCACTGTTCAACAGGTGATAAATCACACCAATATACTCCATTACACATTCACATGGTATTTTATAAATGCAGTTTTTCTACTGACTGTTGCTTTTGATAGAATAACTCAGTTGGTTAGAGCATTGCCTTAAAATTTAATATTCAATAATCTAAAAGTGTAAGTTCATCTCATATGCCAATATTGTCACTGGTCAGGCCAGCAACACCCAAAGATGAATGGAGAATAATACTACTTGAAATGTTGTGTAATTTACTAATATGTGTCATCAATTTTTCTGCTACACCTAACAGTAGTTCGTATTTGAAAAGTTTAAATAAAATTTAAAATTTTCTAAACATTCAACATTTAGTGACAGATGATGGAAATAATCCAATATATTATCACATTTAGTATGCCATCATTGTAAACCTTTAGGCAAATAGAAAATATATAAATACACAGAAAGTCAAAAGGATGGATAGATAGATGAATGTGTTGATGGATAACATACAAATACATAGATAAATAGATAGATGGATAAGTGAATGGATAGGTATACACATATACAGAGAGACAAACAGATAAATAGATTGGTGAATGGAAGGATAAATAGATATACAAGTACACTGAAAGATAAAAGATGGGTAGATAGGTGAGTGGGAGAAGAGATAGACATATATAAAAACACAATCAGAAAGATTGGTAGGTGGGTGGATAGATAGACATAAATTACACAGAAGGATAAACATATAGATAGATAGACAAATAGGCAAATAATAGGATGTTAGACAGGTGCTTGAATAAATAGACATAACAAAACATACACTATTCTTTTTAATTCTTTCATTTTCAAGTCATGAAAGCAAAACTTTTTATTTATTTTTGCTTTTATACCATGAGATCAAAGGTTGAATGAAACAATTTTCCCCTTCATTTTACTTTAGAGTACAAGGCAATTTCTAACACAACTGATTTTTTTATCCAGATGATATTGATGCCATTTTAAAAAAATTCATTGACATTTGAAATCCATAACAGTTTATAAGAATTTTTTGATGAAAGGGATAAAACTGTTTGATTTTAATATTTACTAATTACAGATAGTATATTTATTTGCTGTTCAAAAATGAATAACATAAATATTTTTCATTCTGCCATCATATTTGTTAAAATTTATGCAAACATTTTTGATTTTTGTTTGTTGCTAATTACAAATAAATATCCATAATGATAATAATAATATTTATAATATTCAAGAAATGGCCATTATTGAAGGTTACCTTCCTCTTTAATAATTATCATAACAGACTATAAATATTTTCAATTGAATTAGATATCACTAGATCAAATTTGAGGCCTGCTAAGTTGTTCCCTTTTCTGTTTTGCTTTCTAAAGCCACATGAAATGGGATACAACCTTCTCTACTTTCAGGTAATAAAAAAATCTCTTTAGTCAAGCGTTGTTAGACGAGAGGTCAGCGCAGCTGCCTTGCAAGCAAATAGTTGTTTGCAGACGGTTGTTGCGGGTTCGCCTCCCGCCGATGCTATGACATATGAAAAAAAAATCTCTATTTACTGTTCAAAAATCAACATAAAACAATAATTTTGATAAAATATAAAACTTGTTTTAAAGTTTTATTTGTTAATTATAACGTTAATTTTATTTTTAATATTTACTAAACTTGAGTATTATTTTTTTCCAAATATCATGCTGCCAATATTTGTATTAGTTTAGTAATTTATTTTGTCGTTGTTCATGTGATAAATACTTGTACTAACTTTAGATAAAATTTGAACTTTGTTTTAATTTTTTTTTTATTAATCATAAAATTAATGTTAATCATAATATCTCTTATTTGTAGTAATATAAATCTTTCTTTTAAATTTTTAATAAAATTTATATTTTTTTATGTGGATTGAACAAAATATCTGTAATATATTTATATGTTCTTTCAATAATATTTCTCAAATTGTTTTGATTTTAATATTAGCTAATGGTAGTAAAAACTCATATTTTTTTTAAAGTTTCAATAAAATTTGAAATTTTTTGCGGATTGGACTAAATATTGGAGAACACACTCTTTGTACTTTCAATAATTATCTAACGTTATTGGTCACTTGATTGTGTGAGTTATGGTTCAAAGGCTACCTCTAATGTTGTTGACTGTAGAGCATCGACTAAAATAGCAACAGTTTGTCCTCTATATCCAAGTCAATATGTTTTATGTCTATAAATATCTGTAGATATTCATTGATAGAAATCTATATATCAAAATTATTATTTTCAATTTATTTTTTTTAATTAAATTTTCATGTATCTATAAAATAAATTAGTAGAATTTTTTTTTTATTTTGTTAATAACATATAGATTTTTTTAATCTCTTTTTTAATTCAATTTTACCTAAAGAAAATTGTTCTGTTTTTTCAAACAAATAATCGTCTTTTTGAAAACAAATACTATGTGCTTTTCTTTTAAAAACAAATATTAGCTTCTCCTCTTTCTCTCATCTACGAAATGACAAAATATCCAATAATTATAAAACTAATTAATCTTATATGTTTAAATTAAAGAGCAAACTATAAAACAATAAATGATTTAATATTTCGCAATAACTTTTCAATCTTCTTTAGAGAGATAAAGAGAAAGACGGAAATATTTTCTATAAAAACTTATCTTTCTCTTCAAAAGAATAAACATTACGTGAACTATTCGATTTTCGATTCTTTTATATCTATTATTTAATTAATATATTCGTATATGAGAATATAAAGCTTATTGCCGAAAAAATGTTTTTCTAGATTTTTTGCTTGTATTTTTATTTATATTCCAATCGATTAAATTATTTTTAAAATCTATCCCTCGAATATAACATTCAAATTTCTCTGATTTCATAAATTTACTGCGATCATTGTTAATCTATGTAAAAGCTAATATTAATGCCTTCTAAATACCAGAGTTTTTATGAGTGACTTCCTGCCAAAATAATTATTAGAGTGTAATACTGATAGTTGTTTTAATTATGGATTTTAGATTCAATGATATATTTCTTCTTATTATTATTCTAATAGTTACACTACATAATCAAAAAAATTTATATGAAGTAATATGACGGCTAGCAATGTTGGATTCATTACTTTTAGAATATATTAATTTCTATATTCTTCAATAATTTTTTTAAAAATCTATCTATGCAACCATCCTTCCATTCATTCTTTTATTCATCCATCTATCTATCTGCATACATGCATACCTGTCTATCTGCCTTTTTTCTATCTGTCAAAAACTATTCATCCATCCATCCACCTTAATATATGTTTACCTATTCATTGATCCACTATTTATCTATCTATTTATTATATAATCTATTTATTTATCAATCTACCAACTATCTTTTTATGTATCTCTTATCTACTTACTGTCTATCTTTTTACTTATCTGCATGTCCATCTATCTATCTATTTGTTTTTCTATGTTCAAATGAATGTTTTCACAGGCAAGAGATGTTTTACATATTATAATGATGTCTTAATTATTTTTAAGAAAAATAAAAATTAAATAATATCTATTACAAATGTTTCAACAAGATAACATTTGCTCTTGACTCGGTAAAGCAGTAAATACATGGTTATTATAGAGATAAAAAATTATACCACTTAATTATTAAAGTGCACATTTTTTATTTGCATAAGGAAATTCTTCCATCTGGATAGCAGTTTTATTGTTCCATTGTAACTGTCAATAAACATTAGACTTCTCAAAATTTCCATAATCAAAGATAGTGATGATTGTTGTATTTGGATATAATTCCAGTATTCGAAAAATGTATAAAATGACCAGGATCCAATACAAAGAGAGCACTGCACTAATGTATTAAACTCTTCTAGAACTTATGTGATGATTGCTTAATCCTATATATGTAGCATGGGACATGCTACATAAATTTTATAGACCCTGGTTCTTCAAAATAAATCAAATCCTTAGGATTTATTATAATACTGTTAAAGTTTATTCAGTGAAACATCTCAGCATGTATCCAATTTTATTTGTGGTTTATTTTATATAAAGAATTTATATTCTAATTGAAGCACTTTTTTGTGTGTGCTTTTAATTTGGAATGGTATAGTGTAACTACTCATTAATGAAACATCACATATATGTTTGCTATTTGTTTTTAATATAGATTTATTTGGGAATTAGTCCTTGTGAAAAATAATTTAGGAACGAGATTTGAACTGGATAATGATGGGATGGTGCCTTTAGATATTTATAAATATATATTGAAATTGATAGCTTCAATATACAAAATTAGTTGAAATAATTATAAAAAAAACTGAAAAAAATTATTAATATGTTTATTCCATTGCTTTCTTTGTTGGGATCAACTAAAAAACTTGTTGCAAAGATAGAGACACAACAGTTGTAAAAACATTGGAGCACAGTTTTTATGACAACTGTTTCAGAACGTTTGTTGAATAAAACTGTATGTGATATTGAATCAAGATAAAATCATGCACACATACTATCAAATTAATATATTCATGTGTTAAAAAAATAAACTAATAGGAACTGCTTCTACAAATGATAAATTTATTAATTCAAAAAATTATAAGTGAATAAGTCATTTTAGTCCATCATTTTTATTTTAAAATAAATGGTATGTAAATGAAATATTGATCTATCAAAATGTATATAAACATAGATTTCCAGGCTTCCTTAAATTACCCATTACATCTTATATAACTGATACGCAGCACTCATCAGTCCAGATCATCATCTCCCAGACATATATATATATATATTGAAACAGATATACTATTCCATGCATATATATGCAAAAGATTCCCCCCCCCATTTAAAAAAGACTAGCATGATTTGATCAAATTAAAAAAGAAATAAAGCAAAAAGTTTATAGTTAAAAGAAAATCATTATTGATTTTATAGTTTCAAATTACGATGTAAATAAAAGCTGGCATTTATTAAAATTATTACATTTTTAATTTTTGGAACGATGTTTTCAAATAAAGTGTGATTACCGCTTTAGGCAGTCTTAATAAATTGAAAAACATGGCTTAATTTTATGCTTTTTTATCTATCACGCTAAAAAAGTAGATTATCCAATCATTATGAAGAGAAAGGCAATCAGACTTAAATGAGAGCAGTATGCAAATCAGGTACAGTGAAAAAGGCTGTTTAATCAATCCAGAGAGGAGAATATAAATAGTCAAGTTGGACGTTCAGAGGCAGATTAGATTTGATTTTAAAACAAGAGACTTTGAAAGAGTTTTAAAAAGTTTTTCCAGAGATATTTTAAAGAGATCAAAAGAGATGTTTTTCAAGTGGCTATTAGAGAAGAGTTTTGAAAAAAAAAGGTTTCAGTTTTAAAGGGATATTAAAGAACCTCTGTTAGTGATGGAAAAAGAAAACTTTATCAAGGAAAACTTGACGATGAAAGCCTAAACAGTCATAGCTTTTCTCTTCATCAGACCATGATCTTCCGAGATTTGCCTGGATAATCATCATGAAAGGGATTAATGACATTCAGCTTAAATAAAATGTCCCCTTTTTGAAGGAACAAAATGAATAAATGAAGGTAATGATTTTATAAAAATATTCGATACTATGTGCGTTTGTAAAAACAAGACAAACGTCTTTCTTAAACTAAAATTATATGTGTTTTTAAAAGATAAACAAAACGTCTTTCTTAAACTAAAATTATATGTGTTTTTTAAAAGACAAATAAAACGTCTTTATTTTAAATAAAATAAAAGTTATGAATAAATGTAGCTGCATGAAAATACGTTCGTAATTGGAAAATTATAAATGAAATTAAAATCACGAATAAATGTAGCTGCAGGAAAATACGTTTGTTACTGGAAAATTATAAATGAAACTAAAATTATGTGTTTATAAAAGACAAACAAAATGTCTTTTTTAGAAAAAAAAAAACTAAGATTATGAATAAAAGTATCTATATGAAAATACGTTTATTATAAATGAAACTAAAATTATATGTGTTTATAAAAGACAAACAAAACGTCTTTTTTAGAAAAGAAACTAAAATTATGAATGTATACCAAGATACATAATGGACTGCAAATAAAATAACTTAAGGTTAACTGAAACTCTGAATTAGACATAAAATGTAAATTGTTAAAGAACTTGCATTCTTTAATTCATATTGCCCTACTATTGGATGTATACCAAGATACACAATGGACTGAAAATAAAATATTTGTTAAATTAAGTGGAACACTGCATCAGATGCTATCAGTTGTCTTCATTACTCTCTCTGTTGTCTCAATGTGTCACACTCCTCTCTGTGAAATAACTAAATGATTACAGATATAAACTGTTAAAGAACTGTTGAGAGAAGGACTTTATTATACTCACAACAGATTACATTTTTTTTTTTTTAAAGTTATATAGAAATATTTTGCTTGATGGACCTTTATTTAAATTTGTTATTAAATAAGACTATTGTTATTTAAAATTAATCTTAGTTATCCAGTTGTTCAATTCTATTTTTGTCTTTATTGCATCACTCATCATTCAGTGCACTTGTTCATGAGAATCTCATGTCTCCTGAGCTACGTCTGGCATAACTAGACATAGGTAAGTCAGGTTGTAGAGAGATGGAAGTCTAGTGGCACCGTTTGGAAAACCAAACATATAAATGTCTAGATGCTTCCAGCCTCTATGATGCTACATCCTCTGATGAGCAGGAAATATTGTTGTAGGGGGGGGTAACATCTGCATTGGGTAAGGCCAATTGATAGTTCCTTCCTGCAACATGCTCATCAGGAAATTGTTACAACTGAAGTAATAAAAGGGTTGTGTGGTGGTCCGGTTACAATATATATATATACACCTGGGTCTCTTTTTACGCGGAATTATTTAACACGATTTTGAAGTTACGCGATTCGTGTTTCACCGGAAGTCAATTTCCGATAATGCGCTATTACTTTAAATAATAAATTTTGCGCACTTATGTTATATTGAAAGTAATAGCACATTATTGGAATTTGACTTTCATCTTAGTAATTTCAATATTTTTAGTGCTTTATAATAGTAAGATTTTATGCAATAATGAAATTAAAATCATGATTTCCACATTTTATGTATACACATATTAAATTTTACAAGATTATAATGTAAATTTGTTCAAACATTGTGCATGTTAATTTTGCATTTTAAATCACATTCTGTTTTTGATTTTTAAAAAAGAACGTAATCAATTATTATTTTCTTATTAATGACACTAATCATTAACGTGCTCTTAAATTCCAACGAGAGCTAAATGGTTGTATGTCTGGATATTGAGAGTTTTGTAAACAATTAATAAAATCATCATCTCAAAGATTAATTACTAATTACGTTGTCACCAGAAAATCATAATAATTAAAACGTGTATAAAAAAATATAAATTACTGTACTGTAAATTATGCATAAAAATATATTATTTTGAATAAAATTAAATATTATAGTTAAAAAAAGTTTGTCTTCTATCAATTTTTTTCAAATTTGAAATTTTTTATTAGTCATATTTTATTTCCTTATTTTTTTTTTTTTTGCGCGAATTTATGCGGTGCTTTGCTTTTACGTGAATTTTGAAAAATCACAGACTGCATCCCCCCTTTTTCAATGTAAGTTACGTCTATTTTTGCACAATTTCATTTGCTCGTGTTTTCTGAGGAACCTATCTATCACGTAAAATGAGACCCGGGTGTGTATATATATATATAATTAGTGCTCAGCTTATATTAAGATAGCAAATCTCCAAAGATTATCAGACAGGCTTTAATCTTCTCCACTCTTCAACTTTTCAGCTATTCATATTATTGAAAATCTGATGATAGAATGTTCAGAGCTCTTGAGCTTTGAACATTCCATTATGGGATTTTCAATAATATGAAATGGCTGCAGGGTTGGAAGGTAAAGAAGAATAAAGTCTGTTCATTAAAGTTGAAGATTGGCTATTTTAATATAAACTGAACACTGATTATATATGTGTGGGAAATGATGATCTGGACAGACGAGCATGGAATACATATACTGAAGATCATTTATCTTTTCCACATGCATGTGGTCATGGGTATTGGTTGTATAAGATGGAATGGATAGCTGAAAGGAGTTTGAAAGTCTGTGTTCAATTTCCTTCTAATTACATATATAGTTCAGTATATACATTATACTTGTAATCAAATATTAGAAGTGTTTTAGTATAATTTTCATAATCAATTTTATATAGGGGTCTGAACTCAGACTTCCACATGACCCTCAATCATCATGCTATCTTATACTGCTGATACACCTGGTCACATACATGTTGAAAAGATAATCATCAATATCCATATTTCATGCTAAACCAGCACTCATCAGTAGGTCCAGATTATCATCTCCACACATATATACAATCAAATCTCAACTTATATTAAGTTAGCCAATCTTCATACGAAAATGGACAGGTTTCAAACCACTCCACCCCAAAACGTTCCAGCCATCCATTTCCTTGAAAATCTGATGATGGAATGCTCAAAGCCCACCTTAGTGCCAACCTGACAGCTGAAAAGTTGTGGGATGAAGTAGTTGGAAGCCTGTCCATTAAAGTATGAAGATTGGCTATCTTAATGTAAGCTGAGCTTTGATTATATATATGTGTGGAGATGATAATCTGGATCAATTGATGAGTGCTGGTTTAGCACAAAATACATCTTTTCAACATGTGTGTGATCAAGTGTATCAGCGGTATGAGATAGCATGATGGTTTAGGGTCATGTGAAAGTCTAAGTTCAAACCCCCTTTATATTACATATATTAGTGCAGCTATAAAAAAAACCTCTTCTGGAGAAAAACATATTCATAAAATCAATTTTAGAAACGTGAAAACGACTATTTATACTAATATGAAACACCAGGGAACAAAAAGTGACGAAGGTAACAAAAGTTTCTTCTTTTAGAAAAAAATTTTTTTTTTACATTAGTGGATTACTTTTAAACATCATGATGGACTAGAAATAACAACGAGAAATTGGGGGGAGGGGGGCGCTCTTTTTTTAATTAACTATATTTCTAAGAAACTGGAACACAACTGAAGATTTGAAAATATCTCTTATTCGTTATTTGTTTACAAAAACTGTGGTCACCAATACAATTAAAAACAATTGGAAACATTATAAGCAATTCATCAAATGGTGATATTGATGATTCGTTTGCTGATTATGCTGATCTCCAAAGAATAAAAAAAAATATTGGACAAAATATGTCATGAACTCTTAGTGCAAAAGGATAAAATATTCTGTTAAATTTATTTATTGTAATCACAAATCAAATGAAAAGAACTGTTTGATTAACGTGAATTTTGGTCCAACACGTAATAGTAAAAAAAAGATATCTAATTCTTAAAAAATTTAAATTAAAAAAAAAACCTAAAATCAATTATAAATATTAAGTTTCATTAACACACATTTTTACTTTTATTTATGTGTATGCATTTATCCAAGAATCAGCGACATAGTAATGTTATCTCTAAATAAAATCTATATTTTGTTGAAATTGGGCAGACATTTTTTGTTATCAAACTTTTTGATTTGATTATTTTAAAACCGACATTAAAGCAAAGACAACAATGATCAATACATAAATTAGTTCTATTATTAAATTAAGTACATACAAAATAATGTCTTACATATTATGTGCTTGTCATGCTACTACTTTGAGCAGGAATAATTTCATGTCTTATATGTCTATAAAACACAATGCTAATGAAAATATTTTATTCTGCAATGCTATGATGTTTTGAAAAGAGGGATATTTAAGAAATAAATAATTCTAAATATTCTGTCGACATATGTCCTCAAATTCATAAATAAACATGTAGACAAACAATATATCATACATAAAATATAACTGAGGAATGATTTGAGAGTATACTTTAGTATATGCGCCCTTGTCTTAAAATAAATTTATTAGTGTGAATCTGCTGCAGATATTTCAATCTAAGCAAAATTAGTGAAAATATTTAATTATCTTTTTTTTAAAAAAAACAAATAAATAAATGATAGGAAATATTAGAGAAATCTACTTGATAAATTTTTCCTTGAAGCAATAAAAAAGCAAATTTTATATCATACCTCTATTAGATATTTTGATATTTATTTATCCTGCGATTGAATTTTCTTTTGCTTCATTGCATATATATATAAATTCATTGTTTTATGTTTCTCATTTCAATTGGTTACTAAAAGCTCAAAAGCTTCAATGATTGAAATAGGTTAGTAGCAATTTTAACATCATGTTTTTATTTTACTAATATAACAATTGTAATACAGTCTTAGAATAGGTTAATATAATGAGTAGAGGGATTTTAGCAGAGTACATATCAAGCAGATATCCTGATTATCATGGCACTTAAGAATTACAAATATGTGTAAGTGTAGATAAATAAATGACTTTGACATAAATACTCTTACTGCTGTACATCTCTTCTCTATTTATATTTGACCATGTGTAGTATAGTTTGGTCAGTGTTAAATTAATATCTTTTCCTTTTTATTGTTAGTGTAGAAAATTTTTTCTATATAGTAGCATTACTTCATAAAAGCCATAATAATCAATGGATTTTAAAAAGTTCATGCATCAAAATACCTATCTGGTGCCTATTCATCAAATATTCCTAGACTAGGTTTTAGCTTATGTCTTTTATTAGTGAGTGAGGATCCTTTAATCTGAAAGCACTGCATTAAGATCTTTAGATCTAATGCAAACCTTCAGCAGCCATCTTTAATCTTTTTAGATAATTGTAAAGCTATCAGCCTAAAACGAAAATACAATAATGTTTTCAATACAAGGTAATTTGCTTGTACAGTCACAGAGATCTGAACACAGTTAAATGTCTTTGTTTATTTAATAACCATATTCACCAATATTCTTTAGCCAAGGTTGTTATCAAATCACTAAAACATCACATGACTACTATTCCTAAGACCCTAGATAGAGATTTTGATGCATGCACTTTCTATCATCAACTGACTATTATGGTTTGCACTGGGTGGCACTGCTGCATGGGAAGTTATTTTTGCAGATTGTATAAACATAAGAAATGAGTGGTCATCAGATATGTATATGTATATTGTACATTAAAATACAATGGAAAGGAAATAGTAGAAAAAATAATAATTTAATATACATTTTTGGTTGTTTTGATTTATCACATAAAGATTGAATTAATTAGGAATTTGTATTATAACAATAAATATCAAACTACAAAAAATAAGTCTATTATAAAATTTAATCAATTCACACTTTATTTAAACATATTTATTAAATTATTTTAAGGTGAATATCCTTGGTGTACGCTTGAATTTATATTATATTAGCATTTAAAAAATTAATCAGTTTTCTGAATTGAAATTGTATTTTTTTCGCTTAAATTTCCCAATAGAGGATCAAATTTGATTAGGCATGCAAAATGGCTTACAAAAGATTTATTGATGTGAATCTAACAAAAAATTATATCGAGAATACTCATAATATGCTGCTTTTATTTGCTTTCAATATTTTACTTAGGTAAAGAAAAATATTTTTTATGGATTGATTTTAATTATATATGTATTTATTAAAAGTAATTAAAAGCTAATACGCACTTTATAAGTTTTATCAATTAATTAAAACACATTAGATTATATCGCCTACGGTCATACTACGTTGAGCACACCGGTTCTCGTCCGATCACCGCAGTTAAGCAATGTTAGGCTCAGTTAGTACTTGGATGGGTGACCGCCTGAGAATCCCGAGTGCTGAATGCCTTGTAACATTAGATTATGTTTTTATTTAAATGTTTATTAAATAAAAAAGCTAACAAAATTTAACACACTATTATTTAAAATTTAATAAAACTATTAAATTAAAATCAAATTGTTTGGACAATCAAATCAAAAAAAAATATTTATTCTCTTCAAGTTTTTCCAATTTCTTCTTCAAATAATTTTCCAACTGACAATACAGCGACGAGTGATCAGGGTTTTTTATTGTTTCTATTATTATTTAAAATAAAAAAAGCTTATATAATATTGCGCACAAAAAAGGAATATGTAATTTTTTATTTAAATAAATATTTAGAAGTAATTTTTTTCATATTTTAAATAAAAATATAATTTAATTACTATATTAGAGCTTATTTATACCCTAATAATTAAAATTGAAGACATGAACAAATTAATAAATAAAATGATTAAAAATTTTATGCAAATAAATGTAAGACAGTACAGTACAATACTGTAATAACAATTTATAAAATGTTATTAAAACGGGTCTGCATAAGAAATAGTGATCATGGGATGTTTAGTGGTTTAATCTATAAAATGTAAGCATATATTCAAGTTTATTCTGCAATCAGAATCTCAAATCAAAGATAAACATTTCTTCAGAATATTAAAATGTTATGCTAAAGAAATTTAGCTTGATTTTCTTTAAGTGTCACTATTCCTTACTGAAATATCCCTTTAGTATCTTCCAGATGAGTATAATCTTTTTAAATCATATACTTATTCAACTTATGCATCTGCTCCATTTCATTTATTTTAATCTAAGCATAAGATAGAAGTAAACTATTACAATTCATGTTTTCAAATTTTTTAGATATAGAGACTTTCAATACAGGTATTCTCTACTCTTCTTCAGGTGTTTTTGGTCTATATGCACAGTGACAATATTTGTTTAGAAGTTTTCAGATATAGAGACTTTCAATACAGGTATTCTCCACTCTTCTTCAGATGTTTCTGGCCTATATGCATAGTGACAATATTTGCTTAGAAGTTAACCTCATATCTTTAGATTCTTGAATATCGAATTTAAGGCAAACGCTCTACTAACTGAGCTATTCTGTCAAAGACACCATTCTGGTCTATATGCACAGTGATAATATTTGCTTAGAAGTTGAACTTGCACCTTTAGATTCTTGAATATCGAATTTAAGGCAAACGCTCTACTAACTGAGCTATTCTGTTGAAGGCAACATATAGTAGAAGTTTGATATATTTATATATGAGGATTGGTTCAAATCCTCCTGAGTCCTTCAATTTTTTTTATTGAAGCTAATTAGTTTATTTATTTATTTTTTCCTAAGAAGCAAGATTAATTAGAGGCTTCTGTACATTGTGTATTGCCACACTGTGATACATTGTGTATTGCCACACTGGGTTGACTATAAGTCAACCCTGTGTGGCAATATGCATTGTTATGGAAGCTTCTAATTAATCTCGCTCTTAGGAAAAAATAAAAATAAACTAATTAGCTTTGATAAAAAAAGGATTTGAACCAATCCTCATATATAAATATATCAAATTTTTGCTATATGTTGCCTTTGACAAAATAGCTCAGTTAGTAGAATGTCTTCTAAGTGAATATTGTCACTGTGCATATAGGCCAGCAACACCTGAAGAAGAGTGGAGAATAATAGAGACTTTCAATCCTGTAAAAGTGCTTTTAATAAATTATACTTCTATCTGTGAAAAATAAACCTATATATAAGCCCAAGTCATAGTTTCCATAACATTAATAATTTCTCTATAAATGTGGTTTTAATAGATTTTAAACATTTATTTTTTTTTTACTTGATTAGTATTTAGTAGAATCTCTAAAATTTAAATATTTTTAAATACACTATTAGAAGAATCCTTTTTATAAAAAGTTATGATCTTTTGAATAAAGTTTCAGTTTGATGATTTAGTTTATAACTTTTATTTTGTCTTTGTGTTATATTGCCAGATAGCAATCTAATTTTAATTGAAGAGACTTTAAATATGATTGTTGCATAACATAAAATACACTGGCATATGAGAATAACTCATCAAATTGGATAAGAATAAATATCTTTACACTGTTCTTCCATAAAATAATAAGAAGAAAATAATAAATTCTTACAACAACAATAACTCAGTAATTTAGCATGTTGTTACTGAAAGAAGTTAAACTGACCATGTCTGTGCATTTATTTAATTATCAAAAACAATTAAATAAAGCCTTGATATATTATGAAACAGTATAAATATGAAAATTATCATTAGTATGTTTAATTAAATCATGTGATAGTTAATATAGTAGGTAAATGGAAATTATTAAATTATAAAAATGTATTCTAAATTAAAATAATCAAGTAATTTATTGTTCACTAATTCATAAGAAGTTTGACCACCAGGGCTTCAATTCATGACTTTGATCTCTAGAGGCTGACAATCACAGCAGCAAATCATGCACTATTGTAAATTACCAATTTATGACAACAATTTAATCTTAAGTTAGAAACCTTAAAATGGAAAGATTAAAATATGAATTATTGAAACTTTTATCAGTATGAATACAATTATTATATTGAAATTACAAAATAACTTAAAAATTATTTTACCATTGAGTCAGATGATTTTACTAAGAAAAGTAAACACTTTTTTAAAACCATATGCCAAAATTATATATAAAAAAAATCCTTACACATTTTTATAAAAACAGGAAATGCATCTTCTTGCATTTGAATTCTATTATACTGGAAAAATAATAGAAGAAGAAGAAGAATAAAAAGGAGGAGGGAAAAATAATTGAATGAATAAAACAATGAATGAAGAGGATTTAAAAAGAGTAAATGAAAACAGAAGATTGATTGTGGAAATCAGAGAGAGAGAAACTAGATTGGGCATATATTAAGAAATTATATTTTAATAAAAGATGTTATGGAAAGAATGATGAGTGGAAATAAGAAGAAAAAATGGAAGAAAGTGACATTGTTGGATATAAGTTACATGGAATTGAATAGTTGTGCAATGAAAAGAATAAAATGAAAAAAAGTGGATGAATTGATGATGTGAATGATTACATCCTGGACTTGTCCATAGTACATAATACTATTGATGATGATGTTGTTAAATGTGGGAATGTAAAGAGATTTTATTGAATTAAATGATCTAATAAATGAAAAAGCAGGAGCAAAAAAAAAACAAACAATCTAAGCTTTTAAACTGAACAATAGCAGAGACGTTTGCAGGAGTATTTATAATATAAGAACTTATTTATTTATTTTGAAACTTATAAACAAAAATTGGAATGCTAAATATAAAAAAAAGATGAGAAACATTTCACTTATTGACCAGATTTTTAAGGAGCTGAATTCATGTTGTCTAGATAGAATAAAGAATTAGCTTAAGTTTATGCTTCACTCTGATCTTACCGCTCATTTAATGATGATTATATGAAATAGTCGGATATAATAATTCAAATAATCAACATATTTCCAATTATTTCTGCCAAACCATAAAGTAGACCCTGACGACAAGAAAGCATCATACTTGTTGAAACGGATTGGACAATTTTTTTAGTGCATTTTACATCAAAGTAAAGTTATTCAAAAGTTATGATTGCATTATTAGTCTCTTTGTTTTATTTCAGATTATTATTGATGGAAAATTAAAGCATTCTAGAAATAATAATTCACATATTTTGTTTAAAGTTATTAACCTTTAAAAAATATATTCAATTTAAAGAATATTTTTTTAAAAAGAAAAAAATATTGATAGGAAAATATTTTACCGATCTTTCTGTATGCAAACTTTTGAATATCAATAAGTTTTCAAACGAATAGTTAAAGAAAAGTAAGTATATACGTTTATATTTTTATAATTGGATATTGCTATAGTCTATTAAAATGTGTAAATAAATATAAGATAAAATACATGCTTATAAAACTTAATTTTGAAATTACATAAAATAGACTTTCTTGCATGAAACTGAGCAAGTATTTTTTATTTTATTTTAAATAGATTGGCAAAGAGATTTTGCTTCGCATGACTTTGCAGTTGGAGTATAAATTTGCATTAGAAGAACAAGATATCTCGTCTTGCATTGGTGGTTGAGAGGTCAGCGCGACTGCCTTGCACTTGCAGGCAGTTGCCCGGGTTGTGTGTTCGCGTCCCGGCCGATGCTATGACATTTTTTAAAAAAAAAGAACAAGATATCAGCTTTTGTGCATTAAGCAAAAGTATTATTGTCTATATGATGTAAGTTTAAATAAATGGATATTTTATTTATTTATGATGATGATAATGAAGTATGAAGGACAATTATGCTGCTAATGAATACAACATTATTTTTATGTTAAATAGAAAATAGATATAAATAAAATATTTTATATAAAAGCAAGATGAAGAATATATATATGTTAACTTGAGCATTTCACAAACAAGTGAAGCTCAATATTGAGAGAATTATCACGCTGAGAACTTTCAAGAACTTTTAGTCCCCATATTCATAGCCTATCTTGGGAGTGTTGGCTTGAGTTGTGAGTTTAAACCATAGGGTAGTAATTTATGCAAATTGATTCAATGTCTTCATATCGTCCACTTTCTAGAAATGGAAAAAAAAAAACATGATTCTTTCCCGTTTATTGCATTGTCGTCATCTGCAATGAAGCACGATATGGAGACATTGAATAAATTTGCATAAATTACTACCCCATTGTTTAAAGTCACAACTCAAGCTGACACTCCCAAGATAAGCTATAAATGCACACACAGCCTGATAATTTTCTTAATATTGTGCTACACTTATTTGCATAATGTGCAAGTTTAACTTACTGTTTGAAGGTGAAGTAGAAGCAAGGATTTTATTTCAGTATCTTTTTAATATAAAATTGTTTTACAGTTTAGAGAGAATAAAATGAAATGGCAAGACAGAGCGAATGTTTTATAGAATATTTACGATATATATTCATCATATAATTTATAAGAGGTTTTATAAATAGTAATATTAGTTTGTATAATTATATAAAATTTCTGCTCAGGTTCATAAACAAACATAACTTATAGATGCAAATAAATGCATAGATTAATAGTAATTAGTATGCATGATCAAAATGATGTACATTATTGTTTTAAAAATATTTAAAGTTTATTTTACACATTTGATTAATGTTGGGACCATAAAATTATTTTTCATATAAATAATTCTCAATGATATTTGTTTACCTATTTGTTTTTGCAAAATAATATAGGGGCATGATTCTAGAAAAATAAATTATGGATATTCAATTTTATGGTAAATAAAATGAGAATGTAAAATATTGAATACATGAGATATTATTTATTAATTTTATTATTATGTGTTTACATATTGTTTCATTATTAATTTAATTTTATATTATATTTATATATGTTCTTTAATAAAAATTTAAATTATTATTAATTGCTGTGGTGGTCATCCTTGGTCTCAATTTCATTTTTATTTTATTTTGAATCTAATGTATATCTGAAAATAAAAGATATTATGATGGGTTTATAACATTAGTTCATCATGTTTTCTTAGTTATCATTATCATATCATTCAATATTCACCTCATAATATGTTGTGGTAGTATTCTGTCTATAATATTAACGTGACAAGATAGAAGAAGTAACATGAATAAGCAGTTGGTAAACATCCTGACTTGCATAGGAGTCCTAATTTAAAATATTTTCTAGTTGGGATGGATTTTAATCCATTTTTAATTAATATATTTTACCTATCATTACAATTTGACTTTCCACTCATTGGGTCATCTCCAATATAATATTAATTACAATCATAAATTAAAAAATCCAGACATCAAGTCAAACAACAATATCACTAAAAGTAAAAAAGCCAAAAGAACAATCAGTAAAAATCAGCAGGAAGACAACCAAAAAAGATAATTAACCCAGAATGTTGCATATCTTATGATAATAATATACATAACAGAAGTAACATGAAGTCCCCAACCATAAAACATATTACATTTCTGTATTGTCATATTTGTATATGTTTGATATGTGCAGTGAGCACAAACTGTAATGAATATTAAAAATATTGTCTCAAGAAGAAAAGCTTTTCAAATGACATGCCAAATAAAATAAACCAAAATTCTGTCTAGTTAAAAAAATTAATGCATTTATTTTGTTATTTTTGCTTCTTTAATGACAGTTGATCGTTGAAGCAATTTCTACTGATAATGGATTTATTTCAATATAAATCATATTAAAGTTGATTTTAAAATATGATTCAGAATGAAATAAGCAGATTTTTAACATTATAAAATATATTCATTTGAACTCACTTGTTTGAAATAAAAAGCCTTAATCTTTAACATTGTATATATAATGTAAACTATAAGGCAAACCGTTATATTATCATTACTATTGTTTCTTGAATAAATATATGTTTACATTAACAGTTAATGTTTGGGCCAATTCAATGGACCATCTTTAGAATTAAATGTTATTTATGAAATTTTTCTCATTGTTTTTACTGCTGAATTGATAAATAAATATTGTTTTCGACCAATTTGTCAGTTAAAAAATTATAAAAAATTCATTGTATACGAAATGAACGATTAATAATTAGTAATTGTTTCTAAAGATGATTAGTGGAAAGTGGCAATTGTTGAGCATATTTTTTTCGATTTGGAAGAAAAAATGAATACAGTGATGTTGCTTTTATAGATTATGATTTTTTTTTGTTAATGGAGCAGATGAAGATGATTTTGCATTTATACATATATTAAAATTAATAAAAACTTGTGTTAAAAAAATTATTTAGGCATCAGACTCACAAATAAAATTTTATATTTATTATAAAACAGAATGAATGGCCAGCCTTAAAAAACAATCTACCTGTAATAGCACAAAATTACAAAACAAAGCAAATGACTATATCTATAACTTTCATTTTGATCTATGGATAAAATTGCAAGACCGTACTTTAATTTCTTTTCAGAAATTTACTGTAAGAATAGTTTAATGACAAATATTTTTAAAATAAATATTCATATGATTAGTTACCTAGAGATCATATGATAGTGGAACATCAAAATATTAAATGATTACAGAAGTTTTAAAGAGTCATACTGACATGTTTCTATGTGTTTTACTCAGGTAAGATTCATTACTAGAATATTTAGTTTTTGGGGAGTTTTGAGTTTCTACCATTTAGTAAATCACGCAGAGCAAAATAATCAAAAGACTATTGCTCAGAAGTTCACCAGAAAAAAATCAGAACTTGATCAAAGGACTTTGCATACCAGAATATAACAATCCATCACTGTGCGTAACCTTAAAAAAACTTTTGTCAAATGTAATGTTTCATGTTTAACACTATAGTAAGTTTAGACTTGAACAAGAAAATATTGAAGACATTACTAATGAATAAAAAAGAAAGGGATAATACCGCTGAGAAGATAATATTTATTTATTTGTTATAAAGTTATAAGGAAATTGAAATTGCTTGATCTTGTAAAAAGAAATGAAATTGTGAAAGGTATATCAAAGAAATCTATGGATAAGTTGAACAGAAATGGTAATAAAATAACTTGATTGATAATCTTAAGACTGTGAACAGACGGGCGAGTCTGAGAATAGAACTAATTTCAATAAGACTTGGGTATAGTTATTGTACTGAAATGTGGATCTTTGGAAGATAACTAATTATGATGATGGTAAAGAAAATTAGACAAAAATTAATGTTAATTTAATAAAAAAAGTTAATATTTTGATGTATATAATGCTACATTTATGTATTGTAATTACATTCCCATTTTTACATAAATCTATTCATAGAACAATCAAGCCTGAAAATGTTTTTATGATAATGTACAAGTCAGATTTTCAAAGAATCATTTAAATGAACAGGTATATGACAGCAATTTTTAATATATTAAAAAGGCGAATCTCTTCTGCAAGATCATTTAAATGATTCTTTGATAATATAGGTTGTGAATTACCATAATAAAGTGTTTGGACTTGGTTGTTCTTTGTGTAGGTTTGTATTATTATTATTATTACATATGTGCTAACCAGTAGTCATTTACTGGATTGTTAAAATTTCTAGAAATTTTCACTCAAATTTTAGAAATTTTCACTCTTACATATTGAACAGCTTGCGTAAATACTCATATATATATGTTCAGTTCGTTTTAAGAAATTGGTATGATTATTAATGAAAATATAAAACATTAAAATGGTTTCACAATAATATTGCACTTTTATTTTTTCTTTTCTATTAATATTTTTATGCTAGATTAGTTTTACTTTTTAAATTTGCAACTTTTAAAAAATGAATGTTTATTAAGTTTTATTCTATTATTAACACAAATATGAAAGAGTTTGTGATAAAAAGCTTTTATTTGTCAGATAATAATTTATTAAAAGCAATATTGTTTATTTTTCTTTGATGTTACCGGCAATTAAAAGATCACAAAAGGTTTATGTAAAGTTGAATTGTTTAAATTATTTTAATACTTTAGTTTAAACTTATTATATTTATCACTTGGATACCGGAAGAGTAGTGTGAGAGTTTCACTATTAGCATTCCATTACATTGTTAACTACATTACCGTGATTTATCACAACTGTTTTGAGTCTGTATTATGTAATGCATAAAGCTAATTGCTTTATATAATTGCAGTACCTAAAATTTTATATATAAGTATATCTCTTATCAATCGATTTTTTTGTTTGTCAGTTTTCACTTTGATCAGTCATTCAAGTCTTTTGTGTTGGCTCATTAATATTTATTCTATAAGTTGGATTTTGTTCCAGTTGTACCCATGTGGCTGCTGCTGAGAAAATGTTATGAATAAGTCTTAGTCATTCTGGCTTGTTTATAAATGAATTTGAGTAGCCCCTAGTGTTGGCAGAGAATGATGCACATATAGCACAAAAATTGACATGCTTATGTTGGGAAAATCCTCTTGGAAGCTTGAAAAAAGGGTATTAATGATAATGTTTGTTTGTATATGTTGTTAAAAATCTTTGGTATAATAAATGGACTTGAATTTCTTTCTATTTTAGTATAATGGGGCTCTGTATTTCTATATATTTTTTTCTATATTTTAAAAAAATGAACTGTGAGTAATGTATTATCATTGATTTGAGCAAGAAGACGGAAAATTTCGGTTCTCTTGGTTTTAGAAACCATTATAATTTTGACCCTTAAAATCAATGTCCTTATCTATATACCTTCTAATAAGTAATTTTTGCTAGAAAAAGGAAGAACTGTCTTTGAAGTCTATTAGTGATTATAATATGGTCATTAAGAAAGGCCTAGTTGATGCAAAAATTCTGCATATATAAAAAATAATCCCAGTGCATAATGCTATGCTGAAATAAATATACAAATATTAAGCATTAAATCACCCCACATGGTTAAAAAATCCAGTACTGCCCTCTGTGAACTAATATATAAAATACATTAGAGTTCGTATTTCAAAATAGCCAGGCTATTTTGAAATATGAACTATAATGTATTTTATATTAGTTCACAGATGGCAGTACTGGATTTCTTAAGCATGTGGGGTAATTTAATGCTTAATATATATATATAATTGCTTTTATCCAATATAAATTTAGTACAGAGTAAAGTTGTCACGGACTCTTTCAGTGTTTTGAATCCATATATTCTCATCTCTGTATCAATGCAGCAACTTCTTTACATTATCCATTCAGTTTTCATGAAGTCTCTAATTTTTTTTGTAAATTCTTAGGATACATTTAATTTATTTAGCAAAATGTTTATTTAAGAATTTTAACCAGCATATCATTTAGAATAGATAGTATCTCAGCTTAAGTTGGTATTGTTTGGGTTCAAACAATATATTTCACATACACACATATAATAATCAAGAGGTAAATTTAACAAGAGATAAATATGGTTGTATTTATGTGATCCACAATTTCCATTACTTAATATTAAATATTGAATGTCTTTAGAAAAATTTAACTTTATTTAAATTTCCCAATTACATGCCACTGTTACTAATAATGCATACAGGTTAGAACATGCACAATGTTTTGAGTGGTATTATCTTCCTCTCTTCTTCAAGTGTTACTGGCTTGACCAGTGATAATATTAGCATGGAAATCAAATCTTCTTGAATATGGAATTTAAAGTTATATTCTAGCCAAGTACACCATCCTATCAAAAATTGAAGTGTTTACTTAAAATTTAATATTCAAAAGTCTCAGGATACAGGTTCAATTACTGTGCTAGAACAGTCACTGGTTATGTCTGCAACACCTGATACAAAGACAAGAATAATACCAGTCAAACATTGCATGTATTCTAACCTGTGTGCTTTTACTAACAGATGAATGTAATTGGAAAATTTAAATAAAGTCATTTTTTTTCTAAATACATTCAAGATTTAATATTAGATGATGGAAATCATCCAACATATAATTGAAACTAAAATGTTGTCATCACAAACATCTAGGAAAACAATAGAGATAACATTAGCTTTTAATGTTGCCAGAAAACTATCACTTCTAAATGACAAGCTTTCTGAGGCTATACAAGTTTTCTTCATTAACCTATATGTCTTTTGTTGGATATATTGAAGTAAAAGGAAGCCTTTTTGCATTTGAAATCCAAGTTGTTAAATGGATTTAAACCCAGAAAGCCATTTTTATAGGTGTGAGAATTTCTTGAAATATCAAAACTTAAGTTATCTCTGTTTACATGGATATAATCACCTTATGTCTATTTTTTATTATAATAAAAGTCATTGAAAATATTTAATTCAACATTTATATCAGGGGTGGTTAACATGAAGTCAATGACAGCTGCATACCAGTCTTTCATATATTGTAAAAAATCGCAGCTTATTATTTAGATACATAAAAATAAATACATATAGTCAAATTTTATTTAACTTAATTAATATGATGACATAGCCTTTACAAGTTTTAGTTGCTGTATAAAGTATATAAAATATAATTAAGAGAAATAAATAAAATTTGGTGTATAATTTGTTAAAGCTGTTTACAGCAATTCTGTGAGATGCTGATCCTGCAACTGTGAATGATATTTCAACTTTATGATTCACCAAAATATGTTGTACCAAAAACGGAAATTAAATGGCAAGCAACTTTCTTTAAAGTGTGGATATTTTGATTCTGGCAAAGAATCCAAAATTCAATTAAAGAACTAGATTTGTGGTGCATTTGTAATCCCTAATACTTTTGTGTCTCTAATAACTCCAATTCACCAGCTGCTGTTTTGATAACTATTATTTCAAAAATTGAAAATTCATCTATAATAATATCACAAATAAATGAGTTCAGAAAATATGCAAATATAGATTTAAAACTTTTTACATTTTTAAACCTACATTTGAAATTGACATGCAATCCTTCCACTTTTTTTAT
Organism: Epiperipatus broadwayi; assembly: GCA_028023455.1. NCBI lineage: Eukaryota > Metazoa > Onychophora > Udeonychophora > Euonychophora > Peripatidae > Epiperipatus > Epiperipatus broadwayi. The sequence continues at coordinate 8,312,884 of JAQFVV010012394.1, read as the reverse complement.
ATTCACCTAAATTTCTTATTTCATATTAATTATAATATTTGCTTTTACTTATAGGAAATGATTAAATATTCTGGTCTTAAGGTCATGTATAAAAAGCCTAAGTTTAGCTTCAAAATTAAATATGATTTGTTGTAAATCACTAATCATTTATCCCTTTTCTTGTAAATTAAATGTTCCATAATGATTGTTCAGATACATTAAGTCATAAATTCAAGATTCATTTTCTAATTAAACCATTAATCATCACACGATCACCACTACTATATAAAGAATTTGTCATTGTTCTTTTTCTAATTCTGGATATTTTTTTTTTTAAAAAAAAAATATTATACTAGGACTTAGGAGTTCTACAAAATGGCTCAAAACATTGTATGTTGATAGACATCTTATAACACACCATACGGAGAGATCACTGGCAAATTCAGCCGTTTCATTATATAACTCTTCTAAAAAGTTCTTAAATTGATGGTGTGTTTTGGTATTCATTTGAATTAAATTCACAACCTGAAAAACAATCTTCCACACATTTTTATATTTTTAAGTACTTTGCTATGAGATGTTCATGGTGAGTTATGCATTGAACAGGTACAAAACATGAAATTGTAGCATCATTGTTTAAAAGACCAGTAAGACCTATATTTCTCCCTATCATTGTGAGGGTTTTGTCAGTTGCAACATTTACAAGTTTATCATGAGGTAATTCAAACCTGTTTATTATCTTATTAAGTGCATTTTTGACATCATTATTGCAGTTGTTTTGTTAAGATCTAGTAGATCTAACATTTCTTACTTTATGTATACATCTGCAGATACATAGTGAACAAAAATGGTCAATTAGAGAACAACCCGAATGTCTGTAGATTGTCAAGAGTTAAATTTTTCAAATAAGACATCAAACTTTCAACATTTTTACTAATTCACTAATATGGCACTCAGTTGTACAGCATGACATAAGAACTTATGTGACCAATTAATGCAGTTTTGTATTTTCTGGATCCAAAAATTTAATCACTCCTTTAAAGTTTCTTTTAATAAATTCTTTTTCTCCATAGAGATATTGGGCATGAGCAATATTCCAAGCTACCAAAAACTAGTTTTATTTTATCTGTCATCTTCATGACTAAAAGAAAATAAGAGTCCTTGTTGCTTATGAAGACTTGATTGTAATGACTTATGTTTTTCTTATTTGCAATTTTGAATTGTGTGGATATAGAGTTGAAAAGAATGTTGATGTAAATTGCTTACTTTGGAGTTTGTAATTGTATTTTTACAAATAAAACATAATGAATTTCCATTATTATCAATAAAAGAAATTTTTTCTACCATTCTTTCGAAAGCTTCCATTCTCTTGTTCTCTTTTTTTTTGTTGATATTTTCTGACATCACACTTAACAAAAAAAATTTAATAACTGAAACACAGGCTTATATATACACCTATGTCTATATATGTAATATATAGGGTATATGAGCACAGACTTTCACACAACCCACAACTCTCCAGTCTATCTAATAACACTGATACACTCAAGCACATATATGCTGAAAAGATAAATAATCACCAATATACGTAATCTCCGCTTCAGGGTGGTTTTCGAGTATTCCATTTTCAGATTTTCAATTGGATGGACGGCTGAAGAGTTGGAGTGTGTAGTAGATTGGAGTCTGTTCATTAAAGTATGAAGATTGTCTATCTGAGCACTTATAGTATATATGTGTGGGAGATGATAATCTGGACCAACTGATGATTGCTGGTTTAGCATGAAATACGTATATTGGTGATTATTTATCTTTTCAGCATATATGTGCGTGAGTGCATCAGTGTTATTAGATAGTTTGGAGAGTGGTGGGTTGTGTGAAAGTCTGTGCTTATATACCCTATATAAAAAAAAATTAAGTAAATTTATTTCCAAAGTCTGAAATTCAAACAAAATACATAATTAAGTAATTAAAATAGAAAGTCAAAATTTTATTTCTTTTATAAGATTCATAATTTTTAAAATATATTTATTGACATAATAAAATTGTACAGATGAATAAAAAAAATGCACTTTGTTTATGCCAGAGCCATTCTCTGCACTAGCAGGTTGATAAGTGATTACATACATTCCATTTTGTTGGTATAGACCACCCCTTTTAAGGTTGGCCCAATAATGCTAACTTATCAGCTGGGATATAATTGGCATAACAAATTGTCAAAGAAGAAGGGTTTTTTAAAATAAAATAAGAATAAAAATAATTTAGAATAATTAAAAGTAATTTTGGACTATATTTTTGATTGATATTTTCCTAATAATTCTTAAACGTCTGTTTTATTATTTCCTCTCAAAAACAGAAATAACATAATTAAAATCAAGCAAATGTTTTTCATCTTTATTTTCAAGGTTTTTTTTTATATAATTGTTTTAAAAAACATGAAACTCTATGTGCACTCATTACTAAAATAATTTTCTTAACCTATACATACGCTTAAGAAAGCTTGCGCTGATGCCGAGAAAAAAATTACACATCATAAACAAGATTAAATAGCATAATAAAACAGTCTACTTATCAGATTTTTTGAAAAAAATATGAAATAGGATATTTATCTGCTAAGAAAACTATTACTGATATATACAAACACAAAATTGCACAAATCCTAAATATATACACGTGATTACTCCATGTATGCATGGAAGTACAGTGAAGATGGAAAAATGTCACTACTGAGGAAAGATAAAAAATATATACAAAAATTAATAACGAACTATAAAAAGAAACAGATTTAGCAAAAGAAAACTGCTTGGAACAAGAATGTAGAAATAGAAATGTTTCATTAGATGGAAATATATAATTTGGTATTTGATAGAATTAAAAATGTCACTTGGGAGAAAAAGACATGATTAGCAAGTAAACTTTTGTATAAAAATGAAGAGAGATTAACTGATAGCAATACTATATTAAAAAGATGAAAAGAATATCTTTAGTGTATAATCAGAAAAGAAAAGAATTCAATTAATTATGAACTTAAAAATGAAGAAGATATTGAAGTAGATAATAAACGATTGGAAATATTGCCAGATGAAGTAATAAAGTCAATTGCACAAATGAAGAATGGTATGACTGTTGGATTTGATGCAACAATAATACAATTTTTGCAAGAAATGGGAAAATTTAATATGAAAAAAATAGTTGGATTTTCAATTTGATATATAATAGTGAAGTTTAGCCTGTATATTTTTTTAAGGATTATAATGATTCCACTTGCTAAAAAGAAGTAAGCTGCAAACGTGAAGAGTAGAAAACAATAAGTTTGTTATCTCATGTTTCTAAAATTTTATTGAGGACTTTAACTCAAAGAATTTGTGGGAAAGTAGAGTAATATATTTTTAAAAAGTGTTTGGTTTTCAGAGAAGAAAAATTTTAAAGATGCCATTGGTGTTGGTAGAGTAATTGCAGAGAGATATATTGAAAAAAATAAAAGAATTGATATATGTTTTTTGAATTTTTAAATAAGCATTTGATAGAGTAATCTGGACTAAACTTATAACCATCTTAAAAATAAAAGTGTTTTGGAATAAGAGAAGATATATATATATATATATATATATATATATATATCCATATATATATATATATATATATATATATATATATATATATATATACTGGACAAAGAATAAGAGTTACACTGGAGAATTATGAAACTAATGAAGTGAATACAGAATGAGGATTTAGGAAAGGATGCAGTCTGTCACCATTCTTTTTAATACTTATTTAGAAGACATGTTAAATAATTATTTAGATTGGTGGAGAGATAAAATAATAAAATACATAAGATTTTTAGGTGTTATGGCTCTTATAGCTAAGAATGAAAAGTGTCTTCAAAATATGTTGAATAAATTGAAAGAATATATGAAATGAAAATTAATGTTGAAAAAAATATGTTTAAGGAGAGGGAGGAATGCTAAAAGACTGCAAATTGAAATACATGATAACATAGTTCAATAGGTAAAGGAATTTAATTATTTGGGTAGTTGGTTGAGTGAGGCTGGAAGAAGTGAAGATAAACTTAAAAGAAGAGCATTGGCAAAGAAAGCATTTATTAAGAGAAAGAAAATATTTTGTGAACCTTTGGAGAAAGAATTTAAAAATTGCTTAATTAAATGCTCTTTATGGAGTATACTATTGCATAAATTGTAAAATGTGAATAATGAGTAATAAAATTAGGAACAGATTGGAAGCCTTTGAGATATGGACAAAGAGAAGAATAGACAAAATTAGTTGAATGAAAAAAAAAGCAAATGAAGTTTTGAAAAGAGTAAATGAAACAAGAAGTTTGATTGAGGAAATTAGAAAGACAAAGAGAAATTGGATTATACATATATTAAAAGAAAAATACAACTTATTTAATGAAAGATGTTTTAGAGGAAATGGTAGATGGAAGCAAGAGAAAAGAATAGACAAGATTGATATTGTTGCATGATATAAGTGATGGGAACAAATTATGCAAAACTGACTAACTGGGCATGAAGAGAAATGGAGGGGAAAATGGATGAATTGATGATGTGACCACTTTCTGGACCTCTCCATGGGACAGAATACTATGATGAGATGTCATTAATGTACAGGTTGCCAATATATTTGAAAATAGTCTATACATACATACATGATGTAATTTGTAATAAAATCAGTAATAAAAATGTTTGATAAAAAAATTCTGTCGTATTACAAATTTGTGTCAATTAAAAAAAATTTCTGAAATAATAAAAATAAGAAATTGGATTTCCATCAGAGATGTACTTAACTCAACTAAGAGATGTATGTGTGTCTGAGAGCCACATTTGCTTCTGCAAGTCTGATGTATCTCAGATTGATAGCATTACAATGTAGCAAATAGAGAAAAAATGTGTTTAACAAAGACTCATGTGAGCTGACTATGGGCGTGCTTGTATATATATATCACCAGAGAAATAAAACTAAATTGCCTAAAGGTTAAAAAAATATTCATACAGATTATTAATACTATTAAATATTTATTTTGTGATATGTAAAAAAATGATAAATTACATTGTAAAGGAAGAAATAAAAAAAAATGTTTTTGATATGCAAGAGAATTTTTAATTGCATAGTTTAGAAAAAGAGCTCAAGAAACATTAGTATACTAAGGATAATTTTTTTTTTTTAAAAAAAAAAGATCCAATGTCAAAATATTATTTATAGAGAAACTATTTCAAGAATTTGGAATAAAATCAAAACTTGCAATACTTTTTAAAACCTAATGAATTTTACAATAAACCAAAAACTTGAAAGCCATTATCATTATTATGTAGTGAAAGAATAATCGGAAGAAGAATTAGGCAAATAATTGATAATAATACTCCAGACTAGATGTTAACTATGTTGTGATGAAAGTTAGATAATTTTTCCCTGCTGATAAGGGAAATGCTAATTTTCTTGTTCTTCATTTTCCTATGTATTGATTTCTACTTTAACATATTATTCTATTTACAATATTCTTAAACATTTATCAATATTATTTATTTATATCAAAACTAAGTTTTGACTGTCTTGGAGTCATCATCAGAGCTCTTTAGAATCCTATTTTTGGGTTTTTAGAAATAGGATTGTAAAGAGCTCTGATGATGACTGCAGGACAGTTGAAACTATTAGTTTTGATATAAATAAATAGTATTGATAAAATGTTTAAGAAAGTTGTAAATGGTATGATATGTTAAAGAGAAATTTTACCAGTTGTTTTGATGTTATTGATTATGAAGTGAGCTTCTCACTGCAGGCCAAAAGACAAAAAAGGCAAAAATCCTGTATGGGCTACAGAAACAAGGCAACAAATCATTAATGGGAAAACATAACAGATATTTTATTGATTCAGAATAGAATAAATTAGGATCATTTTCCAGCAAAACTCAGATTTTTATGATCCTGTTAAAATTCATAAAACTATATTCCATTAAGATCATTGATACTAGAAATTCACCTGAGAAATGTGAATATTTTTTTAGGGTTCTTGTCCTTTGGAATACAAGACACAGTTGTTTCTCAAAAGTTCAAAGCATTTTGTGGAAAATCAATCAAGAACATTAAACTGGCAAAGCAGACATAGTAGTGCACTTTTGTGGAAAGTTTATTCATAAATGTACCCTGAAATGAAGAATTGTCTACTGCAAGAAAAATATTAAATGAAGCTAAAATTTTATAAACCAAAAGGACTTTTTCTATAGATATAATAGAACTATTATCATTCTACAGAACTACAAAATAGTTTCAATATAGCACAGAAACTTTCAATATAATCAATGGATGGTTATGAATTTACTACTATCATCATTCATTAACAACAATTTTATGGAAGAATTTGAAACCATAGTCATAGGTGAAATCCTATTGCCCACATTCAAGTCAAATATCACTAACATATCTCTATTACAAAAATGTAAATTGACTTTCTTAAATTTCCTGTGACTAGTCTCTTTTTGGCAATTATCTGCAGTTTACAGAAAATGCACATATACAGAAAAATATTTAGCATACTCAAATAATCATGACAGAAAACTAGAAAATGGAAGATATTATCACTAAGAAAAAGAACAAAAGAAGTTTGTTTGGGAATGGCTTATATAAAGAAAATTCTTATATAGAATGGTTTTCCACTAATTATTATTAAGGAAATTTTAAATAGACATTATAGAAAAATATCAAAAAAAATATATAGGTGCTATAGCATATCGATATTTTTACTACAGATATGAGACATATTTAAAAAATCTATGATAAATACAATTTCAAATTAGCTTTGCAAATATAATATATTATAAAAAAATCTTAACATCTACAAAAGCCAAATTGCATTTATAAAATACTATCTGAATGGAAAAGAAAATGTAATAGCAGTAACTAACTCTCCTTATTAATAGTGCCATCAAGAGCAAGCCACCTAATCAATGGATGCAAGAAGGTTTTTGTAAAATTCATATCTAGTGCCTATTTGTCCAATATCACCAAATTAATTTCTAGTTTGTAGCTTTTATCTGTGAGCAGCTTTGGGTTTGAGAGTATTGCATCTAAATCTAAGGATTTAATTCAACCCTTCAGCAGTCACTTTTTTTTCATTGATGAAATTTACAAACTATAAACTACTCTAGGGCTATTGGATGAATAAGCATTAAATAAAAATTTTATGCACAAATATTTTTGCATCAATTGATTACTTAGGAGATGTGCAAGGGTGGGTAAAGAGATGGGGATTAAATTTAGTGAATAAAAATCAAATATAATGATGGTTAATACTAGGGAAAGAGAAGATGTGGTGAATAGATATAGTTATTTGGGAATTATTTTAAGTAATCAGAAAAATTATTTGGATGAATGGGAGAAAAAATTGATAAATGAAGCAAAGAAAAGAAAGGGATTGATAAAGAAATTAACAGAGTTTTTATATAATAAATATGATGTAGCTAGAATTATATGGAAGGGAGTTTCAGTAGCAGGGTTAACATATGGTAATGATGCATTATGTGTTAGTAAACAGGTATTAAATTACTTAAAAAAAGTTCAAAGGGAAGTAGGAAGACAAATATTGGATGCAGATGTATGGACAGCAAGGGAGGCAATCCAAGGAGAAATGGGATGGTCAAGTTTTCATATGAGGGATGCAAAAAGTAAAATGAAAATGTTTGGTATATTGCAGTTTATGGATAATAAAAGAATAGCCAAAATAGTATTTAATTGGGTTATGAGTAAAGGGTAGGTAACAAGATGGGTGAGAAAGGTAATGCAGTATGCAAAAGATTTGGATAAAGAATTTATATCAGTATATTTGTACAAAAGATGGAATGATTGTGGTAGGAGTATTGTTGAGTGTTATAGTGGGAAGGAATGGAATAAAAAAATAGATTTATTAATAAAGAATAGATGGAAAACTAGTATGGAGAGTAAAAAGAGTTTAAATATACATAGAAATAAACAGAATATTAGGTGTGAGTTAATATATGATAATAGTAAGGAAAGTAGTTTATTGTTTAAGGCTTGAATGGGATCTTTAGCAACAAGAGAATATACATGTAGGTGGAAAAATATGGGTGATTTAGTCTGTAAATTATGTAAGGAAGAAATAGAAAATATTAGGCATCTGTTAATTGACTGTAAATGCTTGAAAACAGAAAGGGCACATATAATGAAGTTATGGAAGAATAAATATGAAAAAAGGGTTTATACAGAAAGTGGATTATTGGTTTTTATGCTGGGTTTGGGAAAATATAAGGGGGATTTAGATATAAAGGCTATAGAGTTGATAAAGATTATGTTGTGGAAATGGGATGGAGCAGAATATGGGAAAACTTAGACTGGGGAATGGAAAATAAAGTGGCTAACAGGTTTCTCTGGACATAATTGTTGAGAGATTCTTGACTCCATTTAAAAAGAAGCTACAATACAATACATCACATTATTGCTATTAACAGACTGTGTAAGAATATGAAATAGTGATCACATGAAAAGAAAATATATTGGTGAAAGCAGTTGAAATATTAAAAAACATAAAAGAAACACACCGTAAGGTTTAAAGAGAAAGAGACAGATGCTTATAAAGTAGCAGGCCACGTATGTACCATTATATATACATTCCATTGGATTAAAAAAAGAATATTTGACAGAGATAAAAAGATGGAAATTTAAAGAAGCTGCTTACATAATAATTGCAAGTAATCTTATAACTCAACCTAGTAAAATAACTAATAATGTTTAAAAATCATTCATTACATTTACCATTAATAAAAAAATGAAAAACCAGGAACACCATCATAATTAAGTATATCAATTTCCTACTAATAGTTTACTTTATCAGAATAGACTAGTTGTTCAGAGCATTGTTTTAAATTCAGTATTCACAAATTTAAAGATCCCAAATATGATTCCCATGTTACTAACATTTAATTACTCAAGTCAGCAAAACCTCGAAGAAAGAGGCGAATAATACTATTTGAATATATTAATTAGTATGCTATTATTAACGGTTGAATGCATTTCAAAAGTTTTAATAAAGTTTAAATTAGATAAATCTAACAATTCTAAATACCAGAAGTAATCCAATGTGTAATTACGGGTTATAATTATTATTTAATTTTTCTTTTCCTATAAGAAATATGAATGTTTTCTACAGTACAGGCTTTTTCATACCTGCACTTATATATGTAATATATAAGGGATTTGAATCCAGATTTTCGCACAACTCTCAACCATCCATGCTATCTCATACCGTTAACACACTTGATCATACATATGTCGAAAATATAAATAATCACCAATACACATATTTTGTGCTAAACCAGCACTCATCAGTTGGTCCAGATTATCATCTCTACACATATATAAGCTATTGAAATAATTGATTTAACTTTTCAAGACAAATAAATATACACATAATAATATAATTACATTTAAAACTTAAAATTTAATATTTTTTAACTTAATAAACTGAAGATTTTTTTATTGTTAACCACATGAAACACGCAAATTTAATAAAGCTAAGTCAAAGAAAACAATATTGCATTATTAATATTATTTTTTAATAAGGTTTTCGTTGTACGGTTAAATGGTAACTACTATTAGGTATTTATTTATATAAATTCATATTTTTAAAACTAAAATAGTCTTAAATAAGGCCGATAAAAACTTGTACTATCATTTCAATATACATATATAAAATAAAAGTAAAATAAAAATGAATATTTCTTTTATCAAACTCATTAGTATTAAGTAATTCAAAATAATTATTATTAATTATTTTTTAGAACATAACTGTGTAAAAACAAATCAAATATTCCAATATATGTTTTTTATTAGGCCAATCATTCATTTATTAATTGGGTTTTACAGTAATAACAATGCTCTCTTGTTATATCTATGATTTACCTATATCTTCTGATGAAAGCCAATCTTCTGATAGGAATATTTAATGAGCTATATAGACAAGTATTTGTAAATAATTTTTTAAATATTTTTATTACTTAGTTTATACATTTTTATTGCTGCCATGTATATGTATATAGAGCTCGCAAATAAGCTCTTAACAAACTTTGCAGTATATCTCCAATCCCAGACCGGTTTCTGCTTCTGGCTTCCTTAGTAAGGTGCTAGGATATTCAAGCATTAGATTAAAAATACCAGGGCAATCCCAGCACTTTGTCTAATGGATAACTATTAAATAGAAAATCTGAAAATTTCAGACATACATATGTCTTCCAATCCTGCTATCTAACCTAAATAGCCATATGGGACTGAACCACCATGGTGTATCTGTACTTGGTTCAGTCCCATATGGCTATTTAAGTTATATAGTTGGATTGGAAGACATATGAATGTCTGAAAATTTCAGATTTTCTACTTAATAGTTATCCATTAGATAATGCTCTGGGTTTGTATTGATATTTTTAATCTAATGCTTGAATATCCTAGCACTTCACTGAGGAAACCAGTGGCAGAAAGTGGCCTGGGGTTAGGGATATTCTGTAAAGCTTGTTAAGAGTTTATTTTCGAGCTCTATATATAACATTTGTAATACAAGCTGTTAAATTAGGCCATGTGACATATGACTTGATTGCTTATATATATATAGTCAACTTAAAATTTAAAGGGCAGAAGATGCTTAAACACATTAATGAATGATAATCATTATTTTAAAAGTAGTAATTCTAATTTTGCTGCATAATAAGAATGTGAATTTTGACACCTTTTGCAATATCGAAGCAGATTGTATATATACATAGCATTTTATTTAGTGTGATACTTTTCAAAACATATGTTCATCATACCATTCAAGCTAATAAGTCAGAAAGTAGTCTGGTAAAATACACAAATTAAGAAAAAAAATGTCTATTTTCATGCAGTGTTGTTCTAGAAAATAACATTTGATGCAAAATTATTTTGATTTATTTTTAGTACTTTTGATATGTTTACATTTCACAAAGTATGTGGACAATTAAGAATTATTATGGAATTACTATTTAAAATTTCTAAGCCAAATTTTTGATGATGTACATTTTAAATATTAATAGCTTAATAATTATTTAACATCCATTCTTTCTGGTGAAATGTAATTTCACATTTCATTATAGGTTATATAGTATTCTTTCCTATATATCAAATTACGGTATGCTACAAACAAAAGTTTTAAAAAAATTCTATAATGCTTGCTTTACAAAAAATATATATGCACAAAAATAAATGAAGTGTTAAAAATTATAGCCATGTTAATTATTATTAGAAATCAGTAGCATTGAAAGAGTAAGTTATAGTTTAATAACAACTATTGCAGTGTCTGAATTTAAACAATTATTTTATTATCTGATACTTATATAAGGCTAAAACCTTAGTACATGTGTCTTGAATGCTTAATTTTAGCAAGAGAAGCCTCTACAAATCATAACGCAAAATTCGACTTTATAAAGACAATTAAGAAAAAGAGATTAGAGATAAGAGGGTCCCTCTTATCTTTATAAAGTCGAATCTTTCTAAAATTAAGCATTCAAGGTGCATATACTAAGGGTTTAGCCTTATATAAGTATTATGTGCTGACATCACGCTTAATAAGAATTAATATTTATTATCTGATATATATATATATATTTATTTATTTATTTGCATTCATTAGTTTGTAAATTTGTGACAAACAAGAATGATTTAATTATATAAGACAGAAAGTCTATATATTTATATATATATCAGATTTTTTCTCTTAAATAATTTAACTATTAGGGTACAATCTGCCACAATTTTTTTATTTAGCTAAAGGTAATTAATTGTCCATTGAAAAATTATAACAAATTAACAGTGTTTTTATATTATTTTCTGACATCTTTATTGTTAGATTTTTAAGAATAATATCAGTTTTCTTATTATCTTTTGTAATTATTTTTCGAACTTAATTTTTTAAGGCATTACAATCACTTTTGTGAACTTACAATAAAGCAATGTAAAATTTATACTGTATTGAGATATGTAACATTTTTGTTTTGTTGTTCATTTATTCTATATTTTATTTGTTTTTGTGCATGTTTTTTTTTAATGGCATCTTTCTATATTTTATTAGTAAATTGTTTAATATTGTAGAAAAAATAAATAAACCTTATTTATACTTTTCCACATATATTCAGCTGTTAATAATAATATACAAGTTCTAAATATAACACATCTTTTCAAATAGCATTATTTTGCTCTCGTTTTTGAAATCAAGACTGGTGATTGTATTGGTGGTGTAATTAAATCCGTATGAACACCAAATTTAATGTGATACTCTATGCCAGTGTTTCCCAACCTGTGGTACGCGTACCACTGGTGGTACGCGAGTTGCTGGTTGGTGGTACGCGAAAAATAATCAATAATGGCGGTCATAAAAAAAATTAAATCATAAAAATATCATAGAAATGTTTTTTCCTATAATTCATAAAAATTATTTTAATTAATATTATACAGTAAAGTTGTTAATATGTACAGTCGATAACGATCTTTAATGTTAAAGATAAAATTGAAAGTATGATTAAGAAATTAGATTTTTGGAAACAGTGCGTCGAAAACAATCAACCGGAAGTATTCGAAACTCTACATATTTTTTGTTTGAAAATAAGGTTAGTCTGTCTCAAGATATACGAGAAAATATAATAGCACATTTAACAGGATTAAAATGGTCTTTCATGGAATATTTTCCAAAACCGAAAACACAAATGATAATTGGATTTCAAATCCCTTCTATGAAGAAAATTTAGAAAAAGCTACATCATTATCAATAAAGGATAAATAAAAATTTAATAGAATTATCATGTGACAGAACTTTACAAGTAGAATTCAAACGACACAATCTAATTAATTTTTGGTTAAGCATTAAAGAATATGAACAGCTTTCTGAGAACGCTCTTAAATTAATATTACCGTTTACTAGTAGGAATTAGTAGAAAGCTTTTTCTTTTTATATTTTTTAAAAAAAATAAGTATCGAAACAGATTGAACGCATCTTTTGAACCAAATTTCAAAAAATTATGTTTTTCGAAACAAGCACAAGGATCTCATTAAATTTATTTTATAAAAATATTTGATTATGATAAGAAAATATATTAATTGGTTTTTTATAATTTTGTGTTTTTATTGAAACCATTTATTAGTAAACGAAATATGACAAAATAGTAGATAAATATGAAACTTTGAACAAACACATACATATATATATGTTACAGTGAGTTTATAATTTTAGTGAGTTTATAATCCGGCGTGAAGTTTAGGCGTGTTTCAGTGTAATTTGTCTCATTACGTGATAACAAATTTCACGAAATACAATCATTTTTACGAAGTGGTACAATTTAGCGTGATGTAGTACCAAGTGGTACGCGAGCCAAAAAAGGTTGGGAAACGCTGCTCTATGCAACTAGACTACTTTTCAAAGGTAGTAACTAATTGGAATTGTATACATAAAGTTCGTCCTGATTGTTCTATTTCTTTTTTTTTAAAGGAAAATTAATTTATCTATTAATTAATGAAAAATGAATATTCGGCTTTTTTTTTAAAAAAAAAAATGTTCATTTACTAATAATTAATATATAACATTTTTCTTTGTCATAATTTTTCTATTTAATTTTTTTTTTTAATTTTATAATGAATTGTATAATTTTTGCATTATTATAAAATGAAACAAAATTTTTTAAAAAAATATGTAAAAAAGTTCTTTTTATTTTTATTTTATCCTCTATCAAGGTCGTTCAATAAAGAATACTTGTAATAAAATAACATGTAGTAATAAATGTTTAAAAAAAAACTGTACCTATTTTACTTTAACAATTTATGAGGAGGTACGGATGTATGACAATTATACATAGCTAATTGCAAAAATAGCCAGGGAAAATGCTTTTTATTTCAACAATTGGTTGGAAACCAACTATTTATTCGACCTAGAACTAATATATATTGTAAATGTGAGTAATTAATTGATGCTAGATAAAATGCTTATTAAATCTCTATGTCAATGTGGCAACATTTTCGTTCAATCATCAAAATTTTTTTACAAAATAAACAGATTTATTTTTGATGTGTACCCAGGGTTATCATAGATACATGAAAAGCAACCTATTACAAAAATTTCAGGCTTTTGCATAAGCTTATGCTGTACTGTGTAAACATAGTTACTAGATATATATTATTTTTAGTTATTAAGTATATCATTTGATAATTAGGATGTTAAATAAAGTAATCTATCAAAAGAAATATAATGTTTTTAAAGTTAATTATATATTGAGTTTCTATCAAATATTAGTTCTAAATCTAATTGATTTGTGACAGAAATTGTAATTTGACTACAACAATAATTGGTGATCTATAATTAATTTAGTCCATGTCAGCATTTAAATTTTAAAAGAAAAATAACATTTCAAAATAAAATAAATTAATTTTTAATTTCTTCTTAAAAATAAAATAATTTTTTTTTGTTTTAAAAAGATTATATTTTATATTTTATACGCTTTCAATAATATTATTATTTTAAAACATTCACAATTTGAAATTTATTCAATAAACACAAACGTACACAATAATCTCTATATTCAAACACACACACAAGATTGTAATTTATTATTTACCTAAACCTATTGTTTAAATTATGTAGACAAACAAATACATCTTTAAACATATGAATAACTTTATAGTGAGATATTGAATTTAATGTGGTAAATTTATTTATCATTTTACTTTTTAAAAATAATATTCTAAGGCCCTAACCTCAAGAATGTGCGCGTAAAAATGCGATAGTAGGGACCTCTACAGGTCTTAACCACAAGCTTACATTTTTAAAAATAAGAAAAATAAATCACAAATTATGACTTATTGTATTACTTAAAAAATAAAAAAATAAATTACAATATACTTTGTATTTGGGTGGGTCTACAATAATTCCAAAATTATGCTAAACATCATTTGATAACTTTAAACATTAACATATCAAATCATAAGAGTAAATTTTTTATATGATAATGCTTATATTCAGTCAAATTTAGGATGGTACAATATATATCTTATAATTGGACAATCTTTATGTATGTGATCAGATTCCTAATGACTTATGGTGTTGGAATGCAAGTGATCACTACATCAATTTTACTAGGCACAATATGTCAACTATCTGATTTATGCTAACACATTGGTCACCAAATGTAATGAGATCGTCTTTTCATGGTATGCACAAAGATAAGTGGATTCCTCCTGATGAGTATAAGAGTGTATCTTTATTGTCTACATTCATGCATACCTACCTACATTAAACTCATATTAAAAGAGAAGAGGGTAAGATTTAAATAACTACTAATTCTACCCTTAACCTATTGCCTACATATTGTAGTTTACTGCTGCTATTCCTGATTTCAAACTCAGGGAGATGTATTGTTCTCAGGTTCAAGGAATATTTGTATCACAGTATTCTTAATATATGTAAAATGAGTATATAGCTATTAATAGGAGTGGATATAATATATTGTTTAGATGAAAATAATAATCATGATATGTGTATAATAATATGACTTAAACGAATTTAACCACAGAAAAATAAAACAAGAAATGTTTTTTAACACTTTAATAAATGTAATGAATATGTTTATATTGACTATTAATATTTGGATAATAAAATTTAAAACAAAGTTGGGAAGAACTCACTTATTCTTCATTTACATTTGGTTTATACCAGCGGTCTTCAACCTTTTCACACCTGCGGACCGGTAAAAATAAGGATAAGGTTCCGCGGACCAGCAAAAATAAGGATAAAATTTCGCAGACCGGCAGAAGTCTATAGATAAATTTTCTTAAAGATAAGCATAATTGTTATAACTGATCAAAACAACAATGTTAAATATATAAGATAACGTTTTATATATATATGGAGTTTATATAATAAAAAACTTTTTTAATTTTTTTTTTAGAAAAGTAATAAAAAATTAAATTCTACCTCCCCCCCCCCCCCATAAACATCTGTGATAACTAGAAAAACAAATTAATTTATGAATGATTGATTAGATTTTGTTTTCGTTCTGTTTTCTTTTTTTTTTAATTGGGTAAAAATGAGATGAAAAAATAAATAAAAATTGGCTATATTAATTAAAAGTTTAAACTCTTATTATTTACTATTACAAACTTTTTACTGCCCGTCTAGCACGCAGACCGGGGACCAAGGGTTGAAGAACACTGGTTTATAAACAATGTTTCCCATACAGATTCCAAAGAATAGCCACTACATGTCCTGATTAACATAAGCAAACTTCATATTATATACGACATTATTATAAATCTAGTAATGTATTCATTTATCTTTCTTTTCATATGTCTTAGTTAATGCCATGATGGTTTAATAGACCCCTTGTTATGTACAACATGTGTGGGTTAAAAAAGAGTTATAAGTTTAAGACCCACATAATAAAAAATATGCATAGAAAATATATAAAAAAATATTAATAGTTATCACAAACTTTAAAGTAAACAATTGTGTGTGGGTGTGTGTTGTACATATATAAATGAGAAATTGATATATATTTTAGGTGGAGTCTTACCTTATCTCATTTATAATGTTCAGATTATTTCATAAATTTTACCTCCTAAATTACCTTTATTATTAATTTCATAAATTTTAAATTAAAGTTACTCAGTTACTCAGCCCTATATTAAAATAAAAAAAATAAATTATTATATATAACATACAAAAAATTAATTATCGATGATGTCAACTTTATAAATGGGTTTTACAGTTTATATGGACAATGTTCTGATGGCTTGTTCTTATAATCCATGATAGTTTCTTTATGCACAGTTAAGAATTCAAGCATCTGGTGGATTCCATGATTTTATTAGCCTTTAGACTGAAGTTTTGGAATGAGGAGAAAAAGAGAGAATTCATAATAGATCATTTTGATATTTATCAATCCAGGCATGGAGAGGTAGAATAATTCCATATTAGCCTTGGCAAATTCTTGCTCCATGAATGATGTATTTTTTCCATGACACTCCCCTTGTTTTCAGCAATTCATGATTATTTTAGTCAATATTTATATAAACATCTTATAGTTGATATTATTTGGAGAAGCATCAATATTTTTTTACTACTGCATGTTTCAGATTTAAATCCAGAAATTTATACTGAAGAATCAATGGTGTTTTTTTTAGAGAATTGAATGCTTTATTCTGTTCATAAATTATTAATTCGCAAACTCTGCTCATTTTCTAAAATCCTTGTAAACGATTTCTTCAGCAGTTCAGCCTTTTCATTTAACTTCTTTATACAGGGAATGATTTTTTTTTACCTCAGATAAAAGATTTTTTCCTCCTTGAGCAACAATTTAGTTGAATATATATATAATTATTCAAAACAATACAATAATTAATACAGTAAAACAATATTTTAAAAAAACAAATATTTTTAAAATATTGTTTTACTGTATTATTATTGTATTGTTTTGAATAATTATATATTTTTTATTATAATTGGAATACAGGCATTGATTAATAATTTATATATATATATTAAACCAGTTCACACTAATCTTTTTACTTTATTGGTGACATCATCTTTGGCTAAGTATTAACATAAACAATTTGTTAAACAAAATTGTAAGGAAACCACAGAGAAATAAGCATTGAGTTTTTCTTTCCTTTAATATTATATACATTTATTCTTGATTAAGTTCATTCATCCGATATATTGTGTGTCATGATATCCATTTGACCAGTTAAATTTAACTTTTGTTTTAATGTTTATTTATATTTGGCTTTAAATTTTAGATTGTGATAACTAGTTTGTTAGTTTATGTTTCCTAACATTACCTAAGTCTACCACTTAATAAGTAACATTAATGTCATGGGCGTGAATTGGGATTGGGCATTAAGGTGTGTGTACTGGTTATTGAAAGGGTGTTGGAGGCATCCATCTCAATATATATAATGTAAAACCAATCACTTAAATTAGTTTGATAACATTGTTAAGAAAGCAAAGCTTCATTGTTAAGAAAGCTTAATAAATGCTATGATAGATTGATTAGTAAATTTATAGATTAACATGTGTGTATACAAGAATATTAGTTATTATATACATGAAACTTAACTATATCAATGTAAGAACTTTAAAAAAATTAACTTATAGAGTTACTACTGTTATTAGATATTTAATAAATTAAAGAAAATTAGTCTATTAAACATTTTGTAAAAGAAATATACTATGTAAAATTAAAAAACAAGGGAAGTTAAAAAAAAATTGATGTAAAAAAACAATTTGTTTTATCTTGAATGGATAATCTAAATACATTATTAAAAATATAAAGTGCTAAAATTAAGAAAGTTAGAGAGCACATTTCATTATTCAACATGATTTTTCTTTCTTCCAAATATTACCATAAATAAATAAAATATTTTTATTATAACCATTTATAAAATAATTTAATCAATGAAGAAGATATTCATTAAAAATATGTAAAATTAGGTCTTGATAGACTTGATTACATTAGGTGTTAAAAACATGTGGGAGAACATATAAGTAAATCTAAAAAATACATTAATAGGATAGTTTAAAACTTGACTCAAGAAGAAAGCATTATAAGTTGATTTTGTGAAGATAGAAGTAACTACTGGTTAAAACAGTTTTCTTTAGAATAGCTTCTGATAGTTGTAAGTTTTTTTTTTTTTAAGGGTCATAGCATCAGATGGGACACAAACCCGCAACCCGGGCAACTGCCTGCAAGTGCAAGACAGTCGTGCTGACCTCTCAACCACCAATGCAAGACTGATAGTTGTAAGTTGTTGATTATTTTAAAGCATTTTTCAATACCCCATCTACCTCAGCTAGTATATTAATCTTAGCTGGCAGAAAACTACGTAATATAGTCAGTAGAAAACTTTAACCAGACTAATAAGAGATCTGGAACTATGCCTTTGTATCCAGACAAATTTTGAAGTTGCATAAAATGCAACATTTTCTACTTTACCAAAGAAAACGATACTGTAAGGAAATAGACATCTGTATGTATATCTTCCTCTAGCAATATTTATTTACCTTACCTATTATCACAAAAACTTGAAGGAGATAATCAAAATCAAGATTGGATTGCTAAATACTATTATTAACAATGTGTGCATATATAGTAGTCATGTGGTAGCTGCAGAAAACCATGGCTGAAAACTTTAAGACATTTGTGTTATCATAAGGTTTTATCTTCATATTTATCCATAATATCTTAAGTTTCAATGTTTATTTTGTTTCAATATTTGGTATTATATTTATCTGTTAGCTGTTCCAAAAGTATAAGCAATAATTTTATATT
The DNA here is from genome assembly GCA_028023455.1 of Epiperipatus broadwayi. NCBI lineage: Eukaryota > Metazoa > Onychophora > Udeonychophora > Euonychophora > Peripatidae > Epiperipatus > Epiperipatus broadwayi. The sequence continues at coordinate 8,293,562 of JAQFVV010012394.1, read as the reverse complement.
TTATTTATTGTAAATAAATTGTTATATAGTGTTTTTTATTAACCAATTTGTTTTGCTTTTGATTTTTAAACCTATTCCAGCATATCACATTATTATCAATAATCTTGAGAAATTGTATAATTTACTGGAAGGCAAACTGGAATAATGGTTGAAGTTTAAAACAATGAAGATCGGCAATATTAAGATATCCAGAAGTAAATTTTCTATTTAGAAAGTTTGGAGACTGAAAATTAAATCTAAATTGAATCTAGAAAAAGAAATGATGCTTTTGAAATCATTAAGCTTAACCTACCACCATCACAATAGTGGTTACATAAAGTGTATATATATATTATAACAGTTCTGTAATATGGCAGACAATAATATAGTGTGTGCATGCAAGTTTATATAAAATTGAAAGGAAAAGTAAAAATAAACACAGAAAAAATTTTTGTAGATATTTTTCTACATTTCCTGGAATAAAATAGTCCTAGTAAAAGGTTAATAAAAATTTATATGCTTTTGTATTATAGTGATATGATCCTATTCTGACTTTCATATTATAAACTGAATAAATAACAGATGTGTATATGACTAATGTAAATGTAGTAATTACATCACAGTAATAAAAGAAACAGAAATCTATGTTGCATTTTAACATCTAAATATTGTCTACAAGCTACCAAAATATTTAAATTAGTTAACAGTCTTTAATTGATACTATTTTGTGATTCTCTTGTTGATTTTTTAAAAATCATTGGCTAACAAAAGACTTGAGATTTTAGTGTTTTTTAATCCCAAAATCTTAAGCATATTTTATAGATTATCTTTTGAAGTGGCACAAATCGTCATAATACTTTAAATTAGTTTTATAATTAGGATGCTATATACAATTTACTTTTTGACTGGAGTGAGAATAATACATATCAGTGGGTTTTTTTTTAATTTTTTGATTTAAAATGAAAGTATTAAGATGTTTTCCAAAATGTTTGTGATGATAGTATGTTAAATGTGATAATACGATGGACTATTTCCGTCATATATCTTTAAATGTTTAGAAAATTTTAAAATTTATTTAAACTTTTCCAAATACAAACAATTGTTAGTAATAACACACAAGTTAGGAGATAACACAGGTCAGTAGATTACACAATGTTTCAAGTGGTCAAACCAACAGCACCTAAAGAAGAGCAGAGAATAATATCATGTAAAACATATTGCAATCTACTAATGATTTGTTGTCTACTAACCTGTATTATCAACTAACTTGTATGGTATTACAGTATTTATGTATTGTTCCTTCTCTTGCTTTGCAAAGTGGTTTTTAGTTAATTATCTATTTTCAGGGATGTTGTAGTATTTGTTTTTTTTCCTCAAAATTATTTATCAAACGTGTTAATTGTTAAGTTTTTAAAAAAATAAAGAAATTGAATATAAATTCATGTTAACTTTAAAAAATAATATTTTTTTTATAAATGTCATTCACAACACGTAATGATTTATTATTTTTTTACATATATTATAACGTAAAAACCATTAACACGTTGCGAACATTGTGATGATATTTTTTATGTTTACCATAGCATCGTTCACATTATCGGTCAATTATTTTTTATAACCTTTTGCCAAAATGATTACGATTTGGAATTTACCAGTTACAGAAGAAGATGCAATGAAATATTTTCAAAATTATGGAATAATAGTACCTGTGTAAAAAATGTGTGTTAATGGCATGAGATGAAACTTTATATGCAAACAGAAATAATGGTGGTGTGATCTTAAAACATGTTTGAAGCAAGTATTCTTTCATCATGTTATTTATTCTGTTTATTATACTTATATTAAATTTTTATTTAATTATAATCATTTAGAGTTTTGTGTAATTTATTTTGTTTTTATAATCATTTTTAAAAAAATCAACAGAATATTTAATGCAATAATCATCTTTTAAAAAAAATCAGCTATATAGTTTAAAACAGGATGCCCTTGAAAATGGATAATTAATCAAAAAATGCTCAGTGAAGAGATTGAAGAAATAATATGTAAGTATCACAATTGTTTATATTTGGAAAAATTTAAATAAAATTTAAAATTCTCAAGATATTCAACATTTAATGATAGATGATGGAAATAGATAAATGTATTATTACAAGTATCAATATATCTCAAAATCAATTAATTATACACAAAAATAAAAGAATAAAATTTTGTAGTATGATAAAGTGTAGGAACTGTGCAGTCTATATATTCACAAACTGAGGTGAAAAGAGAAGTAAAAAAAAGATTTTATCAAAGAAAGAAGGTAAGGTTTGATGTGATTTATAATATTTGTTTTTGGATAATCAATGATGATGATGATGTATGCAGTACTTATAAGTCTATTAATAAATAATAATAATAATAATTATGACTTTGTATTATGTATGATATAAAAGTGGAAATTATATATTCATCACCACCATCATCATCATCATCAACCATTATCAATCCAGTGCTGGATAAAGGTCTCTCCAAGTTCAATCCATCTTCTCTGATCCTTAGTTTCTCATCTTCACATAACCTCTGCACATTTTCTTATTTCATTCATCCATCATGTGGTCTCTTTTTGGGTCTTTTACAATTTCTTGAAATCCAGTTTAAGATTTCAATTGTCCATATATTATAATTTCTTCTAGCAATATGTCCAGCTCAACTTCACTTCAGTCTTTTAATTTTTTCAATAATGTCAGTAACACCTGATTGTTCTTTTACCCATATATTGTTTTTGATCTCTTCTTGTTACTCCTATCATGCATCTCTTCATACTTCTTTGAGTCATTTGAAATCTCTGTATTGCTCTTCCATTAAATGTCCAAGTCTCAGTTCCATAAGTAAGAACTGATAAAACATATTTATTAAAAACATTTCTTTTCATACACATAGGGATATTTCCTTTTAATATCAAATCATTTCTACCAAAAGCACTCCAACTATGTTTAATTCTATGATTAATTTGATCCATTGTTTCCATTTGTATTAATAATCTGACCAAGGTATTTGTAGCTGTTGACTTCTTGTAACTCATCATAATCAATCTTTATTTTTATATTTTGAAAAAATCCATTAAACATTATTTTAGTCTTTTTACCATTTATCTTCAGTCCTACTTTCAACTCATAACTCCTGCAACATTTCCTGCAGCTCTAAAGCATTATTTGCAAAAACAACTACATCATCTGCAAAATGTAAATGACTTAAATAATCTCTATTTACTTTCACTCATTTAATTCCCATTTTAATCCACGAAATACTTCTTGCAGCACTGCTGTAAAATTTTTTATAGATATGGAGCTACCCTGTCTTACAGCCATCTCATTGTTGACTTCCTAGTATCATTATGTAATCTAATTGTTGCTGTTGCATTTTTATAAATATTCTTTAAAATATGACAATATCTTGGATTTGTACCTTTGACGATCCAATGCTTCAATCCCTGAAGAAATGTTTATAGAATCAAATGCCTTTTCATAATCTACAAATCCAAAACATAATGACAACTCATATTCATTTGTCCTTCCTATAACTTCTCTCAATACCTGGATATGATCTACTGTACTAAAACCACTTTTAAATCCAGCTTGTTCTCTTGGTTGGTGGAAATCCAATGTTTTTTCTAGATGAGTTGTAATTATCTTGGTAAACATTTTGTATAAAACTGATAAAAGTCTGATAGGTCTGTAATTTCTAATATCTTCTTTATCATCTTTTTAAAATATTAATATTATTACTGCATTCTTCCAATCATCCGGTACATCTTTATCATTTAGACATTTGGTATATAACTTTGCTAAAAATATTTCTATTTCTTCACCTGCTTCCTTTAATATATCAATTATAATTCCATCATTACCTGGAACTTTTCCTTTCTTCATAAATTTAATTGCATGTCTCACTTCTTTCCTATCAATACCAAAATGTTGTTTTACACTCTTGTGACTTCTATAGCTTTCCTTGTTAGTTCACAGTTAAATTTTTTTATATTATTTTCAACTTTTTTTCCGCATTATTTTACAAAATTCAAGGTATTCAATCTTTTTGAATGCATCATACTTGTATATCTTCATATTCCTTCTTTTCTTCATAAATTCTCTAGTCTCAGAAGAAATTTTATTGGTCAGTTGCTTCTTTTTTCTACCAGCTATCTTTGTTGCAGTTTTTAAAAGTGCATCAGTTATTTTCATATTAATCTCATTCAAATCTCATGTTCAAAATCTACTAATACTTGAAACCGATTTGTAAGTTCTAATTTGAATTCATTAGTGTTTCTGAAGATTAGGACTATCAACTGTAAATATTGTTTTGCTTAATAATTTTTAACTCTCTAGTTTTACATTAACACGTATATATTACACGTATACATTATAAAAAGATATATAATATTTAATTAAATCTTCATTCTTTTGAATAGAATATTGAAAAAAGCAAAACCGAGCAGCCGAAGTCTGGCGTCGTTTTGTTTGTTATTACAATCAAAAAGGCTTTTCTAGGGGAAAAAGCATGGCTTGTTTTTATTTATATTTTAGATTTTAAAATAGTTTTCAACTTTAAAATAAATAAAATATACTTTTATAAAAAGTTTATGCAACAACTACCTTGAGTATGTAAACAACAAAAATTGTAAAATTATATTCATGTTTATTTATATATTATCAGAAATAGAATTTGTTTTGATTCTCGCGCAACAAAGAATCATGGGTAATTTGACCCAAGGCAAGCATAATTATATATCTAAAATAATTTAGATAGTTTTAATTTCAAAATTTCATTTTTTTAAAGGTAAAAATAAATAGTGTAAATGATATTAGATTTAGTTTTCTGTTCAACAAACTTTTAAATTAAATTATATAATGTATGCACGCATTTAGAATTTCCAAAGATTATTTTCTTTGACCTTTATTCTTAATGTGAAAGAAGAAAAAGATAGTCAAGTATTGTAGATTAAAACAAACAAAAAAAAAATAGATTTTTTAATGATTAATTGTTTTAAAACATAAATGATACAACGTGCACATGCAGAAATGTTAAATAAACAACTCTTGGTTTTCTAATACTAATAATAAATTCCGGACTATTAACATCACATTCAAACATCTATATAATATAATCGAGACCTTATGCCCGATGTGTAGCAAGCAGGGGGAGACCATGGACCACATCTTACTCAGTTATGAGTCGTGATCACGCCTTCGAGGCCTGGTTCCCCAACCTTGCTAGTGTAATACCTCCCCAGGCCTTTGAACAAGGGCTTTTTGCCAACATACGGCTTGCCACCTACATCAACTATGGGATCTGGACAATATGATGCAAGATACTGTTTGAGAAGGGAACAGATCTCTGTTCAGAGGATCTCCTGATAAAATACATTGAGAAAGCCAGACAAATTGATAAAAGAACTTGTCCTGACCAACTGGCAGAACAAACATGGAGTCAATTGAAGATGTAGCAGAAACACCATAACTTAATTCAGATTCCTTGGTACCAGCTTTCATTATAACTGATCATGGACTTTCCATCCTTGCCTCAAAACTTTAATCTGTTCAATTTATCTTCAGTGGCAATGATATTGCCTGGGGTTTCTATTATGTAACACATGAAACCCTCAATATATAATACATGCAACCATCAGAAGTCACCCTCTTTTGTATTCTTAATTTTGTACAATATGTTATAAATAAAAAGTGTTCAAAAATCACATAAAAATAATACTAATTGGTTTAATAAAATATATTTTAAAAGCAAATAAAAAATATAATCTATCTTTTGACTAAAATATTAACCCAAAAATATAAACCAAAAAATATCATTAAAAAGCTTTTCATACTCAAATAAAATTTCTAAGATGATCTTTAACTTTTTACAAAAAATAAATAGGTTTGTAGACCTATTTACAACTAAAATCAGATAGCTTTTACATATAAATAAACTTAATGGCAGGGATCTTCCTGTTTTTTTGTAAATCTTAGTGGACTTTGGGATTACAATAAAAAGATAAAAAAAAATTTTTAAAATAAAAAAAATTACAAATCTAAAAAATCTGTAGAAACAGGAATGTATGAATGTTCTTTAAGATTTTTCCATATATAAGGATAGGCAAAAATTGTTCAAAAATACAAATTTGTGATTATTATATTTGTAAATGGTATTCATGAATACAAAGTTGAGATTATTGTTATGATTATAAGTGGTATTGAATATTGCTTAGTGATAGCTATTTCTTTTAAAATGAAACTGAATAAATTATGATGTAGTGCTCTCAGATCCAAGGCTTTTCACTGATGAAGGCCACAAGTTAGAAACTTGTCTAGGGATATTGGATAAGTAGGCATTAAATAGGGATTTTGATGCACAAACTTTGTAGCATCCAATGATTACTATGGCTTGCACTGTGAAGCAGGACTGTATAGAGAGAGGTCCTACTATTTTAATAGTTTGTGAAGGCACAAAAATTGTGATCATATAATATTCAGTGGTTTAACAGAAATCCTGGACAAAGGATGAGCGTTACTATGGTTATTAAAAATGAAAGATATCAAATGTATGGATACTGAACTGAGTTCAGATCTCTATGACTATAAAAGCAGATAAGTTTGAATTGAAAACATTATTGTGTTTTTCATTTTATATTCATAGCTTTATAGTTAATTAAAAAGATAAAAAGTGGTTGCTGGAGAGTTTCAATTAGATTCAAAGATCTAAATGCAATGCTATAAAATCCACAGTTCCTCATTGATGAAGGTCTGAAACTAGGAACTAGTTTAGATTTATTGAATGAGTATGCACTGATAGGGATTTTTATCTACAAACCTTTCTAGCATCCATTGATTATTATTGCTGCAGTGAATATCACTACTGTATGAAGAGACTTGCTACTGTTTTAACAGTAAATATTACACATTGTAATAGCAGTCAGAATTGTCCACATTAAGATTTTTCCACACAAAAGTCTTTATGCTTATCCCATCTATAAAATCTGTAGAAAATTACCACATTCATATTGTAGTAAAATATATTTTTATTCCTATAATTTTTGATATATAAGGATTGTTATAATTTTTTATTGGTTTATTTAAAAATACAAATGGAATAGTGTAATTTAAAATTTTAGGTAAACATGTATTTATTAGTATTATTTCATTTCAAGTCAAGCATTGTTAGGCAAAAGGTCATTGCAGCCACCTTGCAAGCAAGTAGTTGGTTGCAGACAGTTGTGGGTTCACCTCCCAGATGATGCTATGACATATGAAAAAAAAAGACAATATTTCATGTAATTATATATTTATTTTAATGTTTATATTTATATTAAGTCTTTCCTATTATTTCTAATCTGTTTTATTAGTTTATTTATAAAGTAATAATGTTTACATTTAATATAATTTTATCAATAAAGATTATCTGAAATAAATTAATTGTGTTTTTTAATTATTTAGTTATCTGCTCTATTCTTCTCTCATTATTCACAATTCAAAGGTATACATAACAATACTCCAAAAATCTTAAGAAGTCATGCTCTGAAATGAGGACAAGATTGTCATGTTATTGAAGAACACTTCTAGAAGATATTATATCCATAGGTGTTCTTTCTGAGAAGAAAGTGGTGCTTTAAATTAGAGTAAACAACTAAAATCTCATCTATAAAAATAAATAAATACTTATAAATGAACATTTAGTGTAGCCCAATGAGGAATAATTTTGTGATTGATGAAGAGAAAATATAACCAGACTACCTTGCATAAACAAATAATTTCTCATTTTGGATATCAGTATCTATTCTAATTAAATTTATTAATTAAATGTAAATTTCAATTAATATTTCTTAATATGATGATTTATATACTGATTTTAAAATAATTTGTTTATATTTCAGAATTGTTTATATGAATAATAATGTTTATGCATATATGAGTTATCAGTAGAGACATTGTCACCAGCAGGTTAAGTTCACATTACAATATATATATATATATATATATATAAGTTCACATTACGATATATATATATATATCATAATGTTTATACATACAATAGACTGCCGATGATAGGATTATATTTTGAAGTATGATCATTTAATATTGACATCATAAAATAAGAATAACAATAATAAAATGCATATTAATTCCATCCCTCAAGGCACATCACTTTACCTTCTATCTATAAAAATCTCTAAGTCCAGCCATATTGTTGCACTCTTTACAGAATGTGATGCAAACTTAGCTTTGGCCACTACTCACCAAAATATCAAGAAAGTTGCAAAGATATACCCTATGTATAACACTGAGATTAATTGTTAAAATCTTCCTCATAATCTTCCCAAATTTATACCTCACTATCCACAATTCTTTGAGAATTAATCATGACCAATAAATGATCTTCTATTTATTATATCTAGCCAAATCAAAGAATGCATGATTTACTCCCTGGGAAAAACTACTATGGAGTCAATATTAGGTCCTGAAATTTTTTTTACACAATACATTGATCTTTTATAATATTACAATATTTAATCAATATCAATAAATATATATCATCAAAAAAGGTTTGAAAGATATATCATATCTATGTTACTGAGATTATTTGCCAAAATGTTCCTCATAACCTTCTCAAATTTTATATCTACCTATTCACAATTCTTGATAATTAATCTTGACCTATATATCATCTTCAATTCATTACACCTAGCCAAATCAAGGAATGCATGATTTATTCCCTGATAAAAACTACCATGGAGTTAATATTAGGCTCCTAAAATTCTTTATACAATAAATTAAATTTTGACAATATTTAATCAACAACAATAAAACAAGCCTTTATTAAATATAGTAATAACAAAATAATTATTATTATTATACAGTCCCTAACATTTCAAATCTTCCACATCTTATACTTCCAATAGATATTATTTTATAGAATTATAAAATTAGACATTATTTAACCTACTCATCTCACACATGGTTGGTTTGAAGGTCTCTTACAATTTCTTTGGATCTAATTTAATATTTTAATTGTCCTTATAATATTTTAATTTTTTAAATGTATACATCTCAGCTTTGTTTTAGCTTCTTAGTTTTTTTATGATGTCAATAATAATTGTTGCTTTCTATCTGCACTTCTCATTTATTATATTCTTTTAAACATTACATGATCACCATTCTTTATGTTTACACAAGCTGTTTTCACAGAGGCAAACTCTCCATACAGTAGCACCACTCAGTGCAGGCCAGAATAATCAGTGGATGCAGGAAGATCTAGTTGCAGTGCTCTCAGATCCAAAGCTCTTCACTGATGAAAGTCACAAGCTACAAACTAGTCTAGGGATATTGGATGAATAGACACTAGATAGAGATTTTATGCACAAACCTTCCTGCATCCATTGGTTATTCTGGCTTGCATTGAGTGGTACTATTGTATGGAGAGTTTTTCCTATATGTTATTCTATTCTTGTTACTACAAAACTATAACTTTATATTTTGCAGTGGGATATGATATTTTATTGCTTTTTTTAAGTGTCAATATCTTAAATTCATAAATATGCACTATTAAATATATTTATTAAAAATTGTTATTTAATTAATGTGCAGGCTAAATTCTTTTTAATGTTTTAGATATTCCAATAAGAATTTTTCTGTCTAAGTTTAAATATGCAATTAATTTTATCCCATATGTTTCCATCATTAAATATCTTACTGACTTATTTGTTGTTGTTTTCTTCCTCTAATTCATTATTAATTCGTTTTTAATTTTTTAGTATTTATCTTCAGTCCTTTTTTAAATTGATAATCTTGTAGAATTTTTTGAAGCTATGAAACACTGGTGGCAAAAATTTTCATAGTTTGGAAATTCTAGACATTTAAGTGACATCCATTTTATTTTTATCCACATTTTAATCCTCAAAATATTTTCATTAAAATTTCAGTAAATTTTTTTTGAGAAAGTTGTTGTTCTTATTAAATATTTTTAGTATCATTATGTAAATTAATCACTATTGTTGTGTCTTGATAAATATTCTTCAAAATTTGATAATATCCTGAGTCACCAAACATCACATGATCACCATTTCTTATGCTTGCTCATAACTGTTATTAAAACAGGCAAAACTCTCCATACATTAGTAGGTGCAGTACTCTCAGATCTAAGGCTCCTCACAGATGAAGGCCACAAGCCAGAAACTAGTCTGGGGATATTGGATGAGTAGGCACTAGATGGGGATTTTATGGACAAGCTTTCTGGCATCCATTGATTACTCTGGCTTGCACTGAGTGGCACTATTGAGTGTATGGAGAGTTTTGCCTGTTTTAATATCCTGAGTCAATGTAATATATTCAAAATAACATAATTTCTTTTAATTTTTGTATGTGTTCAACATAATTATCATCACATTTAAAACAAGTTATTTTTTTTTAATTGGTCTGAGTCCAAGTATCTATGTAGATGAGTTTGTATGATCTTATTAAATATTTTGCATAGAATTTTTGAAAGACCATTAAGTTATAATTTGTAATATTTTTATCTTCACCTTTCTTAAATATCAATATCATAATTGCTCTTGACCAATCTTCTGTCATATCTTCTTCACAATAAAAATTTGCATCAATTTTGTTATTTCATTTGCTTTTCTTTAAGCACCTATAATATTTTAATTTTTTTGTGAACTTTTTTATTTTTACTAAAATTAATTTCTGTTCATTAATTACCTATAATGTTTTTATTTCATCACTTATTTTTATCACTTTGGTTATAACGTTTATTTTTATGCTACATCGTCTTCATGGTCTACAATAATCTATAAACTTTGTTAAGATTCTCATTAATATCCATGAATACTGTCATGTTATCCTTGAATCTGGTGCAATGAATCTATCTTGCTCCAATTGTAATTTGGTTATTTCAAAGCTGTTATTTAGCAACTCATGCATGTATATATTGTGTTTGCCCATCCTTTAGTTTTGGTTCTCAATAAAATCACCATTAATTTTAGCAAATGTCTTTAATGTAACTTAATTTATTTTATCAAATGCTTTTCAAAAGTCATAAAAACTATCTGAGTTACACATATTGGACAATAAGATTTCTCAATAATTCCAATTTCATTTTTTGTTTCTTCATATTTTGTAAAATTCAAAATGTTATCCGATACGTTCATGTTTATCAAATCATTGAAATGCATTAGATATATATGAGATTAAACTAAATATTCTAAAATCTTTATATTAGACCTTTTCTCTACTGAAATCAAAATTATTGATGAGAAATCTGCTGATGATTTAGCCAATCATTGATTACATTACAAATCTTCTTGGAATTTTTACCTCAGTAATCCAATTGAAAATTCATAAATGTAATTTGCTTAGCCATTTTTTATTTTAAGATTTTACTACTTCTGCCCTGGATATTGTAGTGTAGCAGTAAGAATGGTGGACTCAATAGCTAAACATCACTGATTAGAAGTGCAAATTCTGATGCTCAAATGACTTTCCTGATCCAAACATACTCAATTATTCTCGTAAGTATTACAACTTTTGTTTTATATTGGAGTCTGTTTCACATATAATCTTTCTATCTTTTCAATGTATTGATTATTCTTACTATTAAATTAATATTTCTCTGTTCAATTATTGATCTTTTTATGAGTCTTCTTTTCCCAAATAAATGTATAATAATCTTCTTTTTATTAAATGAAATCTGTTTTTCACCAATATTCTTAACCTTACATTATCTTTCTAAATAAACGTTTATCTATAAATCATTTCACAAAAAAGAATTCATTTCTTCCTCCATCAACATTTTATTAATCACTTAGTTGCTCGCATAATGGCAGATTCAAAGATTTTAGGTTGGCAACTTAACACTATGATTTCATGAGCTTTAACATCGCATGATCTCCAAACAGTGTACCATTCAATTCTTTTTTTATAATTTGGTTGATAACTAAAAACTGTTTTTCTTTCTACTTGCTTTGTAAATTATATTTGAAGCACTTTTATTAATAGTACTCACTATATATGAGTTCTATATATAAAATTATAAACTATTGTTTATACTATTTACAACACATATGTGATTCTTCTAAAGATTTTACAGTCATCTGCATAGCACAAAAGATAAGAAGATTTTAAGCAATCCTTAAGATCATTCATATAAATGTTAAAAAGCATAGGTGCTAAAATACTACCCTGAGGAACCCCCAAATTACATTTAAAATTAGATGAAATAGTATTATTAAATTTAATGCATGCAGTATGACCATGAAGAAGGGATTGAAACCAATAAACAAGCTTAGTAGAAAAACCCATTTGATATAATTTGTGAAGAAGAATACTGTGGTCTACTTTATCAAAAGTTCTTAATAAATCAAAATAAACAACATCAAGTCTCTGCTGGTTTTCAATTGCCTGAGCTATATGATCATAAATTGTTAACAAATTAGTTTCTACAGATCTATTAGGTATAAAACCATGCTGTGAAGAAGAAATGAGTTTACTAACATCTAAAATAATTTTATTATAAACACACCTCTCAAAAATTCTAGCAATAGTATGTAAAACAGAAATAGGTCTATAGTTATTAATACAATCACGTGATCCATTCTTAAAAATTGGGACCTTTTTGGCACACTTAAGCACATTAGGAAAAACACAAGAGTTCAGTGATAAATTAAAAATAAATGCAAGAGATACTGCAATAAATTCATCTAGCCCTTTGTAAATAAATGAAGGAATATTATCATTTCCCAAACTAGAATGAATTTTAAGTCGCTTAATAGCCATAACAACATTATCATTAGAAATATGGTCAATCATACAATGAACAGTTGAAGAATTACAAAATAATGCAATATTTGAAGATATTGTATCATGTGATGAATATACATCAGCAAAATGTTTTGAAAAGTCATTTGCACTTAAAGTAAAACCATGAGTAGCTTGAACCCTTTTCTTACCCAAACCAGACTTATTAATGAAATCCCAAAATTCTTTAGGGTTAGAAGAAATATTAATCTCAATTTTTCTAATATAATTCTGCAAATCCCTTTTATAAACATGCTTCACCAATCTTCTGAAATTAACAAAATTATTATAAAAAAGATATTCTGTGTTTTAAAATAAAGTCTACAATGATAATACTTCCTTTTAATAATTTTAATAAGATCGCATGAAAACCAAAGAGGAAAACCCTTATAAAAAGGCTGCTTATTGGGAATATACAAATCAATAAAACTATTAAGAATCTTTAAAAACCCATCCAAGCAATGATTTACATCATTAAAAGAATACAAAAAATTCCAATTAACCTTAGAAAAGTTACTAAAAAAATCAACATAATTACCCTTTCCATAATCCTTTCTTGAAATATTAGAAAAATTAATCTTTGAGTGACAAACATTAATATAAAACTCAAAAGGTGGATGATGAGCATCAATAGGAAAATTAACAGAAACAACTTGAAAATTACTAACTACTGTTGAATTACATAAAATATAATCCAAAGTACGATGATAGGAATTAACAAATGGGTTATATTGCTAAGTCCTAAAAATTTACAGAACTTTAACATTCTAGAAGCCTTAGAAGACAAAACAGAAAAGTGTGTAGCAATTCTACCCTGATATAAATCCGGAATATTTAAATCACCAGTAATAATAATATTATCATAGCCAATCAGAAAATCTTCAAGAGATGTCAAAAAACAAGCAAACTCCAACAACAACAAACCTGGGTTTGAGGTAAACATTACCTAAAATAAATTTAAAATTGTGATTTAAAGTAATTTCACACCATGTAGATTCACTAAAAGAAGAAAAATAAAGTTCTTTATAAAAAACATCTTTATGAAGAGCAATCAGAGTACCACCACCTCAAGAAATATTATCCATAGATCTGTCAGTTCACAAAATACTGAATCTATCATCAAGAAAAGAACAATCAGGAAATTGTTGATTTAACCAAGTTTCTGTAAGTAAAATAAGATCAAAATGTTCTGTTTCAAAAAATTGTTTAATTTGAACACATTTAGTCCTCATACCTCTGACATTCATGTAAAAACAAGAAAGGCCTACCATGTTACCAACAAAAAGAGAAAAAGACAGAGATAAAGAAAAAAATTAAAATAAAATAGATAGTAAAACAAAATAAATTCTCTTAAAACCTTAGAGAATTGGCCAGAGATCCATAAAAAAAAAGAAATAGAAGCACTGCAAGGCCATAAATTAGGGGATATTATATTATTATGTTTATGTACAGAAACAGAAATATAAAAACAAGAAGACTTAGAATTATTCATATTAACTTTATGACAAACAATACTAGTTTGTAAATTATTTTTAAGAAATACTGTAATATCTTTTGAACTGAGATCTACTGGCATATTAGAAAGAAAATATCTATTATAAGTTATATTAGTATTAGAATAAACATTAGCAAAATTAGATTTATTAAATCCATCAGATATATAATAATAATAATAATAATAATAATAATAATAATAATAATAATAATAATAATAATAATAATAATAATAATAATAATAATAATAATAATAATAATAATAATAATAATAATAATAATAATAATAATAATAATAATAATAATAATAATAATAATAATAATAATAATAATAATAATAATAATAATAATAATAATAATAATAATAATAATAATAATAATAATAATAATAATAATAATAATAATAATAATAATAATAATAATAATACTAATAATAATAATAATAATAATAGATATTTATGGTTTAATAAACAGAGAAGCAGATACTAATGTTATACAACCTATGCTAGGAATTAACAACAAGAGACTACTCAAGGAATATAAAAAATGGGCTCTAGAGCCCAAATACTTTGATTTTATCATGAAAATCAATCTCATTGCCTTGCCAACAACCCACTTTCTTTATCATAAAAGAATGTATATATCTATTGACCCCTTCTGTGGACTCTGCCATCAAGCAGAAGAGACACTGGACCACTTTATTTATCAATGTGTAGCACTTAACCAAACACGACAGATGATGTGTAACACCTACAGAAAACCGGGTACAATCATTAATCACATAATAGCTGCTGTTCAGGGAAGATCAATACCTAGCATTAGGGCAGCCACATTTGTTCTATATGCATATTGGTGCACCCGATGTATTTTCTTAATTGGCAATAACACCAGATGACACCCAGCTACATTTAACAACAAACTGCTACACATTCGAAATAGAGATAAAATAATAACCAACCCCCACTTATATGCAGCAACATGGTCATTGTTAAAACAACCATCAATGCTGTGAATGCTGCAAAGGAAAACTATCATACAACTAACATTCAAAGTGACATGCGGACAAAACTAAATAAGCTCCTCAAACGTTAGAACTCTGATTATTTTTGTTTTTTTTAATTTTTATATTGTTATAGTCCATTAACCACAAAGTGTAACCACTAAATTCATTTATATGTGTTTACCCTAATATTATTCATTGTATGTTAAATTTCAAATTTTTCTAGATGTAAACTTATGTAAACCATTGAGATCAATAAAGCCTTTATTGAAACGTAATAATAATAATAATAATAATAATAATAATAATAATAATAATAATAATAATAATGCGCGTGTATGCCTGAGTCATCAAGAACGAAGGTCTTATTAATAATCTTTTTTTCCCCATATTCTAATCGTTTTCACACTTAAAAACTGTGATATATATCTGTGATAGATAAAGACAGCGATGGCTAATTACTGAACAGTTGTTTTTCTAGCAAAAAGTAAGTAATACGGTCGTTCATAACAAAAAATAAATTCTAACGTCATAAACAAGCATGGCGTCACGTCAAGAAGCAAACGATGTAAATTGCGCTCAAACAAACGGCGATAAAATGAAAACTGCCACTATCGCAAAAACATACGCAAACGTAACAAAAATAAACCAGCAGCTTCACAGCATCGAAAAAAGTCCAGGATTAACACAGACAGCAAGATTTAGGAAGGTAAATCAAGCCGACATAAATAATTTAAACCTCATGGAAAACAATAATGAAGAGCCCTCCCCAACGATATGGAATCAAGATGAACTGCAAGAAATAAACGTTAATTTCAACAGCACCATCCCAAAAAATTATTCGCAACTTTCCAAAAATTTTTTTCACCGAGATCATTAGTGTTAGCTGTCACTGATAGGAATTTAACACTCTATAAATTCCCCAGAGAGCTTCTTTACGAGGAGCTGACAGCAACAGCATTGTGGGATACAGTCTCTAGTATTGGAGAGCATCCAAACTCGCGATACGTTGCAATTCAGTTTTCGATGAACATCAGCGTGCAAGATTTCAAACTAAAGTAAAAACTTTGGGAAGCTACGCGCTAATAATAGTCGATCAAAGCTTGCAAAACTATTGTAACGGAATAATTAAAAACACTTACTTCGGATATACTATTCAGGATTTTCAAAAATTAATACAGTCATTTGGCAAAGCTATTTATATAAAACAAATCTACTTATCCGACACCCCCATACCGGTTTTCAGCAACAACTTTCATTTCAAAATAAAGCTGAATGACAATGTAAACCCGGAGGATATTCCAACACAAATAATTGACCAGAATGCAATACTGACTATTCACATAAAAGGATTAAGGCCGAGATGTTTTGCATGCGGTGAAACCGGACACTTAGCAATCGATTGCAACACAAAAATCAACCAAAAAAACCAACCGAGCTCTGAAGATCAACCAACAGAAGCTCACCAACCGGAATCAAACAGTACAAAACAGATAACGAAAACAACTAATAAACAAGAAAAAATTAATAAAAAAACCACAGATCAACAGCAATTGAATAATAAAAAAACTGCACACACGTTGCCAGCACCTGAAATTCTGGATTTATCAACAAAATCAACCAATAGAATTCAAACCCCCACTGATAAAAAAACAGAAAGTCAACAACCTCAAGAGGCTCCAATGGAAAAAATAACGCACAATCTAAGTCAGCCTACCAAAAATACCGATGAAAAAGAGATAATAAAAGAACAAATAAACTCACACAGTAATAGTGATCAAGAAAAAATATATATAACACACCAAACACCCAATATTAAAAATAATACAACAATGGAAATTATGAAAGCTATCACCCCAAATATGCCTCAAATCACCAAAGCTGACACAGAACAAAGAAGAAGACCAGGCCGCCCACCAAAGAAAAATAGAGGGCCCAAAAAAATCAAAACAGAAGCCAACCTTAGCCTTTCTGATCACAACAATACAACCACAGTGGAAACAGATGAAGATCTGGAAATGGAATATGAGAATGAATGGGAAGAAACACCAGATCAACCCTAATATTTAAATCTCAATCAAAAAACATATAATGAAAATAAAAATTGCGGCAATCAATGTCAGGGGTTTGAACTCAACCTCAAAAATTAATAAGTTAAAACATTGGATCAAGGATATACAACCACACTTGCTTGGTATACTTGAGACAAAAATTTATGCTGGATCACAAACTGACCCAGCCAAACATTTAAATATGGAAGGTTTCTGTGCATGCTCCAGAGACTCTTCCTCTCCCTCAGCTGGAACTGGACTCATAATTGCTAGAAATTGCCCATTCACAATGTTCAAAATAATTCACATTGACATGAACTTATTAATTGCAACCTTCAACCAAAAAAGCATAACAATAAATCTGGTTTTTGTATATATGCCTTTACAGGATAAAAAAATAGATACCATAATTGCAAACATTAATTCAAGGTTAGTTACAACTTCAAACCCAACCATCTTAATTGGAGATTTTAATTTAAAATATCAGGAATTTACCCAACATTGGCTTCACAGAATAAACATACCACTAATGAGTGGCCAAGGTTTTTTGCCAGATGATGCCATCTCTTTCCACAATAATCGCTTCTCTTCACTTATTGATCTGTGCTTTTATTCTCCAATGCTTCACCACCTTATTGAAATAAAACTAATTTCCCTCAACTTTTTCTGATCACTCAGCTCAAATAGTCACAATTGACTGTGCCCAAATTCAAATATCACCCTTTCCACTTACAAGAACAATAAGAGTTTTACTCCCAGAAACAACCCCTGAATTTCTGTTCTCTGAGACCTACATAATGCTAAACAAAATCAAAGATATGACTTTGAACCCAGTCCAGAAATATCTAGCATTTATGGGAATGTTGTCCTTTAACATCAACCATTTAACAAAAAAACAACCTCCACCATCAAGACTTTTGTCTCTGGCAGATCAGTTACACCAGAGAATAATCATGATTAGCCCATCACACTGCACCCAACAGTATATATTCAAGCTTACACATGCATACAATAAAGCATGTGAAGAACTCAAAACCTATCTGAAGATAAAGAAAAGCAAGGTATGCCTAACCAGGCCACACATTTGGACAAGAGATTATATAAGATGGGCGCTGGGGAACCAACCAGATGTAAAAGTGCCAATGGCACTATATACAAATAGTGGAACATATGCAGGACACAATATGATTATGCCAATTTTTGAATATTTTAAAGAGAAATTACAAGAAAGACAACTATATAAAATACCACATAATCTGTTTGGCCCACCAGAGACAAAAACCCCATTCACAAAAGATCTATTCACAACAAAACTAAATACTATTCGAAACGCTTGCCATCCAGGTAGTCCTGGAGTTCCATTGTTTGTATTAAAGCATCTAAGCAAATTCACAACAGAATATTTGTGTCAGTTAGCAAACCATCTTGTGCAACAAATTCAACCCATGGAGGGTGTCTATCCAATAGCCATAGTACCCTATAATAAAAAAGAAAGCAATTATTCCACCTATTACAGACCTCAGACCAATATCTATGGGACCTTTGCCGATCAAAATTATGGAGAAAATTATTAAAGATGAAATTGAACCGTATATAATGCCACTTATCTCCGAAGCACAATATGCAAAGAAAAACTCTTCAACAACAGAAGCAGCTTTATTCTTCAAAGCAATTCTAGCAACAGTAAAACAGCGGAAAAAATACGGACCCGTTGTTGTGCAGCTTGATATAGAAGCTGCATTTGACTCAGTCAATATATACACACTTCTAAAAATGCTAAAAGACACAGAAATTCCTAGAACACATCTATATATAATTGCTAACCTGCTTCTGAACAGAGAGATCCATATAACTTTAAATGGAAGAAACTCACCATCTTTCACACCCACCATATCTATATCCCAAGGATCCCCTCTTAGTTCACTATTGTTTATATTTTACATCAATCCCCTTATTAAAAGCATACAAAATGCATTTACTGGGATCGAGATACCAGACACAACACAGCACACTACATGCATCGCCTACATGGATGATGTTACCATATTCCTAACATCAAAAAAACAAATACCGCAACTCAAAAAGATATTACAAGAATATTCACAAAAATATGAATTATCATTTAATCCAGAAAAAACCACAGCCTGGTCTCTATACACTGGTAAACCATGTACATCAATTTACAAATCAAAACCAAACTCTTTCCTTGGGTTCCCATTTCATATGGGAATTACAGGAATGAGATGTCATATCCAAAATAAACTTAAAGAAGAAGCCACAAAAATTATAAACTCCTTGTCCAAGGCATATCTTTCACTATATTCCAAAGTACAGTTAATTAACCAGCTTATCACAACCAAAATAACTTACTATGTACCGGTTATTTCATTCTCAAAGGGGTTCATTTCAAAAATTAAAACCATATATAATAAACTACTTTGGGCCAGAAAAACAGTAGCAATTTCCACAAAAAAACTTAGCCAACCTCTAATAAAAAATGGACTTGGCTTGCACAACATCAATGTTTTTCATATACAGAAGTTAAGGAACTCAATAATCACAATACTTGCCAAATACCCCAAAATTAACCACTTGCTAGAAGTTACTCCAACAGATAGACCACCTCCAAAAGGTTCCTTTTTCACCAACATTATATACCAATGCAAAACCACAGACAAGATTCCAGAACAGTATTTGCATAAGTATTCATACTGGGATATTTATGGTTTAATAAACAGAGAAGCAGATACTAATGTTATACAACCTATGCTAGGAATTAACAACAAGAGACTACTCAAGGAATATAAAAAATGGGCTCTAGAGCCCAAATACTTTGATTTTATCATGAAAATCAATCTCATTGCCTTGCCAACAACCCACTTTCTTTATCATAAAAGAATGTATATATCTATTGACCCCTTCTGTGGACTCTGCCATCGAGCAGAAGAGACACTGGACCACTTTATTTATCAATGTGTAGCACTTAATCAAACATGACAGATGATGTGTAACACCTACAGAAAACCGGGTACAATCATTAATCACATAATAGCTGCTTTTCAGGGAAGATCAATACCTAGCATTAGGGCAGCCACTTTTGTTCTATATGCGTATTGGTGCACCCGATGTACTGTCTTAATTGGCAATAACACCAGACGACACCCAGCTACATTTAGCAACAAACTGCTACACATTCGAAATAGAGATAAAATAATAACCAACCCCCACTTATATGCAGCAACATGGTCATTGTTAAAACAACCATCAATGCTGTAAATGCTGCAAAGAAAAACTATCATACAACTAACATTCAAAGTGACATGCGGACAAAACTAAATAAGCTCCTCAAACGTTAGAACTCTGATTATTTTTGCTTTTTTAATTTTTATATTGTTATAGTCCATTAACCACAAAGTGTAACCACTAAATTCATTTATATGTGTTTACCCTAATATTATTCATTGTATGTTAAATTTAAAATTTTTCTAGATGTAAACTTATGTAAACCATTGAGATCAATAAAGCCTTTATTGAAACGTAATAATAATAATAATAATAATAATAATAATAATAATAATAATAATAATAATAATAATAATAATAATAATCTATCACCAAATAAATTTCTCACACATTATGAATCTAGCTCTTAACATTATCATTATTACATATAAAATAATATAGCTAAATATAGTGAGCGGTTTTACACATACTCAACTATAGTACAAAACAATAATAAACAAAATAAAATATTTCAAGACCCTTAATTATTTATTTATTTTTATTTATTTTATTTTTATTTATTTATTATTAATCAAACAATACATATATATATAAAAGAGAAATACTCCAAACAAGATAAACTTGTTTTAGGAGTCTTTTTTAAATTATTAATTACAAAACAAAAACAAAAACACCAACCCATCTACTTAATTTTGCCCATCAATAAATTGCAATTAAAATTATAGACTCTCACAAACATAATATTTAATCTTTTTAATAAATTCAAAATATTTTCATGTTATATTATGCTTTAAAGTTGTTATTATATATTTATGTGGCATCTTAAGAAATATCAAACTTTCAATATAATTATCGGATTAAACAATTAATAAATTGACATTATCTACTTTTCATATTTAACAATAATAATATCTTCTACAATTATAATGTTAATGATTATAATATATTTCTTATAGATCCTGTGCATTAATGTAATCATATAATTAATTCTTATAATACATGTGTGTAGATGAAAAGATCAAAAAATCACTTGGACATAACAAGTAAAGAAACTCTCAAGATATGATATAAATTCAAAACAACCTTAAGAAATTTATTTTTAACAAAACATTATTTAAATTTACAAAATATAAGTTTACAGAATCTAAATATTCAAAAATTTAAAAGTTAAAAAAAAATTATATTCAAAAATTTAAAAGTTAAAAAAAAAATTATATTCAAAAATATTTACATAAGAAATAAAAAATATTAAATAGTTTTCACTCCGATTATTTACCATAAAAAATAATATAAATATAATACAACTCAACAGTAATACTATTATTATCTTTTAAACTTATAGTAGTAATATTCATCATTACCGTTGTAATTTCAAAATAATATCAATAATTACTTGGGTTTGGTACATAAAAGTATACCTAAATAATAACATATATTTTTATACTTTAAAATTCTAATCATAGTGATATTTACCGCCATTGTAACTTCAAAATAAGATTAATAACTACCTAGAGTTTGATACAAAATTTGTTCCTAGATAACAACACATATTTTTGTACATATTTCAACAAAACGTTTACCTTTATCATCCAGGTAAATCATTAATATCATCATATGGTAATTGGTGTAAATACATTTTCTATTTTGTAAGTTGTATACTACAAAATTTCTATAATAATTCTATAACTTTATCCTACTTAATTTACCTTATTCATCAAAATAAGAAAATTATTTTAAATAATTTAAAATTACTTATATATACCTTACTTACTCTCTCTCCATTTGCGTCATATTAATATCATTTGGATATTACACTCGTTTATCATATGCATATGATATTCTAGTGATATCCATTATTCATCACATGATCACAAACTCTTATACTATTACAGCTACTGAGCTTAATTGAAAATATTATTGTGTTTTCAATTTCATTCTCATAGTTTTGTAGTTAAATAGAGATAAAAGGTGGCTGCTGGAGGGTTGCATTAGATCCTAAAATCTAGGTGCAGTGCTCTCAAATCCAAAGCTCCTCACTGACAAAGGCCACAAGCCAGAAACTAGTCTGGGATATTGAATGAGTAGTCACTAGATAGGCATTTTATACACAAGCCTTCTGGCATCCATTGATTACTCTGGTTGGCACAGGGTGACACTACACTATGGAGAGTTTTGCCTTGTTTGATATCCATTATTATTACTATGAGGAATATTAAATCATTCCATTATCTTTACCCATATTAAATAACTATCATTTGTGATAAATCTTTTTCTCTTCTTGCTCTAAACAAACTCTAACAACATTCTATAGTACAGCTATTATTCTTTCAAACATTTATAATTATAACATTCATGATGCAAGACCCAGTGTTGATAAACTGTAAGTTGATATTTTATGTTTAAATTAAGTTTATGTTCAAAACTTATGTTTTTTATATTTTTTTAAAAAATAATAATACAATATATATTTTTTATTTTATTCAAAATAAAGTTTAAAGGAAGATAATGACTTTTCCTAATAATGAAAAAATAATTGTTTTATAGTTCAACAAAATTAACATTTGTTAAATTATTATCTGTTTATTGAAATTGCATAAAAAAAATAAAAAAGTATAATAGTTTCTCAACACCATAATACTTTCAAATTAAATAACAGTGGGAATATATATTTTTTCATTACATTATTGTACCAACATTTCATCAGTAATATTGTATATATTTTCAAACAACCAGATGAAAGTATAGTATTCCAAAATGGAAAAATGAAATATGATACATGTTTCAATAACAAATAAAATTAAAAGCTGTACTTATAATTTTGAACATTATTTGTGATTTCAAATGGAAATAATAAAACAAAAAATGTAACTTAGTGTGAATTTCTACAACAAAAATTGAATTATTTAAATAAAAACGTTACATGAACATGAAGACAATATAATTTGAAGAAATTAAACAAAATCAAAAATTTACATAAAAAAATAATACATTGTTTGTTAATCATCATCAACCATTATCAATCCACTGCAGGATGAAGGTTTCTCCAAGTTTAATTCATATTCTTTGATCTTTAGCAACTCTTCTCCACATCACCCCTGCACACTTTCTTATTTCATCTATCCATCTCACATGTGGTCTCTTTCTGGGTCTTTTACAATCTCTTGAAATCCAGTTTAAGATTTCAATTGTCCATCTATTATCATCTCTTCTAGCAATATTGTTTGTTAATAGTTCTGCATAAGTAAAATAAATATTTATCTTCATTCATATTATTGTCAATTATTAAAAAGCTGAAAACTCCAATAAAATAAAGTATTATACATAGATTTTTTTCATGTTATGAGATTATATAGCTATGGTGTTATAATTAAAATTAAAATTCAAAATATTGATTTAATTTTAACATTCATCTTTAATGATTTTGTTAAATAGATTTCTTCCAGTTGTATATTTATAATTAGCAAAAATTGTGATATTTTAATGTTCAAGAAGAACTATGGTCAGTCTGTTAACAGGCAAAAACTCTCAATATAGTAGTGCCACCTTGTGCTAACCAGAGTAATCAATGGATGCCAGAAATTATTTATATGGTCTGCTTTTATAGAATTTGTCAAAGTATTTAATAAAATTAATCAAACATGTTTGAGGCCATTATTTATTACTGGTTCTTCACCAACATTTTTTAGTAGTGTATATTTTTTTAAGAATGCAATAAAAGAAAATGTCACTATTACAGGTAAAAAAGTCAGAGGCATTTGAAATAAAAATAGTGTTAGATAAGAATGTATATTAATTTAAAGTGTGTTTTTAATTTGATGACTGTGGTCTTTGGAATAGTTTATTAGTTGATTTTATAAAACAAATCATACAAGATGTCTTAAACATTAATAATGCAGTTTATAATTTGAAATGATTATGAGCAAAACAAAAACTTATTATTGTGGGAGTTTATTAGTAAATCTTTGAAAAATTCAAGTTTTTCCTAATTTTAATGGAATAAAAATGTTGAGAAATTTTTAACATGGATAGTTATCAATGTTATGATGAGAACAATTTAAATATTGTGGTAGGTTTTTAATAGGGAAATAGAATTGGATATTGAAAAGCAACGCAGAGTCCAGTTTCATCAGAATTTAATCAGTTAAAAGATAGAATATTTTATCATAGAGATATAATTACTGCAACTAAGTTAATTATATAGAGATTTGTTATTTAGCCAAATTCATTGTGTGGAAGTAAGATTTCAATCTTTATTTCAGAAACATAATTCTATTAGAATTATATTTCAGAATGCTTCATAAAATTTTAAAAGCACAATAATAAGAGTATAAGCCCAATTAATATATTTTTAGCTTGATTGATATATTAATATTATAAAAGTAATCTCATTGTAGTGGAAATATAAAATAAATGAACATTAGTAGACACTCTCATAAAGTATTCTATGAAAAAGCTGAATATAATATTCATGGAAAAGGTAATCCCCATTCATATTAAAAAGATTATATACAATATCTAGACTTATTATCTATTTTCTGTACTATTGTAATGTTAACTATATAAATATTTAGACATTTATCTCAGAAGAGGTAGACATATGTTTATAAATTTTAACTTTTATTCATGATTAGCATGCTTGTAATATATCAATATCATAGCTCTTTTGGATTTTATTATAGATGATATTTATGCATACTTCATAGCTATTTTTGTATAGAAATTTATCACTTGCAGGCTTCTTGGTGTTTCTGCAGCATCACCTGGTGGCCACAGTACACGTCACCGAACACTACCGATTATAGTAAATATAAATGCAACACTGAGTATTTTAAATGAAAAGACATAGCTGCACTGAAAATCAACAATTAATACAGACGTTAAAGGCTTTCAAAAGTCATATTTTTATCTGTTTTGAATGCATAATATATATATTAAAAAAACAAAAGTTATAGTTAAATTTGTTTCCACAATAAACAATTTCACAGTATGCCAATAAAAATAGTGAAAGACCAGCTTGTAATATGTAGTCATATTTGTTTATAGAATTTACATAAAATTACTTTTCTTACTTAATACAGTGTACTAGCTTACACACACCTGCACATATATGTGTAATGTAAAAGGGATTCGAACTCAGACTTTCACATGACCCTAGACTTTCCATGCCATCTCATGTTGCTGACCCACCTGATCACACCCATGTTGAAAAGATAAATAATCACCAATATATGTATTTCATGCTAAACCAGCACTCATCACTTGGTCCAGATTACCATCTCCGCATATATATACAATCAGTGCCAAACTTTATAATAAGTAGCCAGTTTTCATACTTTAATGCACAGGCTTCAAACTACTCCAACCCACAACTCTTGATTTATATTTATTTCCTTTTTTATCTACATTTCTTTTTTCCTCCTAAAGTTAGAATACCCATACTTATTTACAACTGATTATTAATGATGATGATGATAATATAGAAAGTATTTCATAAATTTCATAAAAGATCATGCTTATGTCAATAAAGGCTGGTGAAAGGTTTTTAATTAATTTGAGTTTTGAAAGGTAATATGACTAGAATAATAACATTTATTATCAATATTTTAAGATAATGCCAAGATAATAGTGTTTAATATGATCTAAGTATTTGCAATGAAGTAAAAAAAAATTCCTGATATGACTGATTTACATTGGAGTTGGTAAAGAAAAAGAATCTGTAAAATGTAATTTATTTATATATTCTGAAAAAATATAGCCTTTATCATACAAATGAATGACTGCATATTTAATAAACTTTAATCATACCTCTTTTGTATGTTAATAATTATCACTTAAAAATTATTATTATTATTATTATTATTATTATTATTATTATTATTATTATTATTATTATTATTATTTTAAGTGTCATAGAATCGGCCAGGACGCAAACCCGCAACCCGGGCAACTGCCTGCAAGTGCAAGGCAGTCGAGCTGACCTCTCGACCACCAATGCAAGACGATCCTTTATGCGTAATACAATTTAAAAAATGTTTTATATTTAAAAAATATATATTATGTGATAAATATTACTCAATTGGAAGTAAGAAATACATATAATGAACACATACATCTAGATTAACATAATCGAAAAAGCATAGTTACAAAAAATGAAAACGGATAAATTGGTAATAGCAAGCACTTATTGTTATTATGAAATATTTGATAGATATCTTGCTCAATTCAATTTTTCATGGTATAAATTAAATATTTTGTAAATAGTATATCAATTTTCCAGAACGCTTATATTAAATCAATAGTTTTTTTATATAAAGTGGCATTATAGATTAATATTCATATAATAATAATAACAACAACAAAAAACTTTTTATTTCATTAAAAAAGTTAAGCATCCTGAAAGGAGAGCTTTACTTGGAGAAAAACCAATACATTTTCGTTTATAGACAATCATGTAATGAACACCTGAATAGTATTGATCATATAGTTATCTTAATTTTTTTCTTCTCCAAAAAGCTTTTGCCTTGGGGAATTAACAAATAATAATCATGTAGCTGAAAAAGAAGTTTGTTATTAACTGAAAGAAGACCATTTTAATTCTCTTTGAAGCCTTAAAGAAATGAAGTAGAAAATTTTTTTAATGTCTACTCCCATTTGCTTTTGTTATTGCACATGGATGGACTTTTCACCAGCGCAAATCCACTCAACATGGATAACGTAAATCCATTTAGCATGGTAATTTTTCAGAATTTTTTATTTTTTTATATGTTAAAGCGTTGACTGGAAAGCAAACCCGGTCCAGCTGCTTGGAAGGCAGCTATGCTAACCGCTAAGCCACCAACGCTTGACAATTTTTCAGAATTTTACTTTTTAAAATTATAAAAATTACCATAGTTTTAATTTTCCTGATGGCTATAAATGAGATATCAGTTATCTCAATTTAAAGTTAAATTAAATGGTTACAAGTTATATACAAACATTGATTTTTATATTTATAATCACCATCTCATCTTAAGAGAATGTAAATTCATAAAACAAAGCAGTAGGTAGTGGCTTAAAGCAGAATGTTAAAAATTATTTTGTTATATATTTAGACTTTCCATTATATTATATTTTATTTAACTATCTACAGATAATAAATCATTTGAAAATTTGAAAAAAAAAGACTTAATTTGAAGAAACACACTAAAATCAAGTAAAATACTGTCAGTTATAATAAAAAATAAAGATAAAATTGATTTAAAAACTGGATACGCATGTTAATACTAAGGTACAATTATTAGAAACACAAGAGGAGAGAAATTTATTGCAAACAGAAGATGGAAGAACAACATTATAAGGATTATTAATACATCAAATAGAAAGACAAGAGTTTTTAGTCAACTTAATAAGAGAATCCAAATGCAAATATTTTAGGTTTATGCCACAATAAGCATTCAATTTAATAAAGAAATAGAGGATATTATTAGTATATGCAAAAAGCTTTTGATCTTATCAAATGACATTTTAAAATTATTATGAGATATTTTACTGCTAATATTAAAAATTAAAAAAAACATGATTGTATGAGAAAACCATTGAAGAAAATCTATACATTACAATTCATTTCTTTGAGAAAAACTTAAAACAGAACAGAAAACGTTCCAATAAAAGCAGTTATATTTTGACTATCAGAAAATACATTTGTCAAATTTGTAATATGGTAAGAGTCAACACAGAAAATTATCACATAAAATGTATATAATTGCAAGTTAAACAGACAAATACCATTAAAAAGCCTTAGAATTCATTAAACTTCAGAATTACTCCAGTAATTTAAAGTTAGAACTTCAAACTGATTTAAAATATTTAATAGCCTTTGAAAATGTCTACGACTTAATGAGATTAATAAGAAGATATATGAAATGCTACACAGATAGCTAGACATAAAAAATCAGCTAGTTACTAGTAAATTTACATCAAGAACAAGCAATAAATAAATAAAAAAAGAAGTTTAAAAATATGGTAAAACAATACTTTAAAAAACTTTAAAAAAAAAAAAAAGAATATATGTCTGAAAAATAATCTTTACAATTAACTCTTATCTATATCATTTTTGTATTTGTAAAATGGTAAAGGAAGCCATAAAAATAACAGCTTGGTGTTAGAAATAAAATTCTTTTAAAAATAATAAAAACAGATATTAATTACGATTACTGAAATAGAATGACATTGTGAAGTGTATGAAAGTATTTCACTAACAACTATATAATAATAAAGAACAAGAAAATAATATAGCTCCTACAATTAAAATAACATATGAAATCCCAAGTACTTTAAATGAAGAAGAGAGAAATGCAATTAATTCTGTAAAAAATAAAAAAGCTTACAGTAATGAAGGAATCATTTTAGATTTTAAAAATAACGTTAGTGATCTTTACAACTTATCGATATAAAATTTTGGATTTGAATCAACAGAAAAAATATGTTGGATTTAGCTTTAGATTGATAGATTGGGAAAAATCATTTGATTTTACAAACATTACTGACTTAGAATATCAAGATATGGATTCAGGATTTTGTTAAATTATAAAATAATATTTATCAAAATGCAACACTTTTATGCAAAACCACTAGGCTCATTGCAAAAATGTTTACTTGATAAGTCTTGGATGAACATTGATAAAGGAATACAACAAAACTTTTACTACAATTTTACAGGATACATTTTATAGATTAAAAAGGGAAACTAAAGTAATAAACATATGTAAAGGTTATTATAATTGGTTTAGATTTTTTAGAGGATGTGGTTATTTTTACAAATAATTCTTTAGAATGTTAAAAAATGTTAAGCAAGCTATCTAGTGAAAGCAAAAAAGTAGAACTAAAGACAATTTTTAAAGACTAAAGTAATTTTTATTGACTTCTTTAAATCAGAGAAAATAAAGATTTAAATAATGACTTAGAAAAAGTTAAACAACTATAAATATTACGGTCACATTAATAAATACTATACTTAGAAATATAATGGGATAAAATCAATCATATAATTAAACCTTGGTTAAACTATCTTTTATTAGAAATATGCCTATATGTTTGGCATTTTCTATTTTTTAATATATTTACTGATATTTTATTGTGGATCAGAGATTTGGATACTTAATATAAGAGCAGTATGAATGTTTTATATAATATAGCTAATATGAAGACACATATTATTGAGAGTAAAAATGATATTGAAATCAAAATATTCAGAAGATAATAACAAACATCAGTAATATCATGGAAGGAATTAAAAAGATTATAATGAAATTGGGTTTTAAATATTTCTAGAAAAGATGACAATGGATAAGCATTTAAAGTTTTAAACTGCATCCCAATATATTGTAATTATAAAACAGATAAATACCACAAATGAGATGTATGTATGAATAAAGAACTTTGCTGAAATGATGAGGAGGTGAAAAGCTATGGATTAAACTTGGAAAAATATTTCTGTACTGTAGTGATTATAATTGAAAATTATGATGATAATATAAGTATATAATTAGAAGATTTTCCAAGGCTAATAAATGTATAATGTTGATAGGATTTTTCATATATTTTTAAGCAAAATTTCAGTTCTGATGTAAGCAGGCAAACAATAAATTAAAAACTGGTATATATAAGAATTGAATGTCTAATATTTCAACACGTTTATAAAAACTGATCATTCAAAGAGGTATGGAGAGATACATGTTAGGAGTAACAAGAAGAGATCAAAAATGAAACTCATGGATAAGAGAATAAGCAGGTGTTACTGACACCATTGAAAGAATTAAGAGACTGAAATGGAGTTTGATCGGACATATTGCTAGAAGGTACGTCAATGGATAGACAGTTGAAATTTTAAACTGGATCCAAAGAGATTGTAAAAAACTTAGATACCACATGTGAGATGGATGGACAAAATAAGGAAGGGTGCAAGGCACATGTGGAGAAGAGGCATTCGATATTGAACTTGGAGCAGTGGATTGACAATAGTTGAAAGTGATGATAAAAATTGGAACTATCACAACTTTCTAAATATTTTCACATATCTATAAGCTTCTCTCATAATAAGACTGACCTTTAATGCTTATTCAAGTTAGAATATGATAAAAGTAAATCCAATTTTAGTTTAAAGTTAAGACAAATAAATTTTCTTACAAGATAGTTTGCTTTCAGTTTGAATTGTTTTTTTTTTAATGTTATTTGCCTGGTTATGTCATAGCTGAAATTTTTCTAAAAAAATGCATGAAAAATAAAATTTTAAATATTCCATCTTAAACTCTGTGTAATGCTTCTAATTATATTAAAAATATTAAAAGTATTTATTAATGAGAAATATTAAGGAAATTGTAATATCCTAGTTTTTTACACATATAAAGTGCAAATGTAAGCATACAACTTCTATATAAATTAAAATAAGAAAGCTTTGAAAAACATCTACAGTATGCATAGATAAATAAAGTTAGCAATATGACATATTTAAGTACAGAATCTAGAATCCAGACAAAGAGACCAAAGCTGACCAGACCAGGATAGTGATGTCCTGAATTCGATCACACCTCAACTTGTTTGCCAGTACTCCAAGACTCAAGACCCTACGAATGACCACCCTTGAAGTTACACATAGTATACAATTTATTCGCAACCGGCATAAATTAGGGTGAAGCAACAAGACTCAAGGCTACAAAATGCTATTACTTAAAACCTAATACTATTTCTAATAAAAACTTATTAATGCATAGATTTATAAATAAATATGATCAAAAATTAGAATTGGATGGAATAAATGAACTGAGAATGAAATAGACTAATTTAACTAGAGATTTATTATAACAGTAAAACAGAAATTAAATTAATATAGATATAAAATTTTCCAGCATATGAAATGCATGCAGGCATTTGGATTAATGAGAGATAACAAACTCTCTTTGTACAGATTAATTTATAGATGCATTTATACAAGCAATAATTACCATTTATAACAAATGAGTTTAACAGATACTCATCTTATGAAATTAATTACAAATAATACATACATAATCATGACGTTATGTCTATAAATATAGTTATGCCAACTCCTATTAGCTTGTGGCTATTATACGTAAGTCATCATACTCAGCCTTGATCAAAACTAATAATTAATTTAAACCTGACTTTCAAGAGAATTTTCAGATCAATGCTGAAAGTGATATTTAAAGGTGGTAGAGTTGGCTGCATAAGATTTTACCAATGTGCTACGGCACAGATAAATTACAATAAGAAAAGTAACTCTGCAGATGGATGAATAACAAGTATGCTTGCGACAAATGCCGGTACCCAACCAATCGTTATGCTGCAAATAAAAGGAGCATTTTTATTCAGAAGTGTTAGGGGACTTATGTGCTAACCTGGCCTCAGCTCAGGCTTCGCTACTGCTCTACTCTCTAAATGAAGATATACTGGCTTCACCGTGGCTCCATCTTAATATATGTAAATATAAGTAGCAGCAAAATGAAAAAATATTTAATAATGGATCTCATTCACCAAGCAAAGAATATTATATTTCATACTAAGAAATATGAGAACAATAGCATATCAGATCTATCAATTGAAGCCAACCCTCATGTGGCATGATAATAAATATATGCTACTGATGGGAATATTAATAACATCTTTACTTCAACATGCTTGATCTATTTGGCTACTTTACAAATAATTCATGTGTTAAGGAGGGAAAAGTATATTTATATGAACTTAGAAATAACTGATAAATATACTTATAACTATCATAAAGGCTAATTTCATTCTTAATAAAAAGCATAACTTTAAGCTTTCAACTTGTTGATTGAAACTAGCCACATTTTACATTTTAAATCAAAATTAATAGGAATAATAACGAGCGCAAGGTGAGTCATTATTATTTATAAAAATAGGATCTTGAAACAGTGCACCAAAAAGTGATGCTATAAAAACAATTATATGAAGATGTTTAAATAATATCTTCTTGAAACATATTAAATTAAGTGCTCGCTGTTTTGAAGCATTGACATATAAAACATAATAAACTAAACAAAGAAATATGGACATAATCACAGCGATATAACTTTAAATTAGAAATTATTAATTTACTTTTAGGAGAAAGGAAATTATAAATAGGCAGATCATTTTAACTTGTTAGAAACATTAATTTTGAGAACAGTTTATACATTATTTTAAATACTAAACGGGTTTAAATTATAGATACACTTGGGTTTACCATTATTTTAGTTACATTTAATTATTTTAAGAAGAGTTAGCTAACTTGGATTTAGACTATAATTTATATATGGATTACACAGAGCTCTGCGGTTTTTGAAAATAAAACTTTACCGGTATTATTTATCTGGACTGCAAGTTCTTGGATGTAGGTTTGGTGAGCTTGACTGGGTGATAGGTGGCATCATCTTCTTCCTCGATCTATTAGGCTTGAGTCTGCTAGCGGCATGATGCTTGTTAAGGCATCGCAGTGAAAGAAACCTCTGTTCTCCCTGCGGAGTAACAGCAAAGAAATGCCCATTTTTAGCAGGACATATTAGAAATTAAACTGGCATGAATTTTGATTGCAATTTCTTTCATAAAATGGCTATTGATTATCCTGGGTTTAAAATATAGGGTATTTATATGGTTGTGCCTTACACACACTTACATTAGGAATCTATATCGCTTCAGAACCATTAACTCAAGAATTTTTTTTACTGATACAAAAATTACATAAATTTTAAATTAAACTATTGCTGGATTTCTGAGGTGCTATAGTTTCCTTTAGGCTATTAAAAATAGTGCTGATCCAATGCGTTTTCGGTATGACTTTTTATTTTAAACATTTTTAATTTTCCATTAGTTTAAGATTTTAGCAGGATGATTTTTAAATTTACCTACTGCAGATGCTGCTGTTAAAGTGTATTCTTGTTTACAACAAATCTGTTTTAATTACTTGACTATAATTTTTTTCCCTAATTACTAAATAAGAAACTTTTATTTTAAAAATATATTTATTGACATAATAAAATTTGTGCAGATGAATACTAAATACACTTTAATAATGTTGGCTCAAATCTATTGCTGGTATTGGCTTCTACCACCAAGGCTGACTTGGTCATGTGGGTGTCCTAGGTCTGGTAGATGTATGGCAGTCATTAATTGCACTTTTAATTACAAAAAAAAAAACCTTTTAACATATTTTTAAAGAAAAATTGTAACATATTTTTAAATACAACGTTTAATATTTTAAATCATGTCACCCCTATATACATTATATATGTAGGGCAGATTATATATCCACATACGACTTTATCATAACAAAATTATTAATAAATTGACTCTAAATCTATATAATAAATACTTTTTTAAATATTTCGCGATAGAATTACACTATAATTTTATTACTCCTATCCAATTATAGCGTTTGTTCGCATGTAAATATATAATGCTGTTTAGACAGACATGATAGTATTTTACAAGTTAATTTTAAGAGTATTAACATTAAATAAGGTTCGAACTTAGCACCGATGAGTATGTCATTGGATTGATGGTGAAACGATGAGGGCTTGGAAGGTTATCGTTTCAATATATATGATTGAAAATACATCTAAGCCTTAAAATCATACAAGTTACAATTACGATATTGAAATATGAAAAAAATCAAAGAATTCTGATATGGAAATTCATGTATTTCAAACCTCTATCTCAACTAATGGAAGATGACTGCTCTTAAAATATATATGGTTAGAGATGGATCTAAGAATTTTTATATTTATAAAAGGTTTAAAATATGATAGCTTGCAATGTGAATTTTATTGCTTTCATATATATATGGCCTCATAATGTAAAGTGTGTGTATGCTACAATCTGTGTTTAAATTTATGCTTTCTAATATGAAGTTTTTTTAACAGTCTTAGAATTTTTTTTTTCATATCCTACTCACAACTAATCTAGATAATTTATCAATCCAATATTGATATAAAAAAAAATAGAAATCTAAGTAATCTTAGCTAGTTAATAAAAACAAACATAGAAAATTGCTCAAAGTCTCATCATTTGTGAATTAGAAAACCTGGAAAGCATTACTTCCTCTTATATATATATGATGCTTCTTGGGTGACTTTTGTTTCGCAAATATCTATTTAAATCGTGTTTATTTTATACATATTAAACTTCACAAAAGATTAATATTTAATAATTTTAATTTTTTTTTCTGAAGTAATTAATAACTCTTTCTTTTAGAATGTAGTAATCTTAAATGAATAATGCTTTTTTCCTTCTCATAACTATTTTGCATTGCCTTAAATGTCAATGATCTAAAACTTTTACTCTCTAATTATGACGTCTAAGCCAAAAAAGATTATCAATCTGTGTATTTATTAATGTTGTAAAACAATTGTAACTGTTGTGAAACAAAAATGTTGAAGTAAGAATTAGTTATCCGTAAACAATTTAATATAATATTCATTGTGAAAACAAACAGAAAAAGAGAAAAAAATGTAAATAAACTTTTTTAAAAATTAAATTATTGATATTTTCATAATTATGTTTTAATAATATCCTGTATCCTGTTATTCAATTCACGATTTGAAATCTTTTTTAGATGATTATGAATGCTAGCCAAATGGAAGTGTAAACATATGAAATATTTAAAATTTTATGTATGTGATTATTCATATAAAAACGCAATTTTAATAATACTTTTTATATATATATTTGTATCGATCATGCCAATTACGATTTATATTTATCAAAAATTTTATTACATATAAGTTATATAAAAAAAAGGGTTACATTTTAATTGTTGTGTTTGGTCTGGATTACAGACCCAACCAACAGTAAATAATACTGAAACAAGTATTACAATTAATATATTTATTATATGTACAACTATATACAATACAATATATACAAATGAATATCTACAAGTTTAATCTTGGAGTTTAACGTGATTCTGGGTTCTGCCTGTCACTTCCAGCCACACCAGATGGCTTGCCTCACAAGTGGGTCTATGACTCTTCCAGCTGTACAAGACAGCTTGCCTCGAGCCGAGAGTGATCTTAGCAGTGTCCGGTATCTGTGGGACTTGCCTATCTGTGTAGATCTAAATAGCATAGCGCTATCAATGTTTAGGTTAGCAGAGTTTCCCTGGGAGAACACAAAGAGTCTGTTCAGGTTAGACATGCTCTTCCTTGATTCTCACAAAAGGCTGACTATTTATACCCAGATCCCTGACCTTATTGAAAACCTTTGGATTTATCAAGCATCATTGTGTATTGGCCTATAATAATCATTGGCTATGTTGTTATCTTATATCAGCCTATTGGCCTGTAACAAACAATGCTTAATCCGATCAGATAAGGAGGCATCTGGAGTAGTCTACTTCTGAGAGAAGGGAGGGCTATAACATACCTCCCCCTGGCCAAAGTTTAGCCTAGAGAACAGTCATGCAGGTGTTCTGGAGGATGACTAATGTGCTTTGGTGCTGGTTCTGGTTTGCTGCCATCTTCAGTTTGTTGGTCCTCCTTGCTTGTACTGCATGTCTCTGTAGCTTCATTTCTTGTGGTTGCATCAGTATAATATAGTCTAAGTTGCTTTCAATGGCAATGATGTTGACATCCATCTGCTGTTTTGACTATAAGGGTGTGGAGTCCTTTCTGTTGGATCATGACTGCTGGAATCCATTTAGTGGGTCCTCTATACATTCTGCATAGCACTTTAGTCTGCAAAGCTAGTGGTGTTCTGGCAATCCTGGTGTTCCAATTTCTCATATTCATTTTTGTTATCAGCTTTTTGTTGACTTCTGGTTTTATCTCTTTATTCAGTGATAACTGAATTGGTGGTCCTAGATACTGACCTAGATATTTTTTGACCACTTCAGGGTAATTAACCTTTAATTTAGCTAATGTTGTGATCTGGTTCACCTTTGACACTGCAAAGCCTAGGTGACTGAATCAGTCACAGCCTAATAAGTAGCTGTTATCACCTGTTGCCACTGCCAGTGGTAGGTGTCTAGTTTTGTTAGGCATGGTTATTTTAACTCTTGTCTGACCCAAGAGTTTTATTTTTTACCCTAATAATCTGTTATAGTCCTAGTGCTAGGATGCAGATTATATTTATTATTTTTATTAATGATAGCCCAAGTCTTTTTTGAAACAATAGACACTGCAGACCCTGTGTCTAGTTCCATTCTCACTGGCGTATCATTAATCATTATACTATATATAAATCCAGACTGATTGTCTTTAATGTTATTTATACTGGCAACTTGTTTATTTTTCTTATAGTTGCCTTTGTTGTTTTTTGGAATGGTTTTTTCCATTCAGTTTAGACAGGCCGCTCTTATATGACCGACTCATTTGCAAAATAAGCACACAGTATGGAGATGTGGACATTCTGTTTGCATGTGGATCGGTTCATCGCATCTATAACAATGCTTTACACTCATTGTTGTTGTTTAGCTAACTGAGTGTCTGTCAGACTCAGCCTTCTGTTTAACTTTTTGAACAGTATAATTTATTTTTTGTAATGGCATTGCTTGACATGCTATAGATTCTGCCAGCATAACTTGAGCTACAGCCTTTTTAAAATCTATATCTGGTGTCATTAATAGTTTGAGTCTTAAATTATGATCGTTCATGCCACAAATGAAACGATCGTGTAGTGCTTCATTTAAGAACTCTTTAAACTCGCACGTGAGTGCTAATGTTCTGATTCACGTTGCGAATTCTCCAGCTTTTTCATCCTCTGCCTGCATACAGAGATTGAAATAATATCTCTGGATTATTGTTAGTGGTTTGGGGGAAAAATATTCTGTGAGAATTGCCAAGCTTTCTCAAAATTCAAGTCAGCCAGTGTTTCTGACCCGATTTGAGATTTTAAAATATTATATGTTTGCGACCCGATTATAGTTATCAGAGTCGCTAATTTTATTTCAGACTTTTTGATCTGATTGGCCTGCATATAAAAAATTAGGTGCTCTTTGTAGCTTGACCAGTTCTCAGGGAATCCTGGATCAAAAGCTTCCATCAAGCCAATTATATTAGCCATTTTTTAATTTTATTTTTCTCTGTTATCATGTGAGAAAAATATTTTTTCCGTATATTTCCGAGTAACCATTCGATATGATTATATTCGACAGATTTTTTACTTCGCTAGGGCAAGCTTCTGGCTTTTTTAGCAAGGTCAATTTTGATTGGTTTATGAAGCACCAATCGTGTTTGTGATCACTTTGTTTTCTCCCAGAAATAAGTGATTTTGACAATGGTTGTTTAGTAAATACTATTCATGTATTTTACTTATTTTGCCAGAAATAAGTAGTGCTATCAATGGGAATACTTGCTGCTGTTTAGGTTAGCAGAGTATCCCTGGGAGACCGCAAAGAGTCTGTTCAGGTTAGACACGTTCTTCCTTGATTCTCACAAAAAGCTGACTATTTATACCCAGATCCCTGGCCTTATTGAAAACCTTTGGATTTATCAAGCATCATTGTTTATTGGCCTGTAATAATCTGTGGCTATGTTGTTATCTATACATCAGCCTATTGGCCTGTAACAAACAATGCTTAACCCGATCAGATAAGGAGCATCTGGAATAGTCTACTTCTGAGAGAAGGGAGGACTATAACATTAATATTATAATTTACAAAGATAATTTGGTGGTTACATACACAAAATTTAGTATTCATTTATTATATCAGTTTTTCCCTAACTATGTTCCATGGAACCCTGATATTCCAGCGGAAAGTAAATAAGTTTTCCTGCGAAAATTTATAAAAATTGATATAGGTTTCATATGATTTTAAATGCTGTGTCAAAATACAACATCATTGTCCATGTTAAAACACATTGGCAGGTGACATACATGGTAGGAGATTGACTGTGACAGCAACAACTGTTAGCAATCTGTCAAAGTAAGAGAACGTCATCTTTGCTAGCTAACTAGATAATATTCGTACTAATACTTATTTATTAAAAACTTTATTGTATTATTTTATTTAAATATGTTAATTTATTATTATTATAAGCATTTATTAACAGTTTTGACTGTTTTAGTATAATAAATTTTAATTATATAAATTTTATGATTGAACACACATTTTTTTTTTTATATTATAATTACAATAAGTATTTATTTTGGCTTTATAACTTCCAATTTTATCAAATCATTTTTATTGTAATTGTTCTTACATTATAGACAGTTTTTAGTACTTTTCTTTCATATTTACTTTGTGTGTTGCAGTCTGTTTTTTATACCTTTTTTTATTTCTTATTATATTTCTCACTAATAATAGAATAAACAGTGAGGATTGCCAATTCCTCTACAAGCTTTATGATAAATGCTTAGCCAGAGCCAGCACTTAAAATATCTCTGTCAGGAACCCCTCCCCAAACCCCTGACCATGGTTTTGTGCTTTGGCACTCCTCAGAGAGGTGTCAGGGTAGGTTCAGACACTAGATCTAAAAATACCAACCCAAAGCTAAGCACTTAGCTAAAAGTTATCTATTGAGTGGAAAATCTGAAATTTTCAGACATGTACATGTCTTCAAAGCTTTGGGTTGGTATTTTTAGATCTAGTGTCTGAACCTACCCTGACACCTCTCTGAGGAGTGCCAAAGCACGAAACCATGGTCAGGGGTTTGGGGAGGGGTTCCTGACAGAGATATTTTAAGTGCTGGCTAAGCATTTATCATAAAGCTTGTAGAGGAATTGGCAATCCTCACTGTTTATAACTTACAAGCTTAAGAGATAGGGTCATGTGATCTATGAATTGATCTATGACTTTTATTTTGACTATAAATAGAATAAAGGTTTAACATTTCCAAAGTATTTCCTTGGTTCTTTTTTGAATGATTTATCTAATAATTGAATGTATTTGGGAAAATATAATTAAACTGTAAACTTTTTTGGAAATGTTTAACAATTCATCTAGATAATTATAGGGGATTTGAAGCCAGATTTTTAATCTCCTTCAGCTATCTCATACAACCAATACATATGATGATACATGTGAAAAAGATAAATGATATTCAATAAACGTATTTCATGCTGAACTAGCATTCACCAGTTGGGGCAGATCATCTCCCACACACACAGACATATATATAATGAGTGTTAACAAACAACTTTAGACAAACAATAACATTGTTATTTTAATGTCACTTTATATTTAACTTTTATTTTCTATTTGATAAAGCATTAATAAATAATAACTTTTTAATATATAATTTTTTTCTATAGTACAGGCTTTTTCATATCTGCACTCCAATATGTAATATATAGGGGGTTTGAACTTAGAATTTTACATGACCCTCAACTCTCCACGCTATCTCATACTGCTGATACACTTGATAACACACACACACCTCCAATTAATGTAATATAAAGAAAGTGAGAAAAAAATCATTTAAAGATACCACCTAATATTCAGACAGTATGGCGGGAAGATCATACAATTAAGCTGTATATTTTTCAGCATTCTGTATTAGAGTTAGATTAGGCTTATAAAACGAATAAATAGTAATAAACTGTTTTAAAAGCCTTTTTATATTGAAATAATTTAGACTATCTCAAAATCATTTAAAAAATATGTAATATTAATGACTATTGATAGAATACTATGAAAAGGTGCCATTAGGCATTAACTTTTCAGGAAAAATGTTTAATTGCTGAAATAAATAAAAGAGAACACTGAATGATGTTAAATAAATGGAATAAAAAATCATTATGACATATATTTCATTGTATTGAGCTCATGGGTTGTCTTATATAGAAATCATAAAATTAACTTTTAATTTTTTGTTCTTTGTCTTTTATTCTTTTTTTTTTTTTTGGAGATTATAGGATCATTCTTTTTACAATATCTGTTAATGAATAAACCTTTTCTGGAATTAACATATTTCCAAACTAGTTTAACAGTGATGAATGATTATGAGAAATGTTATTAAGTATAACTGTTATTATTATGATTTTGTCCATCTTTGTATTATTTTATAAAGGTACTCAAATTGAAATAGAGATTTGATGTTTTATACAAAACTATGTGTAGAATGAACCTAACATACAACAATTGAAAAATCAATGGCTAGAGATAAATGTAAAACAGTGGGACATAAAACATAATTTCTTCAACATGAATCATCATCATCAATCATTTTCAATCTGCTGCAAAATGAAACTATCTCCAAGTTTAATCTAGTTTCTTTCGATCTATAGCCACCCTTGTCCATATCATACAAGCAAATTTCCCTATTTCATCAGCTATATTACATGTTGTCTGTTATTAAGTCT
The DNA here is from genome assembly GCA_028023455.1 of Epiperipatus broadwayi. Classification (NCBI taxonomy): domain Eukaryota; kingdom Metazoa; phylum Onychophora; class Udeonychophora; order Euonychophora; family Peripatidae; genus Epiperipatus; species Epiperipatus broadwayi. The sequence continues at coordinate 8,252,679 of JAQFVV010012394.1, read as the reverse complement.
TTTACAATCTCTTGCATATGACTTAAAATGTCAACTGTCAACCTATGCCATCTTTTTATCAATATGTCCATCTCTACTGCCATTTTAGTCTTTAATTATTTTATTGATGTCAGTGATGCTTATTTGATCTAACTTCTATATTTTCATTTCTTTCTTCACATTCCTAACATACATCTCCTTATACTTTTTAGTGATCTGAAAACTATGTATTTCTTTTCTGTTAAGGGATCTAGTATCAGATTTAACAGATAATATGCATTAAAAACCATTCAAGTTACTTCTAAAAAAAAGCTCTTCATTTAAATTTCATTCTATCTGCATTAATAATATGATCTAGATATTTGTAGTTAACTTAAGTACTTTCTTTTTTGGATAAATCCATTGATATTGCTATCAAAAGCATTCCATTCAACATTTAATTTTATAATTATTTTATGCATTAAGTTTCCCTCTGTATAAATAAATTGATCAAGTCATTTGTAATTGTAACTTTTTCTAATTCAGGATTTCCAATCTTCATTTTCTTATAAACAAAGCAAAACTCTCCATACAGTAGTGCCACCCTGTGTCAACCAGAGTAATCAATGAATGCCAGAAGGCTTGTGCATAAAATCCCTATCTAATTCCTACTCATCCAATATCTCCAGACTAGTCTCTGGCTTGTGGCCATCATCAGTGAGGAGCTTTGGATGTGAGAAAATCCATTGAACATTACTTTACCCTTTTTATTATTTGTCTTTAGTCCTACTATATTATTTTCATCTGATAACTCTTGCAACATTTCCTGAAACCCTGAAGCTTCTTTCAATAATAAAATCTAGATGATTTTAAAAATCTTCATTTACATTTACTCCCTTAGCTTTTCATTTTAAAATGCAAAATACTTCTTGTAAAACTGGTGTCAACATTTTTGGAAATATGGAGTCATTCTATTATTATACACTCTTCTTGATGTTAAACTATTTGTTTTCTTCATGTAATCTAATCCCTGCTATCATGATTTGATAACTTAATAAATATCCTCCAGAGTATGCTAATGATCTCAGATTTATAGAATTAAATGCTTTTCCTTACTCCAAATTCAAAGTATAATGGCTACTCATATTTATTAGTTCTTTCTAAAATTTCTCTCAATGTTCAGATGTAATTAAAATTACTTTTAAATTCTGATTCTTTGTTTGGTCATCGAGAATCCAAAATTCATTGTAAATGAGTTGTAAATATTTTGATAAAATTTTATATAGAACTGATTGATGGAAAACAGATAGATCTATAATTTGTAATATCTTTATTATAATAGTTAAATATCAAACTCTTAACAAGTTCTATATATAACATTTGTAAACACAAGCTTTATTAAATTAAGTTATATGACATCTGACTTGATTTTTTTTAAAAATATACTTAAATATCAATATTAGTATTACATTCTTTCAACCACTTGGTGTCTTTTTATAATTTAAATACTTGATATTGTAGCCATATATTTAAGCCCATAAGGGTTTAAATATAACTTATAATAATTTAAAAAATAATATTTTTAATAAAACTAATCTGGTCACAATTGAACTATATTATGATTAAGTTGCACAAATATTAGTTAAATACTTTCAATTATTAGTGAATACTTTATTAAATATGTTTTATTAATAGTCATTTAATAAAAAATATCACTTAGTGTGTTGATAAATGTTTAGAATTTCAATTTGACTATATTTTAATTAAATTAGAATATACTTTTCTGAAGTAGTTGTGTTAAATAAATTTCTATAGATGCTTGACAGTTATAGCTTATTAAGTGTGTTATAGTTTTACTTTTGTTTCGTTTATAAGTCAAATGCTTTTAAAAATAATATTTAATAAAGTGTTAATTATTTAGATAATGTGTGAGTGAAAATAGAATTTTAATTTGATAAATATGTTAATTAGTTTAATTTCCATTTATTATAATTAAAATAAGTTATTATTCCCTGGAATGCATGTGTGTGTATGATATTTAAATGCATACATAAAGAAGAGTAGGAATTTAAAAATATTAATTTAAAAAAGATTAGTTAATTTTAAAGGGTAATATTTTCTGAAAAGTATGAAGTAACTACAATAATATTAAGAGGGAATTCTTAAATAAAATAAATGAGTGTTTTAAATAAATACAGGGTATTTTAAATTTAAAAAGTATATTTTAAGATAAAATATATGATTTTATTAAAGTAAATAATTTTTCTTAAAAATAATTATTCAACTGTTTAACAAACACTAGTTTAAGCAGTTTTTTTAATTAGAAAGGTTAAGTCGAATTAATTAAAAAGTCAAAGTAATTCTAGTGTTAAATGCCCACCTCCAATACTTCAAATTCGATTGGATAATAGCATGTCAAATGATAAAGAATGCCGTGAAAGCACACGCATGCATAGGTATATATGAAAAGGATAATTTTTTTTTAAAAGGAGTTGTATTAAACTTATAGAAAGAAAAGCAGAGGGGAAAAAGGAATTAAATAGTTTTGACAATAAAGTTAATTAGTTTCCACTTTTATTTTATCATTATTAATTTACAAGTTAAGTAATTGTTATATTTTCATTTACCACTGTCAAACTCCCTCCACTCACAACTTTGACTCCATCCATTTCAGATAAATAAATAATGATTATAAATAATCATTTTCAAAACTAGAGATTATCTCTAGCACAGATATAAACTTTAAACCTCAGTTAAAGATTAATATATCTGATTTTTTAAATTTACACAAACACCGAGTTATTCACTTTTCTCTGTCCCATGTGTAATATCTTTATAGATATAATAAACACCTCCATACTTCCCCATTCTTTTTAAATTCATATAAATAAAAATATAATAAAAAACAAATGCCCCCCAAGATGTATTTCATACTGAATCAGCACTCATCAGTTGGCCCAGGTCACTATTTCTCATATATGTTTCTATTATATGCAAAGTATTTATCTAGAGTAAATTGTTACATTTTAATTTACCATTGTCCCTCCACTCACAACTTTGAAGCCATCCATTTTAAATAAATATACTAATGATTATTACTAATCATTTTCAAAACTAGAGATTATCTCTAGCACAGATATACACTTTAAACCTCAGTTAAAGATTAATATATCTGATTTTTAAATTTACACAAACACAGAGTTATTCACCTTTCTCTGTAACATGTGTAATATCTTTATAGATATAATAAACACCTAATAAAATTAAAGCTGGCCCAGTAATGTCACATTTTATGTGATTTTGCAAATAAATAATGTCATCAAGTGATACACATGTCTAAAGGATTAATACCCTTCCAGCAATACAAATATATAGTGGAACCCTCTTCGACATTATGTTTGATGGCTTCCATCAGAGTTGCCACTGTCCTGTCTTGGATTTTGATGATAAACTACCAAACATCCACTGCTCAGGGAAAAATTTTTTGGTTTGATTTTTTTCTTTTGGAAAAAAGACATTCATCATTTTTTACTCTTCACAAATAAAAACAGAATTGAAATAAAATGCAATAACTGAAAATGTTGAAATATTACAAAAAGAAGACTACATTGATAAAGAAAAACATGTTTTTACATGAGATTGGATAACATCGCAGGGTTTATTTTATTTCAATTTGACATAATTGCAAGATTATACATTTATTGTGGAAGTGAAAAAGCATACTATCTCTCCTACATTGCAGGACTAATACTAAAGTATCATTTATTACCATTATATATATATATTGTAATGGTATATAATATGCCGTTACATTAATTTAAAATTAAAATAAAAAGTTCATAAATAAAAATAAATTTATTAAAACTAAAATCTAAAATTAAAAAGAGTTGTTTAACATATAATATATTGCACAAATGTAAAAGTGGTTTTTTTTTTTTAAAAAAAGCATTTGAATGTACTTTTTTATAAAAAAAAAGTACAAAATATTTTTTGTTAAAAGATTCCTATGTAATCTCAGTAAATGGAAATGATTGTTTTATAGATTACACAAAAATCAAACTAGCCTTTGGGGCTTTTATATAATTAAAAAGTCAGATAAGAGAATAAAAAAATTAGAATGTCCAATAGAAGCAGTAACAAATGCTCAGACCTTAATGAAAATGATTGGAACAAGAAACTATGTTCAGTGAATCTGGAGGATTACTATAAAAAGAAAACAATTCAAATTAAAAGATAGTTCCAGTTTGATTTTTTTTGAGAAGGGTGATAAGATGCACTTTTCACCCTCTCTCTTATTTCAAATGAAATGACTGTTGAATTATGGATGGTACTATTGCAGACCCTGAATCATATGGGTTCTGCAATAAAATTATACCAGGATTGAATCAGCCAAGGCCACCTCCAGAACAACAGACCGGTCTTCCAATAAAGACTTCATGGAAATTGACACCAGGAACCAGGACTCTTCTACTGTAAAATATGAACTGTAAAATTTAAAAGTAATTAAAAACTTTCGTCAAGATTTGACAATCTTTTAATAATCAACTAAACCTAATTTTTAAAATGAACTTTTATTTAACTTTTAAGATTTCAAAATCAATTAATAATGTTAAATTTTATATATTTTAGTTTGATAATTTAATCATTTCCATTTTTTTTATTAATATATATTGACTAAATTATATAAATGTTAAATTTAAGTCAGCCATGAATGGCTGCATAGATTTGTAAAGTTATATTAATTAATTAAGGGAGGGTTAATCTTAGGTTATTTGTTTCATAGTTGAATTGGGTTAATCGATTGGATATATTGGTGTAATTAGTAAATGTAATATGAAGATCCACTACATGCAGGATCATATATGCTGCACTTGGGCAAAATAAGTTCCATTTCTCACTGACCATTGGAAGCAGATGGTATTCCCTGCTCCTTGGATCACCCCTTTAGCCTACGGAATAGGATAGTAAGATAGAAAATGCAGTCCCTTCCTATGGAGTTTTTTTATTATTGTTCTTCTTGCCAGACAGATGTACCATTCCTGTACTGGATGAGAGACAATGTCTTCTATAACCATGCTGTTCAGATGTGCATTCCTGATAGTATGGTATTATGCCATTGTATTCATGCTACAGTGAATACATCGATGTATCAGGCAGATTGGCATTAGTTTGAATGCGAACTTTTGGCTTAAGGTTAAATAAGGGATAGAATATTTTCTTTTCAAATGCAATCTATGTAGTTTATTCATACTTGATACTCTAATAAAAAATTATTAAATTCATCTGTGTGGATTGTTTAGATAAAAATTTAAATTTAAAAATTAATAACCAATCTAAAGTAATAAATTTTATTTCTCAATTTTATTTATTTGTGCATTAATAAATGTTTGTGTGTTAATTACTGGCAGTGGATTATTTCATTTTTTTTAAATATTAATATATTTCTTTTAAGCAAGTTTTATATTAAATCTCTGTGTCTCCATGAGCTAGCGGCATTGGCTGACGGTCGGAATAAAATACATATGTAAATGTTACATCTTAACAGCACATATCTGCCATACAGTAAGACTTTATGATCACCCCAACTGTTATAATATATTAAACCAGAAGTGCCAACAGCTACATGGTTTTCATACATAAGTCACATCATCACTGTAAATGGTTAAATAAATCAACAGAATATAAATAATTTATTGTTAAAGCAACACTTATTTTTGTCAATAAATGGTGTGTGTGTTGCATTGACAATAGATCATTGATATTTCATTGATTTATTTAAGTATTGGATACAGTGATGTGATTTATATATATAAAGGAATTAAATCACCCTCCTCTAGGCTATGCATTAAAAGCACTCTATATATTGAACAAAGGATCAAGAATAAAATAAATCCACTTATCATTGGGAGCTCTAATGTTTAGAAGCATATTTTTGGCAAAATTTTGAGTAATTCAGAGTGAAATTAATTTATCATACAGATGGAATATGCCACTTAAAAGTTACTAAACTGACAATTAATTATACAAGCTGAAGACAGCATCTTCTTTTGATTGTAATAATTTAACAAGATTTAATATGTAAATTTTGATTTAAAATTAGCTCAAAGTATATGTAAAGAAAGAGAGTAAATAATTATAACTGTAATCACTTTTAAAGTGCCATATTCCATCTGACTGATAAATTAATTTCACTTTGAATTACCAATAATGTTGCCAAAGATATACTTATAGATATCAGAGCTCCCAAGAATAGATGATTGATTCTAATCTTGATCCTTTGTTTAACATTGAGAATGTTTTTAATACATAGCCTAGGAGATGATGATTTATTTCCTTTGTTTACATATACATTGGGCTATGTTATAGGGAGCTTGAAAGTTTGTGTTCAAATCCATTTTAATTACATTAAGTTCAATATTAATTTCATGTTTCTTTAAAGAGTTATTTCAAAACCTTTGAAATTTGAAAACCAAAATGAGAAATGATATAGATACACATTGTGGGGCTTGGTGAATTTAATTTGTTAAAAATCCACCCATGGCTAAAATGAAGTTAACACCCCTGTTTTATGCCATACCTAGTCTTTAATAACTTATTATAAAAAATAAATTTTTTGAAAATACTTTTTCTATAATCAATAATAATGTTAGCCCATGATTCTATTTATGGTTTGTAAATTTGCTATGATAAATGTTAATTGCAGATGGTTAAAAATGAGATAAATTTTTCCCCTGTAATATTTGTTTAAGTTTGCATATTATTTAAAAAATCAGGCATATAATAGACTTAAATTCCTAAATAATGCAAGGTAAGCAAATGTTGGTTTATATATTATAATGAGATACTCACTATCACAATTTAGAGTAATATTTATAACTGAAATATTCTCATCCCCAAGTTGGGAGAATAATTTATAATAAATTACTATTTTTATGATTTAAATTTTAACAATAATATCTTATATAAATTTGAGATACTGTTGTAAAAGCACAGGAGTCAATATGATTAATATTTTTACACATTAATTATACCAATAGTCAGACTGAGATGATATATAAATACACAAGCCACAAGCACTTTTCAACACCATTGCACTTTTGTATAACTAGAAGAAGCAACATTTATCCTATGGATACTTTTATTTATGTTGAGGATAAATCCTTGGGCACTGTCCTACTAATCACCTGAGTATCAACAAAAATAGGTTTCAAAATGCTCCAAGTGCTTAATTCCCTGACTAGCAGTAAGCAAGAGACTCACTTGACTTGAGCTATCAGTCAATGTATTGTAAACACATACATAATTGATAAAATCTTGTCTTAATTAATATTGTATAGTGAAGTATTAAGAGAGAAAATTAAGCCAAATTAATAACTTAAAACAACATGTTTATTTACGGAAACATATAACAATAATCAAAAAGAAACAAAATAAATTATACTAGATATAGTGTTATTTAATATAGATCAGTCCATTTCTAAATTAAGTGATTTTAAAAAAGTCTGTAAAGAGAATAAAATCAATCTAGATTTTAAATTATCATATATATTTATGTAGGTTTTGTTATAGTTCTTCTTGGAGTGCAAGAATATCTTCCTGAAAGTTGATTGAGTTCATGGACATTCCTGGCTTTTTTTAACAGATTGTTGCTTTTTTCCAGGGCAATATGTATCTTGGGCCTTATTTGGTAGTAATGATGGGTATGTATCTAAGCAGTGGTGATAAGAATATTTATTACATTTTAGGCAATCAACTCAAAAGTACTAGTTGGTGAACACTGAATGAACACCCTTAGTGAGATTAGCAATGCATGTTTATATTATGACATCTGCAAAAATATCTATATTGCTAATGGATGAACTGGTTGTTCCCAATGAAGGAATCAGTAAAATTATTATAACTGTCAAGCAATGAAATGAGTGCAGCACACTACTTTTTAAATCAGAAAACTAAAATAATAGTAAACTGAAATGACAAACAACTTTTAACAGCACAACTCATCAGACTCCACAGACTGGATACAATAGAAATTTTACAGTTGTTATATCAATGACAAACTCATTGTCTGAGGTCACCTGCATCATTAATTTCAAAATCTTTTTCTAATTAGTTAATCTTCCTTATTTCTTAATTACATTATTTATAATATTGTCTAATCAGTTAGAAATATTTCCAGTTCAACCTAATTTTCTATTAATTAGAAAATTTTTACACAATTATTTTGATCTCTGAATAGACTGTAATTTTTCTAGTTAAACAGTTTCAATAATAAATTTCTACAATCAGTTACATTATTCTTTAAAGCTTCATTGATACCCGCATTGATACAAGGAATTAAAGTGGGAGTTCTTGCCAATATTAGAAATGCCACTTTTTTAAATATATTGTTTATGGTTAAGTCGATGTGATATTCTCTTCAATTCCAATTGTACAGATACTCTGAAGATTCTAATTAGGAAAATCAGAACGATAAAAGAAAGAGACAATTGAATATCATCACAAGCTTTATTCAATAGAACATGGGGTCTAATTGACATTTAAAGACCAGGTTGGATATTATCCTTTCTTTAAAAAAGAAATATATATAAAATTGAACTTTTATTCTACCTTTTTTATTTAATATTTAACACTTGGCAGACTCTGCCTATTGATCTTTAATTTGCCAATTGATTTTATCATACAATACTATGTATTTATTTTTTTTATTTTTTTTTCTGGATTAATAAAATTTATTTATTTTTTTTTATAAAAAAAAAAGTTAGTTTCTTTTGTCTTTATTTCCATATAAAATTTTGAATTTTTTTTTTAATTAAAAGAACAGATAAGCTATCTTTTAAAATAATAAATCTAAAGATTCCTACATTACAATATGCTTTAATTATATTTTCCCTTTGCTAAAATACCTTTATTTTATTTATTAATGTGAGATTAGAATACCTTTTGTTTATTTCCTAACAGAATTTTGTTTATTTTAAAAATATTCTTACTTTTATTTATTCAGCTAACAGTACTTTTTCATTTATTACATTATTTTTTTTCTGAATATTATTTTAAATGTTTTTTGTAACACATATATCTATGTATGTGTTACAATATACACAAGCTTGAAGGATCAGTGATTTCCCTTGCTCTTCGAAATCTTTGCGGGTGAGTGTGGGTACATTTAGAACATGTATGAAGTTTGATTTACTTTGAAATATATTACGATAAATACTCTGCTGTATAAAAAATAAATATGATTTTAAAATATTAGTTGATTTATTCAATAACTGACACTTCAATTTGGCAGTGAATTAAGATTTTGTTATATAAGAATAAAAATTCTAGAATTTAGAACTATAATAACTTTTTTTAAATATCCCCGTGATGATATATTATAAAAAAGTGAAGCTGTGTTATTTATAACAAAGACATGAATTTAAACTACTTAGAATCAGAAGAGTAAATATTTGGATATCCTATCAAAGTAGAATGAAATAACTTCGTCAGTCAACTAACACATCAGTCGTGATCAAATAAAATAATAATCTATATAGAATATAGAGATAGGGGAGAAGTCTGAAATTTAATGTTGACTTCAAATAATAATAAAGATTAGTAAATGTAACTTTACAATGTGAAAATTATGACATCTATGCATGAACGTACATTTATTAAAAATATATATACATGCAGACATTGTTAGCCGAGAGGTCAGCGCAGTCGCCTTGCAAGCAAGCAATTAGTTGCATATGGTTGTCGTGGGTTCGCCTCCCGGCCGATGCTATGACATATGGGGAAAAAAAACCCTCTAACATAAATAATTCCATATTTGTGAATATTCAAATAAGCTTTAATATTCGGATCAAGCAACCGTCTCATTATATAAATTAAGAGAAAATAGTTAAAATATAATAATTTGATAAATAAAAAAATCAGTATTAATTTTATTATAAGATAAAATATTAATGACGCAATAATTTAAATTTGGGGAGCAATTACTATATACTTAAGCCAGCATTTAAAATTACAATTTATTTAGCATAATAATGAATATATTTAATGGTGTTCAGTCTATATATAATAATAGCTTATCGGTGAAATGAATTTTGTTATAAAATATTTATTTATTTATTTTAAAATAGTTAATTTGTGAAGAAATCGGAAACTCTGAATTTATGACTTCAATCATAACATTGTAAATTTAAAAGAAAACTTCAGTGATATAATTTAAATTTAAAATTAGAAAAGAAAAAAAGTAATTTTAAGTTAAATAAACTGTGATCAGTAACATTATTTATATGTATTTATTTTAATTGAAAATTGTAATTAAAAAAGTTTGCAGACAAGGGACTGACTAAACAATATATGACTTTTGTAAACAGATTAAATATGATTTTAAAAATATATAATTTCAGTTCCATTTATATTATTGTGTGGGATTTCAGTGAATATGTAAAGCACACTAAATAACAATGGAGTTATTGATTAGTGATGCTATGACAGAGATATGTATTATAGGTGACATAGCAATCATCTATTCATCATTACATTTATAATATAATTACTTATATTATTGTTTCATTACTATATATAAGATAATTAAACTATTATCCATCATGCTGTGAATAAATAAAACTGTATATTAACAAAGGGTCAAGAATAGCATGGATCCATTTATTCTTAAATGTTTTGATATTTATAAATTTATCGGAATAAACGTTATACCATCCAGATAAAAGCATGACATTAAAAATTATTAAACTAATAATCAGTTATCCAACACTGGAGAATGAAATTCACTTTTAATAAACTTTTGTTTTAAAAATGAAATAGAAGTTTATAAATGTAAACATATAATAAAGAGAGTAAACAAATATTGGCAAAGATAAGCTTATAAATTTCATAAAGAATAGAGGATTCATTCTATTCTTGAATCTTTGATCAGTTTTATTTATTTATAGCCTGAAAGAGAGTAATTTATTCCTCTTAATTACATAAATATTAAGCTAAATAAAAACAAAATTATACATATATATATATATTTTAAAAAAATATTGTTTATTCTATAATGAACCATTTTAGAATATAAAGGGTTTACACAGAGGCTAAACTCTCCATACAGTAAAGCCACCAGAGCAAGCCAGAATAATCAATGGATGCAGGAAGGTTTGTGCATAAAATCCCTATCTAGTGTCTACTCATCTAAACCTTCTTGCATCCATTGATTACTCTGGCTTGTACTGGTGGCATTATTGTATGAAGAGTTTAGCCTCTGTGTAAAAAGCTTGTGTAAGCATAAAAAATGGTTATCATGTGATGTTTAGTGGTTTAATACAAAATGTTGAAGATAGAATAATCTTGAAAATTACCACACTATATGGTCAAAATGTAAGAGAAAAAAGTGGTTGAATATATTAAAATAAAAACGATTCAAAAAAGAATAAAACAAGATTTTTTTTAAAAAATGTAGAGTTGGACTGTTTTTTATATATTGAAATTAATGGCCCATATTTAAAGTGAAAATGTCAAAATACTTCTTAATAATGGATTCATTAATGAAGTATTAATTTATTAAATACATTAAGTTATGCTAAGTTCATGGGTGTGTACACATAAGCAGATTGGATTGAGTTCAAAACCTTACGATCTTTTTTAATTTCATGTTTTTAGATTGATAATAGATGTGTTAAACAGTTTAACTGCATAATATTTTGAATTTTGGATTGACCTTTATTATGAATGGTGTTAAAATAAAAATCTGCTAGTGTTTTAACACAAACATTTATTTAGTACCTGACAATTTTTGTATGTATGCATAGATACATTCACAGAAGCATAACTTTATTTTTATTTTTTTTAAAATTAAAATGCTGATATTTATATATATTTGCATCATACATATGAAAATGTAGGCTTTTTTTAGATTTAACAGAAAATCAAAACTAATTTTTGCTTTTATATTAACTTTTTATAGTTAAAATCTTGCCTTTATTTGATAAATAGAAATAAAGTAATTTATTAGATTTAATTCACAAACCTGAATTAAACGTAATGAAGGTAATTAAACTAATTTAAAAAAAAAATCATAAAATGTCTACAGAGTTTTTCATGTTTGTAAAAAAAAATGACAAATCGAAAATGCCACAGTGAAAAGAAATCATAACATAGAAAAGGAAACAGTATATAGACATTAACTGCTTAATGCAAGATGATCCCACGGCATTGTGTTAAAATTCGTTCATAAGCCAAATAAATATAAAATTATGTAGAAGCAAATCATATAAAAATGAGAAAAACTGACTGTTATAATTTGATCGATTTGAATTTATGTATTATGATCGGGTAAGAATTTCCACTGATTACACTTGCCAATATGATATTCCGATAAAATAGAAAATGGATTACTTTAATAAAAATCGATGTGCTGAGATAAAAAATAATGTCAATTGCATTATTTCACATCTAGTTGTGGTACAATCATGTTCTTTAGTAACTACAGACATAATACCTGAAAGATGTTTTCATGTAGTTCTCTTTATAATACAATTGTATAGCTTTAGTTGTGATTGTTTGTGTATATTTGATTATTTAGTGTGAATTGCAGTCATATTAATTGTTATATTGTAATTAACTTTTGGGTGGTATATTTGTATCAAATTTCCTCCAGATATACAGTAAGAAGAGGGTGATGAAAGTTTGGTTGCATATAAGAAGTCAGACGCTTCTCTCAAACTACTTCTATAAACTGAAATGTTTTAGACACTTCTCTCAAACTACTTGTATAAACTGAAATGTTTTAAACCCTGGAACTATCTTATTTGCTTGGAAATGTTGGGCTGATATATCTTTTCAAGATTATCTATCAGTTAAACTTAAGACATGATCAGATAAGTTTGCATTCTATGCATCTTTTACACACATTTGCACCTGTCTGTATTATTGTAAATATAATAAACTTATTTCAATTTCTATTCATTTTAGAACATAATGGCTGGTGTATCAGGAATGCTGGAAGAAAATTTCTACTCAGTCCTCCAGAGAGTACTTAACAATTTTCAAATAAAATAAATTCTATAGAAAAGGAAAAAAGTGTGACAGGAATTCTAAAATCCACTTTCAAGGAGTGCAATATGAGTAAATTTTCAATGTGTATATATTTTACTTTGCTTACTACATTGTTTTGCTTTTGTGTTTATATCTCTTTTTTTCCACATGTGTAATTCTCTACTTAAAGATTGAAACTTAGATGAAATTGGTAAATTTCTGAAAAGAAAAATTGTTTTAAACACTAAAAGTTATACTCAGCTTATCGAAACCTTTCATGCCATTTCAAACCTTAATGTCACCTCTAAACAACACATAGCAGCATATTCAGTCATATGTTTGGCCATAGACATGGAAATTTTATTTTCATGGATTTATTAATTTATCAATATATTATAAAATATATAAGTATATGCTACAAGCATTATATTTTTCTTAAATATTCTTGATTTCATTCTTACTAAAAATGTGTATGGATAACCAGGTAATTTTTATTTTCAAATAGAATTAGTAATTTAAAAGTGTTACTGGTACAATTGCTTTAAAATATACATATACCAGCATGGTTTCACTGACTTAAATATAAATAAAGCAACATACACACCATTTTATTGTTTACAAAGCAGTTTTACTTGTATTTAATGTAGAAAAATAGATTGCATTTGGAAAAGTAATATTTATATGAAACATATTCAATTCAATCAATATTAAGTTATTGAAAGTTTTATGTGATGACAAAATATTTTGCATTGTTGCCAATTAAGTTATAATATGACAAAACAAAAGACATTTTTTTATATTCAGCAAAATAAAATTAGTAAACACCACTATTTTCAGACTGGTGTTGTTAATGACATGTTTATAGTGTAACTGTTTAAGCCTTTTCTCATTACTATTTAACTTCTTTAAACTAATGCTATATTAAGAATTATTTCTTTGGGATATCTATCTTCATACTTAATGAGATTTACAAATGCACGACATCATTTTACCAACCAAAATGGCCTTAATGTTGCTTAAATATTTTAATATCTCATAGCATATTTATGGGCATCAGTCTATTCTGACAAAAAGCACCAAATCTATGTGTGTGTAGGAATTATACTGAAAGGGATGAAAAAAGTAATCAGGGATAATTCAGAAATGCCCAGCTGCTGGCTAGGTTACTCAAGCTGAGTAGTAAATAGACCATGGGGAATATATGTATATATGGGTAATGCTGTAAGAATCCGATTAATTAACTAACAAAATAACTATCATGTACATATATATCTTTTAATTAAATACATAATACATGAGATAATAATAATAAAAAAAAATTAAATGTGCTCAAATATTCAATAAAACATACATGAAACAATGAAAAGAGAATATTTCAATGTGCTCAGATATTTAACAAAGCACTAGCATATACACATATATTTGTACAGGCAAAGAAACAAAATAATAATAAAATAATATCTAATCATTTCAAGTACCACATAATTTTTCTAAATTTGGGAGAGCTGATTGAAATATAGTTATATTAAAGTCTCTAAATATCACTGAAAATGCATATTAATGTATTTTAGGAAAAATGAAATGTAATTATTACCTTAATCAAATACCAAATACTTTATAATAAAGTTGAGAAAGCTGATTTAAATATAATTATATTAAAGTGTCTAAATATCACAGAAAATGTACTTTAATGTATTTTTGGAAAATAAAATGTAAGTATTAACTTCAGTTCCCCAGGGAAGGTAGCTTATGTGGATTAATGAGTTTATTAGGCACACTATGGCCATAGAAATTGTCCTGCATGAGTATCTTGTGCTAATTTGTTTATCGAATCTCGACTGGTTCAATCATTACTTTGGATATAGGTAGGAAAAATACAGATGACCGAATGCAGATTCCTTTTCAATTTTAGGCAATGATTCGATCATGTAGCAGCTTTGGCTTCTTTGTGGGACAGGGCGTAAAAAGCCCAGCATTTTTAAAGCTTTACCCCAGCCTGTTTATTTCTAGCCAGCAAATATATATTTTCTTTGGTTCAAACAACAGTTTTCATAAATCTTCGATGCATGAAATCTTTATCGCAAACACATAACAGTATATCAATTAAAATTTCAAAAACTTAAAATGTCTCCTGATATTTTTTTTATTTATATCATTTTTTTTCTTTTCTTTTCCAGAAAATTCTAATGTAAAGAATGTTACCTATTTATCTATATCCTAGCATGTGGTATCAGATTATCTTAAAAAAATATAAAATGCTTTAGCACCTTTTCTCTTTTATCTAAAAAAATTTTTGTTGAACATCTTTGGGAAATAACTTAAAACAATACCTCTGGTAAAAGGTATTCCACAGAAAACAATCTGTTTAGTTTCTCTTTCTTTTTTTCTCTTTTTATTTTTATTAACATATTTTTTAATTTTCTTATTTTTATTAAAAATATGGCAAATTCAGACATGAAAATAACACATATATTATATGCTTTCTAAATGATTCCTTCTGTTCATTTGCCTATACAATAACATACACGTATTTCATTAATAAAACTGAGCACAAATCCCCCCCCCCTTTCTGCCCATTTTAACTCTATTTAATTATTTTAGGAAGAACCCAAAATTGAATATGTACAACTTATATAGTTAGTAATATATATATATATGGTGAATACATAATCAATTTCTTTGGAACATGGTTTAATTCCTGCCCCTGTTACAATGCCCCCTGTTTGAAAGCCTTCAAACATTGTCTACATGCTTGGTTGGCTAAAATGATCAAAATAGGTATATAATAATTAACGAACAAAAAAAATTGTCTTTCTCTTCTTTTCCTTTTATCTGTCAGTGTATGTTGGCATGGGCTTCAGTGACTGGGTATTATAAGATCCCTTGACTTCTTGCCTGGTATTGACCCAAAAAGCATTATTTGCCTGAAAGTAGATGATAGAAAAAGGACTTTTGTATAAGTTGCAAAACTTTCAGCATATAAACTTGCCTGGATTGCTCACAAGGGGCATCCTGACCATGACCCAATCTCCTAATTTGAATTGATATGGATTTTCACAGAAATGGAACATTATTTTTATATAAAACATTAATTATAAAAAATATTATTAATAAATATATATATAATAAGTTTAAGGAATAGGATAAAAAGTTGAAAGAATTGATAATAGAGGGAATAATATGAAAGGAGTGTATTAAAAAGAGGCTAATAAAATTTTTAAAAATTTTCAGTTACAGTTGTAGAGAAAGACATGAAATTTATATAGAGGTAAGTAAAATGAAAAAAATAAGAATAGGAAAATAAAAATAGTGATAAGAGTAAAAATAAAATAGGAATATTAATAAAGGAATAAATATATAAAATAATAGAAAATAATAAAAAATATTAGATAATAAGTATATATAAAAAATAAAATGAAACACTTATAGTGATATATTAAAGAATAAATGTGGAATGATAGATAATATAAAATAAAATAAAAATAAGAGTAAAATGAAACTAAAAATAATAATAAAAAAATATAAGTAAGAAATAAGAGAAGCAAAACTATAGAGTTAAAGTTAAATATGATTATAAATAGTAATATAAAATATATTACAATGTTTATAAAATAATAGTTACATGATTATATGATTATATGTTTAACTATTATAGCTCTAATGAGGACTGCAGGACAATTGAAATTGTAAGCAAAATAATAAAGGAATTATAAAAAAAACTGCATTAAAGTCTATAAGAGGAGATGATAAAAAATTTTAATATATATGAAAATATGAAGAGAAATGCAAAAAAAAAAAAGTAAAGGAGAAGATATAAGAATAATAAACTTAGAGGGCAGTTCAATTATTATTTAAAATAAGTAGATTTAGTAAAATTTACATGATATTATATTAATGCACTTATTGTGACAGGCACTCTTGGAGTGACCATGCATAAGGTGGCTGTAAATAAGGCTACAACTCATTGCATGTGTATAGATTTATATTTTTGTATTAATTTGAGCTAGATTCTATCCCTATTATAACCAGAAATCAAGTACAAATTATATAAATATACTGTAAAATGATGAATTAAATATTAAAGGTTGTGATTTATAATTTTATGTGTTTTTATATATTTTTTATCTTTAACCATCATAAATTTTCTAATTTGTGTTTCTGTTAAGTTGTTTATGTGTTAGAACATACATATAAAAAAGGATAATTAAAAATAATTGTAAATGGTCCTACACATCTATTTTTGTTATGTTGGTCAGATATTTTCTCTGTTAATAAGTTAAGGCGAGGGCAGATTATTGTTTGAACAAATATTAATTTTACTAATAGATTGGAAATAGTTATCCTGCTTTGTGTTTTATTTTTAAAAACAAGAGGTATAAAGTAATTAGATGCCAAGGTAGACAGAGAAAATCTGATTTTAGTCTTAGATTTTTTTTTTTTGTTGTTGTTTTTTTAGTTTTAATCTTTTGTAAGAGAAAAGTGAAAAAAACTTTATTTTTGTGTGAAAATTTAAAATTGATATAAATGGAACTCCTTAATCAATCAAGGT
The DNA here is from genome assembly GCA_028023455.1 of Epiperipatus broadwayi. Taxonomy (NCBI): domain Eukaryota; kingdom Metazoa; phylum Onychophora; class Udeonychophora; order Euonychophora; family Peripatidae; genus Epiperipatus; species Epiperipatus broadwayi. The sequence goes on along the minus strand of JAQFVV010012394.1, from coordinate 8,235,146 downwards.
GGTCTGAGTGAAACTTAAAGATAAAATTTAAAAATAAAAATTAAAGATTAAAATAAGAGATAAAAAATACACAGGTGTAAAAAGCTATATGCAGTGTTCCAAACAATTATCCACAAATTTAGAGTTGGATGATGCAATAGTAACAGGGAGTACTCAAATTTATATTATAATGAGTGTGGTATATAAGTTGTTCACCAAATGCTGAGAGGAAATAGGAGAGATGACAAAATAATAGAATAATAGAAGATGATAGATAGATCGTTTGTTGTCTCATGGTGTTGAGCTGCTATGAAATATTGTAGTTGCTGTGTTGAGTTTTTCTAGTCTGTGCTTGTCCCTGCTGCTGATGAAATATTTGACCATGGGCCTAGGAAGACCATCTGATTGATATTTGTTAGATATAGGCTGCTGAGGCCATTTTATTAAGACCATATTTAAAAAAAAAGACACAGTTTGTCTAATATTAAAGAAATTAGTAAAAAGGGAATGGAGCTGAACCTGGCTTCAAATGAAGTCCTGCCAAAATTATACAAAGAGTTAGCAATTTGCTGATGTTGTATTAAAGACAAGAAAATTATTAGTAAAAACCTAAAGACAGATCAAAATATCTAGAGTAGTCAGTGTGATGAAAATGGAGTAGAATCCCATATCAGTGCACCAGCCTGACTCCTTCTATACCATTACCGTGTAGTCACTAATTCCAGCTGATGATGATGATCACCAAAATGTTTATGTCTTACTGAGATGAAAAGAAGTCCTTGCTGACCTGTTATCAAGTTTTGTAGCACACCCAGAAGCCCTAAAATTCAGATGAAGAAATCTGAAATGCTGCATGGTATAATTTTTTTGATTATTTTATTTGATTATTGTCTATATGCTTTGATAAAAATGAGACTTATTAATACATATATTTTTGATGCATTACATATATGTCGAGTTGTTTATCCATGAAGCATTGGATTGTTTTATGTTAAAGCATCCTCCTACCTTAATTTTAACAAATGCTTAGATGTGTACATGTATATGTGTGTATTGTCTTTTTATATTTGTCATTGCTTGTAACACATACATGCATATAAAAAAAAAAATTCAAATTGATTTAAAGTACAATATTTTGCTTTTGTTTCCGTGTGTGTTTGATTTGTATACAAATGCACATTTATAAAATGTTTAGTTAAGCAGTAAAGGATGTGTAGATAGACATACATGTGCATTATTATTATTGTTATTTGATATTATGTGAAATAAAAGAAATGCTTAATATGCGTGCGTGTGTGGGTAGAAACTCAGACAACATCATTCAGGGATACTTATCTGAAATTAGGAAGGATAATTCCATATGTAAAGTGAATCAACATTCTTCTTAGTTTTTCTTCTCATATTATAATGTTGGAGTTAATAAAAGGTATTTTTTGTCATGGATATAAATTGTGGCGGTTTATTTGAGGAAATAATTTTTTGTTTTTAAATTATTTCATTATGACTGTTTCATTATTTCTCTTTTTCTCCAATGAGACTCTATACATTTTCCGATCATAGCATAATCTACCCCACCAGTTACCTGAGATAAAGAGATGATTGAGCCAAGCACATGGGGTACGCCTTTTGTTGTCATGCTGATATCTTTCTTATTTGTTGCATATGTTTTGTTGGTAGTTGTTAAGCCCTTACCTCATGTGGAGTGGGAAGATTGTTCATGAAGTATGTGTCTAATGAAAAAATGTGGCCTAGTTTTACTGGAATATTTGTGATATAATGAAATTAAAAGTGAGTAATTTTTTTATAAATTCGAAAAATGTTTGGTTAAATATATATTTCACAGCACAATTATTAATCATTATATACATATCTTTACTTAGCTAAAGATCTATTTATCTATCTATCTACAAATTCAAGATCAATCTAGATTCCATAAAGCAAACATATCCTATCATTTTTGTAGGATTATATTAGATATATATTTCTAAAAAATTCAATTGAAAAGCATTTGAGATTTATAATTAAAATTTAATTATTAATTTTTTTCCAAAAAAGTAATACTAATCAATTATTAATTTTATATCTTTAAGTGTTTCAAAATTTTAATTCCCAGTTAATGAATAAATTTAACAATTGTTTTTTTTTTTTGTTTAAAACATATTTTTATCTTAACCATATGTCTAAATATATGTTTTTTACAAGTGTTTTGATTTTTGTCAGTACATCTCATAATATTTTTAATTTAAAAAAAAATATATTTAAACAAAGCAAATTCGATTATTAATTCATAAATTTCAATTATCACTCAAAATTAAAACTGTACTTTTTGTATCGAACGTGTTTTTAATGAAATATTCACAGATGGTCACATTATATTATTATTGAAATGGAAGATAATTCTGTAGAACATGTTTTCTTTTACTACAATCAACTTTAATTTTAAAAAAACTATATTTTAAAATTCACTATAGCACCTTATTTATTATTACTAAATAACTAAAATATATTTAATATAAAATATTACTCTTATTTTACTGAGCCCTAATTGCACTTTTATTTAAGAAAGACTGTCAAACATAATAGAATGAATATATATAAATATATGTTGGTGGATCGATAAAAAGATTAGTATGATTTCACATGTTTAAGGCTAACATTTTACAACAGTTTTACGAGTAAGTATTTTAAGGTTTAAAGAGGAAAAAATAAAATACATATGAATAAAAGTAAATTCATGTCCACCGTATTTTTCTCGAGGGAATAACATTGATAATAACGAATTAGAAAAATTAATAGCTATAAATACTCTGATAAAAATATTAGACAAAATAAATTTATGCAACATTTTATTGTTATTTTAGTAAATCCTAATTATGTTTTCATGTTAAAAAAACAGTCAAAATATAATATTATATTACAATATATAGTAATAATATAATAACCAAAACAAATAATTATACACTCTAATGTAAAAGTTTACATAGTGTAATGTATTGATTAAATCACTTATTAAATTAAGTAATATATATTAAGACTATAACCTTAAGATCATGCGTCAAGATGCGACAGTAGGGACCTCTACAAATCTTGGCACATTGTCTTAATGTTATATATATAGCCTTAATATATATTACATACATAATGAGTATGCATATGCGCATAATAAATTATTAATTACAACTTTAAATTAAACTAAGATGGAGTGCTTTGTGGAAATAATTTTAAAAAAAATATGCTTATGTACATGAAAAAGAAAATTTATAATAAATGTACTTTAAAACAGGCAAAACTCTCCATACAGTAGTGCCACTTAGTGCCAACCAGAGTAATCAATGAATACCAGACAGCTTGTGCATAAAATCCCCATCCAGGGCCTACTTATCCAATATCCCTAGACTAGTTTCTAGCTTGTGGCCTTCATCAGTGAGGAGCTTCGGATCTGAGAGCACTGCACCTAGATTTTAGGATGTAATGCAACCCTCCAGCAGCCACCTTTTATCTCTACTTAACTAAAAACTATGAGAATAAAATTGAAAACAATAATATTTTCAATCTAAGCTCAATAGCTTATATAGTCACATGGGTCTGAACTCTGTTTAGTACACATGTATTTTGGTGTCTTTGGCCCTTTAACAACCATAGCCACCACTATCCTATTAGGCAGGATTGATGTTAAACCACTAAACATCCCATGATCACCATTTCTTATGCTAGCACATAACTTATTAAAACAGGCAAAACTCTCCATACAGTTCTGCCATTCAGTGCCAACTAGAGTAATCAATGGATTCCAGAAGGCTTGTGCATAAAATCCCCATCCAGTGCCTACTCATCCAATATCCTCAGATTAGTTTCTGGTTTGTGGCCTTCATCAATGGGGAACTGTTTTAATAACAGTTATGTGCTAGCATAAGAAATGGTGATCATGTAATATTTAGTGGTTTAACACCAATCCAAGCCTAATAGGAGAGTGGTGGCTATGATTGTTAAGGAGTCAAAGATATCAAAAGGTATGGGTACTGAACTGAGTTCAGACCCATATGACTATATAAGCTATTGAGCTTAGATTAAAAATATTCTTGTGTTTTCAATTTGTTCTTATAGTTTTGAGTTAAGTAGAGATAAAAGATGGCTATTGGAGGGTTGCATTAGATCCTAAGATCTAGGTGCAGTGCTCTCAGATCCAAAGCTCCTCACTGACAAAAGTCATAAATCAGAAACTAGTCTGGGGATATTGGATGAGTAGGCACTGGATTGGGGATTTTATGCACAAGCCTTCTGTCATCCATTGATTACTCTGTTTGACACTGAGTGGCACTACTGTAAGGAGAGTTTTGTGTGTTTTCACAACAGTTATGTGCTAGCATAAGAAATGGTGACCATGTAAATGTATTTGACCAGTTCTTGCTTTTAGGTTGAAGTCTTAATCATTTAAAAAATCAATACAGAAACTTGAGACCACAGATTAAAATATGTAAATATGTATGTCAGAAAGAACAAGGAGAGGTTGAAACTAAGTCTGAAAGCAAAGAAAAATACATGTATAATTTCAATAAATTAAAAGGTTGAAATGGACCTAGATTGATGGGTAATAATAATTGAACAGGCAAAGTCTTAAACGAAATCCTACAAGATTGTAAAAATCATATATTAAATTATCTGTGCACAATGCTTTATTTACCACCGTCTTATTTTTTTGAAAATTTGAATTTAGAAATTGAAGTTAGGAGATATAAAAGTTCTGAAGAAGATTGGACGGGCAATAGAAACTGTAAACTGTAAAAAAGGGTGATAATAAAGCATTGTGTAACAGTTGTAAAGTGCATGGATGACTTAATATTATATAGTATACATTTGGAAATGCAATAAGAAAGAGTAGTTATTATACTTCTTAAAGAAGATTATAAAAAATTCTTTATGTCACTTACTGTAACCTTAGTAAGTAATAATAAATACCTGATAAAATTACTTATTAAATCCATCTTGTGTTCTCTTATCCAAATATCCCCACATTAATTTCAAGCTTATGGCATTCATTGGTGAGGAGCTATGGATCTTGGACCAGTGAACCTGTATCTTTAGGATCTAATGCATTATTCTTCTCTTCCAGTATCTATCATTTAACTGTCTGTTAAAGTATCAAGCTAACAGCCCAAACTAAAAAAAACATAAATGTTTTTAATCTGTTTGCAAAGTCATATACATCTGAAATCAGTTCACTTTCTATATTATGGCATCGTTGGTTTTTTAATAAGTATGGGTATCATTATCTAGTGTTCAGGATTTGGTATAAAGCAACAAAATATCACCTGATTTTGTCACTTGATGTTAGCCTGCATTTTGTTGTTATGGGAGCATAACTGTCTACCATCTTTATGCCTATAATTATTAAAAACTAAGAGTGCCATAATATCTAAAAACTGAACTGGTTTTAGATCTACACAACCATACAAGCATCTTACATTAGGCCTTTATACATTTTTTTTAAATTTGGGCTGATGATAGCATAACAGAGTATTAGTGATAAGTGCTGAAAATGGGATGAATTAGAGCCTAAAGGTCCAATGGCATTGATCAAGATCCAAAACTCCTTACTCATAAAAGCCATAAGTTTGAAACTAGTCTGGGGATATTAGATAGAATAGCTTATGATAGGGATTTAATAAACATTATTATCTGACATCTGTTATTACTTACTACAGTTTACTGTGGCATAGAAATGGTAGAAAATTATACTGCTATAATAGCAAAATATAAACTAAAATCATGTGATGAAGTCAGGTGTTATTTCATTAATTTAAGATTTTAAAAGACATAGAGAAGATTATACATAAAATGGATGGATGAAATATAAAAGTTTTTGTTAGTAATGTGGAGAAGAAAAGATATTGACTGGAAAGGTTGATTATGCTTAGAGGGATTTTAATATAGTAGTGAATCTGGAATGATTAAAAATGATGGCAATGATATACTGGAAGAATGTATTTACAATGAAAAAGATATTGTATATAATTTTCTGTTTATGATTATAAATTTGTGCAGCCTATTCATTAATGTTTGCATTAACACATTGGTGTTTCAATCTTTGTCTCTATGATAGTAAATATGAATTATGGAATAAACAAAGAAGGAGTTTATGGAACCAGTTGCATAACATATTTTTGAATAGATGTTTGTCTTATTCATGTGATCAGTATATTTAAACAGTTTGAGATGTAATTTAAAAAGTAACTTTTTGAATTGGCACTTAGTATAAATAATATATTGTGATATTTTTAATAACTTCTTATAACACAAATTTATTTAATCCATCTATGTCACAAAGCATTCATTATTATCATACGTATGCTGCATTTTCAGCTGTTAAATATGAAAACACATCTTTGCCACCTTTGCTGCTCACATGTGTTTAGAAAATTAAAATATTACCATAATATTTTAATTTGTGAAGTGCAGATAGTTGAAAATTGAAATAAATTGAGATACTGCCAAATATGCCCTTTTCTCATAAAATCTTTGTTGTGTGTTTGGGTTTGATTGTCGTTTGAGCAGCTATCATGTCATCTGATTGGCTGTTGGATAGGTGTTGCAACGAGCACAGTGAGATTTGGCAGTATCCCAATTTATTTTAAAATATTACCATATAACTTATAGTTTAATTATAGCAGTGTCAAGAATTTGAAGTCTCCTATTTTTAAAATAACCCTCAAATATGTAGCAAATACGTCATTCTATGTAATTGTTAACAACCGGAAAATATCTATGCTCGCTTGCTAACAAGTAATTAGGAAGATGTTATTACTAATTATAACTAATAATCAAAAGGATAAGATTAAAAAATGCATAATGAAAGAAAAGAACTGAGTGGTTTCAGTATTACAACTTAATCAATAATGTATATTCTGAAGTATATTATTATTTATATTTGATGATATGAAAGATATATAACAGAATTTAAATTAGATTCAGCCTTCACATTATTGAAATGTATAGTACAGATATAAGAAAAAGTGACAGAAAATAAAAATTTGCAATTAAATTTTCTAGCAGTGGTCTCAGTTTAATGCTTGTTTTATTTAGAAGGTTTTTAAATATTTTACATTTTCTTGTGAATAGTAAACAGTTTCACACAAATTAATCTCATTTAAATCAGTCATTGGGATACATTTTCTATAACTATGATTTTTTTGCCTGTATGTTTAATAAGCAATAATATGCCTAGATATAATTATGAATATTATTAATACTAAGCTTGCGTTTATACACAATTAATAAAGCTATACATAGCAATTGATAAGCTAAGTACTTTTGGGAATTCTATGTTCCCATATTGATAGCTCTTTTCACTAATAGTTAGTTAATGCCACAATAATGTATGCAGATTTATTCAATAATGTTTAAAGGACCCACTTTTTAGAGATAGTAAAGCAGGTGTCTATTTAGTTGAATGCTTTGGGATCATCTGCGATTCACTTTGCTGCGAGCCTCATTTTCATTATTTTTTTTCGTTTTATTTTTGTTACAACTCAAAAAAAAAAAAAAAAAAAATAACATTATAAAATTTTAAAAATAATAATTAATAGACAGATATGGCTTTTTTAAAATGCTATTCAATAAATTTTGATTATATGAGAACCAAACACATGATTAAAAAGTGTGCTTTCTTTCCATAAAAAATAGGTGGTTTGTCCTAGAGATACACATCACTTTGATTTAAACTCATTAAGCACAGATTTAATTTTTGTAACCAGTACCTCTTTTTACAGAAATACTTATCAAAATCAAAAGTAAAACGAAGAAATTTTTTGAACAAAAATAAATATATATATATATATCTTTCTTGGCTGTCAATGGTATTATCACATCTTTTGAACTCAAGAAGTTTTTAGACAGGATCATATTCATCATTATGGCATCTCAACTATGAATTGTTTCTAATATATTTTTAAGTCATAACTATTTGATACTAGTTTTAAACTAAAGATGGTAATCATGTGATCATTCATATGAAGGACATTTGTTGAAAGTTCATAAGAAAAAAGATTGTGATATCAGCTGATAACAGCTTTTATCATTATGTACAGTTTTATTTATAAGTTCCTTATCTATTTAATATGTAAATATATTTTATTTTTTGAAGTTTAAGGCATATTAGGTATTTACTTCTTCCAACATTCGTATTTATTATTCTATTTAATAAAGATTATATTGTAACAATTCCAGAATGCATTAAATTTGTATGATTATTTGTATGAGAAGTCATGTCTTTATAATTGGTAGTTTTCAATGTCAACACATGAAAATAAGATACTAATTTATATTTAGTATCAGATTTATTTATATTTTTAATAGAGTTGAGTAGGTTTATAAACAGTAGTATTATTAATAAGAATATGTGATGATGTGATGTGATGTATTGTGGCTTCTCCTTAAATGAAGTCAAAAATATCTCAGCAATTATGCCTAGATAAACCTGTTAGTCAATTTATTTTCCATTTCCCACTCTAAATTTTCTCATGTTCTGCTCCATCCCATTTCCACAACATAATCTTTGTCAACTCTATAGCCTTTATATTTAAATCCCCATTATCTTTTCCCAAACCCAGCATAAAAACCAATAATTCACTTTCTGTATAATCACTTTTTTCATATTTATTTTTCCATAATTTCATTATATGTATCCTTTCTGTTTTCAAGCATTTACATTCAATTAACAAATGCCTAATATTTTCTATTCCTTCCTTACATAATTTACAAAATAAATCACCCATATTTTTCCATTTCCATTTACTCTCCATACAGTAGTGCCACCAAGTGCAGGCCTTTGTAATCAATGAATGTGGGAAGGTTTGACAGTAGTATTATTATGAATACTAAATTTGTAATAGTATTTTAATTTGTAGTAGTATTTTACATCATGTAATACAGAACTAGATCTTTATTTTTAACTGATTTTTCCTTCTTAATATCTTAGATGTTAACCAAATCTCATAAGAAAGTGGTCAATATCACATAATATTTATAAGATGTTCCAGTAATTTTTTAATTTTGATGAGTGATATTTTTAACAAGAGTGTTAACCAAATCTCATAAGAAAGTGGTCAATATCACATTATATTTATAAGATGTTCCAGTAATTTTTTAATTTTGATGAGTGACATTTTTAACAAGAGTTTATAAAAAGTAGTCAGTATTTCTTGGAGTTGATATATTATTTTCTATCAGGACAACATGCCACTGGATATATGATATCACTAAATATATTTCAGACTTAAAACAGTTAGTTGCTACAATGAATTTAATCTGTTTATTAATATATATATATATATTGTGATGACCACGTAAAGTTGTCGACACACATATATAGTTATTAATAAAATTAGAAAGTAATAAAGGTGAAATAATTAGCTAATAAATTTTTTTAAAAAAAAGAAGGAAGGGAAAGAAAGAAATTGAAATTCTAATGTCAAAATTACTGTGGATTTTGTAATAGTAAGAGAAGGGGAGGGGGGCTGCATAAATAAAGAAATGCATCTCTTTCTCTCTTGTAAGAAATGCTAGAAAGTTATTTTTGTTTATTGTGGGAGAGGGGAAGTGGATGCATAAAAAAAAATGCGTTTCTTCTCTCTTTTAAAAAATATATTATAACAAATTAAAATAAACGCAAAACGTAAATGTGAAAGAAAAAATGAATGAATTGTAAACTTTAAATAAAATAAATGTAATATGTGATATATAAAAGGAAACAATATGGCCGTAGGTGTGAAAGTCTGTTGGACAAATTAAATTCTATGGACAAAGAAATGTTATCAATGGAAGATCTTTGCCTGATCTGTTAAATTAATTGGGACTTACATTCCAGCCACTAATTAAATAAAGAAACATAATGATAAGAATTGGTTGGAAATCTAAGTCTTAATTAAAAAATTTTAAAAACAATGAACAAAGAAAGAGATTAATAAAATTACAAATTTTTGTCTGGCATTGCTAGTAGAGACTTTAAAGAAGCAACAGCGAGCCATCTCATCACTGACTCGCAATGTAAGATCTTTGCCTGACCTGCTAGAGGGACTGCCGCTTCTGTAGCTGTCGATGAAACTCAACCTAAAGAATCAACCAGCAAACTGGATGAAAATAACCCCACAAACAGAGGAAGTTAATGGAGAACCTAAGGAATCAACAAGCAAAACTGGAACGGAATTAACCCCACAATCAGAGGAAGTTAATCAAGAGCGCTCGGGAGAAATACCCATGGGACAATTACAACAAAGCCTAGGTAAAAGCATTCATGCATTTTCAATTGTCTACTACTCATAACTAAATATAAAATTAATGATTTGATAAAATAGAACTCTATCAACAGGACTTTAAGAACTTTAATATCTGATCTATTTTCATATGTTTATTATAGCCATGTATTTTATAAGTGTGTGTTTATTACTATTATTATAATGTAATTTTTTATATAAAGTGTGAATATTATTATTAAACATATTTGTCATTAAATTTCGTATCCTTGCTTTATTCTCCTATCACCAAGCTATGACAGGAGGAAAACTGTAAGTAGTGATTAAAGGGGCATATTGATTTGTTTAAGGTATTTATGTGCTGCTTGTTCATGCAAAATCCCAATTCTAAAAAATAAATAGCAAGCGCTGAACATTCATTAAGTTTCTTTGAAATAATTTGCTTTGTTCAGCAGCTGAGGGTATCTTGGTCAGGAAAAATAATGCCAAGATAATATGTACGTATTGCCTTAGGGTTCGATCAAGGGTATAGATATGAAATTAAGTTTGTATCTGTATTAGATCTCTGCTTGTATTGTAACGGCGTTGGTTAAAATAATAAATAAGATAATAAAGAATCTAAGTCGTAAACAATAAATGGATAGAAATAAAGGTTATGAAAAGAATAAATGGATATAATAAATAAGTATAATATAGAATAAAATAATCGAAATAAATATAATTGAATACACAAATAATTAAGCAACTGTACGAATAACTATTTCCATTATAATTGGGGGCCAGTCTGGGATATAAGTCACGTTTACAAGTTCAGCACATTTGAATTCAAGTATAACAAAATTAATAGTTTATGCAATAATTAATAAACAAATCAAAAATAGCTTGGTGATAGACAAAGCAAGAAATAAAATAGAGGGTAAAAGGAGAGAAAGAGAACGTGATTCAATGTGGGAAGTTAGGTTGTAAATTGGAGACAGTTGTGGAGGGGTTTTGAAGGCAGGCGTGGGTGAGTGATGATTAGTGAGTGAGATGGGGAGAGCCGAACCAACGTACCTAGTGTCGTGAAATATAAAGTTAGTAAAGTAATATAAGCCTATAAGGATAAGGTTAGATAGTAAAGCTGTAGAATAAAATATAAGTAATTAATTAGTGTGTGTGTGTTAAATAAATTTGATGCACACCAGATCAAAAATAAAAATGGACACTCTAGGGGGCGAAATAGGAAAAACCTCCAAAGAAATAATGGAACCGTCTGGAGAAATAGCTAGTGATGGAGGTATAGAAATTAAAAAGGGAATGGAGACCGTGAGTGATGATAAAAATAAAATGGAAAGCTATAATATAAGGGATATGTTCACGGAATTAATGGAAGGCCAGCAAAGGTTGTTTATGGAAATGAGTGAAATAGATGAAAGAAATAATAGGAAGATAGAAGAGTTGGATCAACGACTAAATAAAAAGTTTAGTCAAAGGATGGAACAAGTAAATGATGAGATGAAGTATATGAAGGATAGGCTAGAAACAGTGTGTCAAGAGGTAGACAAGCTTAGAGAGGAGCAAGGGAAAGAAATAAAGAAAGAAAGAAAGGAGGAACAGGAAAACATGCAAACATGGGCAGATATCTGTAAAACAGAGGCAGCCAGTCAGTTGTTAAGAGTGAAAACATTCTCAGGACAAGAGGGAGAGATGCCGAATGAGCATTTGGAGAGTGTGGAGCAGTATTGCAACTTGAATAGATTGAGTGACAAAGCAAGGATTGCCATAGCACGCAGTCACATACAGGATGAAGCCCGGTTTTGATGGGACTCACTACAAGTAAAACCGGTGACATTCGAGGAATATAAGGACTCGATGTTAGCAAGCTACTGGGGGGAGGAGCTTCAGGAAAATTTTAAGTTTCAAATAGCACAAATTAAATGGCAGCCGGGGGAATCACTTCACGCGTTTTTTCGCAGACAGGTAGCGAAATCGAGAGCGCTCACTATACACCCATGAACAGAACAGCAAATCATGCGGCTAGTTAGATGAGGCTTGCCCACAGAGATAGAACAAATGATGATTGACAAGCAAATGGTAGAACAGATGGCTGAGGTTTTAATAATGTTAGATAATAGTACAGGAGGAGACAAAGACATGGAAGCTGGTCATATACAGTTAGCGAATTTGGTACATAACAGGGAAGAGAATATGCCTACAATGGCACGCAGATCTGCCCAAAGATAAAAGTAAGAGTAGGAGAAATTGGGACTACTGCACTATTAGACTCGGGGAGTCAGATATCTGTTATGTCACAGGAGATGTTTGATAAAGTGAGTTGTGTCAACCCAGGGATTAAAACCCTACCTTTGAAAACAACACATGTCATAATGGCTAATGGAAAGAGAGTCAAATTGGCATCAAAACAGGTATGGGTGACATTATGCATAGCTAATAGGGAATATGATGATGTATTGTTGATTTTAGAAGGATTAATCCATGAGGTTATACTAGGATTGGACTTTATGCATAAAAATGAGTGTGTGTTGGATTTTAAATGTAATCAGGCAGAGATGGGTAATGTAACAACTCCATTTATAATGGATTTAAGGGAACAGACTGATAAAATGGATTATATACAAAATGCCTCAATGGAGATAGAAATGCTGAAAGTGATAGATGAATCGAAAGTCATAAGTGATAGACGAAGATATAGGCTGAAGAAATTATTACACTGCAATGAGGTGGTATTCTCGGAGATTCCTGGAGAGATCCAGAGGTATGAACACAGAATAAGGCTCATGGAAGATCAGCCTTATCGAGCTCACATGTATCCCATACCCTATCAATATAAACATGAGGTAGAAGAGCAAATAGATAAAATGCTGACATGGGGAATCATATCTAAATGCTCGTCCCCATATAATAACCCCATTGTAACAGTAAAGAAAAAGGATGGATCAATTCAGTTGCGTTTAGACGCTAGACAGTTGAACAGAATAACCATTCCTGATACGAATGCTCCGCCACCTATGAATGAATTGTTAACAAGATTTAAAAATAAAAAAATATTTTCGACTTTCGACTTGACGTCCAGTTATTGGCAAATTAAGTTGCATCCAAGGGACCGGAAATATACGGTGTTTAGGTATAATGGACGAGCGTATAACTTTAATAGAATTCCATTTGGGTTAAAAAATAGTGGGGCAGGGCTAGTGCTGTGTCTAGATCAAGTGTTGTCGGAAGAGGTTAAAAATTTTGTTGTGATATATGCGGACGATATTGTTGTTGTATCAAAAAGTATAGAGGAACATTTTGAGCATTTAGAATGGTTATTAGATGAGTGCAAAAGAAAAGGAATCAGAATCAATTTGAATAAAAGTCACGTGATGGCTACTGAGGTCAAATTTCTAGGCCATATCATCAGCAAGAGGGGAATACTACCTAACCTGGAAAAAATCCAAGCAATTCAGGAGTTTTCAACACCTCAAAATAAAAAAAACATGTTAAATCATTCCTGGGGCTGTGTACGTTTTACAATCGGTTCTATAGTGGCTTTTCACTAGACATGGAGCCATTACTACACTTATTAAGAAAGGAGAAAGCATGGACATGGGGTGAACAGCATGAGCGAAGTTTCCAAAGAGTGGAGGGATTCTTAGGGGAGGTTATGCTGTCATATCCTGATTTCAATAGACTGTTCTTTGTACAGACGGATAGTAGCGGGTTCGGACTGGGGGCTATGTTGTTTCAAATACTAGAAAAGGGGCAACATGGAATCCTTTGCTTCATTAGTCGCTTACTAAAAGGACAGGAAGTGAATTATACCGTGACTGAGAAGGAAGCGCTGGAAGTTGTGTGGGCGTTTAAGAAATTTTGGCAATATCTGATAGGTTCTGAAGTAGTGGTGATGACCGACCATAAGAGCCTCGAGTTTCTTAACCACAGTTTTTTGACAAATAGCAGGCTAATAAGGTGGAGTTTGTTCCTGCAGGAATTTAACTATAAAGTAGTGTACTGCTTCATGATAGAGAACATTGTAGCAGATACCCTAAGACGATATCCGGTGGCAGAAGGGCAACTCTTAAGCTGTGATGGAGTATATATAGCAACAGCGAAAATGGACGGAGAAGGAACAATGGAAGATGAGTTGCGGAAATTAAAAGAGCATCAAGGAAGGGACAATGATTGCATGCAGATAATAAACTATTTACAACATCAGCTTACGACTGACATGATGATGAATCCATTGTGGAAGGACAGGAAGCACTTCTGCTTAAAAGGAGGAGTCCTTCAGCGTGTGTTTCGGAGAAAGAAACAAACGCGTATTGTCTTACCGGTCATCATGAGGAAACGAGTCATTGAACACATACATAATATATACAGCCATTATGGGGCAAAGAAGGTGGAAGGATGTCTCAGCCATTGGCTCTACTGGCTGCAAATGTATGCTAACATTATAAACATCATTGGCACATGTGCTGTGTGCAGAAAAATGAAGCCGCCTAACACATCGGGGATAGGTCCATTGCAACCAATCTATGCCCAGCAACCCAATAGTTTAATAGCAATTGACTTCTATGGGCCATTACCTCCATTTAATAAAATGAAATATCTGCTTGTCACATATGACATATTCTCGAAGCTAGTGGCGTGTATCCGGTAACTCAGGCTAATGCAAAACAAACCATGAGGGCTTTAGAGCAACAACACTTCAGAGCTGTGGGAATTCCTGAGAAAATTCTATCGGATCATGGAATGCTGTTCATATCAAACGAATGGAAGAAATTGGGTTCACAAACATGGGATAAAACACATACTGACGTCAATCCGTAACCCCTCAGTCTAACCCATGTGAACAAATTATGAGGGAATTGGGGCGATTATTTCGTGTCTACATCCAGGATGACCATTGAAGATGGGTAAAGGAAATCCCGTGAATAGTAAATATGATAAACTGGTCAAAAAATGAATCCACAGGGTTCGAACCTGTTTGTTTGCATTATGGGAAAAACATTCCATGTCCCTTTGAGACCAGACTACCAGTGAAAACAAGATCAATAAATAGAAGGAAGAATGCAGAGCAAGCACTCAGCCGGTTAAAAAAGATGGGCAATTTAAGATGTCGGAGACAGGGAGCAGCAAAAATCGTATTTAAGATAGGAGATGAGGTCATGGTAAGAGTGCAGCCTGTGAGCCATCCCAAGAAACATATATATATAAAATTTCAACCTATCTATGACAGCCCTTATGTAATCAGATGAAGGTATGGGAATAATGCTTTCGTAGTAGCACAAGGAATGGAGGAAAAAGGGACATATAATGCTCGGTCGCTAAGGCTGATAAGGAGGGATAAGAAGCCTCCAGACAAAAACTAATCTTAAAGAAAATAAACAGATGGATAGGTCAGTTTGATCAAACAATAACGGCATGGGATCATGAAAAATAAAATTGTTTTTTAAAGTATGACAGGTGGGGCAAATCGTCTCATGACAAAAATCAAAGTTACTTTAATAAACAAAAAAAAAGGGATAGTGTTCATGGAGTGAAATTAATGATGAACTTAATAAGTATTTATGTGCAGTCAAGCACAGCAAGACCAATGTAAATAAAATAATAACAAAAAAAAAAGAAAAGAAATAAATGAATAGTTTATTCGTATCACAATATGTCAGTTATAAATGCAGATACAATTAACAATTAAATAGGAGTAAAAATAAAAATAAGAATCGTTTAGGCTCATTAAAGAGCCATTTAATAATTAATAAAATAAATAAATGAACAACAGTGATAATGCTTAAATGATAGATATCACTGATAGATGTATGAGGTTGCAGATTGAGGCATATATGTGTGTGTGTGTATGCATTATGTTGGGTAGTATTTTGAGTGTGATTCAGCCGTCTCTTCACACTTTAGATTCTCATGGCTCTCGATGGTTAAACTTTTAAATAAAGTGCCAGTAAGAATCCTGGACTCTTAATATAATAAGAATTAGTGCCTCAATATAATTAGAATTAGTGCCTCGAATAAAATAAATAAATAAAGAATAAGAATTTGTTGTTTGCGCAAGATGAGCAGGCAGTAGAAATATCCTGCTGTTCACACGCTTTAAACCTGTTATGTTTTTTGTTCTGATAGAGTTAAGTTATGCCATGGTCTCGTATGCATAGAGATTAAATTGGTTGATCAGCCAAAATCGATGGAAAAGAATTGTGTAGCTTTACCTAGCTGTCTCTCTGCAGTTATCCTCATCATCATTATCACTCATCATGACAGAGTGGGAAAGTCTGTAATAAAAGCAGAAGTAAGAGTTGAAAGCAAAGAATTAAAATAGGCTCTCATCTCAGAATAAGATTCGACCTGATTTTAATTCTCAAAAATGGGCGGAGTGTAATGTGATGACCACGTAAAGTCGTCGACACTTTACCTAGCTGTCTCTCTGCAGTTATCCTCATCATCATTATCACTCATCATGACAGAGTGGGAAAGTCTGTAATAAAAGCAGAAGTAAGAGTTGAAAGCAAAGAATTAAAATAGGCTCTCATCTCAGAATAAGATTCGACCTGATTTTAATTCTCAAAAATGGGCGGAGTGTAATGTGATGACCACGTAAAGTCGTCGACACACATATATAGTTATTAATAAAATTAGAAAGTAATAAAGGTGAAATAATTAGCTAATAAATTTTTTTAAAAAAAAGAAGGAAGGGAAAGAAAGAAATTGAAATTCTAATGTCAAAATTACTGTGGATTTTGTAATAGTAAGAGAAGGGAAGGGGGGCTGCATAAATAAAGAAATGTGTCTCTTTCTCTCTTGTAAGAAATGCTAGAAAGTTATTTTTGTTTATTGTGGGAGAGGGGAAGTGGATGCATAAAAAAAAATGCGTTTCTTCTCTCTTTTAAAAAATATATTATAATAAATTAAAATATATCAAAAAAAAACAAAAACAAAAAAAAAAACAAATTAAAATAAATGCAAAACGTAAATGTGAAAGAAAAAATGAATGAATTGTACACTTTAAATAAAATAAATGCAATATGTGATATATAAAAGGAAACAATATGGCCGTAGGTGTGAAAGTCTGTTGGACAAATTAAATTCCACAGACAAAGAAATGTTATCAATGGAAGATCTTTGCCTGATCTGTTAAATTAATTGGGACTTACATTCCAGCCACTAATTAAATAAAGAAACATAATGATAAGAATTGGTTGGAAATCTAAGTCTTAATTAAAAAATTTTAAAAACAATGAACAAAGAAAGAGATTAATAAAATTACAAATTTTTGTCTGGCATTGCTAGTAGAGACTTTAAAGAAGCAACAGCTAAAAGAAAATGGGAGAAGTGCGTGGCTAGTGGTGTTAAAAGAACATAGGTTCGGATTCGAGCCATCTCATCACTGACTCGCAATGTAAGATCTTTGCCTGACCTGCTAGAGGGACCGCCGCTTCTGTAGCTGTCGATGAAACTCAACCTAAAAAATCAACCAGCAAACTGGATGAAAATAACCCCAAAAATGGAGGAAGTTAATGGAGAACCCAAGGAATCAACAAGCAAAAACTGGAACGAAATTAACCCCACAATCTGAGGAAGTTAATCAAGAGCGCTCAGGAGAAATACCCATGGGACAATTACAACAAAGCCTAGGTAAAAGCATGCATGCATTTTCATTTGTCTACTACTCATAACTAAATATAAAATTAATGATTTGATAAAATAGAACTCTATCAACAGGACTTTAAGAACTTTAATATCTGATCTATTTTCATATGTTTATTATAGCCATGTATTTTATAAGTGTGTGTTTATTACTATTATTATAATGTAATTTTTTATATAAAGTGTGAATATTATTATTTAACATATTTGTCATTAAATTTCGTATCCTTGCTTTATTCTCCTATCACCAAGCTACGACAGGAGGGAAACTGTAAGTAGTGATTAAAGGGGCATACTGATTTGTTTAAGATATTCATGTGCTGTTTGTTCGTGCGAAATCCCAATTCTAAAAAATAAATAGCAAGCGCTGGACATTCGTTAAGTTTCTTTGAAATAGTTTGCTTTGTTCAGCAGCCGAGGGTATCTTGGTCAGGAAAAATAATGCCAAGATAATATGTACGTATTGCCTTGGGGTTCGATGAAGGGTATAGATATGAAATTAAGTTTGTATCTGTATTAGCTCTCTGCTTGTATAGTAATGGCATTGGTTAAAATAATAAATAAGATAATAAAGAATCTAAGTTGTAAACAATAAATGGATAGAAATAAAGGTTATGAAAAGAATAAATGGATATAATAAATAAGTATAATATAGAATAAAATAATCGAAATAAATATAATTGAATACACAAATAATTAAGCAACCGTATAAATAACCATTTCCATTATAATAATATATATGAATTCAACAAACAAAATCCCACATGATTATAAAACCAAAATGGGGCAGGTAGAAATTAGGAATTAAAAGTTTTCACTATTTTGATTAATGGGTAAGTAAATATATTAAATAAGAAAATTGTTCATGGTTAGACTTATCTAAGTGTTCAAATGTTTGCTATAATTAATCAGTTGGACAAGTGTAATTTTTATAGCATGTATATAAAATGAAATTTTAAATAAGCAATTTAAAATAAAATTGAAAAACACAACTCAGTATATATGATAAAAAATTATTAAAAATTTATTTATTTATAGTGAGTTGTCTGTTTCAATTTTGTTTTAAATTGAGTATTTTAATTAAATTTTATATATAAAAGGCAACATTATATACAAATGTTTCCATTTGAATGTGATCTTTTAAAGTACACAAAATGAAAAATGTATCAAAAACACTTATGTTTTTGTTGCATAAAAATGGCTTCTTGCATTAAAATGCATCACACAATGACTTTTTCTTTTCGGCACAATAGTATGATGAAAGAAAAAACTATATCAGGACGCTGAATTTTTTTAAAAACTAATTGAATCAAAATATTTTAGCTTATCAGTGTTGCAACTGTAGTGTGTCTAATTACTGCACCTAAAAACATGGTCTAAAATTACATTAATAATAATTTGTAATTATAAACTTATTAAATGCACATTGATTACGTAAGTAATATTTACTGAGGCTATAATCTCGATAATATGTGTAAGCTTGTGGTTAAAACACCTGTAGAGGTCCCTACTATCACATTTTATATGCATATTATCGAGGTTATAGCCTCAATAAATATTAATTAATAATAATTATCATATATATACATATGTGTGCTTGAATACAAATTCAACAATAATTTAACAAAAACTTTATGTACAGTGGCTTAATATTATTAAAAAGAACTGAATCTTTAAACAACTTTTTTTAAATAATCTTGCTTATATATAAATATTTTAAATATATAATTTATTAATTTAGTGTCCCAAATCTATAATAATACTTATGTTATTTAATTGCACTCTGTATGGAAATTGTCCAATGCTCAAGTAGCAATGTTTGATGGGAAAAAATAAACCAATATGTGTTTCTATCAATTCAATATGACATTAGTAGAAGTCCAATCCCATCACCCATAGGATTGCAAGTTAATCTCAGCTAAGCTTGTAATGTTCAATATGATATTAAAGCTTGAATACAAAATCATCTGCAATTTAACTAAAGCCTCATTTGTAAGGACTTAAATTATTAAACAAAGCTCATCCTATAAATAACTCATTTCCAAGGACCTTTGTTTATAAATAAACATTTTAAATTTGTAATTATATAAATACCACAAACCAGGTTATTTCAAAATGAGTTGTTTAAAGGATGTGCATATTTTTTTAAATAACACTATGCAGTACAAAGGAGGTTAAATTACCAGTACATTTACACCACATTGAAAATTAAGAGTATATTTGTATGAAAATGAATTTCTGCATTTGGAGTCTCAGAAGATATCCTGGTTTGCTGATAACATAAAATTTGATTAACAGAAACTCACATGATAGGTTGAATTTTTTATCAAACTTTGATAGTTGACTCATCAGAAAATTTCTACAGAGGACCAAAATAAATATTATCATCATAATGTATTTGTTGTATTAATTAATGATATATTTAAAATATTTAATTTTATACAAGATAACTTAAAACTGAGTTGTTCATGATCTCTGTTTTATTTAATAACATTGATAACATGGAAAGGGATTGTAGTTAAATTAACTCTTGATTTGATTCAATCTCTTGTAAGTCTAATTATATAAAATGTTATTATGTTGTAGGAATCTTAATTGATTTGCTGAACTACTAGTAGCATTAGGTTTGATTGATGAAGACGTGCATCTGTCAAAAATTTGATTACTTTTTTTATCAAATATTGCTGATTAAAATAATGATAGAGAAATTCTCTAGAGGGTGCAAGTGAAAAAAAATAACATTACTGTGTATATATTGTAGTAGTTAGCTCTCACTGTAAATTGAAAAAAATATACATGATCTTTAAAAGAATAACCATTTCATTTTTAATTTTATATATTTGTGATCATAAATCCTATTTTATGATAAAATGAACTGCTGCATCTTTTTATGTTTTGCATGTAAAGAATAAAGATTAATTTACCTGTGGCAAAACTGGTAGCATCAATCTGTCATGTAATCCCAGTTCTGGAAAATTATTTATAGTACCTTGTTCAATGCGAGTACAAAAACAAAATGTTACCCAAAATGTTTATGCAACTATTTATCAGTTCCTATCTACATTTCAAAATTGTGCGTAAGTTAAATGTTAATTTTTAATTTTCAAAATAATAAACTTTAACTGAAAGAAAAGGCAATCAATAGAGGAGTAAAATTTAATATATAAACCCCATATTTGGTCACTAATGAAGAGATTTAGGAAGGCCCAAATTTGATTTCACAAGGATAAAAAACCCTGTGGATGATCAACTCAGTCTGGAGGCAAATTGGTAATATTTTTTGGTACAAATCTATTTTTAATTATTTAAAATTTTATTTTTTATTCTGATTATTTTATTATTAAATATTTTGTAAATTATTTGCTGAGGTATGATTATATATATATATATATATATATATATATATATATATATATATGCGACCTAACCCTAGTGTTTGCAATAATTTTGTTATAAACTAGTAATAGAATAAAATCTTGATCTAATTTAAACTATTCCTTATGTACCATGAAGCTAATGATGTTATTAATAATATTCTGTAATAATAAATGATAGTTTGTAATAAAATTCAGAGCGAAGGCTGTCATAAACATAGGTCAATATGGACATTAATCACATATTTAAAAATATACTCATTGCAATATACTATTTATATATCTTAAACCGCAAACCCCACCAAATATAACCAATGAATTTAGGATTGCATTATCAGCAAATTTCTGTTTTTGTAGTTAATAGCTATTTTTATTTTTAAATAGCTGTTAGCTCATTGTTATCTATATTTAATTACTAAATAAGCATTAATCTGTTATTATGGTTTGTGAATTATTATACTTCTCATTGTTATAGTGTTGAGAGTCAGAGAATTTTTTTTCAAATGTACTGCATTACTGCCATTAATTTGGCATTGTTAATATTTTGTGGGATTTAGTTTGTTTTTGTTTAATTTCATAGGCTTTTGAAAATAGCATTCATGATTTTTTTGGTTTTTGTAATTTACATTTTACTTATTTTTGATGGAATTTTTCATGCAGGGGGAGGGAGATTTGTGTTTTATATATTAGACCAATTTTTGTTTTTGCAATTTAAATTTTATAGCATTTTATTCAATTTCTTTTTTATTTGTATTTTAGAAGGATTTGTTTGCCTTTGTGTGGGGAGGTTGAGGATTTGTTCTCACCATACCCCATCTCAGGCATTTTAATTTTACA
This sequence comes from Epiperipatus broadwayi, assembly GCA_028023455.1. NCBI lineage: Eukaryota > Metazoa > Onychophora > Udeonychophora > Euonychophora > Peripatidae > Epiperipatus > Epiperipatus broadwayi. The sequence continues at coordinate 8,213,071 of JAQFVV010012394.1, read as the reverse complement.
ATGATTTCAGTGATTTTTGGATTTTAATTTTCCATTGATTTCAGCCATTTTTGGATAGAAATTTCTTGCTGCAGGCATTTCAATTTTACAACAATTTCAGTGATTTTTGTGTTTTAATTTTCCATCAATTTCCATGATTTTTGAATTTTAATTTCCCATCTATTTCAGCAATTTCAGCCATTTTTGAATAGAAATTTATCACTTACAGGCTTCCTGGTGGTTCTGCAGCATCACCTAGTGCCTTGTCCAGTGTGAAAAAAAAGTATTGATATTTCTTTATAATAAGTGTATAGTTTTAGCTAATTTTGTAATTATAAATAATTTAAGACCCTAGATTTCATTTTTTTATTAATGTTCAGTTTATTCTTAACTTTAAAATGCAATTATACACAAGATGTAGTTTAAAAGAATGTTTATTAAATATTTTGTTTAAGACAAACATTTTAAAAGGTTTAGAAATATTGTACATTTTTTTATAATGATAATAGTTAGTAATAATTTATTTAAAGTTTATTTAAACATTATTAAGTAACTTCTTAAATTTTATATATGTGTATGAAGGCATGCCATGTTTATTTTGACTGAAGTAAGCGTTTAAAAAAAATTTGATTATAGCTATAGTTTTCTGTTTAAAAAAAAAAATTAAACAATTAATTTTATAATGTTTTGTTTAAAAATATTTATTGTTTGTAAAACCTTATTTTAAAATAAAATGTGTATAATGATTTAGTGATTATAATATTGAATTGTCATTAAATAATTTTTTGTAATTTATGATGTAATCTTAGTTTATTATATCTGAAAAATATAGTTTTAAAAAGGATATTTTTAGAATATTCTACTTGACAACTAATTTTGAAATCAAATTAATATTGTAATTAAGACTCTAAATTTGTCAATCATTGATTCTTTAAATCCCATGACTTATCATATAGAAAACAGCTGACCACATGTTGATACTTCTTTATTTTGTGTTTCATTTATCTTAATGCGTGTTTGTTTACTAGCTGTTGATTTGTTAATTTTAAATCATGAATGGATAAATTAATGCTTCAGCTCCCTCTTTGGCCCCACCATCTTACTATAGTATCTCCTGAATGTATACATAAGATGAAAATTTTAAAATAATTCATTATTAATAAAAGAAAATAAGCTGGCTTTATAATGACAGGAATTCTCACAAAGATATAAGAAATTATATTGTTAGAATTATAATTAACTTTCAATTTATTGTCTATCCATGCCGCCATTTAAATGAATATAAGAATGCGAACATCCTGCATACTAGAACTATGTTTAATTTTATAAATAATTTACTCAGTTTCATCCTACAGCTAATTATGAATTATGCAAAGTTTTTCTGTTATAATTATTTATAAGTATTCTCATTATGCTTAATTTTGTTCTACAACAAGATTAGAACTTTTGCTAACTGGAAAAATACTTTAAAAATAATTTTAAAAGCTATATTTAATAATTCAGAAACCTTTAAATTGCATTACTTTATCAGAAAAGTAAATAATTTTCATAATGTAATTAATGTGACATTTTGTTAAAGATAATGGCATCATGCTAGTTTTAAAATAAATAAAATGTTTATTTTGATGTCTTTATAATTACAAAATGGAAATAACGCATGTCCAGGAAATGTGTCTTATTTTTAAATTTGACATGAAAGATTAACTTTCTGTTTGTGCATTTTAACATCAGATAAAATATATGTGCTGAAATATGTTGCATATTAATGGACTATATTTGCTATGGAAGTAAAATTAAATATTTGTTACTGAAATATACTTCATTTTATTTAAATATTTTTATTTGCTGTTAAAAATAAATTAATGCTGTGCTTTCTACAATCTACATATTGATTTATAAACTTCATATTACTTGAAATAATGTTATATTTCTCTTTAAACTTCATATTATTTTATAAATTTTATATTGCTTCAAAGGTCCATACTTTGTACTCTCTATAAAATTTGTCATCGCTTTAAAACTTCATATTGCTGCAAAGGAAATGATATAATATTCACTTCAGATTGCTTTAAATAATACTGTGCTATCCTTGCCGTGAATGGCTTAATTGGTGTCAGCATTAAACTGTAATACCTCACATTTTGACTAATTCTGTTTCAAAGGTAATATTTAAATATGCAGAATATTTTAATAAAATATTCTAAATTACCAAGGAATCATTAATGTAACTATAATGTGATGGAAAAGGACTAAAAAACATTTAAAGTGGTTAAAAGACAAAATATAATATTTTAGATATAAGTTTATTTATGTTTTCTTATGCTTTTAATATTGTTTGCTTATAATTTGTGCATAAATTATGCTATATGAGTATTGGAGTTTGCAAAATAGTTTTGCATTGTAATGTGATCAAAGGAAATATATTCATTTAGTATGGAATTATTTAGAGTATGGAAATGAATAAATGAATTATTGAAATTGATGTATGCTTTCTTATTACAATTGTGAAGCTATAATTTATATGCTTAATAATTATTTTATTATAATATCAAGATTTTATTGGTTTTTTTCACATCATGGGTTTATAATTATTATATGAGACAGTCTGTATCTCTAAGCTATTTTTATATATTGTTTTACTTATTTTTTTGAAATGTATTATGTCTAAGGCAATATGTAGCTAAAGATGCTATATTTTGGCAAATTTTTGTCATGATTTATTCTTACTAAATTTATTAAGATTAGTAATATTATCCTAATTTTTTATTTGCACTTATGGATAAGTGTATACTTTTAGATTATACTATCATTTGCTTCTTTGTATTCCTTGATATTTTTGGAAGAAATACTGAAGTCATGTGTAATACCAACCATATCTTTATTTTGCTCTTGATATTTTTAAAGTAGTTTGAGGATTTTTATGCTGAGATATGCATATCATGCATATATGATGTTAAAAACCATATATAGTATAAGTATGTTGGTGTTGGGTAATGTTTAAAAGCTAATATATATATAAAAGAAAATTGGATATAGTTCAATAAATACTATTAAATTTTTTTTAAATGTAATTCTTTTTTTTTTTTTTTTGGGATATGTACAATGAAAGTTATCTGTGTTTGATATTATCTATTTAATTAAAGTTAAAATTGAAAGGAATAGAAATGCAGAAAGACATTCCAAACATGATTATGATCAGAGTTTTACCGATAATTAAATATGGCTTTTAAGGTATTTATAAAAAGAGAGAGAGAGAGAACTTAGTAGCTAAAACAAAAAAAAAAAGAATCTACAAAATTTGCCCTCTAATAACAAACAAAAAATAAAAAATATATATTCACAGAGAAATCTAAAAATTAGTCAAGGGTATAAAACGAAATAACTTTGAGCAGAATTCTTATTCTGCTTCTTCTTCTTTTGACTGGCATGTTTCATAGATCCTGGATAGAAAAAAATGCCTCTATCTAGGGCCACCCATATGCTGAAGCAAATCATCAGTCAAGAATGGAAACTGGAGAATTTGCAGACACCTTCTTTCATCATAAAGAGGTCATTCCAAAAAGCTTTTGAGTCTAGCCTCAAAATGAAACAGGAATGTGAAAATGTCAACAGAAAAAATGAAAGTTAACTACCAATGAGCTATTCATCCAAAGAAATACATGTATGTTACAATAGTTTATAATAAGCATTTATTTTTATATGACACTATGTGTACAATTGTATTACATTCAAAGATCAGCCTTTCAAGCTAATTGTGGATGCGTCTTTTGAGAGTGTTAAATAATAAATGAATACTTCCCTCTACAATACAAGATATAGTATTTATGCAGGAATAAAAGGAATCCTCTTATTCCTATGACTCAAATTCTTTTATATGAGCAAATCTGAAGTACTGTTGAGGAAAGCATGAGAGTAGAATTCTCACTTTAAATTACTGTTTACGATGTTTGAATGAATGATGGTGAAATTGTCTAGAATTTACTGAACGTCACTCCGACTGAAACTTAATTATAAGTAAATAAGCATTTATTTTTATATGACGCTATGTGTACAATTGTATTACATTCAAAGATCAGCCCTTCAAGCTAATTGTGCATAAATACTATATCTTGTATTACTTATATAAAGCCAAAGCTTTAGTACATGCGCCTTGAGTGCTTAATTTTAGCAAGAGACCTCTACAAATCATAACACAAGATTAAACTTTATAAAGATAAGAGGGACCTCTTATCTCTAACCTATTTTTCTTAATTATATAGGCAAATCTAAAGCATTTTGATTTGGGAGCATGAAGCTAATATGCTCCCAAATCAAAATGCTTTAGATTTGCCTATATAATTAAGAAAAATAGGTTAGAGATAAGAGGTCCCTCTTATCTTTATAAAGTCGAATCTTGTGTTATGATTTGTAGAGGTCTCTTGCTAAAATTAAGCACTCAAGGTGCATGTACTAAAGCTTTGGCTTTATATAAGTATTACGTGCTGACATTGCGTTTAATAAGAATTAATATTTATAACTTTAAATTGATTCAAAATATTTCTAAATTTAATATCTGAATATTGACTAATTGTAAATCGAAAGATTTCGCGAATGTTAATGTTTAATAGAAATAGTGGACTTAATCAGTGAAAAATTTATTAGCTTCATGCTCCCAAATCAAAATGCTTTAGATTTGCCTATATAATTAAGAAAAATAGGTTAGAGATAAGAGATCCCTCTTATCTTTATAAAGTCGAATCTCATGTTATGATTTGTAGAGATCTCTTGCTAAAATTAAGCACTCAAGGCGCATGTACTAAAGCTTTGGCTTTATATAAGTATTACGTGCTGACATTGCACTTAATAAGAATTAATATTTATAACTTTATATCTTGTATTGTAGAGGGAAGTATTCATTTATTATTTAACACTCTCAAAAGACGCATGCACAATTAGCTTGAAAGGCTGATCTTTGAATGTAATACAATTGTACACATAGCATCATATAAAAATAAATGCTTATTTACTTATAATTAATTTCAGTCGGAGTGACGTTCAGTAAATTCTAGACAATTTCACTGACATCATTCATTCAAACATCGTAAATAGTAATTTAAAGTGAGAATTCTACTCTCATGCTTTCCTCAACAGTACTTCAGATTTGCTCATATAAAAGAATTTGAGTTGTAGGAATAAGAGGATTCCTTTTATTCCTGCATAAATACTATATCTTGTATTGTAGAGGGAAGTATTCATTTATTATTTAACACTCTCAAAAGACACATGCACAATTAGCTTGACAGGCTGATCTTTGAATGTAATAGTCTATAATGTAAATAAACCCATGGAACTTACCAGCAAGTTATAATTCATACCCTAACTTGTGTCTAATTCAATATGTTTGCAAACTAAACTAACTATAAGCTTATAACACTGATAAAGAGACATTCAGTTTTATTATTCAAGGAACTCATGGCTGATTAAAGAAAATAAAAGAATTGAACTGTTAAATTAATTAATTAATTGATTGACCTTATTGTCTGTATATGTACACAGAGGTTCCTTTCCATTTTATTCATAACTTCATTATTTTGTTAATATTTCATAATTATAATTAATATTTTAATTATGTTGTTTTAATAAAATTATCATTAATGTAATTTCCTTTTATTGTATGTTCTTAATATTAGTTTATAAGATTTTATTTTAAAGTTGTAATAAATGTATATATTACCTATGCCAACATGTTCGTTTAATATCCGAACACTGGGGAAAATTCATATAACAAATTCAAGTGTCAAGAAATAAAATTCCGATATTCTATTTAGTTATTTACTGTGAATTTACATGATGCAATGCAGTGGAAATCAGTGGGTCTCCAGACCCTGGCAAACTGTTAAATAAATAATAAACCGATTCTCCTGGCAATGCGAATCCGAATCATAAATTAGGCGAGTTAATCTGGAAATGTAGTTACATTTTATGAAGCTTTCTAATACACAGAATGAATAAATGCAGATGTAACTTAATTAACAAATACATTAAGAAATGTATAATATCTAAAGCCTAAATTGTCCAAAAATGTTGCAATATTATGTTCTATAGTGGCTTGATGAAATTATGCATTCTCTCTAAATTTAAGGTTATAATATTGGATTCATAGCTAATAATATGTTTTCATTTATGTACCTAAATTTAGTATTTCAACATTGTGATAGTGGTATTAATTTGAATTATATTAAAATTATAATCAAATATAATTATGTTTTCTAGTATTAAGAATAGCTTTGTTTGATTATTAATTTTGGACTTTTTATTGGTATCATCATCTGCATTATCAGATAATCCTAAATACACTAATATTATATTGTTTTTAAATATAAGAGTGCAATAATATTTAAATGTCACTTCGTTAGAATTTATGTTACTTGATGTTAAAATAACATTCATAGTTAAAATTATTTTACTTTATTATTTTAGTTTGGATTATAAGAAATCCTTTCCTCTGATGTATGCGTATGAATAAAATCTTTTTTCAACTCATAACATTGTGAGTGTTATCTTAAATTATTGAAATGAAGCATCATGTTGAATATGAGAGTCTCATTATTAATTGAAATTATTTATTATATTAGAAATATCATCAGAAGACTCAATACCTTGTCACTACAATACATTCACTTATATAATAAGAACCTCACATGAAGAATATAGATTTATTTGTGAATCTTTAGTAATAATATGAGACTTGTGACCTTGTCCAGTTGGATTTGTTTAGAGCTAGTTATTGTATGGTTATAGGTGATTTGTGTTTTAATAACCAATGGAGTGACATTGAGCAATTGTTTTCTGGCTGTTCACTCTATGAGATTATTAATATGTGGATTTTGGTGCCCAACATGGTGAATTGATTGATAGGTTACAATATGTGGATTTTGACACCACAATTAAAGGGCCTTGATTTGTATAAGTGCCTTCTTACTAAGAGGCCTTGATTTGTGTAAGTGCCTTCTTACTAAGATTCCTTGATTTGTGTAAGTGCCTTCTTACTAAGAAGCCTTGATTTGTGTAAGTGCCTTCTTACTAAGAGGCCTTGATTTGTGTAAGTGCCTTCTTACTAAGAGGCCTTGATTTGTGTAAGTGCCATCTTATATTTCACAATGTGATGACTTGATTGTTTGATTGGCTACATAATTGTTGTTAAGTGCTGCAACTGAAACCATGATTTGTGGAAATTATTATTTATTTGTCTATAAACATTAATTTTGTAATTGAGTTTTTTTTAAAAAAAAAAATTAAGTCACTTGTACTCTATAATCAATTATCAAATATATTCTTTTGATGTGATATTTGATTTAAAATTGTGTGTGATTTTCTGATAATGGTGATCCCTGTTATGCCTTAACAAAGTTATTTTATATTGTTTATTTCACAAAGTCTTGAGATTATCTAATACATAAGTCAATAAATGTGAGAATTATGTGTTAATAAATATTTTATAAAGTTATTTGAAATAGATTATTAGGCATTCTGCAGTATATACAAAATATATTTTGGGATTTTTTTGTAGTGTGCACTGAAGTTTTGAGGAGAGGATGCCTAAGTAGACTGTGATAATATATTTTTAAAAAAATTATGAAATCTTTATATTATAATTCTATGTTGAAAATAGAAATAAGTGAAATGTTTAAATTTTGTGGTTAAATACTACTATATAAATATGATTTTTACTAACAACTCATACACACACAAAACTGAATTTTTTTCTAAATTATTTATGTATTACACTAATACAAAAGTAATACAAAATAGATATTATAAGTGTGGCTGAGCACTGTCAAAAGACACAGCCCTCATAGTTATAGTCATATTGTAACTAAAGAAAGTAGTTAACTGCAATGCAAATTTATGCAAATGACTTTATGTATTTCATTTCTTGGATATATTGTAGCATGTGTCTTTTCTGTTGATGGTATGATTGTTCCTAGCAATAAAGCAAGCCTCTTTCACATTTTAAGTTGTGTCATTGTCTGCAAACAACAACAGGGTTCTGTGCTTGGCAATAATATCCTGCTGAGCTGCAATTCTGGGTAAAATCAAAGTTACAAGTTGGGTCTGCTATTGCCCTGTTGTAAGAATATATCTGTTGAGACAGCTACATGGATAGTGAAGCTCTGGTCTCACCGAAGTATGAGGCATGACAATTTTCTATGGGACAGATAATGTTGTTACACCACTCAAGATGTTTGCAAGGGTGGTAATCTGTCCTTAGTGTTGTTGATTAATTTGTTGGAGTTGGGGGGGGGGTGAAAGCACAAATGGTACTTTTTATTAAAAATCATACAAAGTTTTTTGTGCACAATCACCATGAAAAAGAAGTTATTCTAAAATATTATGCCACCAATCAGCTCACCACCTACACCCTCTGAAATTATTGAATAACTCAGAACTGAACTACAAAATAGCAAACTTCTCACTCTAAATATTGAACATGAAAACAATCACAGATAAGTAAAATATTTGAATATAGATTTACATTGAGAACACATACTTCAATTATAAAATGATCATCAAATCTCTGGAAGTAAGAGGTCACTCTCATCCTCTTGCCAACTCATCAACCAACCACAAACTCTCTGCCTTACTTCTTCCCTATATAGAAATATGCAGCTATGCAAGTTTGAGGTAGATAGAAAGGCCAACTTGTTCTCATACAGAGATGACTTATTAAAGGTTGGATTTAAACAAAATCTTATTGACAAGAAAATTAGACAATTTTACTCCAAGATAAACAACAACACATTTAATCTTGATAAACAAAAGCTATTACTTTCATACTTCCTGAATGTGCATAAAAATTATGATTTTAATAAAAAGTATCATTTGTGCTTTCACCTCCCCCCTTCAATTCCAACAAATTAATCAATAACACCAAAGACAGATTACCACTCTCACAAACACCTCAAGCGGTGTGCAACATTGCCTTCCCCGAGAAAATTGTCATGCCTCATACTTTGGTGAGAACAGAGCTTCACTATTCACATGGCTGTCTAAACATATATATTCTTACAACAAAGCAATAACAGACACAACTTGTAACTCAGTTTTTGCCCAGCATCTCAGCTCAGTAGGACACGATTGCTAACCACAGCACCCTCTTGTTATTTGCAGAGATCAACATGCCTTAAAAATAAAAGTAAAAGAGGCTTGCTTTATTGCTATGGATAATTAGACCATCAAAAAAAAAGACACATGCTACAATATATCCAAGAAATGGAATACATAAAGTCATTTGCATAAATTTGATTTGCAGTTAACCAATTTCTTTAGTTACAATATGACTATGACTATGAGCGCTGTGTCCCTTGAAAGTGCTCAGCCACACTTATACATATTTATTTTGTATTATTGTAATATATAAAGAATTTTAAAAAAATTCAGCTTTGTGTGTGTATGCGACATTAGTGCAAATCATATTTGTATTATAATTCTATATAATTTTAATAATCATGAGTGATTTGCAACAGTAATTTGCTAGGGAACTAAATGGTAATATGTCTCAAGCTTCAAGAGCAGATGTTTCAAATGCTTAAAAATTTATCTAATCAAATAAAAAAAACTTATGAAGAATTAAAAGAAGAATTAATAGAGTCTTTAGAAAGTAATTGTAAAAAAATGAAAGAATTTCTAGAATGTAATTGCAAAAAATTGAAGGAATTTCAAGAGAGCACATTAGTTATATTAAAAGAAGTCCCAGAGAGAACATATTTGTAAATAAGAGGATTTTAGATAAAGCTAGATGAGTTTCAGGTAGAATTAAAAAAGTGTGGAAAAAAGTTTTAGAGGAAATCTTAAGAAAAACTTCAAAAGTAAAAAGGAAAGTACTTAGGAAAAAAATTGATTGCCAGTCTTAGTTTTTTTTTTTTCATATGTCATAGCATCAGCCAGGAGGCAAACCCACAACCATCTGCAATCAACTACTTGCTTGCAAGGCAGCTGCGATGACCTTTTGGCTAACAACACTTGACTTTGTCAGTCTTAGTTACTGGAAATTAATTGTATGAATACTAAAGATGATTCTGCTAAAAAATTAGTAGATGTTAGAGATTCAATCAGATGGCAAGTTTATTCATTAAGAGACTAACATAAAAAAATCTAGTAGCACAGTAGTTGATCAAAGGTCATTGTTAATTTTAAAATTCAGAGTGATACATTAAGCAATAGTCCTAATGAAGTAGAAAAAGAACTAATTCAATCCCCAAAAAAGTGTTCAGATTAGATTTAAACCAATAAGTAATTAGAACCAAACTTATTTCTCATAAAAATAAAAAGCAATAGCATCCACCAGTGGTATACAAATTATGCCAAAAAGGAATGATAAGACAAAAGATGAAATTCATGCATAGAACTTATAATGCAGGCAGAATAAAATCATTATTCTCTATAGATTAAATGCATATGGAAAATTTATACTGAGGTTAATTTTAAGAATGTAATGACCATGATTAAATGTAAATAACAAAGTTGATAATGTCGTTGTAGTTTTTTTTAATTGTTAATTTTTTTATTATCGTGAGTCAGTGTAGATGTAACTTTAAGTTCTGCATCCAGAATTGCTTAATATATTATGCTAATATAAATATATATAATTTATTTCTTGTTAAATAAGTCAGTTTAAATAAGATATTTGATTGATAAGTTATACTATTATTAAGTTATAAAATTTTATTGTAAGATATTTCTTTAGGAAAAGATTAAATAAGATGAGCTTAATTATTTTCAAAAGTATAAGTTTAGCTAATTTTGTAATTATAAATATTTTAAAAGAGGCAATATGTGAGATGGGTAGATAAAATAAATTGATTCGCAAGTATGTTGCACGGAAAAGAATCTAGGAATAGGAAAAATTAGATCAAACTTGGAGAATTTCATTCTCTAGTGGATTGATAATGGATGAAAATAGTGACAAAGAATAAATGTTATTTAAAATAGATTTTATTTACTTTGGAGTTAATATAACTTGAAATAAAATAAAAAAAAACACTAATAAAATTATAAAAAAAAAACACTTTTAAAAACAATTTCTTTCAATATCAACTGTTTTTTTAAGATATTTATTTATTTTATTAAAATAAATATATTTGTGTTTTTATACTTATCAGATTTAACAATCACAAGTAAATACATATTAACACTCAAACAATAATGTAATATTTACTGAATATTTCTGTAATATTTTAATACATTATGATAAAAATGTATATTTAACTTATCACCACTGTTAAACAAACTTTTTTTAACAAACACAATAAATATTTTTTCTCTAAATTATATATCTCTAAAAAAATATAATGTTCTTTTCATTCAATCCAATGTAATTATATCTTCATCTTTTTCTCTTTAAAAACTTTATTTCTTCATCCAATACGTATACACATCTTTAATATCCAACATTTTGACCATATTTTTCTTGTAGTCATTTTCAAGGATCTTTTTTCACTCTCCAAACTTCATTCTTTTATATGCACATTTCTTTAAAAAAAAAGTTTGGAGAGTGAAGAAAGATCCCTGAAGATCACTACAAGAAAAATGTAGTCGAAATGTTGGGCATTAAAGATGTGAATATATGTTGATGAAGAAATAAAGGTTTTTTTTTTTTTTTTAAAAAAAAAAAAGAAGAGGATATAATTTAATTGAATTGAACGAAAAGAGCATTATACATTATGATACTATGATGGTAGAGATAATTTACTGAGAAATATATATAATGCATGTGACAAGTATTAAATAAAATGGATAATTCTTAAATAAGATTAATTTTGTCAACCTAGACTAAGAAAGGGTTAAGTCATTTATAATAATTAAAATAACATGAACAAAATACCAATAGTATTGTGTGTGATTATATGTATTCAATTCATTATTAATTAATATTTAACAATTCTTGAATTACGCCGTAATATTTTGTAGTCATAAGACACCATGTATTCAATAATGAAACTAATATAAAAATTAAATGGATGTTATAACTAAAATATATGAATATATGTTTGGTTTGATTTTATTGGGAAAGGTATTTGCTTACTGTAAATATTCACATTAATAGTATTTTGGATAAATGAACCAGCCATCACCTGAAAGTAACCAAATCAAGCAGGGAAAAAATGAAAATTTAGTAATAGCTGATATAATTGTTGTATTTAATTCCTGCATAATTTTATTCAAATTTTAATCATATATATGAAGTTTGTTTCTTCTTATAAGCCTATTATTATGATGAGAAATTTTGACTGAACACTGCACTATCATAATAGTCTCCTGTCTAGATAGCAGCAATAGCATGGTGGATTTCAGAGTCAATAATTTTTGATTAAATTCTAAGTTAATATAATATTAAAGAAAAAGTTAACAATCAATTCTTTAGCTATCAACAATCTCAACCTGTAGTCATGGCAACCTTCTTGGCTTTATTGTCTTAGTAAAGAAAAAGTTGTCCAATTATCAGAAACTGTTATTCTTAATTTGCCATTTAAATTCTTGAGCATCACATGGAATTCTACTAATCCCACAAATGTTATGATTATTTCATTACCATCCTCAAAGATCAAACAGTGAAATTGTTAATGATTTTGTACATAGAAGTATATATTTATTTTATAAAACTCTATACACCTTTGAGATGAATAATAAAATGTATATAAGCGGTTATAGAGCATACTTACATGCAGTTGTTTAACATTCCAGTGTTATATTGCTTTAATGTATTAACAACTAATGTTTGTATGCAGCCCAAATGCATGTTCCTGACTGTGATTCATATTGATACTCAATTTCTTTAACTACTGTAACCAATTAATGTAACTTCATAACTCATTTGATGTAGTACCTAATCAGTGGACCAGCTGCTTGAAACACCCACAAAAGTGTGAATCTTGACTGTATAATTCCATTTGTACATTTTTCTGTATTTCTTTTAAACTATCCTTCTAAACAATGGAACACCATATGCAAGTTCCTTATTGTATTTCATATTTATACTCAATCTTTCTTTTAAATCATTATAACCAAATATTGTGTTTTTTTATAACTTGCTTGATGTCTACATCAATCATCAGACTGGTTGTATAAAAAAAAAATTTGTATACCTCTCTTTGTACATTCTACAGAATTGTTATTAATGTTTATTATAAAACAATGGAACAACAAATGTAAGTTCCCAAGAGTATTCAAATTTTATTGTATTCCCCTGTATTGTACCTTTTCTATGAATAAAGTTTATTTTTGAAATGAACTAAGATTGTTTCGGATAAAGATATAACATCAACAGCTTATTTTGTTTTTAACATGTTTTTGTTGCAGTAAAATCAGATTTGACGTTACCTTTAAAACGATGAATAAAGAAATAATATAAGATAATTCGAAACAAAATAAACAATGTGAAAAAAATATATTGTACTTTCGTTAAAAAATAAACTTTTTCAAACTTTAAAAGATTGGATAAGACTCTTGACAATTTGGATATGAGAGCAAAGACAATATAAATATGTAAATGAACTAATTATAGATGATTTATTACAAATAATAATGAAAGCAAACTATATATATATATATAAATATTTTTTATGTTAGAGATTATAAATATGCCACCTTAATTTTTAAAATTAAAAATATGTACTATCCCAAATGACAACTGTTTTATTAAAAATTATTATCATCTTTTATGTTAAGTGCTAATTTCTGGTACTTCTAATGGTAATTTTTATTTAGTAATATTATGTCAAACTAATCAGAAAGGCTGGCAAAGTAATAGACATCTGAGTTATAGATAGAGCCCCTGATGTTAAAGAAGCTTTATCAAATATAATTAATAATAAAGGACTATACCTTTAAAAAACAATACAAAAATACATTTAATTTATTTTTTTATGTAGATTATATTAAATATAAAAAGTGATTACCCATAGTAATATATAAGTTTATTATCTTTAATAAAGTTCAATGAAGGTTCAATATATATGTTGTTATTATCCATTAAAAAGATAAATCAGAGTGAATATGTTGATCTAGAAGTGCATTTGATATTTTTTAATGTGAAAAGACTACACTATTGCCTGGATATTTCTCTTGGTGGCTCTGCAAATAATATATGGTGTGCAAGTATTGTCATTGGAACATGCCCACATAAGCCTTTATGAAAAACTATGTTTATGGTTGACCATAAAATTCATCATATGTAAATGCATAGAATTAATTACCGTAATTATTAAATTTGTAGATTTTAAATGATTACTGGTGAATTGTCATATGAAAGTTTAAGATTAATTTTTATTACTTACATTTTGAAATACAACTTACTAAAGTAATAAAAATAAAATTATTGAATAATTCGTTGCTTGAGATGTCATGTGACATTTAAGTACTAGAAGTGACAAAGTTGAGCTTTGATCCAGGACTTTTCACTCTATCACTATGTTAAACCACACAAGGTATTTACTAAAGTAATAAATATGATGTAATTCATAAAATTTCTTACAACCTTGCAATTTTTATCTGGTAATTTAACCAAGAATTTTAATTTAGTACTAATAATGATTTAATTAGTATATGCTTACTTGTCTTCTCAAGTACCATCTCGCTTGACTGTTCCTCTGAAATGGTAATGAGTGACACAACAGATAATATTATCAAATAAAAACTCATGGTTCAATATAAATTTTGAATCCTTAAACTTTTTTCCACTTTCGTAAAAAAAAAAAGACTGAAAATGTAAGTTAATTTTAAAAAGAATTATTTTCAGTAATATTTCTGTCTTTAAACAGTTATAAATTATGAATATTTACTACAACATAAATCATAAAACGTTGAATTTGACATCCTATTAATTATTGTTAATGTCACAATAGGCACTTTTTATAATGTAGATTTATGTTAAAACATCGGTCTACAATAATAAATTTGTTAAATATGACAAGTGCTTTTTTAATTAAGATTCTAATTAATTATTTTTGAGGAAAAGGTATATTCATAATGAAAAAAATATCTATATAGATGCATACTCCATACGCGTATACCGATATCTATATAGGTTATGCAATAGATAATCACTACATAAATTTATAAATACATACACGCACGATAAACATTTGTCATTTTCAGACGTTTTTATTCTTTTGTCTTAGTTAATGTGTGATAGAATGAAAGTTTTTAAATCTATCTAAAAAAATATGCATATATGAAGTTAAGTTATTCCTCATGCTTATATTTAATTCAATTGGAAAGTTTAGTGGCTCCAAAATACATTGAGAGAGGGTAAATTGATTCTCTGTACTGATGCATGTATGTGATATGATAAAGATAAACTAAAGGTTGTAGTCATAAAAAACCCAAAAACTTCGAAATATATAATACAATAGTTTAGCAAACATTAATATAATATATATATAACGTTCAAACGTGTGTTAGAAAAATACTATATGTAAGACTTTAATATTTGTGTTAATATTAAAAAATACACACACACATATATAATTCGACTATATATAAATCAAACCAAGATTGTCCCAGCATGTATATGTGTATAATAAGGCCTTGGTGGATCCATCTCACCCCTCTATTTTTGTACAGCACTCGGTGGCTGTGGGCCATCAGTGCAGGCCGGATAGGCCTAGCGTTTTGTGCAGTGAGCGGCAGGAACTGCGTAGGAAGGTGAAGGAGGCGTGTTATATCATATCGGATGAACACGCGATGAATAAAAAACAATCATTTTACACCATATCTAAGAGATGGCAAGTTTAAACGTTCTTATCCTGATTAGCATATTTAGCCTATTTTGCATATTTGCACTTCGTGAAAATGAAGGAATTTTGTACTTCTTGAAAATGAAGGTTATACTTTTGAAAGCGCTAGAAGAATCAACAAAGTTTGTCATTTAGTTATTGGGTTTGATTTATATATAGTCGAATTATATATGTGTGTGTGTGTATTTTTTAATATTAACACAATATTAAAGTCTTACAAACATTAATGATAATATTAGTATTATCATTCTTAAAACAATGGTCCTGTCTATGTTTGCAACTATTAATTCTATTAATCTTAAATATAAGATTTTAATATATTTAAGAAATTTGATACATCATTATTTAAACTGCATAAACTATCTTTGACAATTCTTATATTAATAGAAGAATTTTCAAAAGTATATAAGCTGATTTGCGGTTGGCATTAAATATTACCATGATAATGATGTAATTATAGATATGCAGAATATATAAATATCATGCATAATTAGTAATATTTAGTCAAAAAATAGAACATCATTATAATTAACTATATGTGGATAAATACTAGTGGGATAATTATATTTCAGGAGATCATGTGATATTCTAGCATCAGAAAAGGTAGAGTTGAGATGTGATTCAAGAACATGAAGCTCTCTATCAAACAATCTGCCACTACACATCTAATATAAAAAAATATTCATAGTTTTACAATGGCTTAATACACTAAAAATCCAGAATTAACATATTTAATGCCAACATTTGTTACATAACTTTCTGTGCATATTATGTATTCTTTTAGAAAGTTTTGTCTATATGTCAAAACTATTTATGTAAACAAACGTGTTTTAGCTTGGATTCAAATCTTAGCATTATTTGAACTTCAGTAATTATATTGATAATATAAAAAAATTAAATATGATTACTAAATGCATAAGAACCTTTATTTCAGTTCCAAATTTCAAAGTGCTCACTAATAAAGATGATACCCCAGAATATTGTCTGATGGCGCTATTTTTCTTCATTGAATCTTCCTAAAAGCAGCTCTGCCATAGAATGAAGACAAACAGAAAGAAAAAAGACTTTTGCATGCTTATTAAAGAAAGGTAAGTATGGATTTATCTATGGTTTTATAAATTGAATAAGTTAAAACTAAGATAAGAAATATTAATTGTTACACATATGTCATTCTATACATATACTGATATTTCTATCTTAAAGCACAAATTGGCAGTAATATTATTATTGTGAAAAAAACCCAACTAAAATGAAGAACAATTAGTCATCATCATCATTACATTCAACCATTATTAATCCACTGGAGAATCAAAGTCTCTCCAAATTCAAATCATCTTCTTCAATCTCTAGCATCTCTTCTTCACATCACCCCACACCCTTCTTTATTTTATCCAGTTATCTCACACATAGTCTCTTTCTAGGTCTTTTACAGTGTCAGGGAATCCATTTTAAAATTGCAACTGTCCATATGTTATATGTGCAGTTCAACTCCATTTCAGTATTTTAGTTCTTTCAATGAACACCACTTTGTTTTCTCACCCATGTATTTCATTTTTGACCACACTTTGTTACTTCTAACAAGCATCTTTCTATACTCCATTGAATGGTGTGAAATCTCTGAATTACTCTTCTGTTAACTGTCCAAGTCTCAGATTTATAAGTAATAACTACAATACATTTACTAAAAACCTTCATTTTCAAACATATACTGATATTTGGTGTTTTCCTGAAGGTTTGTAATGATGGTGTTCTATATTTATATTGGACTATTTTCATCATTTAATATATGTATTGAATGTCTTTAGAAAAATTTAACTTTATTTAAATATTCCAAATACATTCAACTGTTAGCAATAGCACAAAAACAGGTTAGTATATGCACAATGTTTTTATGACGTATTAGTCTCCCTTCTTCTTCAGGTGTTTCTGGTCTGACCAGTGACCATACTAGCATGGAATTTGAAGCTGGGTTCTTAGATTCTTGAGTTTTGAATTTTAAGGTAAAGCTCTAACCAACTGAGCCATCCTGCCAAAGGCAACAGTCTGTTAGACCAGTCATCCCATTAAAAAGTGCTTGCAAGAACACAAACTGATGATTAGAAGAGTGAAAACAGATGTGTCTAAGGTAGAAGAGCATGTATGTGCCAAAGAACATATATTCAATTGGGAAAGTACAAAAATATTGGATAGAGAAGAAAAGGTACAAAGAAGAAAATTTTCAAAAGCTGCTCATATGACAATGGAAAAAGGTTCCATAAGCCAACCTATGTGACTATACATAATATATGGAAACCATTAATCAACTTTGCTCTCAGGAAAAAATGGAGAAATCAGGAGGAACTTCATAGATGAGTATATGAAATTACTATAGACTGTTGCCTTTGGCAGGATGGCTCAGTTTGTTAGAGCATTACCTTAAAATTCAAATCTCAAGAATCTAAGGATCCAGGTTCGAATCCTATGCTAGTGCTGTTATTGATCAGGCCAGCAACAGTTGAAGAAGAGGGGAGACTAATACCTCTCGAAACATTGTGCATATACTAACCTGTTAGATGTGCTATTACCAACAGTTGAATGTACTTGGAATATTTAAATAAAAGTTAAAATTTTCTAAAGACATTCAATATATACATTACATGAAGGAAATAGTCTAATATAAAAATACAAATACTCATATTTCCTTTTAATATTAAGTTATTCCTACCAAAAGCCCTCAATATAAATTTAATTCTAAGATTAATTTTATCTATCATATTTTTATCAATATTAATATTTAAATACAACTATACTGTATTGTAATTTAACCAAGGTATTTCTAATTGTTAACTTTTATATAAATTCTTATTTTTTTTCTTCGAAAAAAATCCATTAAACATTACTTTAGTATTTTCAGTATTTATCCTTATTTCTACATTTTTACTTTCATCTGATAACTCTTGCAACAATTCTTCAAGTTTTGAAGCATTATTTGCACAAGCAGGTACATTATCTCCAAAATGCAGATGGATTAAATAATCTTCATGTACTTTTAATCCATTAGGTTCATATTGAAAAACTGCTGCAAAATTTTTTAGAAATATGGAGTCATTCTGTCATATAGTCTTTTCAATGTTGACTTTTATAGTGTCATTATGTTATCTAATTGTTATTGTCACATTTTTATAGATATTCTTCAGATTGTGACAATAACCTAGGTCTATACCTTGATGATTTAATGCTTTAATCACTGAAAAAATACTTATAGAATCAATTGCCTTTCATAATATACAAATCCAAAGCTTAATGGCAACTCATATTCCTTGGTTCTTTTTATAACCTCTCTCAATACTTGGGTATAATCCACTATATTAAAATCACTTTTAAATCAGAATTGTTTTTTTTTTTTTTGGTTGGTTAAAATCCCAAGTTTGCTGTAGATGAATTGTAATTATATTTGCAAATTTTTTTTAGAAAACTGATAAAAGATTGATAAGTCTGTAATTTTTAATATCTTCTTTATCACCTTTATTACATATTAATATTAATACTGCACTATTCAAATTATGTGGCATATCTTTATTATTTAGACATATAGTATATAATTTTACCAAAAAAATTTCTATTTGTTTACCTGCTTTTTAAAAGTTATTGATTGTAATTACAATATTATTTAGAATTTTGCTCATCATAAATTTAATTGCATATCTCACTTCTTTATTTAAAATTCTGGACAATTTAGAAGATATAGTAGTTGCAGAAAGTAATTTTCCTTGCTCTTTACTTCTATATAACTCTTTATAGAACTCTTCTACACATTTCATAATGTTATCTCTCTTTTTAGTTATAGTTCCATCTTTTTCTCTTATTGCAGAAATAAATTTTCGTTTCAATACCAAGATGTTGTTTTACACTCTTGAGACTTTTATTCTCTTCTATAGCTTTCTTTGCCAGTTCACAGTAATACTTTTTTATATTTTTATTAACTTTTTTTGCATTGTAGATCAATTGGTAATATTAAAAAATTAAGGATAATCACTGAATCAAAATAATTATGATTTAGATATAAAAAGAAAAACAAGATAAAATGAAAAGTATTCTGACTTATTATAAAAAGAAAAATTGCAATATATATTTATGGAAAAGCATTATGATATTTATGAGAAATAGTAATGATAACAATAATATATTATTGATGATAACAATATCACATGACTACTGATATTAACCACAATATCACTTAATTAATGATATTACACATAATGTCACATGATCACATAATGTTATATAACTAACAATATGAATACCATGGCAAAGTATCATAATGTTTTGGGATCTATATAGACAAAAGATTAATACAAGATTGTATATTATAATAATAAAACATTCATAGATTATGATAAAAAGTCATATTTTAAAATGTAAAAAAGTACTTAGTTATATTCACAGTTCAATTTATATTGTTACTGATAACAAACATCTCTTCATTCAAGGAGCTAAACATTTAACCAAAATGTATGTCCTGTGTGACTTAGTGAAGTGGTAGAAAATCTGAATATGGATCTTAAGATCCTTTGATTGATTCTCATTCTAGAAATAAAGCTATTTAATTATTATTATTTTTTAGTAAAGTGTTCACCAAAATATATGAAATTAAACAAGTTTAATAAGTACCTGATGAAAACTGAAGTTTAGCTGATAAATTATATGAATATCTATATTTAGTTGAATACAAGCAGACTATTTTAGGTTTAAAACTTAGTTTTTTTATATTTCAAGCTATTAACTTGACAGTAAAAATAAAATTAAAGATGGCCACTAGATATGTAAGAGTACTGAATCCAACTCCGAATCTCAAGTTCTCATTTTTAAAGTCAAAATAAATAATGGAAACCCATCCGAGGATGACTATTAATAAATTGCATTATTGTCTGGTAAGGGCTAATTTAAATTCATGGACTTTAAAGATTATCCCCTTTTCCTCATCCAGCATTAGAGAAGTGATAAATTCATCATAAACTAGATGTCCATAAACACTAAATATAAACCCTTTTATATAATAGATCATTATGCATAAATTCAGTTCAGTGACCAAAAGTTCTAAACTGTTACTGTGAGCAAGAGATACAATGCAAACATATAATCTTCTAAAACTAATTTAGGATTGAGTAAATTCACTGGAAAAAAATTAAACAATGAAATATAAATTTATTAATTAGAAACAATCAAATGAAATTGAGGTCTGCTGAGTATAATATAAATATAAATTTGGCATTCTGATTATGATTAATATAAATAGAAATAAGCTATCACATTGTGATTTACAAATATTTCAATAGATTTGTATAAAACATCTATACATCAGCACACAAAAGTGCCTGTATAAAAAGAATGAACATATTCAAATTTTCATAGACTTATTAAAACAATTCATTTTAAGAATTTATAAAGTATGATTGATTTTAATATATATATATCTCCATGATATGCATGTCTATATAAGCACACAGATGTGCTTTATAATAATTTAAATTTGACATTTTTGAATTATCATAAACAAATAAAAAAATCATTTTTATACTACATAAATAATGACTAATTTAACATATTTGGGTACCCATTCAGATATATGCACACACAAGCATTTATACCTTAATGATATTTCAGTATTTTAATATATAAACTTATTTCAATAAAATATTTTCACAAGACAATTCAATGCAAAAATATACATTAAATTCACATGCATGTTTGTGTGTGTGTATAGCATCAGTCAAAGTTATTAATTAATTTATTATTTCTAATGATTAAAAAAATGTTTTTCCTTTTAAAAAAAATTATGAGATTCAGTTTGGAAAGTTATTTTCTTAAAAAAATATTTGGCTTTTTGTTTGTTCATTTACAATAAGATTTTCTGAGTTTACATTTTTTTACATTTCAAAATAAAATCATTTATGAATTAATTCTTTGTTTTTAGATGCTGCTTCACTTTTAAATTAGAGATTTTAACAATTGTCATTTTCGCCAATGAAAGTTTCTGAGTTTCATTTTTGATAACTACAATTGCAAACAATCATTTATTATTTTCTTTCATTATTGTAGTTTATGTTGAATAATTTAGTCAAAAATTATTTTCCCTTAAAACCAGAAGATATAAGTACTTTATATACATGATTTAGTACCTATCTGTGTTTCTTTGCATATTGATAAAATGGTGTATTTAGTATGGTAATCTCTTGGTAAGCTGGTACCTTCTAAAACCATAGACTGACTTATGGTCATCTTGGAGAAAGATATTATATGTTAACTGTTGACATTCAATCAGCTGCATGTAATCTAGAATTTTCTAGACTTCAGGCATATCATCTAGTACAAAATGTTGGTTATGGAGAACACAAAACTTCAGGACATTTACTTCCATGTAAAACCACACTCTACCACTGTTACACTACCAGCAACTGACTTGTACTGTCTTGCCTTCAGTTATATGTTCATAGTAATTCTACAAATATAAAACTGTCTTCTAATATTTTCCCCCTTTTTATAGTGAAGATGAAATTTAAAAAACAGTAATTAAAACTAAGTTTTCTTTATCTTGATTGAAAAAAGTTAATGACTCTTTTCAATTTATCTTAATCCTTTCAAAAACAGCTGTGTAGGATTTTTATCAAAATATGTTATGCAAACTTTAATTAGAAAAACTTAATTTAATCAAAATAGATAGTGGAATTATATCTGTTGTAACATAAAAATGTTTGTTTTAATTTCAAAATCAGAATTAATAAAATATTAATTATAATTTTTTAAATATTTAATTTATATATTTTTTAAATTCAAAATAATTCGATCCTTAACTGTTATTCCACTGTAATATAGAAAATATCTACAAAAAAATTTGGTTTGTATTTATTTCTACTTTTCCTTTAACTTTTATATATGCATGTATGTGTGTGGGTTGGAGATCTTTTAAAGATATTCAAATTTACAAAAGATATGTAGATGATGTTTTTGTTTGCAGAAATACCAATACTATAAATTTGCTTGTAGAGGAGTTAAATAATTTGAATGGCTTGAAATGGCTATTGAAAAGGAACAGGATAAAAGTATTAAGTATTTGGATTTAATTATTACGAGATAATAGTATGTTAAGTTATAAATTAATAATCAAACCATTGCAAAAAAGAGGATTTATAAATTGTAAATCAAAAGTACCAATTATGTATAAGGTGGCAATTTTTAGATCTTTTTTGTTTCATAATGAAAAATTATATCATTACCAGTGTCACAAATTAAAAACTATTGAGATATTTCCTAAGGAACAGTTAGTGTCAATTTAAAAAGAGTTATAATGGTCAAAGAAGTTGAAGATTGATAGTAAAAAATCGATATCTATTCCATTTATTTAAAATGCTCAAGTGAAATTTTTTAAGAGTATATAAAAGAATGTGTTTAATGTTTCATTTTGTTTGTTAAAGTAATGTTAATAAATTACTGAATAATTCTAAAAATGTCATACCTGCCAAGCCAAAAAGTAATGTTGTGCATGACTATTTCACAATAAATATTGTATAACAGTCGGGGAAAAATTTTTGGTGTTAAGAGTCTTACCATATCTGACATACAAAGGCACCACCAGGCCATTCGAACCTGAAAATTTTATATAGTAGGCAGATACTTACTATTAAAATCCAACTTTATTTTATATATCAACCTTTAGCCCTTGCCATTAGCTTAAGGAGACACAGAGATTTATAATAAGTACTTATTCAACACTTCATTCAAGAAAGATTTGAAACCAAAAATAAATTTTTAATATTAAAAAAATAAAATAAGCCACTGCCAGTAATAACACACAAACAACATTTATTAACGCACATATATAAATATTTAAAATTGAGGAATAATTTAGATATTATTAATTTTAAATTTAGATTATTTTAGAAAGTCCGCACAGATGGACTGTTTATAGAAGTTTGTTTTATAATGTTGAGTATAGATTGCTACATAGATTACTCATTTAAAAACTTTTTAAAACAATCATTCAATCTCAGACTAAAAGCTCACAGCCAACCCAATGCCTGCTTCCAGATATACAGATGCAACCAATGCAATATGAAGATGCTAACATAAAGCCACACTATCAGGAATGTGCATCTGCAGCATGATATTATTTGAAGTACATGATCCTCATCCAGTACAGGAATGTGCATCTGTCTGCTGAAGGAATCATGTATATAATATTTGAGAAAAATGCTACTTATGGGGAGAGTGGTCTATCTGCTGACTTATAGTCCCTATCCATAGAGCTAAGGAAGTCAATGTCGCAGGAAATACATTGCAATGCAATGACTATGCCTTTGGGTCATGTATTCAGTTGGGCTTTGCCTTGTCTGCTAAACATGCTTCACATTACATTGTTATAAACACCCATATATCCCTCCATCAGCATCGACTTAACTATGAAACAATAGCCTGAAATTAAAACCCTTTAAAATAAACATAAATGAATTTAAATATAAAGCTATTAATTGAAAAAATTCTAAGGGAAATTTACAATAAAGTAAACCCAATGGCCCTCATCATAAGGTGCCACATTCACAACAACTTAAAATATATATAACAGTAAACACATTTAGACACTCAGCATGAGGTGTTGCATTTACCGATATATACACTTTCACGTATAAAAAAATATTAAAACATAATCAATATAATGAATCCATGCAGCTATCTACACCCAACTTAAAATTTAATACATTTTTTGATTTCATTAATAAATATTAATAAAGAAAATGGAAATAATTGAATTGGCAAACATATATAAAAAATATAAAAATAAATATTAATAACTGATTTAATCTTCCGTGTTGGTCAAATAAGAGTTTATGGTTTAAACTTAGTTAGGCCTTAATTATTTAAGAAATTATTCAAAGTTCATTTAGCAATAGTTTATAATGATTTGAGTTCATAATTATACTTTACATTAGAGGAGCTCTCGGTTTTTTGTGCCAATTCCTGTGAAGTCATTATTATTCAAAATTTCAGAGAAAACCGGTCTGTTGTTCATACCATAGTTATCAATCTGGAGGCTGCCTTAGCTGATTGATCCTGGAACTATTTTATTGTAGGACCCATATGATTCAGGGTCTACAATAGTGCCTTTCATATTTCAACAGTCACTTCATTTGAAATTAATAAGAGAGTGAAAGTGTGTCTTTTCACCCTCCTCCTCAAAAAAATCAAGCTGGAACTATTCTTAATTTGAATTGTTTCTTTTTATACTAATCCTCCGGATTCACCAAACATTATTTCTTGTTCCAGTGATTTTCATTAGGGTCCGAATGTTGGTTGACCTTCCACAAGCTGGTAACACAAAATTTTTATATCTCTTATCTGACCTTTAATTATAAATATGCCCCAAGGGCTCATTTACTTTCGATTAATTAAAACCAATAATCATTTCCATTTTGATTTTTAACACAATAGACAGTAATTTAATTATTGTACATTGTTTTATCTTTAAATCTTTTAAGTTTTTGCTTAAAATTTAGTTTTATAATACCTTTTTTTAAAATAAAGTTTTCTTTTAATAATTTTCCATCTGTGCGATTTATATATAAATATGTTTTTGCAAACTTTTAGTTTTCAATTTTTAATTCTAACTTTTATTTAATAACTTTTATTTGTGAACATTTATACTTTAACTTTTTTTTTAAAAAAAATGTAATGATGTGTGCCTGTTACAATTGATATATGATAAATTTATTTATAATAGAATACACATATTTTAATATTCACTTTAATATCCTAAGAAGCTTCCAAAATTCCTGCTTTCTGGCATATGTTGTTTATATGTTATAAATATATACTTAGAAATTTATTTACTATGTGCTTTTTAAATATATGAATACAGATGCCTGAAAAAGGCAAATTATCCCAAAGATACATTTTTGACTAAACCAGCATTCTCCCCTTGGGTGTGATTATCTAAATTTAATATAATTGAAGGTATTATAGACCAACCAACTAGATGCACAAAAATGCATATAGACTACAATACCTATAGCATACACATTAATGAAAGTTTTTAAATGTTAAAAAATAGTTAAAATTATATATATATTGTGATGATCGCACATACTGCAACCACACATATAGCTATTTAACATTTAAATAATATTAAATATTATGTTTTGGAATACTAGCAAAAGAATTTAAAACTTATGAAGAAAGAAATGTTTAATTAATAAAAGAGAGGAAAATAGAATCGAAAAGATTCTTATCTTTTACCCTCCAAAGTCAAGATTTTGGAAAAAAATAATAATAATTAAAGTTAGAAATATTGAAATTGTATATTAGTGAAATTAATAGTGATAAAGAAATATAAATGAAATACGAACTAAAATATGATTTAGAAGAAAAGGTAAAGTTTGAAGGGTTTAAATCAGAGTAAAATAGAAATTTAAAACATGACCGAAAGATAAGGATCTGGGTCATAAGAGTACATATTTGACAATAAAAATGAAATGTGTGTATGGAGTATATATGAAGTATGATAAAGACAGAAACAATTAATGCTTGTCAAAAATAAAAAACATTTTATTAAAATATCTGTTTAATAAAAAGAAAAAAAAAGGAAATAAGAAATAAATGTACATAGTGCTACGAGATTGGGTAAAAGTAAATCTATAAAAATAACCGAAGGCATATTAAGAAAAAGAAAGGTGTGAATAAAAGCTAAAAACAAAGGACCAAAAGGACAAAGGACTGTGGAATTTTTTAGTTAAAAAATTTTAGTAGAGGAGAGACTTCTTTTCGAGATGTTGGTGGAAGCACTACTTTAGAAAATAAACTGATATAATTGGGAGAAACGCAAACCTAAGAACCTTTAAAGTTTACAAAAAAAAAAAACAAGAGAAAAAACCAGACATATAGTGGAAGGACTCCAATGTTAGAAGGAATCATTAAATGAACAAGATATGATTTATAACATCGGTGATGCATCAAGAATGGAGGGCTAAGGGCCATCACGATCGCTGGCCAATTCAGACTCACCATGCTCTTACGGTTCCCATCTACATGTAACAACTGCCGATGTAGCACCTGCCAGAGGGTTTGTTTTTCCATGTCCTTGATGTCCTATTATGGAGGAGTTCCCACAACCCAAAATTCAACCTAATAGTGACCGTTCCCTGCTAAAGAAGTGGAGGACATCCACATGGTGGTCAGCAAGACCTCGACTTACTTCAGAGACTCAATAAACCTAGGTAAAATACTATACTACACCTTTGCCATGTCCTTGATGTCCTAATATGGAGGAGTTCCCACAACCCAAAATCCAACCTAAGAGTGAGTGGAGGAAATCCACATGGCGGTCAGAAAGACCTCGACTTACTTCAGACACTCAATAAACCTAGGTAAAATACATATACTACACCTTTTCATTTATATGTGCACATATCTTTAAAGTTAGATAATTGACAAATTCTTAATTTGAGCGATAGACATTTTTTAAATTTTTTTTATATACACGAAGTGATGACTATAAATGTACAATCATTTATAGGATCTTTTTTTATATTATAATCATAACACTATAGCATATAATTTGTTTTATTGCATGTAATTGATTTAAAGTATTTTTTTCTGTTGTTTAATTTATTGTATTAAATATTTCTTATTGATTTAAATCTGTTTCATCTCATTCTTCGCCACTTCAAACAGTAATATAATCGTAGGTTTTGGGGAATAACTATTACTCATTTGAGTACTGAATGAAAATGTGAGGCTGGTGGTGCAGCATTTTGATCCCATTAAAATTTATAAATGATCCAAGTATTGTAACTCTTTAAATCTTACAGCCGTCAGGAGACAGTTGACTGGAAAAAATAACCTGGGGCTATACCATATAGTTACAGGTTCGGTCAAGTACGGATATAGACTCGTTTATGCCCGTATGTTCTCTCTGCTTGTGATAGCGGGAGGTGGGCGATTTTGAATTTAAGAATTCCATATTATACATTAAATAAAAAGGAAGAAAGCATTCGATCGTCATGTTTCCATTACAATATCTATATATTCTCAATTGTACCTCATATAATAACAAAAATATTCAATTCTGTATTGAAAATTTATTTCCATTAATTTTATTAAAATGTAAAATAAAAAACACTACAGCATTTCCTAATGAATAATTATTATTTTAAAACATGCAAAACTCTCCATAAGCCAGAGTGATAAATGGTTGCAAGAAAGTTTAATGCATAAAATCCCTATCTAGTGCCTTCTCATCCAATACCCCCAGACTAGTTTCTACCTTGTGACTTTCCTTAATGAGGAGCCTTGGATCTAAAAACACTGCACCTAGATAAAGATTTTATGTACTAAACCTTTTTGCATCCATTGATTATTCTGCCTTGCATTGAGTGGCATTACTGTATTGGAGAGTTTTGCCTGTTTTAACAGCTTGAGCAAGCATACGAAATGGTGATCATGTGATATTATTTTAATAGACATAAAAAGATAAACTCTGTGCTAAACAAATTTTCCATCTTCAGGCTTACACTAAAAGTTTATTTTCAATAATAAATAAAAGATAAAATGTAGCCGTAACTTCAAATGCCAAATCAGTATTTCTTTAGCTAATATAAAAATGCAATATTACTGCTTTTATTTTATTTTTATCATTAGAATTAAGTTCATTCTTAAGTTATTTAAATGTCTTATAAACAATACAAAACTCTCCATACAGGAGTGCCACCCTGTGCCAACCCGAATAATCAATGAGGTGCTATTGCTACTGTATAGAGTTTTGCCTTGTTTATAAACAATTATGTGCTAGTATAAGAGATGGTGATCATGTGATGGTTATTTAAATTTCCTAAATATCTGATTAATCAAAAAATTAAAAAATAGCATTTTAATACAAATAAAATTATTAAATTTTATAATACAGTCTCCAATGTTAGAGTATTAAATTATTAAATATAGCCAAAAAATTATCCCTAGAGCATGTTTAAAACACATTAAAATTAACAACTGTATATATTGTATTTTTCAAAAAACAAAAAAATTACTGGATTCTATACTAAAAATTTAATTTCCATAACAAATAGAGATACAAGGCAAAACTCTCTCCATACAGTAGTGCTACCCTGTGCCAACCAGAGTACTGTACAGAGAGAATTTTGCCTTGGTTAATAACAATTATGTGCTAGTATGATCATGTGATGCTTAGTGGTTTAAATAGAGATACATTTATATAATGGCAGCTTTTAAAATCAAATTGGTAATTTAGTACCTCAACCAAGATTTAAAAAAGAAACAGCAACAGTAAAAGCATGTCAACAAATTACTACTTATTGCAAAACTTTTTCATCAACAAGTTAATCATAAACTATGTTAAAACCTCAATTTTTTATACAATATTTTTTAAAAGCAAAATGCTAGCGATTTTTTATGTTAAAACTTATTTTAAAACAATAACAATATAATATATTAAATATTTAATGTCATCATAATATTATGTCAGTCACTTAATGGAACATAATAAATTTATCTACAAACATATAAATATGTATTTTCTTCACAATTCTAACAGCCAACAATCAAAACATTTGTAATTATATATTAAAAGTTTAATTCCAAATTAAAATGGGCAAAATTTTCACATTCACACAATATTACAAAATTCTAATTTGATGTAGAAATATATTCTCAGAAAACATTTCCTTTTTATAAAAAAAAATTGAATTGTTGAAAGTTAATATCACTTCATTCATTATTTATTCTCACATCTTTACAAAAAAAAAAAAACCAAAATGTTCAAAATTTTGTACTAGATACATATTTTCAAAATGTTAGAAAACAATAATTTTCATATTGGGGTAACTTCTATAATCCACAGTACAAATATTTATTAATAAAGGTGGATTAATTTTTTAAGTATATCTCTTTTTAACATCCTTTCACCATATTTAAAAATGACACTATTATTATCACAGTAGATTACTGAAATATTTACTATTTACCAAAGTAAACTTTTTTTATAATCAAATAAATATAAGTATTGAATTCAAACCTGTTTCCTTAATTTTTAATTAAATTATTTCTTTAAGAAATATTGATAGTAAATGATATTTAACTTACACTAATGTATATCATTTTAAAAACATATTCCATTTATTAATATAATTATAATTTGTATATATGTGACTTTGGTTGGTTCTGAAAAAATTTTGAATTTGAATCCCAATTTGAACCCAGAGTTTTGAATTACTGATAGTATATATATATATATTTTAAAATAAGCAGCTAGTCAAATATTCTTTTAATGAGAAAATTAAAAAAAGATAATTACACCTTCAGGAGATATATACAATTCTTTGAAAAACAGTATTTGCATTGGACTTAAAAGTCTGTATTGTACTTTAATTTGCAAAAGATTCAACATTTTATTCAATAAAATTTATGCTAAAAAGTCAATGTTAAAAACTTGTTGAAAATTGAAAGTATATGTTTGATAACAATGGTAGATTATTTGATAATGTAACATTAAGAGCTAAAAATATTTTAATATAACCTTTTGAAACTTAGATTAAAATAATTTTTAACTTTTCTTCAATATTTTTATGTAAAGAAAAAGAAACCCTTTTTTCATATATATTTGATGAAAAGAAATATAGATTTTTTGATAGTAAAGTTTATTGGCTTTAAATAGTGACTTTTTCTCTCAATATCTTGACATTTCTTTTACACATTTTTTATATATTAAAGTTCATTTCAATCTTTGTTTTTAAAAGAAAGTAAATAACATGTTCAAATAATGGTAGCAGCTACAGAAGCCAATATTGTATTTTTCTAAGCCCACAAAGTTTACTTTAAAATTAAAATTAGTCTGATTTTTTTTGTAATTAAACTTTAAACCTCTGTTTAAATATTTCACAAATTAAAAAAATAAAAACAATAAATAATTAGTGTTTGTCTAAAGGTTTGTAAAAATAGCATTTAGAAGTGATTATATGTTGGATTTTTCCATCATTTAGCATTAATTGTTAAATGTCTGTGCTACTTTAAATTCAATATTCATAAATGGAAAAGTCCAGGTTTGATTCTCATACTAGTATTGTCACTAGTCAAGCTAGAAACACCTGGAGATGAGAAGAATAATACCACTCAAAATAATGAAATTTGAATTTTTCTAAACACTCAATATTTAATATGAAATGATCGAAGTATTCCAACATATAATTACTAATAGATAATTTGTCTTAATAAATAAATATATTGAGATGATTATGTCTCATGGCATACACAACATAGGAGTGTATATATAAAGTTGAAAGGAAAATAAATGTAAACAAAATTTTTTGTAGGCATTTTCTGTATTACACTGGAAAAACAATTAAGAGTTAGACAATTTTTCAAATTTAAATAATAATCATAAAATTATTATAAATTATTTTAAATCAAACATTTCAAAAAAGATCTATTTAATATTTTATTCTGATTTTGATAAGTAAAACAAGCATGTTTTTATGTTACTATAGATATAGTGGTAATTATATAATTCAACTTAATTAAAGCTTGTACAACATACTTTGATAAAATGCTACAAAGATATTGTTGAAAGAATTTATAAAACTTTTGAGATAAAAATTTGGTTTTAATTAAGGTGGACTGAAAAGAGTCATTAATTTTTTAGATCAATAGAAATAAAGAATTTACTTAATTGTGGTTTTTAAATTCCACAGTATGGTATAAAAAGGTGGATTTAATTAAGGGCAGATTACAACATTTTAACAGCAATGTTACTATAAAGTTATAACTGAAGGCAAGAGATAGTGTATGCAGTTGCTGCTAGTGTGATATAGAGTTTGAATAAATTTGAAAGCAAAACCTAGCTTTTATGTGATTTATAGCCCATATATATGTATTAGACAGCATGCCTAAAGTCTTCCAATTATAGAGATTGAATGGAGTTGCCTGAATGTCAACAGTTATCCAATAAATGTCAAAAATATAGCCAACTGTTTTAGAATAGACAAGCTTATCCAAAGATTTCAGTGCTAGTTGTTTTGTTGAAGGATTATTGTGCTATGCATTATACATATACTGATTTTCTACATGTAAAGAAGTACAAATGTACAATTTCTGCTGTTGAATATATATAAAGTGCTTACAGCTGGTGAGTATAATGTGTTATATACTGTGAATGAGATTATTTACTTTGCATTCAAAATCTTTAAATTATAAGATTTAAAGGTAAGTAACTTTGTCTAAATTTTTCAATTAAAACCAAGATACATTTCAAGTTTTATTTTATTAATAAAGGAAAACTCCAAAAATCTTTCTATATTGGAAACCAAAAGAACTTTCTAGGCTTATTTTTAAAGATGGTTACAATAATAGTAATCTGGAAAAAAAAACTTTCATGCACAACTGTCAAAGAAGTAATATATATATATTATACCAGTTCGAATCCCTCATTTGCGTCACCATTGAAGAAAATGATGCATATCTCTGTACGGCATGAGCATGAAATGATCTGTACATTTAAAATGAAAGATCGATAACAATCTTCGATAATACCCGGGGTTGAATACAACGAGTATTATGTTACTAATTATTAGGAGAAAGAAATTTGATTTCAATTAAAAAGCAAAATCTTTCCCTGTTAAACCATTTATATTTCCACCCCAATATCTATTTGCCCGGTAGACATTTTCCCTCGCTCTTCACATACCTTTAAAAGATTGTTTTAATTTAACAATCCTTAGCACCACTCCCAACACAATAAAAGAAAGCAAAAATTAAATAATTTTCCCCTCCCTCCCTGTTGAGAGAGTATGCAAAGAGGTTATCGTACATACATTTAATTTGGATGAAGGAAAACTGGGTGAAAATATTCTAATTCAATTCCCCGATACAATATCCCAATGGCTAGCTCAATTCTAATTCTCTATCCCAGGTACTTTGAATAAGTATTGCTATAACTTTTTATAGCCATGGTCAGCAAACATCGCAAATAGGTGATTACATTTTTTATTATGATTAATCCTCTTTATTTTAGAATAGATTATACGATAACAACTAAAGTATGAGAATATAATTTATTTAAATAAAATCCCCCCTCCACCACATATATATTTTAAACATTAGAATATTGAATCTTTATGTTCAAGATCTACAGTTAGATTTAAAAAAAAATCCATTTTATAATTTATATCTAAGTTAATTTAATTGCTATGAATACAAATGGTTAAATATGGATGCCAATGTATGAGTGGTCTATATTCCCTATCCTTGCACAAAACAACGAATGTTTCATTTTATAAATTCCCAAAATACTAAAATAGGTTATACACAGATCTAATCCCTTGAACTTTTCCCATTCGCACATATAAACTCTTAAAATTAGATATACCTTTACCTTTGAGTACATAAATAATAATAATTTACGTATATGTATATTTTTTTTATATAAAAAAAATGTAAAAAAAATGTATAGGCCAGCTATATATGTCTCTCCACATAAGGTGATGCCACCATGATTGACATTAATTAACAAGTAAAGGTGAAATGGGGTAAATGAACAAGAAATAATAATAATCTTATATTTAATGGGTTTGTAATTTGATCTGTGTATAAGCTATATTAGTTTATAATATTTCATATAATAACAAAAAAATAATAATATATATTTATCATATGTTAGTAACTATACAATTATCCGGGTTATATACACTTTAAAACAAAAAAAATACAAATAACAAACTATATAAAGAAAAAATTATAAACACATTTTTTTTTCTTTACTTTACTCATCTTTATCTGCTTGCTCTCCAGGTTCAAACTTCTGGGCAGACCATCTCAACTTCAATCAGGGTATACTGAGTCTCTGACACATCCATCTTGGTGACCACATATCTGAACTGGCGGGTGTACTGCTATGGTTCTTCCTACTCCATGCTTTTGTAGGCTATCAGATGAAACTTGTTTGTCATTTTAAACATGGCACTCCAAAATATTTCTTTTCTTCTTGATTTATTGCTGAACGGCATATGCTTATATGATTTTCCACATCATATATGGGTATTGGCTGCTTCAGTTATATTTGTGCGACCACCAGGAAAAACCTTCTACAGAAGTTTATGTTCATTCAGAAATTGGTGAGTTAAGCTCCTTTTTGAATTAAAAAAAATATTCAGCAATCCCAAAAGCATATTTATCGAAAAGAATAAATATCTGATATAATCTCCCCATACCATACAGGTAGGTTATGTAGCTCTGTCCATTCAATAATACTATTTTAAACCACATATAGCTTCATATTGCTTTTTCAGTTCAATATTAATCATTAATATTTTACACCATGCATGGATTTATATGGCTTTCTTTGTCCAGCACTAATCAAAAACTAAACTTTTTGTTCACTTCCCAGGTAGGTTATTGAATATCCCTGTCCGCCCACAAGTTTTAATTACTTACATCCCCCTTCGAGCTATTGTGTCAGATAATCTTACTTTTTGTACATTCTTTATAAAAATCTTGTTTCAAAAGTCTCTTTTTAGGAATTTCAAACTCCACATTGGAGTAATAAACCACCCACATTCTTTAGAGAATAATTTTGGAAATAATTTACAAATTAATTAATTAAAAAAAAACTACTTGATTACATACAAAAAAGTAAAAATAGAAAAACAAAGATTAATCAAATCCACCTTTTAAATGGAAGATTCTTGTCAATCACACAAAGAATATTTTTGTATATTTTTAAAATAAAAGAAAAACATTTTAAAAATTATCAAAAAGAAAAAAATATACGGAAAACTTTATACATATACGTATTACATATACCTTTACAAAAAAAAAAAAAAGCAATACATTTATAGTGTGTTATTATACATATTAAAACATTTACAATAAATGACACATTTATAGTGGGCTATTATTTCAAAATAAATAATATATGTGTTAGTTGTGTACGCAAGGAGATGGGAATCTAGTATAGACCAACTCTTATTGTTTATTTCTTTTTACTTTATTTAATTTATTCAATAAATTTAGCTGTGCCAAATTGTTGGCTACAGCCATCTTGTGCATGGATGTTTTACGGTCTGGCACAATACCTCCCTCTCCGATCAGATCATTAAAAGAGAATAATTGTTCTTTTTTAATATCTTACTTAAATTATTTATCTGCTATTAACTTTTAACGTTTTTATACCAATTTAATCGCTATAGTTTCATTGTTTTTTCTCTCTATTTTTATATATATGATTGGATACCCTCATGTCTGATGGGCAGAAATGCAAACCCAAGATCTCAAACACTAATATGTCCAAGCAAACATATATCATATTCCCACATCCGGAATGAAACAACAATAACCCAGCACATCAGTCCAAAGGCCCATACTTCATTCGAAACTCTATGACAAACAATATATGTCAAGTACTGAAAATGTGTAATAAATGCATCCCTGCTCATGTCTTTGGAGGCTTATGAGATCTTTTTGCATTTAGAACAGAAAGAACAAACTCTTCATTTTCTAAGAGCCAATTTAAATGAATAACCTTAGTAAATGCACCCATGCTTCTTTCTTTTAAGACTTACAGGGTCTTTTTGCATCACAAGGTAAGAAGGTCTCTGAGAAAAGATTACCTTTCTTTTCTCAGCTAAACAGTACCACCCACATGAATGATGGAGTACAGACACTATTACAAAGTCATAGAAATTCCGAACTACATATAGATCTCTGGTCGACCCACTGAACCCTTACTGTCTTCCGAGAGGCCAGAAGCTGAGATACAATCCAGCTCCTACATATCATGCCTGAGAAACCTAAAAATCTTCACTCACTACCCTCAAACAGAATGATTCCTCAATAACTACTACTACTTATCCTTCATCTTTATTCTTACTACTCCCAGGCTTGGGCGATACTGGTCTATACCCTCTGTCTTTTCCATAATTCTTCCCTTGGTTTTTGAATATATTTTCATTATACTTAACATCCGTTTCAGGACTCTGACTTTGAGATCTAGCCTTTCCATGTCCTTTTGGTCATGATGAACCCATCCCACCCCACAGAACTGATACAAGCCCCTTCTCTCATCTTATCCAGAGGTTTGTCATGATGGTTCGTGTCCAAAGCATTTAATAATTCGCCATCTGTTGCAGAGTGCATAAGTTTGCTGTCAACAACATTTGATCAATCCTAAATGGCAGATTCCGACAGATTATCTGAATGATTTGCCCTTCTGAAATGCAACAGTCATTTAAAGTCTGCAGTCTTGCTACTTGCCTGCGGAAAAACTAAAAAATTTTCATTCATACTATTTTTGTATTTCTCCTGCATGACCTGATACATAATTGTTTCTTGATGCTCTGCACTCCAAAAATTCCTCAGGACTGCATTTTTATATTCCTGGAAGGTTTGTGGGTATTGGAACAAAGATTCCACCATGCTTGAGCATCTCCATGCAAGTGATTACCCACAATTGCTAGTTGACTAAACTCATCTATTGGGTGTACGTGGAAATATTTTTCCAAACTCCTAATGTGCTCAATAGGAGCTTCACCTGCCTGTCCCTCAAATATCTTGTTTTCAAAAAACTGATTAATACTTTGTGGAGGTATTTGTTGATTTCTCCCCTCCCTGCTTTTAACTAAACTTTCATCTGGCTCACTTGCTTCTTTGTTCCTCATATTCCTATCTTGTCCCTTTGTATACTTTTTAATCACAATATCATCACTATCCTTAACCTCAGTCTCTTGTTTTGTGTTCTCTTGTACTGACTTAATCAACTGCTCATCTATTTCAGGTTTCTCCTCTCTGCTTTGATTTGGCTCATTATGTCTCATTTCTAACCTCTCAAATCTTGCATCCATTTCTTGCAATATTTCACTCTTCATCTCTTCTATTCTTTTGTCAGTAGCTGCTCTCTGTTCATGCATCTCCTTTCTCCATTCTTCTAGTGCTTTTGGTAGTCTATCCATCTTAATTTTTTACATAACTTAAAACATCCTGCATCATTAACTTCAGGTCTTCCTTTTCATTTTTGGGTTCATGTTGTTTGTCCCCATGTCTTCTTTTTCTGGCTGTTTTTCCATTTTTTTCTTTTTTGCTCTTGTCAACATATATTCATATTAGAAATCCTATAACTTCGTGAATCTTTAATCTGTAATTTCGGGAATATCTATTATGTTATCTTTCTTTTTATTTTGCTTGTATTAAACTATATTAACTTTCGTAACTATCTTAAATCCTGAATATCTAATTTTAATTCATATTAAAACCACTTAAAATCACATATTTCCCTCTATTTAAAACTACAAATATACAGAAATTTAATCTCGTATTAAAACTACTTCAAATCGCGTACTTCTCTCTATTTCAAGCTACAAATATATAAAATTTAATCTTGTATTATCCTATGCAGTACACCACACCTTACGTTCAGTCCCAATCGCCATATGTTTAAGTCATCTACCTTCCAGCACATTTCCCTGATTCTATTATAACTCATGATCTGTGCTAAACATATAACGAACAAAAAAAATTCTAGATATTCTTCTTTTTTTTTGAAGCAACTGTTTAAAACATATATTACTCAACCTACAACTCGTCTATACTACATTTTGTAAGTAAACAAAAAATATCTATTTTCATTAATTTCATTTCCACTAATATTACTAATTTTATTTTCTTTCATCACACTATTTGCAATTTCTATTCAGGGCCTTACACATTGGGGCCAATTCTATACCGGTTCGAATCCCTCATTTCCGTCTCCATTGAAGAAAATGATGCATATCTCTGTATGGCATGAACATGAAATGATGTGTACATTTAAAATGAGAGATCAATAACAATCTTCGATAATACCTGAGGTTAAATACAACAAATATTATGTTACTAATTATTAGGAGAAAGAAATTTGATTTCAATTAAAAAGCAAAATCTTTCCCTGTTAAACCATTTATATTTCCACCCCAATATCTATTTGCCCGGTAGACGTTTTCCCTCGCTCTTCACATACCTTTAAAAGATTTTATTAATTTAACAATCCTTAGTGCCACCACCAACACAATAAAAGAAAGCAAAAATTAAATAATTTTCCCCTCCCTCCCTGTTGAGAGAGTATGTAAAGAGATTATCGTACATACGTTTAATTTGGATGAAGGAAAACTGGGTGAAAATATTCTAATTTAACTCCCCGATACAATATCCCAATGGCTAGCGCAATTCTAATTCTCTATCCCAGGTACTTTGAATAAGTATTGCTATAACTTTTTATAGCCGTGGTCAGCAAACATCGCAAATAGGTGATTACATTTTTTATTATGATTAATCCTCTTTATTTTAGAATAGATTATACGATAACAACTAAAGTATGAGAATATAATTTATTTAAATAAAATCCCCCCTCCACCACATATATATTTTAAACATTAAAATATTGAATCTTTATGTTCAAGATCTACAGTTAGATTTAAAAAAAAATCCATTTTATAATTTATATCTAAGTTAATTTAATTGCTATGAATACAAATGGTTAAATATGGATGCCAATGTGTGAGTGGTCTATATTCCCTATCCTTGCACAAAACAACGAATGTTTCATTTTATAAATTCCCAAAATACTAAAATAGGTTATACACAGATCTAATCCCTTGAACTTTTCCCATTTGCACATATAAACTCTTAAAATTAGATATACCTTTACCTTTGAGTACATAAATAATAATAATTTACGTATATGTATATTTTTTTATATAAAAAAAATGTAAAAAAAAATGTATAGGCCAGCTATATATGTCACTCCACATAAGGTGATGCCACCATGATTGACATTAATTAAGAAGTAAAGGTGAAATGGGGTAAACGAACAAGAAATAATAATAATCTTATATTTAATGGGTTTGTAATTTGATCTGTGTATAAGCTATATTATTTTATAATATTTCATATAATAACAAAAAAAATTAATATATATTTATCATATGTTAGTAACTATTACAATTATTCGGGTTATATTCACTTTAAAAAAAAAATACAAATAAACTATATAAAGAAAAAATTATAAACACATTTTTTTAACTTTATTTTACTCATCTTTATCTGCTTGCTCTCCAGGTTCAAACTTCTGGGCAGACCATCTCAACTTCAATCAGGGTATACTGAGTCTCTGACATATCCATTTTGGCGACCATGTATCTGAACTGGTGGGTGTACTGCTACGGTTCTTCCTACTCCATGCTTTTGTAGGCTATCAGATGAAACTTGTTAGTCATTTTAAACATGGAACTCCAAAATATTTCTTTTCTTCTTGATTTATTGCTGAACGGCGTATGCTTATATGATTTTCCACATCATATATGGGTATTGGCTGCTTCAGTTATATTTGTGCGACCACCAGGAAAAACCTTCTACAGAAGTTTATGTTCATTCAGAAATTGGTGAGTTAAGCTCCTTTTTGAATTAAAAAAAATATTCAGCAATCCCAAAAGCATATTTATTGAAAAGAATAAATATCTGATATAATCTCCCCATACCGTACGGGTAGGTTATGTAGCTCTGTCCATTCAATAATACTATTTTAAACCACATATAGCTTCATCTTGCTTTCTCAGTTCAATATTAATCATTAATATTTTACACCATGCATGGATTTATGTGGCTTTCTCTGTCCAACACTAATCAAAAACTAAACTTTTTGTCCACCTCCTAAGTAGGTTATTGAATATCCCCATCTGGCCACAAGTTTTAATTGCTTACATCCCCCTTCAAGCTATTGCGTCAGATAATCTTACTTTTTGTACATTCTTTATAAAAATCTTGTTTCAAAAGTCTCTTTTTAGGAATTTCAAACTCCATATTGGAGTAATAGACCACCCACATTCTTTAGATAACAATTTTGGAAATAATTTACAAATTAATTAATTAAAAAAAAAACTACTTGATTACATACAAAAAAGTAAAAATAGAAAAACAAAGATTAATCAAATCCACCTTTTAAACGGAAGATTCTTGTCAATCACACAAAGAATATTTTTGTATATTTTTAAAATAAAAGAAAAACATTTTAAAAATTATCAAAAAGAAAAAAATATATATGGAAAACTTTATACATATACGTTTACAAAAAAAAAAGCGATACATTTATAGTGTGTTATTATACATATTAAAACATTTACAATAAATGACACATTTATAGTGGGCTATTATTTCAAAATAAATAATATATGTGTTAGTTGTGTACGCAAGGAGATGGGAATCTAGTATAGACCAACTCTCATTGTTTATTTCTTTTTACTTTATTTAATTTATTCAATAAATTTAGCTGTGCCAAATTGTTGGATACAGCCATCTTGTGCGTGGACATTTTACGGTCTGGCACAATATATATATATATAACTGAATATTTGTAAATACAGTAACTAAATAATTAAAAAATATTATCCACTTAGGAGCACTTTCGATTATCCCAGTAATCTGTGTATCACCTAAAGGTTTGAAATGCTAACTTTCCCACAATTCCATGATCTTAACGTTTGCTGCTTGCCTGTTAATTAAGTCATGTTTATATTTGTATATTAGCATAGCCTCTTTTATTTTTCTTTTATTGTTATTTTTATCAATTTGCAATATTTTTATACTGTTAAAATTGAAGTCAAAACCATAAATACATGATTTATTATGATCGTAAAAAACAGATGCTGAAATATTATTATCTACTATACAATTTTGTTTCGATTTCTGAACATGTTTTAATAATAGCAAGTGTTCTTTAGTTCTTTTTTCCAACGTACATCTAGATTTGCCTATATATCCACTGTCACACCTACATATCCATTTATAAATGACACAATTTTTATTTATAAATAAGGTTTTATCTTTGGAGTTATTTATTAATTTGTTTAATGTAAGAGGTGTGTAAAATGCAATATCACATATATCTTTATAAATTTTCCTTATAAACTTTACTTGATAATTTGAAATATATGGGATTGATATCCATATTTTTTTATTAGCAGGAGAATCAATATTATTATTAAAAATTTTATTTTTTTTTGTATTAAAATCTCTAATAACATTATATGTGTGATTATAACTGTAGCCAACATTTAACAATTATAAAGATATATGTGATATTGCATTTTACACACCTCCTACATTAAACAAATTAATAAATAACTCCAAAGATAAAACCTTATTTATAAATAAATAGGTGAATCTAGATGTACATTGAAAAAAGAACTAAAGAACATTTGCTATTATTAAAACGTGTTCAGAAATCGGAACAAAATTGCATAGTAGATAATTACATTTCAGCATCTGTTTTTTACGACCATAATAAATCATGTATTTGTGGTTTTGACTTCAATTTTAACAGTGTAAAAATATTGCAAATTGAAAAAAATAACAATAAAACAAAAATAAAGGAGGCTATGCTAATATACAAATATAAACATGACGTAATTAACAGGCAAGCAGCAAAAGATCATGGAATTGTGGGAAAGTTAGCATTTCAAAGCTTTAGTTGACACAGATTACTGAGATAATCTAAAGCGTTCCTAAGTGGATAATATTTTTTAATTATTTAGTTACTGTATTTATAAATATTCAGTTACATAATTACATATATTGCTTTAAAAATACAGACATCGAATCATAATAATGTTCACAGTAAGATTTAGACCTTTTTATGCACTAGAAAAGACAAGTTAATCAAGCTATGAAAAAAAAAATTCCGATCATTTATGAATCCATATATTTTAAAAACATAGCTGTATTTCCTGATTAACTGTTCTACTATTTATTTACAATTTAAATTTATGGCAGAATCAGTTTTTAATTTATATCAGAAGGTGCCAAAGTCATTAGACTCATTGATTCTGTGTGAAGCACATTGTAACTTATGCAGCAAATAATTTTAAAGATTGGGATTTACATTTTGTAGTCATTTCATTAATGTTATATGAGTTTTCTTAGGAATTTTCTTAAGCAAGCACATTGACAAAGGTAATTTATACATTTCTCATGCAATTAACTAACTGTAAATCTAATAAACTAACATTAATGATGCACAATGAAAATTATTATTAAAATAAATATTTTTATTATAACGAATTATAATATTTAAAAAGAATTTGTAATAAGCTAGAAAGAATGTACACATACTAATTCAAATAATATTAATAAATAATTCAAATAATTAATTCACATAGTTATTATCTTATATTTCTTCTAGAAGCTTCCTTAAATAATAAAACTTAATGTCTCTATCAGTATTATAAGCTTATTTTTAACATTAGTTTGCAAACATTTTTAGTCACAAATTGGTTATGAATAATCTTAGCTTACCAATAAGTTTGTGTAGATTTTTGCAGTATACATGTATCCTTTGTGATACTGAGCTCAATGGAAGTTAACCAATTTCTTTTGTTGACATTTCCATGGTCCTGGTCTGTTTTAAGGCTGTACTCAAAAGCTCTTTGGGGTGACCTCTTCATTATGAAAGATGGTGTTCACCCTGCTTTATTCCCATTCCTGCATGAAGACTTCATTCAACAGGTAAGTAGCATCCCTGGTCAGACACATTTTTACTCCCCAGGGCTCTCATGAGAATTTCCAATTCTAAAAATAAGACAGCCAGATGACCTAGATCGAAGTTGTATTCCTCTTTTTAATACCTCAATCCCGTTTTGAAGCTTTTGTGTATATTATTTTTTATTTTTGTTATCACAATAAACATTAATCCTGTGCATTCTTTATTAGTTCTCACCTACAAAGTCTTTTTTTACAAAATATTTTCACCATCTTTAATTAGTGTAGTCTTTCCTAAACATTTGAAATTTCTTTCAATTTGTTTATCTGCATGTCTTTTTTATTCTCTCCAATTTTAACCTTAATTAAATCAAATAGATACATAATTCGAAACAGAAATAACTTTCATTGCACATTATCTAAAAATAAAACATACTAATTAAAAAAACGAAATTAAATTGCTTCTTTTAAAAGATTTTTAAATTTTACTTTTTTTAAGCTTTTTTTTTATTTAAATATTATCAAATGCCAATGCATTCATGAACCATATGTACCTTAATATAGTTCAATATTTTTTTTAAAAAAACTTTTACTTACCATAAAAAATAATAGACTAATTAATAACTTTGATTCATACTATGAATATTTTTTATGTACACACATACATGTGAATGTTATATATATATCCTTCACTGATGATAGCAAATTAGCTTGAAATCAGCTGATCTGAAGGTGGAGCAAATGAAAGAGATAGTGAATTCTGACTCTTTTGACGTTTATGTAAACAAATATACGCTTGTTCGTGGTTTTGGTAAAGTGTCATCTATTGATTATATATATCATAATAAAATACGGTTTAAGAAATTAACCAAAACTACTTCTGTGGATTGAAAGACTGTTTATAATAGTTTATTACCTTTATATTTTAGCATTTTTATTATGATTACAATTTTGTTATAATTAACAGACATTTTATTTATATTATATATATATATATTATCAACATCAAATTAATTAGCTCGTAAAAATAGAGTAATATGGATTTAATAAATTTATTTAATTTGACAAATAAAATATTCTAGGATATACGTGTCAGTGTATACATACATTTTCATGCATACATACATATATCTTAAAATTAATCATTTATGTATTGTTAACACGAATTCACTTTATTTGTTTATAAAAATTTTAATGTGTTTGTTCTATATATTACTAAATAGCACACGTATGCTTATATAGATGTGTGTCATGGAAACATCTAGAAATATATGTATATACCAATGTGATTGCACATATTTTTGTAACAGTGTAATGGCAAAATTTTTATATACTATCAAAATCAGATTGCTGAATTTATTTTTATAGTGTATGCCATAGACCTTAATTTAATTTTGTTATTGTTATTAATAAATTTATACTTTATTAAGTTATTCCAGTGAATTAATTTAATCATAAAATAGTTTTAAATTGTTATATGTTGGTATTATCTCATGTTCACAATGACAATTAAAGCTCTTGCTCTCTGAGCTGGATTCATGCATAATGGTCAATCATAAAAATTGTGGTTAATGTTTAGTCTTATGGACATACAATTGAGGATGATTTCATTACTTCTTTAATGCTGGATGATGCAAAAGTATATACTTTAAAGTTCATGCACCACATTTTATTTTAGTATTAATCAAAAATTCAGTTATTAGTTGGTCAGTAGATTAATGGTACTAAGTGGCCAGAGCATTGATGATGATCAGCATGTTTTAGGATTCCACCATTATTTTTTAATTGTTATATTCTTATGGATAAGCAGTTGTTTGTGCATCTAAATTATCATTTGAATAATGTGTCCCAAGCTGGCATGGGCTAAATAATTAGCCTGGTCTGTAGTGGACCACTTTCAAATCCAATCACAAAATTGACTGTTAATTTTTTTATTGTTGATCATTCGTGATGGTGAATGATTATTATTGCTTTTATT
This sequence comes from Epiperipatus broadwayi, assembly GCA_028023455.1. NCBI lineage: Eukaryota > Metazoa > Onychophora > Udeonychophora > Euonychophora > Peripatidae > Epiperipatus > Epiperipatus broadwayi. The sequence continues at coordinate 8,168,806 of JAQFVV010012394.1, read as the reverse complement.
TAATCCTGGTGAACTTATACTTATTTATATTTATAATTAAGGTCTGTGGTGATCTCTCAAGCTCATCAATTATTCCTCATATTTATTCATATTATTTGTAAATTTAAATTTTATATTAACTTGGGTTTGATAATGATGATTGCCATCAACCTAGATTTACCCAAATTTTCTCCATAACATTATAATGGACCCAACAATGGGCCAATGATGATTATGTACTAGTGTCTATCACTACAAAATTTCCACTCAACATGATATCAAATATAATCTATGCATTTCATGCAGAATTATTTTTAAAAATTACTGTTAAATATGTGACAAGAGTATTAATAATTATAAATTATAAAATGGTAGTCTTAATATATATTTAAAAAGTTCATGTTTAAAAAAAATCTATGATTTTGGAGATTGGATTGGGTATTTGATTGTTGGAGTTTGATCAGCTGTACATTCAGTTTTGATGATGAATGGGGAGTTTTTCCATTGGCTTGAGGTTACAATGGTTTATACAACTCTGAAGTGTGTTCTATGTCAGGCATTTCTCTGACCCACTTTCTGATTTTTTATTGTTTATCAAGGTGCAGTTAATATAGTCCTGCCATGATCCCTAGCCTCTAAACCTCCAAGAAAAAGGAGCAAGACATAATTCTGTGTTTTCCAGCCCCTATTTCTCTAACAAGCAGGACATAGTGTATTTTCCAGCCTCTGAGACTCAAAGGAGCAGGGCTTTGTAAAGACTTTTTCATTTTAATGTCATATCAAGGGTTGTGGTAGCATACAGAATCTAAATTGGCATAACTTTCCTGGTGCTCATGGTGCATTATGTACTTATAGTCCACTGGCTGAATTTTCTATCAATCTCAAAATTGCAGGTCACTATTCATTTTGTTAGCTGCCAGATGCCTGTCAAATCTCTAAAAAATGATGAGTACTAAGTTTGAGATATAAACTTTGTTTGGATTATACATTTACATTATATAAAATATTATTAGATGGGTGTTTTATTTCTATTTTCCTTTTTTCATGAGATGGTTTATGAGTCAGTTATGTGTCTCATGGATACAATAATATAGTAATGTGTGTGTGCACATAAATATATAAAGTTGAAGGAAAAGTAGAAATAAACACAATCAAATTTTTTGTACATATTTTTTGTATTGCACTGGAATCACAGTTAAGGATTAAATAATTTTGAATTTAAAAAAAACTTTGTTATAAATTAAACATTTGAAAATGTCTAATTAATATTTTATTAATTCTTATTCAAATTTAAAATGAGCATGTTTTTATGTTACAATGGATATACTGGTAATTACAAAATTCCACTATTTATTTTGATCACATTAATTTTTTTTAAATTAAAGCTTGTATAACATATTTTAATCTACAGAATTATTTTTAATTGTAAGGTGAATTGAAAAAGAGTCATTAACTCTTTTCAATCAAGATAAAGAAAAAATTTTAATTACTGTATTTTTCCCCACAAAGGTTGGAAAAAAGATTAGAAGATAGTTTTTTTTAAGTTTTACAGATTATGACAGAATTACCATGAAGTTATAACTAAATACAAGATAATAATAGTCTAGCTGTTGCTACTATTTCATTATGATAGGGTTTAGATTTATATTGATAAAAGGGTCTGATTTCTATGTTTTCCATATCTCATATTGTGTACTAATCCTGCACCTGAAGTCTATAAAACTCTACTAAAGAGAGCTTGCTGTAGGCCATCAGTTACCAGATTATCTTTCCCAAAGATGACAATAAGTGAGTCTACCATTTAGAAGAGATCATCTTACAAAGACAATCCATCATGAGCTGAAATTAATTCATATGTATACTATTTTATCTATATGCAGAAAGGCATGGATAAAAGTACTGCATTATATATATAAAGTACAGCTGGCGAATAGTGTTATATATAGAGAATGATAGTATTTTAAATATTTTTTTGAAATGATATTTAAAATTTCTAATTAACAAATTTTAAAAGTAAATGACTTTCATTAAGTAAAAATAAAACAAGGAAATAAAATAATTACTAAACATCACATGATCACTATCTGGCACTACTATATGGAGAGTGTTGTTTTGTTTTGAATTGTTAAATAAAATAATAAATGGCATTTGTGTCTATAAGAATATTTGTTACTGATATTGTTTATAAAAAAAGAGGAAACCTTCAAACCTTTTTTTAAATATTGAAAATGAAGTGACAACTTGAATTTTGAATAGAACTTTCCAAATAATAATAGTTTTTTTCTTTTTTAAAAAGAAAAAAATGTACTTGCCATAAACAAAAAATGAAGAGTCTTATTAATAGCTTTAATTCATACTATTTATATTTTTATGTATACACACATCATATGTGTGCATTTTTTTTGAAAAATATAATATCTTTAATAAGTATTATTTTGACAAATTAAAATATCATATGCTAAAAATATTAGTGTGCGCACACATTTCCATGGGTACTTACATATATATGTGAAAACAAACATTATTTATGTATCACTAAAATGCGATAACTTAATTTTTTATTATCATATGACAATTCCCATATATTATGGGATATCTGTGTGCTTATATAGATACATGTCAGATAGATGAATTTAAAATTAATCATATTTTCTTATTATTATATGACAATTCAAATATGTTTTTAAATTATTATGCCACATGTCTGTGTTCTTATGAATAAATGTGTTTTGTAACAGGTTTATTTTTGTATTCATCAAAATCAGAAGACTCAATTTATATAACCATATTCTGTAAGCTTTAATTTCATTTTTACAATTATTGATAAATTTATATTCCTTTGTTTGAAGTTATTCAAGTGAATTTATTTAATCTTAAAATATTATAATTATTATATGTTGTATTATATCTCTCATTAACAATAAAACTATAGAGATTTTGTTCATGAGCTAGATTCATGCATAATAGTCTGTTATATAAAAGTGGGTTATATTTAGGGCTTGTGGACAGTCAGCTGGTGATGATTCTGGATTGATGCAAAGGTAATATCCTTTAAAGTCCATGCACTACATTTTGTTTAGGCTAATATTTATTAGAAATTAAGTTTATATTGGCCGGTACATTAATGGTACTAAATGGCCAGATCATTGATATTGATTAGCATGTTTTAGTATCCTAGCATTATTTTTTAATTATATTCTTATAGATTAGCATTTAAGTGTATGCATCCAAATTATAGTTTAAATAATCTGCCCCAAGCGGACAAGAACTAAATAATTAGCCTAGTCTGTAGTGGATCACTTTCAAATCAAATCTCAAGATTGACCATTGATTGATCAATCATGATAAAGAATGGTTATTATTGCTTTTGTGTAATGCTGGTGATCTTAGAGTTACTTATAGTTCTGTACTGATCTCTCATGCTCATTCCTCATTGTTTATACTTATTCCTTTTATATTTAATTTTATATTTTGTTTATTTGGAGATGATGATTATGAATGCCATAACTCCAAGTTCACCCCAATGAGTCCATATCATTACAATATATATATATATTCTAAATAATCCCTAATTTTATTTTAATTTTATTATTATCCACTAATATCTATGGAATTACTATAACAAATACTTCACATTCATTCATTTTACAACTTAAATGTTAATCTTTGAAAGAAAACAAATATTAGTGCAAATAGGGTAAAAGAAAACATATTTTATTTTCATATAGAGAATCCTTATCTACTCTCACAAGAAGTGAAAATACCTTCTCCAAATCTCAAAAAAAAAAAAAAAAGACTTTCAAATTGAAATAATTAAATTTATTATTAATATCATTTATTGAGATGGTCAATACATTATTAGTTGGTATCTTTTTTTCATTGTAATGGTATTGAATTGTTGGAATTTTGGAGTAAATATATATGGATGATAAATAATGAATGTAATAAGTAAACAGGGAAGATTTATTCATAAGTAATTGTCAGAAGCTAATATAAATAATAAACATAGTGTCACCAGAAATTATTAATTATCTTTTGTAATTGGGTTGTTTAAGAAATATAATGTAAAACTTTTGAATAATTATCACCAAATCCAATGTCAATCATATAGTAGAATATTAAAAATGAAGAATAATCCATGTTTGTTCTGTTGCACATATATAAATGCTGAAGTATCTATAAAATGAGCATTTACAATAAAAGGTCTGGGATCATTGTATCAGTACTCATCATCAATTTTTGGTTAATTTTTACCTTAAGGGTACTGGTCATCAATAAACTAGTCATCATTAAATATATAACTAATGAAAAACAAGTAGACTTTAAATTTAACCTTTATTATTTTAGCACCATCTAAATAACTCTAAAGAAAATTACATAAATGTACATACAGATGTTCATACACCCAAACTCCAAATACAGCCCAAATGTACCTTGAGATCACAAGGACCTCGGAAATTGCATGTGAAGTTGAACATATACATATAAATTGAATTTATTCAAAAATTAAATAACTTCATTGAAGTAATTTTAATAAATTTATTAATTAATTAGAAGTCTAAAATAATAATCAAAATCATCTTTAGAGTCTGAAATTACTAAATAATATTTCCATAGATTGATAAAACTAAATATATAACATTATTTAAATAGTAGTTTACAGAGATATATAAATTGTAAATATAGAAGTCCTATTGGTGCAGCTTTATTTAGACTTATATTTGTTTCACAAGGAAGTACATTACTGAAAAGCTAAAATTAATAACTGAGGTGAAACTATAAGTTTATTATTAGTAAGCTTCTATTTTATGGACTTAGTGCTTTCGGGGCTTTTACGGCTCCATAATCACAGTCCTTTTTACAGGCTGTTGATTCTATGCAAATGCATGCAAATTACAACATCCACTTTTTCGAGACCGCGAAGCACGTGTCTTTCCTGTTGATTGACATGGCATCGCTGGTGATGTAACATGCCTCTTTGATCTTCCTCTTGACATCGTTCCTCTCTGTGCATATGATGTCAGCTTTAGATGGCTCAAATCTATGGCTTTGCTCCTGCTGATGATCAGCAAATACTGAGCTGCCCTCTCCCTTAGTTGTAGCCTTTGTATATATATATATATATATATATATATTGTATATATATATATATATATATATATATATGCTGAGCCAGTCTATTGCTCACTGTGGCCTGAGTTTCCCCATAATATACCAAATCACAGCCTGTCTGCAGTTGAAATTAAGGTAACATTTGGTGTTAGTAATATTTTATATAAATTGTAAGTAGTATTAAATAAATACATTTATATATAATCACGTGAATATCTGGTAATATAAAATATTCTAATTATTAATTATTATTTTAATTAATTCTACAGACCAATATTATATTTTAACAATATATAAATAATTAAATGTTAAATGTATATATTATATATATACACACTTGTTCTAATACAAAAATAAAATATTTCAATTCTTAATTTGCCTTTAAAATATACGAAAAGTTACATTATTCCTTTATTAAAATGTTACATTGAAAAAGAAATTCTACTTGCGTTTTTTGCAAATATGTAAATTATTAATTTTACAACATAATTTTTTCTATGTTTGCCTGCAGAACTTAATGACTATAATTTTACATTTATGCTGTATTTTGCTTACCTTACAATTAAAACAGAATGCCTATGCATTAAAAAATAATACCAACTATAAAACCATTCAAATTTATTTTGAAGAAAAAATATTTGTTAACTTTTTAAGAAACTTTCAAAAGGCAAAAAATAATATACTTGTTTCAAATACTCACTGGAGCAATTTCGTCCCTTAACTTGCAAATTAACAATTTTGAAAGTTAACGTAAATCAATTACAATTAAATGGTGTTAAGAATTTATGTTTTTAAAAACCAAGAGAATTACTGTTTACTTTATGCAAAACCCTAACTGGGAGTTTCAGTAAAAGTCACGGCATTTATAAATGATATAATAATTTTTGAAAAATGTTATAATATTAATGTTGTAATGAAAATAATCAGATAATTTCAGCAGGCTACTCGGGCGTTAATTCAAGTAAATAAATCAGCAGCTTGGCAATTGGCAACAGGGGAAAGAATTCGCAATGAGTTTGTAGCCCTGCCGAAGTCCTTCCTTGGCCTTCGATTATATTTACCAAAAACTAAAATGAATGGACTATTAAACCAATTAGTCACAAGGAAAATAGAGGAAAGAATTAATGGTTTTATGCCTTTTAACTCTATGAAGTAACTAAAGCCAAAATATTTAATGCAATTGCAATGGGTGTGCTAGGATATTACCGCCCATGGTTAAAATTATATAATAAATCAAACCTAAAGATTATACAGATGGCAAAAAAATTCATATGTGGAAAGAAAACTTATATCCTCTCTACCTCGCTTTTACAGCTTCCAATAAATAAGGGTGGCCTCAATTTAATTGACCCAAAAGCTTATGTTCAATTTATTACTACTAAAGCTTATATGAATGTAGCCAAAGATTAGTCATTTAATCTCCCAAATGGTGACATATTTATTATTAATGGATTGGGAGCTGAAAAAAGATCATATCTTACTGATATGTTGATGGCATATAAAGACTTGGAAGATGAACTTGATGTAACCACCTTAGATGGTATTAGATATAAAGATTTAAAAAAAGCAAATTATCAAAATGAAAATAATTGGTTGAGATGTTCAATGAAAAATGTTTTAAAAAATTTCACTCAATATATACACCTCAGACATCAATGAGATTTATTTTTAAGTTAATCAATGGGATTCTATCTACAATTACCTACATTAATAAATAACTGGGATTGAGTTTGAATGAAACCTGTATTAGATGCAACAGGGGCAGTGAAACTTTTATGCACTTGTTTAAAGATTGCTATGCCTTTGGAGAAATTAGAATGAAGGTCTTTCACAGGCCTATAATAAATCTCAAATATCTTATGAAAAAATATGTTATAAACTTCAACCTGTACAATGCGAATGTAATGATCCATACATTGAAACTATTGTGGGCAATAAGATGTTCACTTTTATTTGATAATAAGAAATTCAATTGGTTAAAAAAATGGATAAAGATTGAGAGAATTACTTTAACTTATACCTAAAATATTTTGTTTGAACTAGAAATTTATCTTGTAATCATGTAAATATGTTGTGTTTTAATAAAGTTTATTACTTAAAAAAAAAACAGATTCCTCTTCATACGTTAGTACAGGATAAACATGATATTGCTGCCATGTTTTCAACAACATTAATTTCTTTTTTTTAGTAGCGCATGTTTTTTCAAACAATTCATACATTATATATATATATCAATGAATATATATATATATATATATATATCAATGAATACTTCTGTTATTTCTATGTTTCTGTATATAAGCATAATAGGCTTCATGTCTATCAATAACAAGTTTATTATGTGAAAGTTTCTGCACATTTCTATCATATTTCAACATGTACCATTGGGAATCTATCAGCATCCTAGCTTCTCATATAGATCATCCTTTTGTCACATCCTGATTAACAAATATACAAAGTAAATGCCGATAGTCTTCAACTCAGTTCAGCTTTTATAAGGTCTAAATTTTAAATATAGCAAACAGTCTTTGCGTATACCTATTGTATTAAAAAACATAAAAAAGAAAGCTACATTGATTCTTCTCTGGAAGCATGGAGATTAGTAGCAACTTCTTTCTGAAGCTTTCTATCTATCCACTCTAATTAAAAGGACTCCACTACTTATAGTAAATTATAAACATGATGATTAACAGTAAGTCTTTTCTTTATTAAATAATAAAAAAAACAAGACTAATTATGTTGTTTTTGATTTATCTTACACTTATTTAAAAAGAAGTATGTTTTAACTAAAATACTTATTATTTTACATTTATTAAAAAAGAAGTATGTTTGTAACTAAAAAAATACTTATTAACCCTTTAAACAAAAACATTTTAGAATTAACTTTATAATTGTATGTGCATTACAAAAACATTCTTGTTGTAGACAAAAAATCTTTCATTATAACTTTAAAATTTTATTTATTTATAAATAACTCAAATATAATACTTGTATTAAGTGAGATAATTTTTTTAATTTTAAATAATTAATAGTATTTCCAAAATATTTTTAAAAATGTCATTATTTATTTAATCAATATTTAATAAGTTTAAAAAAATCAGTGACTTCCATGCAAATTTTGAGGTATTTGGGGGATTACAATGGCACTGCTATTGTTTTTGTTTTTTGTTTACTATTTTTAATCATACATAATGCTAGTTTAGTTTACCTTATACATTTTTTTGTGTACAAATTATTTTCAAATTATTACTTAAAGAAAAATCTGAAGATGTCAACATCATATAAATCTAATACAAATATCACTGCAAATTCAAATATGAAAGCAAACAAATCTCAATACCTGATTGGTTGTGTCACAGTATAAAGAAACTAACAGCATCATTGATTGGTAGATTATTAGCCACTAGCATTGCAGAATAGGCCACTAGGGTGATAAGTTATTTTGGATTTTAATTTAAATGATTATAAATGTAAATTTTGTCCTTGACATTTACTTACTTCTTTTTCTTTAAGAATTAATTATATATGCATATCTGTGCTACCAACATTACACTACATTATGTTGTATGCCATGAGATCAATCCATATACAGTATAATATATATATATATGTCTGTTGAATCTTGAAATTTCTTTAAAACCATATATTAATGAAATCAAGTCATATATCACATGACTTTTTTAAACTGGCAAATCCTCTATTAACATTCACTTTTGTATCATGTTTCTCTTTAAATTCATGTGTAAATTACTCATTGACATCATTGCAGATTAGTTTTATTAACTTGTTAGTATTTCTTAATTGTTAAACCAGCAAGCATCACATGATCACATCTCCAATACTAGCACATAATTGTTTATAAACAAAGCAAAACAAAACTCCATATAGTAGCGCCACCTGTGCTAAACAGAGTAATCAATGGATGCTAGAAGGCTTGTGCATAAAATCCCTATCTAATGCACAAGCCTTCTGGCATCCATTGATTACTCTGTTTAGCACAGGTAGCACTACTATTTGGAGTTTTGCTTTGCTTTGTTTATTTCTTAATTGTGTTACATTAATAGATCCAGGTTTTTAAAGAAGCTTAATTATAAGTATGGTTAACACATCCTTTACTATGCCAAAAATGTTACAATTTAAGGTTATATTCTACTGGTGCCAAGTCATCATTTTGCTCTATGTGACTGGGAAATAATGGCTAATAGATATCTAATGACTGTTGCAAATATTGAAAAAAATTATAAATGATATATATTTATCATTATTACAATGGGAATGCACCATAAAGTTCCATTTACCTTTATAATTTCATTCTTATTCTCTCTAAAGGCTTCACTTACAGTTTTCAATTAGTAAACTATATTATGTGATCTGTTAAAATATCCTATTTGGCATGTTTTTTACAACCTTTCTAAGTTTCCACCCATGTGTCCACTAAAACATGATTTCCATAACTCAGAAGCTAATCTATCCCTTTGTATGAAATGTTTTCTAAGACCCTTTCTGACTTTTTCTTTTTGTGTTTTCATATCAGTTAGAAGGCAGCCATGTCAATAATAGCTTATCAAACTGTTTTTTAATTGTACATAAAAATAAAAACACCCATAAATTGAAGAAATTTATTTTATATCATGGACTGTAAAAAATATTTTTCCCAATGTGTTAAATACTTTTAAATGTATATCTTCGGGAAATTATAATTTTTATCTCACTCATCTATCATTATTGAAAACTGTGTATTCCAAAACTTAATCTCTTCTTATTGATTATAATGAAAGATGAAACTATCCTGATAAGAATATTCTGCAAAATTTACATAGCTTATAAATGCTTATATAAATTTTAAAGATGAAATTTATTTCCGATTTCTAGCTTTCAATAATTCCCAAAAATTGCAGAGTTAAAATGTTCTAAATAGATAAATAAACAAGCATTAGAAATCAGTGAACGTTTTATATTTGTTATTTACACACATACATCAGTAGATACTTATTTTTCTATGATCTACTATGTGCATCTTATTTATTTAAATTTTGTTTAATCTCTTAAAACAGTAATGCTGTAATATCCTAACATTTTTTTTAAGTTACTTTCTCTTCCTTGTGATACATAAATTGAATTTGTGCAAATAATCTGGTAATTTTAAAATTATATTCATAATAGGTTCAAAAGTTGTTTTTATTCAAAAGAATAATCCCTAAGCATAGATGGACAATCCATGCCTTTATAACGCTTATTGATGGGGAGTACATGTCAATTCTATAGCATGTGTGTGAAGATTAGTTTTTTTCACATTATTGCACACACATAATATACAATATAAGGGACTTGATCTCAGACTTTCAAATTCCTACAGCTATCCAATCCATCTTATACAACCAATACCCATGACCACATACATATGAAAAGATAAATGATCTCCAATATACATATTTCATGCTGAGCCAGCACTTACCAGTCAATCCAGATGACCATTTTCCACACATATATACAATCAGTGCTTAGTTTATATTAAGACAGCTAATCTTCAAACTTTAATGAACAAGCTTCAATCTTCTCCACTGACCACCTACCTCTTCAGCCATCCATATCATTGAAAATCTGAAGATGGAACATCTGTGTATCAGATATACAAAATGAATTGGATAGCTGTAGGGAGTTTGAATGTTTGAGTTCAAGTCCCTTATAATTACATTAAATTTAGTATAGAAAATATATATGTATTTAAATATATATATATAATAATTCAAATACTGTGTTAAATATACTGTGCTAAATATATTTGTTTGAATTATTATTATATGATTTAAAAATACAGACATTTAATGGTTGTATATATATATATATATTTCAAACAAATAAGATTCAGTGTCACCAGTAGTTAAAAATGAAATTTTTCTTTTTTCTATTCAGGATTATAATAGGTTCAAGCCCTAATTTAATCACAGTCAATAAAAGTTGGTTTATTTAACAGAATAATTTCTAAGCATAGATGGACAATCTATGCTTTTAAAACATTTAGTTATATGAGAGGAGTGTGTGTGTTAATTCTGTAATACATGTGTGAAGATTAATTTCTTTCCAAAAATTGCATAAAATCATTATCATATTAATTATTTTAGTTTTATATAATTTCATAATATAATTCATTGTCATCGCAATATGGCTATATATATATATATGCAAATCTATCTAGCCTTCTGTCTATATCATATCATCAATTTAAATAGTTGATAAATATCAATATGAACATTCTGTCGATGTTCTATATACTGTTTTGCAATTTTCATTGAAATGAATTTCAGTATCCAGAAAGTATATATAATTTTTCTGAAATAATATTATATACCATTGATATTAACAGCAATCAACTGAATGCATAGATAAAAATATATATGTTTTATACTTCACATGTAAAAACTTTTACTTTAATATATGGGTATATATTTATAAAATATGAACTGCTTTGCCTAATATAGTAAATTTGTAGATCGTCTATTTGGAAGATCTTATGCCTATAAAATGTTAAAAATTTATAACCAATTTTTTTTCCAACTCATTTTTTAAATTATTTCCTAATACACACATAACCATTGGTGTAAAATAACAATTTCAATATATATATATGTAAAATAACAATTTCAATATATATATATATATATATTTGACCTTGTGGCAAAGTTATTTGCAAAACAAGTACCTCTTCAACATCCTCCCTGAAAGATAACATGGAAAAGACAATTTGTCAGATTTTTCCAGTTTTATAAGTTGTCCAACTAATATTAGTTTATAATATTAACAACAGTAATTAGTTTAGTTCGGCTGTAATCTGAATATCTGAGAGAAAAAGGCCAATTTGAATTCTAATAAAATGTTATAAATTATTTGATCTAGGATTCAATCCCACATTGTAATTATGATAATCAGCTACACCATTACTATGCCACAAGACTCTAGACATATGCACATATATAAAGCATATTTACCTTCAATAAACTTTAAATTTTATATCAAGCTTTAACGTTCAATAGATCTATGATTAATTGAATACAAGTATAATTTATATACTTGGAGTTTTCAATATAATTATATAAAGATTTGAACACAGACTTTCAAGCTCTCTTCAGCTATCTACTGTATCTCATACAATTATACATAAGACACACATCTGTAAAAGATAAATGATACCCAATATACATATTTTGTGCTGAACCAGCACTCATCAGTTGGTCCAGATCATTATCTCTTTCGTATATGTATAATCAGTGCTTTGTTTATATTAAGATAGCAAATCTTCAAACTTAAATGGACAGGCTTCAGTCTATTCCATCCTCCAATTCTTCATCCATTCATACCATTGAAAACCTGATGATGGAATGCCCAATTTCCCGTTTGATGCCAATATTATTGCCATGTCCATGTTGCTGTGTCATTCTGTATTCAGTCAAATATTGCAGATTTAGCTTGTATCTTGCCCAACCCTAGTTTGTGTATATATGAGAGGTCAGAGTGACTTAAGGTCAACATGAGCATGGCTATAATATTGGCATCAACAAGAAATCTAGGCATTCTATCATCAGATTTTCAATTGTATAGATGGCTGAAGAGTTGGATAGTGGAGTAGATTGAAGCATGTCCATTAAAGTTTGAAGATTTTCTATATTAATATATCTGAGCACTTATATAAGAGATGATGATCTAGACTAAATGATGAGTGCTGGTTCAGCATGAAATACGGATACTAGAGACCATTTATCTTTTGCATATGTATGTGGTTATGTATATCAGTTGTATGGAAAGGAGTGGAAAGCTGAAGAGAGCTTAAAAGACTGTGTTCAAATCCTTTATATAATTATAACTATAATTAATAACGGATTACATATTATAAAATTATAGCTATCTTAAAACACAAGTGATTAATGTATTATAGCATGTTTAATGTTTTTACTTCTTGTTAGTAATTTTACCTAATTACTTCAAGAATGTTTCATATTGACGGTCTATAAGGAAATAAACTCATCAGTAACTTGGTGTTTTATTGCTTTATCAGTCTGAATTGATTTGAAATTCATGATTGATTACATGATTATATAGTTGAAGATATTAAAATATACTATTTATTTTAACTCCCAAATGAATTGGTAAATAATTCCACAACTCGCGCGTCTAGGGTTCTACTGATACATTAGCAAATGAGTTGCGAATTAATTGTCTGAATCATTCTCTAATTATTAATTGACTATTTTGTTGTTACTATGGAATTGCATCTTTTAGAAAGTCTTAAGTTTTTTTAGTCTTTTTATTTTGAAATTATAAGTAAAAGTTTTAAATAATGCAACACAGATGGATTATCATTATTCCAAAATTCTTGTTTTCAGGACTCATTTGGATTTGGGAATTTTTCACATTTCAGTAATGATGTACCTCCCTCCCCCGGACTCATTATAAGCTCAGAACTTCGCTGAATTTTTTTTTTTTTTTAATTTTCTATCTATAGTTTGTATGTATTTAAATACTTTTTGTGTAATGTATGCATTAATAATATTATAAGAAAAACGTACAGAATATACTATATCTACATCTACACAAAATTTTTATATGGTAGCAATTAAAACAAATCCAACAGTGCTTTATAATTTTGTTCAGATAATAAAAGGTTTTGGATTATACGTGTTCAGATTAATGGTAATTTGTCTGTATAATAAAATGATTAGATACTTGGAAGGTTATGAGAATTTTGGGCAATGGAAATATTAGGTTGAAGTTAGTTCAAGGAATCCTACCTCTTGAGTTTGATTATTCAATGATTATGCTAAATAATCAAAGACTGAAATATTGCATGTTTACTTAAATATTTTAAACCATATTTATGCATAAATGTATGCATACCAAATAATTTGCTAAAGCGTTTATTTCTAAGGTAGTATTTTATTTGCTTATACTGAATCAGCTTTTATTATTCTGAAAATAATGAACCAGCTATAAACCATTATTATCGATAGCTGTCCTATCTCTAATCACAACCAGTCTCTAACAAAAATTATTGCAGAACTTTGCAATCGATAGTTATTATATATATTGTAACCTAGTGTTATTGACACTTTGTTTACTTGGCATTATTTCTGCAGGAAAACAATGCTATTCTTTAAAGAAATAAAAAGATAAAATAACAATAGTAATAATTGACTAATAAAGTATGCTATTCACTCACTTTGGCATGTTTTGGGTGAATAACTAATAGATTTAATAATGCAATATCATTTTTAAAAAAGAACATGAATAATTTAATTAAGATATTAATAATTAAAGCAAATTAATATAGTATAAAAACAAATATCATAAACAGTAATTGATTTTGGATGGGTAGAGGGGAAGAAGAGATGAATGTCTTATCATAGAGAACAATAACTTCTGGTAATTCCATTTGTAGAAAATGAGTTATAAATTACTGATAATTATCATTAATTAAATGTATTTATTATTTTTTTTTATTGTCAAATCACTTTGTAATCTATTTAAATAATACTAAAACTATATGATTGTAATAGGTTTTTCCTTTCTTTTGTTTATGTTATAATCAAATGATTATTTTTCTGGAAGAGGTCGCTAAAGTCAAGATCATTTTTTTTGAAAAAAAAAAATATAGTCTGCTTTTAGTTTTCAAGGAAGGAACAGTGCTGAAATTTGGTAACTCAATTTTTTCATTTTATTTTGCAGAAATAAATGTAATCAAAGTAAAAATTTTAATAATATAATGCGTGGCTAAATTTTTTTTGATAAGACGTCCTGATGTTCTTTGCCATCTACCTATTTAAAAACCTTTTATACTTAAAATTTTATTGTCTCGCGCTAAAGTTCAAAAATGACAGATGTAACTAAAAGAATCACGAAAAATTATATTATATCTAAATTAAGGAAAAGAAGCGATTTCCAAGAGAAGATTAATTATTTATTAACTTTATGTCATTTATTAATATTTTCTTGGTATAGAAAAAAAAAATAATAATAATTGAAAGAAATATTTTGAAACCAAGGAAAATCAACTAGAAACATTTTCGCGCTCTTTCTAAATATTGTCTGCCTTTACAAGTAATGTAGTTACATACGTTAAAATATGTTTTATTCACCAAGAATTGTCTGGAAATAATAATAATGATAAATAAAATTAAATTATGCACCTGTATATTTTTTTTTGGAAAAAAAAATATAAACTTTCTCAGAGTAAATATAGGAAGAGTTATATAGGGGCATTCTTACGGAGAAGTTACCGTTAAAAAATTTATAATTCCTAAAGTATGAACAAAACTAAATATCTTAGTGACTTAATGATAAAAATAAATGATATATTATATTACACATCAGTTGGAGTTAGTAAAACTTCCTATACATGTAAATCAGCTGCAGTTATTATCAGAATAATCTCGGAAAAATTGTGCATTTTCGTCCATAAGTAAGCTAGCTAATATGAATTGTACGTATCGTCAATAATAAAAAAGAAAAGAATTGTGTATGTTTATCGTCTATCGTCAACTGTTCATTATGTTAGAATATGTATATTTTATTTTCTTTGGATCCCAAAATTGTAGTAGTTTAATTCAAGTAAGAATTAATCTTCAATTCTGCTATATTTTTCTTTACCTAATTTATTAAACGCACAAAATAAGAGAAAACTTTTATTTAAAGGAAATAATACCATGCGTTTATTGTTTTTAAACTTGCTTCGTGAAATACGACTGGATAAAGCTCTTCAATTGCTCAACAGAAAAACATTTTCTAATGAGAGAGTATGCACTTGTTAATTAATGATTGTTTAAAACTAAGTTATAAATGATATGTATTTTTTTTGTTATATCACATAGGTTAAAGTCTGTATGGTCAAGTGATATTTAATAGCCTTGTAATGACAAAGGTATGTTTTAATATAATTATTATAGGTTAAGTTGATATTTAACATGAAAAAAAAATCTATAAAATATGTTTTAATTATTACATACAATTGTAGGTAGAAATTTTGTATGTTAGATACGTAAAAGAAAAATATTTAGATATTTAAGGGGTAAAATAAATATTGAAAATTATCAGAAGTAACTAAAAAAAAAAAAAAAAATGCTATAACAAAATATTTCTTGTTAAAGTTTTGAAACGAATTTATACTGTATTAATTGAGGAATTTATTCCTAATTATTCTTAAATAACACATCCACTTTATTTAGTTTAAGATAGTATGCTACCAACTATTTTTGAATGTTCCTTTATTAAAATTAAAATTATTATACTTTTATTCTATGATGTCCATTGATTTCAGATGTTGATCAAAGTATACACGGTAACATAAGTTTATTATAATCAGTGTATTTACTTATCCTGCCCAGATATAGCATTGGTATATGTTTAATATTCGCATAGGTAATAATTATAAGGTATTTATTTTGTGGGATGAAAAATGATCTCCCCAAAAGCTTTGTTTTCCATGAGAGGAAGATTTTAAATATAATGTTCGGGTATGTTTATAGCCCAAGTGATCGATTCTCATAGATAGGACGATCAAGAATTTATCTAGCATTTAGTATGCTTCATTCGTTTAAATCCCAGGAGAGGATTGTATTTGGTGTGTGTTCGTTGTATGCCCAAGTAAGAGGCAAGAAACCACCAAAATATTTTAATGTAGTAGATTACTTTACAGACCTTCGTGGTTATTCCATATTCCTCATGTGAAAATAAAGATAGCTCCACCATGGAAGGTGTTGATTATTGTGCTTAATTTTGAAAGTTCGGGCAAGATAAAGGTTATATTGGAGGTGTTAGCTCCTCAAGATCCACTTTAGTATAAATAGTGCGTTAGTAACTAAGATCAATATCTGTATTGTGCTGCTAAATATTGCTAGTATTTGACAAGTAAATCAATGGAGAAAGTAATTAAAATTGCGTAATTTAAAACGCTTATTTACTGAAGGAATATTCAAATGCAATATTTAATTCTGGTTAGTAATTAAATAATACTCATATTTAAAATTATACGTATGAATAAAATTTGTATCATAACTTAAGTTAGCATTAAGTTAAATGTAAGATGGTAAGTGTAACTTCTGATAACTGGCCTATAATTAGAATAGGTTATCCCATTAAAGACCATAAATAAAGTAAATGTATTAGAAATAAATTTAATATTTTGCGTATTGCATATGATGGGATTAATCATTTAAAAAAAAAAAAAATAGTTAGTCAATAATTTTGAATAAAAGCTTCTACAAGGTTACCAAAATTTAATAAACAATGTATTGGTAATGAAATGTACTTTTAGTTAATCAATCCATATGATTGCATACAGGAGAAGTAGTAACCTCTAGTCCATAACCAAAAGAGTATACAGATTAATATCAGTTATATTTTATATTTTTGTATTACTATGGGATTATTGAATAAATGTTCATATATTTTTTTTGTGATAATAATAAATTATAGTCTTGTTAAAATTTGTTGTAGATTCATTTTTTTTTGTTTTTATATGCTAAATATAAGTGTTTGCACAATATTTGCAAAACCTTTTCTTGAGTCCGAAATCATTCCAAATTCTTAAAAACTTAATATACCAGATAAATAAAGTTGAGCAGATCGGAATATGTCATTATATTTTAGTTTAATGATAATTATTTATGGAGTTGAAAACTTAAGACTAAACATTCACCTTTGTGTAAAAAAAAAAAAAAAAAAAGAATTTATTCCCAAACCATTAACTTTGGTTGCACATTATTCCATTCCCATTTAGTTAAATTGTCTAAGTAATAAATCTTAGTTATATTATTGTGTTGTCATGGATGATGGAAGGACACAAAAAGCACCCTTGTCTTTTTATTATTCTGACTGAGATTCTAAAAAAAAAAAAAAGGCTGTGTTATTCAAAATTATACGTCATTATTGAATAGAATTATCATCTCTTTAAATAATATAGCAGTGGATATGAGAGATGAAGACACATTGAATTTAAGTAAAATAAATGTTTCCTATAGCCGACCAGAATGCCAGTCATATGCGACAACACAATACTGCCGAGCATTTCCTTACATGAAACAAAGAACCCTGAGATTAATATTATTATAATTATTCTTTAAATTAATAAGTGATCAATTATTGTTGTTATTACAATCGTGGCATGGCTTAAGAGAATTGAATGTACAATTGTATTATATGAAAAGTATTTAGATCATATTGGAAAATTAATGGATATGTTGCTTTATTTTGGGTTGCCTTAACAACAAGGGCAAATAAAATAATAAATAAAATAATATTTATTGGGTTAGAATATATATATAAACACTTGTTTGAATATGTAAAATATATTTATTAAATTTTCTGTAACAACTTTTATAAATAGTAAAAGCAAATTAAAAGTTGAAATATCTTTTTATTTCTAAATCTTGCTTTTAAATAATAATAAAAAAAATCCCGTAATGTAATTAAATAGGTATTAGCAGTTTAAAACTTTTGTAGACTGAAAGATGCGGAATAAAAATGTAATTATTTCTATAATTGGTTTAACTATTACAAAAAAAAACCCAAAGATACCGTTTTATTGAGTAATGTTAATATATATATTGATCAATTCAAAAACAGATCTGGAAAACTACTTAATTGGTTTTTAAAAAAACAACAAAAAAACTTATTTTCATCAATTGACGAAATTCAAAAATTAAACAATGACTATTATATAGCAAATTGATAACAGTAATGGAATGATTTATTGATAGGATGTTGATAAAAAGTCCGATCACCCCCGCCCATGGACCTCGAGATCCAGATCTAAAATTCCATCATTGCGCCAAACAAACAAGGACAACAAATTGTATTGTTATTATTATTAAATGCTTAAAGGTGCACAAAATATTTGCAGATCACTTGCAAACTCTAAATGCCTGTTGCATCAGAATAATCATAATAGTCATTATCAGTGATATGGACAATTAATGACGTATAGCTGCAATAAAAGCAAGAATTTCAACAATCATATAATATATAGGGTATATGAGCACAGACTTTCACACCACTCTCCATTCTATCTCATAACACTGATACACTTGAACACATATATGTTGAAAAGATAAATAATCACCAATATATGTATTTCATGCTAAACCAGCAATCATCAGTTGGTCCAGATTACCATCTCTACACATATATGCTATAAGTGCTCAGAAACCAGCAATCATAAGTTGGTCCAGATTACCATCTCTACACATATATGCTATAAGTGCTCAGAAACCAGCAATCATAAGTTGGTCCAGATTACCATCTCTACACATATATGCTATAAGTGCTCACATATATATTAAGATAACCAATCTTCATACTTTAATGGACAGGCTTCAATCTACGCCACACTCCATCTCTTCAACTGTCCATCCAATTGAAAATCTGATGATGGAACGCTCAAAGGTCATCCTGAGGCCGAGATTCTTGTCACACCCATGTTGACCATAGGTCAATCTGACTCCTCATGTATAGGACACAATCCATTTAATACATATACAAGGGATGGGCAGACATCTCTACTATGTAATAACTGAAACACAGGCTTATTATATACCTGTGTCTATATATGTAATATACAATCATATGTATTATTATAATATATAAATATATCTAAGATCGTAATTAAGTTATTCTGGCCAAGAATGAAAACAGATTGATAGTAAATGGATAAACGAATACAATAGTAACTGTTGCTAATTTAAGTACTACTTGTAGTTGTTGACCGATTATTGAAAGGAAAACAAACTTCCAAAAAATATTTCCCTGTTGTTGCACGAATGGTAAGCAAAACATTCATACAATAAGAGCGATTAAATATCACCTTAGATAACGATCTTGCTTTGCTGGTAAGTTGTATTTACTTTAGAATATTTTACTAAATATATGAATATTAAAATAAAAATTTAAGGAATCTCTTTAATCATTGTTATTTAATTCAAATAAATCTGTGCACAAAATAGAATAATATCGTTGCAAAGGCACACTCACAAACAATATCGATAGCAACGAAGATAATTTTGAAATAAAGCAATGAATTACTGAATTCAAATAAATATTTCAATATTTGAGGTCTCAGATCTATGTCTATTGCATAGAAATTGCCTTTAAAATTGTTTTAGGCCACATACTTATACTGTCATATAATATTTTAACATACTAGATATATGTCAGCCCAACCTGTCTCATTACATAGGTAGTCCATATTCTGTCCCATTATGTAAGTAGTCAATATATTTGATAGAAATTCTAAACAAAGCAAGAAAAGTTCTCTATTCCAGTGTCATCTATAGCAATCTTAAATATCAAACCACCAAACATCACATGATCACCATATTTTATACTTACACAAGCTGTTTTTCACAGAGGCAAAACTCTCCATGTAGTAGCACCACTCAGTGCAAGGCAGAATAATCAATGGATGTAGGAAGGTTAGTGCATAAAATCTTTATCTAGTGCCTACTCATCCAATATCCCAAGACTAGTTTCTAGCTTGTGGCTTTCATCAGTGAGGCGCTACTGTATGAAGAGTTTTGCATCTGTGAAAACCAGTTTGTGTAAGCATAAGGGATGGTAATTATGTGATGTTTGATAGTTTAATACCAATACTGCCCAATAGGATTATGACAAAAATGGTTAATAAAGGATGAAAGACACCAAAAATATGGATACTGAACTGAGTTCAGATGTATACACCTACACAAGCTAATGAGCTTAACTTGAAAACGTTATTGTATTTTTATTTTGGACTCAAAGCTTTATAGTTAGCTAAAAAGTAAAAGGTAGCTGCTGGAGGGTTGCATTAGAACCTAAGATCTAGGTGCAATGCTGTCAGATCCAAGTCTCCTCACTGATGAAAGCCACAAGCTAGAAACTAGTCTGGGCATATTGGATGAGTTGGCACTATATAGGGATTTTATGCACAACCTTCCTGCATCCACTGATTACTCTGGCTTACACTGAGTCATGCTACTGTATGGAGAATTTTATCTCTATAATCTTAAATAATCAGTGATAACCAACCACAGATTAGATCTCTACTCTATTCATATCAATTTTAGTAATTCATGGATTCATCCATATCCAGAATAGCTTTTAGATCCTACTTTTATCAATAAGGCTTAGCTTTCAACTCTAGAAGTTATGCATAGGAAACTACAGGACAGAGTTGTTCTTATTTTATGATATATTATACAAGCTAAAGAATTAGATGTTTTGAAAGACAAAATGAATACATTTAAAAAAAATATTTTCTGAAAAGTTTTTGAATAAACCATTTTTAGAGTAATTAATTGCTCTATCTAATGGTCTGCTAATGGTATTTTCTTTATTTGGAAGTGACATTTAAAAAAAGCTATCTGAGAAAACAACAACTTATGAAGTAGATTTAAACATGTGTAAGAATTTGAAGGATTCTGATAGTATATATCAGGTCATAAAGCTATGTTATATTAGGATTCAAACTAATGTTAAAAAAAGTTTGAACCCTTTACACAAAAATTAATAGTTACTGCAATTATTAGTGTGGCTCTCAGTATCATTTAGCTATAAAGTGTCATTTTGCAGTGCTAACATGTACCATAAGTATGCAAATTGTGAAGATATTCTGTGTTTTTTAATAAATATATTCAAACACAAATTCAAATAAAGATTGGTCACAATAAATAAATGACCCAAGGAAATCTTATACTGATTTATGTAGTACTTCAAGTAGGACAATAAAATCTAATTAATTTAGTTAAAAAATTAGATCAAAATTCTTCAGCTTACTAATAGTGAATTGAACATTTGAAATTAACAATTAAAGCAAGACTTCTTAAAAAATTCTTTTATGGTAAGCTTGCAGATAGCTTTTATGAGAGAGACAAATTTCATTTATATTATAAAAATTATGTCACAGACATTCTAAAAAATGGTAATATTTATTATTTTCATTGGGAAAATATACTTGAAGGTACAATATAGTGAAAAAATATAATTAGACAATGTTTTGAAGTCTTTCAGAAAAAAAATTAAAAACCAGATATATTTATCTTTAACTGGTTTAAAGCTTGTATCTGGGTAAGAGTTAGTCTCAAATGATTAGTGATAATCATTGAAGGTTTATTTGAATTGGCCTGTGTCAAGGTTGTTTAGAATAAGTTTGACACTTGTAAATCAAAATGTAACCATTATCTAATGATAAATATTGAACAAAAATACAATACATATGTAAGATATTGTGATGCCAAAGTAATGAATGCTGGTTCAGCATGAAATACATCTTGAGGCTCATTTGCCGTTTCATATGTCTTTATTCATATGTTTCAAAAATATCAACTAAACAGAATAATAAAGTTCTATAATTAGATATATTTGTAGTGCATAGATTGGTATATATTAACATTAAAAAATTCAGTCTTCAAATTTTTTTCATGGATATAGAATTGCCATACTCGTTTGTAAACGATTGATGGTGATGATGATAAATGAAACAACTTGAGTAATATCATTTGTGTTATCAATATGCATCTCTAATTTGTGGTCAACTAAGTTTAGTGATTTATCTCAATTAAAGTTTGATTAAAAAAACGAAATTAACTAAGAATATATGAGTGAATTCTAACAGAAAATGAATATAGATAGTCAATATTTCTCAAATCTTAAGCAATCATGGGAGAAATTTGCAGAAATAGTAATGCTTAAGGCAAGTGTTGATCAGACAAAATCAGATGCATAATAGAGAACTAACCTCAGAAGAGATAAGTTAATTAAAACCTGAATAAATATTGCTGTATATGTAATTAATGGATGTAAATGTATTTGCACAAATGTACAATTTCATGGTCATAATTAGTCTTGAAGAAATGACTAATGGCATAGGAGGATCATGGACATATACGGTAATGAGAGAAAAAATGTTAGTAATAATTATTTTTGCAAACTATTAAATAAATAGTTTAAAACATATAGATACATTTTATACAATATCTTACTTCTTATCTGATTCATGCACACTACATAACATATTTATGCAAAAGTAAATTTATATTAGCTTATGTATTTACTTCTATTTATGTATCCACATATTCATGCATAATAAAATTTATTCTAGCTAATTTTATATATAAATATATGTTAGAGTGTATAGGCTAGATTGTATAGTCTAGAGGTATTCAACCCACATGCCAGAGTGCTTATTATATATGTGGTCCAACATAAAATTCTAATCTTACTTTAAACATTATGAGACCTTCTTTTGTGATTACAATGTTTTTTTTTTTTTTCTCAAAGTAACCTTTATTAATAAAAGACTACAAAAATTTTGGGTACACTTACCCATTGAGGATTACACAGTGATTCAATGTAACAAGGTAAAATGTACATATGTTCAAAAATAATTACATCCATAAACATTGCTGTAATGTGATTAATGTGTATCTGTATGTGGATCCATGTGGCCTGGCCATCGAGAAGTTAACCATCACCCAATGGACTCACCCCTGGGGCCCCGAAGTGAAGACTCAAATGCTTCAGCTGAATAGGTGAAGTCCAGAATTGTGCCAACCACCACAACAGGCAGCAAGGTCCAAGGCCCAAGTTCACCAAGCAATAGACTCTCAAACCATATCTGAGCCATGTCAAGACAATTCTGAATACCTCTGCCTCCCAATTAGCAGTCCAAATGAGCAGGGACCACAATCGGTCTACCTGCCCAGAATTGGAAAGTCATCTTGGGTAAAAACTAAGAAGTAATAAGTAAAAAACCAGATCGACACTGCCCAAAACCAGCCTATCAGAGACACAGCAGCCAACCAGAGCAGGAATAGCACCAACTTTGACTGTATACCCCCCCCCAGCAGGGGTTCTAGGCAGTGGCAAAATTGTTAACAGCCTACACCATAAACCAGATACCTAATGTCTACAACCAGCCACTCCTGAAGAAAAGGGGGGAGTGCAGACCCATGCCCACAAAACAGAACTCCATCCATGTTACAAAAAAAAATGGTGGTGGCTCAAAATAGACCAACCACTTTACAAATGCACTAAATTTAAAACTAACAAATGAAACCTAATGATAGTGAGTGCAAATGAACACTGACCTATCAAATAATCCACCAAGGGGTGCAGTAGCTCTTCATGGCAAAGTCCATGTGAAGGTAGTGACTTTCACCCTCCCAGAAGGTTTTCCCAGGCTAGACAATGATCATCGACTATTCCTCCAAATGAACCAAGCCCCTTATGACCACTATCACCACACTTGAGAAAAAGGAGTGCAAACTCACACCCACCAATACAACATTTCATTCATGTAGTCTTGAAATCAAGCTGGATTTACATGCACACCATGGGAATAAATAATATGTCCATATCATCTTGCATACTGAGGTCAATGGAGCTGAACATCTGCCCTTGATCATCATCAGACCCCTGTGTCTGCAAATGTTCACAGCAGCTGCTAAACCCACCAACCAAAGTCCTTCAGGGTTCACAATGATTTTTCTTTGTTGATACTAGTTGGATTCTGCTTTTTTTGATTGAATTTTAGGTTTTGGTTAGTAATGAATGATACAAGTATAATATGAAAGTTTGTTGTTAAACTTTGGAAAATTCTCAATAATTATTGCTTGAAAAGTATGATTAATTTGTAGCTTCAAAGTTTCTGTTTAGGTCTAAAACATTATTTGTACTCATTTTTGTCTTTATATCATTATTTTTTAGCTCAGGAATCACTTCATTGTAGTTCTGTGTTGATTTGAAAAAATTTTATTTATTGATTTTTTTTTTTTGGGGGGGGGGATCCACCGGAAGGGGAGTGATAACTTCTGTCCTGATCATCGGAGAAATCTGATTTTTGAGCAGGGCGATAGCTTAGGTTATTTTCTATAATGTTCACTTCCAAAATTGAGATCGAATTAATAATTGAAACTTGTTTAACACTGCTAAAATCTGATGCAAAGATAAAATTATTAAAACCATCATTGCTAACATATTATATTCCGTGTTTTCTATGCGATTTGATGTGCAAATGAATTTCCTGTTTATTCTATTAATAAAATTAGGATTTCTAGTGTTTTAAAATAAACATGTGTAATTGCTCAGAATACAATGTCAAATATTCAATTAATTTCATGTCGTCGTTTTAAACTTTTATAATATATATAAAACACGAATGACGTTTAATTACTTATATATATATTAGTGATCGACAATTTTAAATCATTCTGTGACCGCGTTGCTGCATAAAACGTTTATTATGCGAGAACTTTTTTGCTTATATGTTGTACGGATATCACGAAAACTAGGCAAAGATCTTTTTTCTTACTTATCAACTTTCGGTAATTTAATGTGCGCCCAGAACAACTCTTCGTTTTCTAATATGGCCCAGAATCGCTAATAGGGTGGAAATCCCTGATATATATATATAGTTTATTTATTCTATATATGCATTACTTTTTTATCAGTAAAGAAGACACATTGAAAAATAATAATTTAATGATATAAAAGTTACAGACTACTGATCTTCTAATGTTGTCTGCGGAAATTACTTTAAATGAAAGCCTTAATTATATTCAGAAAATATTGTATGGAATGCGATATCCGTTTTCACTTATGAGGAAATAAAAAATTAAATTTTTTTTTTTTACTGATTAAAAATTGTCCTAGTAATCATGAAAAATTGTACATACATATATAAGCCATGTACTATAAATGGAAATCATCATAATCATCCATTTTCAATCATTACCGATACACTACAGAATGAAGGTCTCCGCAAGTTCAATCGCTAGCTTCTCTTCTCTACATCACCCTAGGACATTTCTTTATTTCATCAATCTATCTTACATGTGATCGCTTTCAGGGTCTTTTGCAATCTCTTGGGATCCAGTTTAAAATTTCAACTGTCCATCTATTGCATCTCTTCTAGCAATATGTCTAGCCAATTCCACTTCACACTCTTAATTCTTTCAATGATGTTAGTAATACTAATTTGTTCTCTCACTCATGTATTTCATTTTTGATCACTTCTTGTTACTCTTAACCTGCAGCTTTTCTTACTTCATTGTGTGGTCTGAAGTTTCTGCATTGCTTTTCTGTTAAGTGTCCAGAGTCTCAGATCCATAAATAAGAACTGGTAAAATGCATTTATTAAAAGTCTTCCTTTTCAAAGATATAACCATATTTTCTTTTAGTATTAAGCTATTTCCATCATATATTTTATCCACTATGTTTTCATCTATATAATAATGTGACCAACATATTTGTAGT
The DNA here is from genome assembly GCA_028023455.1 of Epiperipatus broadwayi. NCBI lineage: Eukaryota > Metazoa > Onychophora > Udeonychophora > Euonychophora > Peripatidae > Epiperipatus > Epiperipatus broadwayi. Next base: position 8,142,442 of record JAQFVV010012394.1, on the reverse strand, counting down.
TGTTAACTTCTAACTCATCACTATCAATCTTTATTTTATTTTTTTAGAAAATCCATTAAAAATTACTTTATTTTTTTAACATTTATCTTTAATTTTCTTTCTTACTTTCATCTAATAACTCTTGCAATATTTTCTGAAATTCTAAAGCATTATTTGTCAAAACAACTACATCATCTGCAAAATCTAGATGACATAAATGATCTCCATTTACTTTTACTTCCTTAGCTTTTAATTTCATTCTTCATGATGTTAATCTTTTTAATATCATTATGTAATCTAATTGTTGCTTTTGTATTTTTATAAATATTTTTTCACAGTGTGAGAATATCCTGGGTCTAGATAATGATCCAATCTTTTTAGTCACTGAAGAAATTCTTACAGAATCATCTCTAAGCAGTTTGGTTATATAACGGAAATCATAAATAATACTTTTTGTGTTTGATATTATCATCATTATTTTCAAACATTATTAATCCATTGTAAAATTACACTCTTTCCAATGAGTATTCAGATTCTCTACCTGTAACATCAATCCATCAATTTTTTTTGGTTTTATCTGTCCACTTTACACATGAAGTTTTTTCTTAGCAGTATATAATTCCTAATCCATGACAGTTTTGAAAGCCCTAAAAATAAAGTGGAAGTCAGATTTCTTGATTTATTTCCTGAATGCATAAGAATAATGCCAATTACTATGACAAGTACCTAATGCTGGGAGAACTGAAGTAATTCTATAAATGAATTAATCACAGTGTCCTATATGTGCAAAGAAGGTATAGGTAAGTTTTCCAAAAATGGTTTTAATAAAATATAAAAAATATATAAGCAATTTTTTTCAGTAAACAATCACAAAATACAAAATATTAGAGAGTTTTTGGCATTATTATTTTAAAAACAGCTCATCGATCGATAATTATTCTTACATGCCAAGAATGTTTCCTGAAGAAATTATCTCATATTTGACTCTTCCTTCTATATTACAAAGAATTGACATTATTCTTCATCAACATGAAAATATAATTTCTTAATTTGATAATGTTTATATCAGCTAAGAGAAAACATTTTTGAATATGTAAACATTTGGAAAGAATCAAATCGTACTTTAACTCTGATGAAATAAGGTTTTAAGATATTTAACAGATGAGGATGATATATCTCTATTCCACAGTAAAGTTATCAATGGTAATAGGAATTTAGATTTGAAAAAGTTAAAATACTATAAACAAGCGTGAATAAAGAAAGAAAAGCAAATCTAAACAAGAGGGTTATTTAAATATTATAGAAGGTATTGAAATAAAAAATATTAAAAGTGGATACAAATTTTTAAATAATGAAGGATCAAAAATCTACATAAATCAGATTGATTGATAACATATCTGAATTGAAGTAGGTGCCATAATACCATACCATGGACATATCACACATTAATATAAGTAGTGAACTGCAAATAGAAAAATCTTCAATGTATTTGTCCAAGAAGAGCAAAATTATATAAAAGAGGGCGCTATCATACCATTTCCAACTTTCTTATACATCTCAACAATACTATTTTTATATCAAAACTTTATTTACAGTTTCAACTGTCCTGCTGTCATCATCAGAGCTTTTAGATTTTTAAAAGCTCTGATGATAACTGCAAAACAATCAAAACTGTAAATCAACTTTGATATAAAAAATGTTGAAGTGTATAAGAATGTTGGAAATGGCATGATATGTAAATATAGAAATCAATACATAAGAAAAGGAAGAAGAAGAGGAAAATTATATTATTTCCAAAAGAAGATGCTGTAAGTTTTTGAGATCACAAACTTACATCACTTGGTACACAGTCTGACAACTGAGATATTTTTATTTATAACTGATCAATGAATATACAATTTTTTATGTATTCAGTCTAAATTATAAAGAGAGAAAAAATTTATATGCATACTCTCTATCAATATCTCTTGAAGTGTGTAGGTCAAACTGAAAACACAAAAATAGATTGTATCAAACAATTCAAATAATATATGTGCATTGATTAGGCCATTGTACAATAGATTAAACGAAACATTTCTTGAAAAATTGTAATTCAATATAAATAATACATTGAACAGTATACTAAGAAAGCTTGCAATATTTATATTGTAATATTTTATGTAAATCAAAACAATTTTCAACATTCACTTGCAAATTGTCATGAATGATAATTTTCTGATGCAATCTGAAAACTTTCAAAAGGTTATTAAGCTCCTAAACAGTTACCTTATTATATTCCTGATGATTAAATATTTGTAATGATTTAATGTTTTCAAGTATGATGAATATCAGAAAGAAATTAAATATTCAAATAAAAAGAATTTAATTTAAGGCTAAAAACCACAAACTCGGGTAAAATTTACTTGTCATGTTAAAGTTTTTCACAAAAACACTTTTAATTATGACTCATGTTCATAGAATTCAGAATATTATATCATGAATATCACAAAGCAGCTGAAATTAAGATGAATATCCAAGGATTGGTGGTCACTGATACTGTAAACTAAATATTTACAGTTTATACTGTCATCTAAAATAAATATCGAATCACCTAAAACATTTTCAGCTACGTCCTCTGTGAATAAATGTTTAGACTTTCATCTCAGAACAGATAATCATTTATTCACAGAGAATGTAGCTGAAAATTTCTTGATGTTTGAAGTGATTTGATAATTTCATGAATATATGTGAAGCCAGAAAATGAATCAGGAATGAACAGTGAAAAAGAGATGTCATTTCAACTTTTTAAAAACAGGATCTTATTATTTATCCATAAACTAATGTTCTCAGAAGCTTTAAGCAACAGTGTATACACTCAGTAGATCTATGTGAAACACCTATATAAAAAGTTATAGGGAAGCCAATTCAAAAACTATTTATTTCTAATGCTAATAAAATCCTATATAATCTTAGATGGGAATGAAAAATTGACAGATAAAGCATGATTGTTTTTTTTTAAGAAATGGTTATGTAACAGAATAATAAGTTTGGATTTTATTATAACAGTCCTAAATAGTAATGGTAGTAAATAAAATCCTCTAACTTTTATACAGAAAGTCCATTTACACAGCAGTTCCTATTAATGTATAGCCAAATAGAATTATTATCAACTAAAGCCATATGACTTAATAAATATCTGAGAAAAACCAGCGGAGGTGAACGCTTATTTTTCAGTATGACAAGATACCTACTGAAAATAAATGCATGCTAACATGTTACATAATTGTATAGGACTAAGCCAAATATATATTTTAGTGACTACCTTATATATTAACTTACAAGAACATTTAATCTTGTGGCAAAAATAATATTTCAAACAAAACATTGCATGTCTTTTTCTGACAACTTTTAATTTGGTTTGTTTGATATTTACAAAGTGTTATACAATGAATAGAAATTGTTACTATCTTGAGAGAAATGCTCTGGAATGTAGATCAAATAGTTTTTTTATTAGATGATATGATTTCAATATATAATGCTTATTTCTAATTGATAATTCATTTGGTTATACCATAGTGAAATTAATGCAATCTATAATGCTTTTACTGTTGCAATTTTTAAAAATAAAGGAAATAGACAAGATTAAAACAGGCAAAACGTTCCATAGAGTAGTGCCACTCAGTGCCAACCAGAGTAATCAATGGAGGCCAGAACTCTTGTGTGTAAAATTCCTATCTAGTGCCTACTCATCAAATATCCCCAGACTAGTTTCTGGCTTGTGGCCTTTGTCAGTGAGGAGCTTTGGATCTGAGAGCACTGCACCTAGATCTTAGGATCTAATGCAACTCTCCAACAGCCATCTTTTATCTCTACTTAACTAGAAAACTATGAGAATAAAATTGAAAACAATATTTTCAATCTAAGCTCAATAGCTTATATAGTCATATGGGTCTGAACCCAGATCAGTACCCATACATTTTGGTGTCTTTGACTATTTAACAACCATAGCAACCACTAACCTATTAGGCAGGATTAGTGTTCAGACCATTAAACATCACATGATCACTATTTCTTATGCTAGCACATTAATGAGTCAAAACTCTCTATACAGTACTACCACTCAGTGCCAACCAGAGTAATCAATGGATGCCAGAAGATTTGTGCATAAAATCCCTATCTAGTGCCTACTCATCCAATATCCCCAGACTAGTTTCTGCTTTTGACCTTCATCAGTGAGGAGCTTTGGATCTGAGAGCACTGCACCTAGATCTTAGGATCTAATGCAACTCTCCAGCAGCCACCTTTTATTTCTACTTAACTACAAAACCATGAGAATAAAATTGAAAACATAATAATATTTTCAATCTAAGCTCAACAGCTTATATCGTCATATGGGTCTGAACCCAGCACAGTACCCATACCTTTTGGTGTCTTTGGCTCTTTAACAACCATAGCCACCACTATCCTATTAGGAAGGATTGGTGTTAGACCACTAAACTTCATATGATCAATATTTATTATGCTAGCACATTACTGTTATTAAAACAGGCAAAACTCTCCATACAGTGCTGCCACTTAGTGCCAACCAGAGTAATCGATATGACTATATAAGCTAGACTCATAGGACTATATAAGCTTTTGAGCTTTATTCTCATAGTTTTGTAGTTAAGTAGAGATAAAAGGCAGCTGCTGGAGGGTTGCATTAGATCCTAGAATCTAGGTGCAGTGCTCTCAGATCCAAAGCTCCTCATTGATGAAGGCCACAAGCCAGAAATTAGTCTGGGAATATTGGATGAGTAGGCAATAGATAAGGATTTTATGCACAAGCCTTCTGGCATTCATTGATTACTCTGGTTGGAACTGAGTGGCACTACTGTATGGAGAGTTTTTCCTGTTTTATTTACTGTAATGTGCTAGCATAAGAAATAGTGATCATGTGATTAATAGACAATATTGCTATAATTATCATGGAACATCATTATTATCTAATATAGAAAAAGTACTTTCAAAGATTTTTGTTGAATAGATTGATTCCAATTAACAATGAATGATAACCAGAGACTCTGCATGATTTTATTGCCAGGCAAATGTAAGAAAATTGTTAAGAACTAAGTAATAATTTTTATATTGCTTATATTGATTTGTTTAATGCATTTGATTCAGTTAATAGAATAGATCTATTGTATTGTTTGAAATTAATTGTTTATCCAACAATATTTATACATAATGTACAGCTTTTACATAATGGAATGGGAGTATTATTACTACAGATGATTGTCCCAACATTATTTTCAATTTTTATAGCAGTGGTGTTTGGAATTGTTTATAACTGGATCAGACAAATAGATCTTTCTCTCTCTCTTTGTATTGATTAAAATCAAAAACAAAAATTTCATTTTCTTGGATTCTGGACTTACAGTATGCTGATAATTAGGCTATTTTTGCCAGTTCAAAAAATGATTTACAAAAAGTTCTTAATGTTTTGAATGCAACTTATAAAGATCTTAGTCTATTAAAAAAGGTTGAAGTTTTTTATCAGCCAGTTATGGAACAAAAATCATCAACAACTTTCAGATGGATGATTATCACCTTGAGAATGTAAACCAGTTTAAAATTATTTTGGTAGTTTTATAAGTAAAAAGGTGGACTTAGATGTTGAGATCCAACACACACTGCAATGAGTTGTGGCTATTTTAAGTAAGTTTAAAAAATAGAGTATTTTATCAAAGGAAAATTATTACAATTATGTTAGCTGCGTATAAAACTATTATTTTACTTAATTTATTGCATGGATGTAAAACTTAGTCATTTTATTAGCATAATATAAAAGCATTAGAAAAGTTTCATTTAAGGATGTTTTGTAAGATTTTAATAACACAAGGACCAGATCATAAAAATAATCAATACATTCTTCAATTTTATGGATGCGATTCTTTTGAGTCCACTATTATAAAAGCATACCATTGGATTGAACATGTAAAATGGATGAACAATGGAAGACTATGTGTATTTAATTTGTCAAATAAATTATATTTATTAGTCTTTTATTACTGTGACCAGAACTTATCTCTGTAAAAACGTGACTGTTCTGACATCAGATATCATTTTTATGGTCTTCACTAGAGCATCATTCATCTCAATTTCAGTCCATTGTAACCATCTACCAGAATTATTGTGATATTGGTGAAACTGATAGGAATGATACCCTGATAAAAAGTAATAAACCTGAAAATGTCAAAACTCAAGGCTGTATTTTCATATAAAATAATAAGAGAGGAAAAATGAACATTATAACTTCATTTCTTGAATTCAACCTTATTACAAAATAGTAATTATTGTATATGATGAATATTTAAATATTAGAAACTTGGAAAGAGATTAGACTGCCAAAGTAATTTATTGTTTTATTTATTTATTTTTAAGGGTATTTCTATTATCATTAGGATGTATACAGATTCTATTATTGCTAAAATAAATGTTCAAATATATCCAAAGCTATTCAGAAATTCATATTTTTCATAGATAAATTTTTTTAGCTCTTTTTTGAGGGTTATTTAATGGGGGGTGTGTGTACATCTTGCCTTGCAGCTCTTTAATGGGGAAGGGCAGGGGGAAAGATATCTCTTTCCTTATGGCTCTTTAAATGGGGGAGAGAGAGATTTCAACAGAATGGCTCTTCATGTTAAAAAAGTTTGCAGACCTCTGCTCTTGATGATACAAAACTTTAACCCCTCCTACCCCCATCCTCTAAACTTTCAGCTTATGCTCTTATTACCATTTTTATTTTTAAACAGTATAATTATAGTGTTTTATGAGCTATATTATATCTAAAAGTTAATCCATTATTAACAATTATTGATTGAATGCTTACTTCAAAATAAATCCCAACTAATAATATGATTTTATTTAATCATCCCTACATTTTTTGCTAGAACAATTTATTAAATAATTCACCCAAAACTTCATAACAGGTAATGTGAGTAGAGCTCTATCTTCTTTAGAATACTTATTTATATGTGTGTTAAATGAATCACTATCAACTTGTAAACCCTTGTTATGTATCAAATTATTTTTACTTTATATCTTATTAATTTTACAATAACACACAGAAAGAAAGAATTATATCTATATTGTAACGCTTTGTACCTGGGATGAATGATCAACAACATTCTCGTGGATCATTCTGCAAGTAGCATGCATTATCATGTAAAATTAATAATTTCTACATGGAAACATAAATTCAACTTTATAAATTCCTCATTAAAGATATAGTTAATTGAATATTTTTTATGTATTAGATGCTTGAGATAGAGGGAAGAATAAATAGATTAAAATATCTTGAATTCAAATTCCTCTATTTACATATATAAGAAATATTTGGTATATGCAAATTACCCACTGCCTTAGAATTTCATATTGCTTGGAATGTAGATTACATCTTAGTATAAGTTCATCTCATCCCTCTCCTGTTAATAATTGGAAGGGTGAGAAAATTGAAGTTAAGGAATTACTATTCTAATATAAGCCAAAAGCTGATTGTGTAGATGTATGGGAGATTATGATCTGGTGTGTTTGATGAGGGCTGGTTCTGCCTGAAATATATATATTGGGAACCATATATCTTTTTCGCATATGTGTGGTCATGTGTAAAGTTGCCTGAGATATAATGGCGGTTGAATTGACTGAAAAATCCTGAATTCAGAACCCTCTATTTACATATATAACAAACATTCAGTATTAGCAAATTACATACTGCTTTAGGATTATATATGATTTGTAAAATATCTAAATATATATATAATGATCTTAAAAAATTTAATCTCATATCTGTTAAGCTTAATATAACTTAATCTTTCGCTTTGAAGTGTTTTTATTATATCTTAGTAATGGTGGAGTGCTATATTAAAAACATTTTTATTTGGACAAAATAAACTCTAAAAAATATTGGAAAAAAATGTAATATTACAAAGGATGGAAAAATAAATCTGATAAAGTTATTACTTATAATGTCCATATGTGGATTATAAACATAGATGTTATTCTTTTTTTCGAATAAAAGTTCAAATCAAGTTTAGTTTCGTTATTTTACTTACAGTTCATGATGTTAACTGAAATAGAGGCTTATTATATACCTGTATCAGTATATGTAATATATAGGGTATATGAAATACGTATATTGGTGATTATTTATCTTTTCGATATATATGTGTTCAAGTGTATCAGTGATATGAGAAAGTCTGTGTTTATATATCCTATATATTACACATATTGATACAGGTATATAATAAGCCTGTATTCAGTTATTACATAGTAGAGATGTCTGCCTATACATTGTATATGTATTAAATGGATTATGTCCTGTACATGAGGGGGCAGATTGACTTTAGGTCAACATGGGTGTGACAAAAATCTCAGCCTCAGGATGGCCTTTGAGCGTTCCATCGTCAGATTTTCAATTGGATGGACGGTTGAAGAGTTATAGTGTAGAATGGATTGAAGCCTGGCCATTAAAATGTGAAGATTGGTTATTTTAAATATATATTTGAGCACTTATTGCATATATGTGTGGAGATGATAATCTGGACCAACTGATGATTGCTGGTTTATCATAAAATATGTATATTGGCGATTATTTATTTTTTCAACATATATATTTTCAAGTGTATCAGTGTTATGAGATAGAGTGGTGAGTGGAGGGTCATGTGAAAGTTCATGATATTGTAAAATCTTAGTTTAAAATACTAAAATTGATCAATTTAATTATTTTTAGGAGTTAAACCAAGAAAGCAAATAATGTGGGCTTTTTTTTTGTTTGTTTTTTTTTAAAAGAAAGATATCTTGAACTAATTTAACCATTTCCATATATGTATAGTTGAAATCTATAAATATTTGATATTGTTGCAATTTTTGTTTTTGTTATTTTAAAATATTGTATTCTTAAAATTGATTTATATATAGTAAAATCTTGTTTGATAAATTAATTGGTTCCAAAATCTCATATTCTACATCCACGAATATTTGTAGTTTCTGTTGAAATACATGTATTTAAAAAATTATCAGTTCCAGACGACTGGGGTTTTGTAGCTTACGTTGAAATATATGTATTTAGAAATTATCAATTCTAGATCCATGGCGTTATCATCAAAACAACTATTTAAGCAGGGATAATAAAAATATATAAATATTAAAATACATGAGAATTAATTGCTGTACATACAGTATTCCTATTTTGATAATATTTTGAATAATGACACAAGACCTGAGATAAACACTTTTAGTGAGATATTCATTTTATCCCCTCAACTAGATTTGGACAAAGATATTCAGCTTAGTGAAATCAAAACATTTTTTTATTATCTTAAAATTGCATAGGATTCAGGTTGCGATGGAATAGTTTAAAATATAATGGTGATATATTAGATTCTAAGGTATTGGAATTTTTTTAGCAATATATGGACTTCTGAAGTCAGTGCTTTTATTATTCCAATTTTTAAAAATAAAAAGAAAGAAATAAGATTATAATCATTGTCATGGAATATCATTATTATTCATCACTGCAGGATTTAGTTGAATGGATTGCTTCCAATTACAAAAGAATTATTATCATGAACTCAATATACTTTGAAAAATCCAAAAGCACTAGAGATGTGGTTTCTATTCCCAGGATATTGCAAAAAGTATCAGAAACAAAGAATAATTTCAGGCTAGAATAAACTCCCTATGTGCAAACCTCCGTTGGAGAAATAAAACAGTGTTAATTAGCTTCAGGAACATGTGCAGACCCAAGAAACTCAATGGTCTATCATTACACTCCATTTACACTTTCTACATTCTAAAAGCCCATAATATGATTGTTCTGCTTCATGAGTGGTTTCCCCTGCAAAAATTTAAGGAGGTAATCCCTCCAACTGATCGACCCCCTCCCAAGAGTACCTCTACATGGACTAACAAAATACTCACATTGCTTAAAACTAATGATCTGCTTAGCAGGACCAACCATACAAAAGCTTAAATACTGGGACATATATGACCTAGTCAACAGCACTCAAAAGAGTATCTCAGGAAACATATCTAATTACTCATTAATAAAGCAATTCAACTTCTGGGGGCTAGAAGCCAAATTTTTGGACTTTGTATTAAAAATCAATCTATTGGCTCTCCCTACTAACTCCTTCTTAGTGCATAAGAGAGGACACTCCAAAATAAGCCCCATCTGCCAACTGTGTAACAGAGAAGATGAAACTTTTCCACATCTTCTCTTTGGATGTCCAGTTCTTGGAATGTACAGAATCCTCATCAACAAATGGATGCTCTTTGACAAAAACAAAATATTTGATTTGCGAGAAATCATCAATGCAGGCAATTTCACAAAAATAAGACTTTCTATTATGTTAAATTATGCTATCTGGACAAATAAATGTGATCACATCTTTGGTCATTACATCATTAACCCACAAAACCAAATTCTTGCCAACATCAAGAAGATCAAGCTTAGATATGAACAATTAGCACCAGGAAACCAGTATAAGGAAATTTGGCAAATCATCAAACTCCCAACTAATTGAAGCATTCATCCCAGTTCCCATAAAACAAGTAATAAGAAATGTATTATTGCTAGTGTAAATAATTTTACCCTGTAAAATTATTTCAATAAAATAAATTATTTTAAGAAAAAAAAACAAAGAATAATTTATTGACTCACATAAGTACACCTGGGTCTCATTTTATGCAGTAGATAGGTTCCTCAAAAAGTGTGGACAAAAGAAATCGCACAAAAATAAACTTAACTTACCTTGAAAAATGGGGGATAGGTTCTGTAATTTTCAGAAATCGTTATAAAAGCAAAGCAACAAGGAAAAATTACTTTAAAATTCGCATTAAAAAATAATGAAATAAAGTATGACTAATAAAAAATTTCAAATATTTGAAAAAAATTAATACAAGACAAACTTTTTTACTTTTTTTATTAACTACAGTATTTAATTTAACATTTTTTCATACATATTTTAATCATTACCACTATTTGACAATATGCATTCATTTGTGAACTGATAAAAAATCAAATTTGTGATGTGATGTACAACTAGCACCACATTTAGTCTTGTGCTGTGTTAATGGTTTTCTGTTTCTATATTAAAAAATGAGATCACAATCAAAACAAAAAGATTATACATTATCATTAGAAAGATTATTTTCAGTTTATAAAATCAATAAAATCTTCGTTATTATTTATTTTAAAAATCTAAAAAAATATTTATTTCTGTTAATATCTAACAAAATACGTTTTAAAAGTTTAAATTTTTTGAATATTTATTGCAATATTTTTAAATCCACTTATTAGTATAAGTAGGTTATTTACATAGAAGGTAAGATTCTAAATACAGCTTCAGGCCATATTCACATTAGCTGCTAATATAACATTATATTTTTGAAAAAAAAAGTATTTCAAGTCAAAATAAGTTATTAATAATTTAAATTTCTTGATATCTAATAAATATAGTGAAATATGAAACATATTAAGAAGAAACATGAATTGCATTAAAATAATCTGTATAAAACAAGACCCAGGTGTAGTTGAAAAAAATTCTCAATATAGTTAAATGAATAGAACTATTATGTTCAGTATATCAATTTGATGCTAAAACATCACTTTATTTCTGAACAGTAGACTATATTATTATTATTATTATTATTATTATTATTATTATTATTATTATTATTATTATTATTATTATTATTATTATTATTATTATTATTATTATTATTATTATTATTATTATTATTATTATTATTATTATTATTATTATTATTATTATTATTATTATTATTATTATTATTATTGTTGTTGTTGTTGTTGTTCTTGTTCTTGTTGTTACTACTACTACTACTACTGCTACTGCTACTCCTACTACAACTACTCCTCCTACTACTACTACTAGTAGTAGTAGTAGTAGTACTTTAATATTTTTGTTAATAATACATTTGTTTAAAACACTTGTACTTTCTATAATGGAATGTGGTTCAATAATATGGAACTCAGATAAGTTATCTCATATAGATAAATTGCAGTCAATATACAGTAAATTCACTAATGTAGTTAATGGAGATGTTTGTATAACTTTGTTTTATAGAAGAGTGATTCGTGGTATGAATTTTTTTTATTTAATCATTCATGGAAAAATTTTCTTACATTATTGTATTTCAAAAATATTAATAAAAGGCTCATGCATATACAAAGAATAAGAATTATTTAGTATCGATAAATATAAATGTGAAACTTTATATTTGGCTGTATTATACAAACTACCAAGTTTTTATAATATATTTTTAATGGCATTCATATATGTTTAGTAGATATAAAGACATTGGTGAGGAAATAGCAACTACTTTATCAAATATTTAAGTTATAATGTATTTTTAAATGGTTTTATTAACTGTTGCAATATTAATAAATTAACTGAATTATTATTATTATTATTATTATTATTATTATTATTATTATATCATCATCATCATCATCATTATTATTATTATTATTATTATTATTATTATCATTATTAGGTTTCAAAAGGAAATTTTATTAATGACTAAAGAATTACATTTACTATGAGCCATTTGCATACATATGTTTACATTGGAAGTGAAAGGAGAAAGTAAGTGTGCATAATTGACCAGTTTTTACAGGATTATATGTGGTGGAGCAAGAATGGAAACTAAAATATTCATTCGCTAAATTACTTTTGATTAACTTTTTTCTTTGGGGGGTGGTAGTGCAGATATATATGTATACATTACAAGGGGGGGGGTGCAGATGCATATGTATACATTATGTTTTTTTTTTCAATTCTTTAGTGACGGTGTTTATTTGATAGATATTTGTGAGTGATATTTTATGGAATCTGAGTTTTCAAATACCTTGTGTCATTGCTGTTAGATGGTAATCAGCAACATATTAGTTGCATTGCTGATTTTAGTATGCTCTTTGGTATCTAAACCTTGACTGTTGGTAAAACACTTGTTGATAAGGTAGATGATAGGACCATGGTGGCAAATTAAGGATTTGATTGTAGTGTTATAAATGACTATGTTGCTGCAAAAGATGTCACAATGTGCAATTTTATTACCTCTGGCCCTTAACCCTCTTGTACTATGCTAGAATCCTGACAGATTTATTTGTTCTCATTTACTTTAAGATTTCAAGTTTCACTTTAATATTAAACCATTATTATTTATCAGAATAAAATAAATTTCACCTCATTTGATAGATATTTTTGTTTAGAAATTAAATAAATTTTAAAAAATAACATTTGATTTTTAAGATTATATTAATAATTTGATTATAATCAAAACAAACTACTAGTTCATTATCAAATTTTAGGTGGGATAGGTTCTATTTTCAAAATGAACAAAATCTTCTTTGTTTGATGTTTATTTTACAAATCTGAACAAATTAATTTTGATATCTAGTAAACCTATCAATTTATGCTTTAAAGGTTTACATTTTTTTTGTAATTTTTTATATCACTAAATGTTTTAACAGACTATATAATAATGACATTTCTAGACAGTTGTATTACCTGTGACTGTAATTCCTATGGTAAAAATATTCAGAAGTATATATTGTTTTATATTTAAAAATAAAAACATTTCTGTAAAAAAATAATATTTGTAATAATATATATTTTGATTTCAACTAATTATTACCCAATTATTATACAAAAATGATCATAAACTTCCAACTTTTTAGACCATCATAATATTTTTTCAAAGTAATCTTGCAACATTTGAGATTGCAAAATACACAATAGGCATCCATCATTGGAAAGTTTGATGATCTGCTTATTCAATTATCATGACATCTTTTTATTTTTTTTAAAATTAAGATATTAGAAAAAATGTATACATGAATTTTAAAACTGTAAAAAAAAAAGATTTGCAAAATTTTTCAATAATGGAAAAAACACAATTACAGTTTCTTGACTTCTGACCTGAAAAAGTTTCATAATTAAAAATGCAATGATTAATTTTGCTAGTTTGATATTAAATGTGGATGTATGGTGCCTTGTATTGTTTTCTAAGATGAATGTATGATGAGTGCACAAATATGCATAGAGCACAAAAGTCCGCTGTGTGGATTGATAGGCCAGAGACTTTGTGATAAGAGGCGATGATGGTCTGAGGAGTGGTGTTTACTATAAGCTCTACCTATAATGAATTTATCCAGTGTGGAACAATGATGGAATAGATGTTGCTGCATTTTATGCCCTGTTTCAAAGGGAACTAAAAGGATCAACATTGATGTACAACTGTCAGTATCTCAGAAAATATGAAGTGGTCAGTGCATGGGGATTAAATTTTAGAAAAGGATCAAAGTATTTTGACTCTAGAAATCATTTTTGGACTTACAGAGTAATTATTGACTCCAAGCATTGTCAGATTGGATTGTAGTGCAGATTTGAATGGATTAATGAATAAATTTTCCAGTATGAATACTTGTACATTGTTTGGAGAGATATCTGTGAGGGTATATTTTTTATAATTGATATTAGATAATAGTTGGTCATTAATGGGAGTGGTCTATCTGTTGCTGTTATTTAAAGAAGGCATTATAGCATTGGAAAGAGTTTGAGTGTGGGTATATTAAGTTTGTTGCCTTCTGCAGAAGGCATTATAGCATTGGAAAGAATTGAGTGTGGGTACATTAAGTTTGTGGCCTTCTGCAGTGAAAAATATGAATGATAAGAAAACCAAATCAATTGTGATTGAGTTGTCTCCTAAGCTTTTTTGAAAACATGGATACTGTCTTTCTCTGCCACAAAAGCTTGTTGCCAAGAGAAGATATTTTGTTTATAAAATCTTCAGAAAAAGTAATAATGGTAGAGTAATGGGAGATTTTGGTGGTGCTTAGCTGTTAAATATCAGGATCTTGGGATCATCATCATCATCATTAACCATTATTAATCCACTGCAGAATGAAGGTCTCTCCAAGTTCAATCCACTTCCTGCAAACTTTAGCTTCTCTTCTCCCCATCACCCTGCACACTTTCTTATTTCATTCATCCATCTAACATGTTGTCTCTTTCTGGTCTTTTACAATCTCTTGGAATCAAGTTTAAGATTTCAATTGTCCATCTATTATCATCTCTTTTAAAAATATGTCCAGCCCAACTCCACTTCAATCTTTTAATTTTTTCAATGAGGTCAGTAATACCTGTTTGTTCTTTTACCCATACATTGTGTTTTTAATCTCTTCTTGTTACTTCCAACATGCATCTCTCCTACTTCTTTGAGTGGTCTGAAGTCTCTGTATTGCTCTTCTATTAAGTGTCCAAGTCTCAGATCCATAAATAAGAACTGGTAAAACACATTTATTAAAAACCTCTCTTTTCAAACACATGGACATATTTCCTTTTAGTATCAAGTTATTTCTATTAAAAGCACTCCAACCAAGTTTAATTCCATGATTAATTTCATCCATTACATTTTCATCTGTATTAATAAACTGACCAAGGTATTTGTAACTGTTAACTTTTTCTAACTCGTAATCAATCTTTATTTTCATATTTTGAAAAAATCGATTAAACAGTACTTTATCTTTTTAACATTTATTTTTAGTCCTATTTTCCAACTTTCGTCTGATAACTCCTGCAACATTTCCTGCAGCTCTAAAGCATTATTTGCAAAAACAACTACATCATCTGCAAAATCTAAATGACTTAAATAATCTCCATTTACTTTCACTCCTTTAGCTTCCCATTTTAATCCACACAAAATACTTCTTGCAGCACTGCTGTAAAATGTTTGGGAGATATGGAGTCACCCTGTCTTACCCTCTTCTTAATGTTGACTTTCCCAGTATCATTATGTAATTTAATTGTTGCTGTTGCATTTTTATAAATATTCTTTAAAATATGACAATATCCTGAATATATACCTTGATGATTCAATGCTTTAATCACTGAAAAAATGTTTATAGAATCAAATGCCTTAACTCTACAAATTCAAAACATAATGGCAACTTATATTCATTTGTCCTTTTTATAACTTCTCTCAATACCTGGATATGATCTTCTGTACTAAAACCACTTTTAAATCCAGCTTGTTCTCTTGGTTGGTGGAAATCAAATGTTCTCTATAGGTGAGTTGTAATTATCTTGGTAAAAATTTTGTATAAAACTGATATGGAAATATATGACTTTGAGAATGATCTAGTCATTCACTGTTTCTTCACTGTTTCTTCTCTGAGCTGGATTTTACACTTCATTGCCTCTGCACTCATACAAAAGTAAACACCTAGAGAGCAGATGGTTTTACCCCATTTACATCTGAGGATGGTGTGGTACAGTGACTTTAAGTGTAGCTGCAAATTCTTATAGTATCTTATGTAAAAGCTGGTAAGTGTTATTTGGATAGTAGAAAGACAGTTATGTCTTCCATATAGGTAATACATGTTACCTGCTGAGATGTGTTTGGTATTTGGATGCTGGTGAATGTTATTTCACTAGTAGTGGATTGTTCTAGAAAGTGAATAGTAATGACCTTAGGGGAGAATCTTGAGAAATTGATTGTGTTGGAATGAAGGATATGAATTTTTGCCACTAAATGTCATATGGATTTCACAATTCACCAGCAATTTAGTCAGCACGTACAAAAAAGTACAAAGTATTGTAGTAGTTGCTATATGTTAAATTAGTACCTTAATTGCCATAGAATCAAAGGCTGCCTGATGTCTATCTGGACTGCAACTGGAGCATTTTTTTTTCAGTCTTGCACTGAGATGAAAACTGTTTTTGAAGATATATGCAGCTTGTCCTGTTAATAATTTCTTTATTATCAACTGATATGGTGAAATCAAAGGGAGCATATGTGGCTCAATATTGCATTTAAAAATTTTTTCAATGAGCTTGGTGCCTAGTGGGCCAACTAGGCTGAAGGTTAACTATGGTTATTAAAGATCATTTCTTGTGAAAAGCACTATTGTAATTGGATAAAGATTCTTAATGTGTAGATTTTTTGTGAGAAATAATTCACTAAGCCACATAGCATTTGAGTGGTTGAATGGCTAGGGTGCTTGAACACAAATTTTAATATGCCATGAGTATCTGAATGATGTGCATTGGAAAGAGTAGCAAGTTGGATTGCAAATTTATTAGTGGTAAATAATGTGTTTGTTTGGGCGGTCCAAAAAGTCATAAGGTGAGATGAAGAGTTAAAATTGAAGTTTCTGCTTCCAATGCTTATTTATATATAAGTTCAATAATTTTATGTGCTGCATGTATGGCTGTTCCAATTTGAAAAGCCATGGGCTCTCTAATGGTGAAGGTGCAGTTCAGAGCCCATCTGATGTAACCTCTAGTCCATTTATGCTGTTGACTGAGGGAGTTTTTGCTTTTTTGATGACTATGTGCTGGCCATGTGTTGTTATATACCTGGGTGAGCCTTACATATATGCTGGTGTATGTGGGTTCAGACATTACTATTTGCATATGTACTTCATCAGTCAGAGATAAAAGCTTGGACAGTGGGGATGTCTTTCTGGTGATATGATCAATGTTAAATGAAAGTATATTATATGTAGGCCTAGTATCATTGCAAAGCATTCAGTTGTAGTTCTTCAAGTTTGTGGAGCATAATATATGTTTCAGAAAAAAGGAATTTTGAAATGGAAGCAGGAAGTAGAATTCTCATTGTTTTCTCAAGGGGTAATTTGCTGAATTTCAGCTATGTTGGATGCTGCAATTTTTTCTGAGTGATCTAAAAATGGAGGTGAATTGAGATACAGGCTGACTCCTGAATAGAAGCAAAGGTCAATTAATGATGTATAATGTTTGTTATGGAATGTTACTATGTTTGGTTGTAAACAACATTCAGCATTCATGAGTGGTATTTGATGAAATCATATGGAGTTGATGTTTGTATATTTCATGTTAAAATCTCTCATATGGATGGTTGGTTAAGGATAGTGAGTACAATGTTGGATATGGTGATCTTTCCAGGCAGAATATAAGTAAATATTATGTTGAAGGTGGTTATACAATAATGAAAGATTGCTATTAACATATTTGTATCACTGTATATGATATTGAATGATGTGAATGGACGGCTTAGATATATAAATAGAGCAGAGATACCTGAAGATGATGACATGTCCCTGAAGCAAGCAATGAAGCCTTGAGTCTGAAGGTGCATTTCAGGGTCAACCTATGATTTGTTGTATATTTTGTCTTTAGAAGCTCTAAGATATTTGGTAGTACGATTGCAATCCATTGCCTAACATGGTGTATTTTGTTCACTGAGTTTAAACCATGCATAATAAAAGCTGTTATTCTGATTTTCATTGATGTTGTGGATCTGGGGTGTTTGCACTTCATCATATGTCAGTGGCTGATTTTTATCATGTGAGCTGTATATTAGTGGACATTCACTGGTATCAAGTCATGTTTAAAGGCCAGTTACCAATGGTGAACTGTTGTACTCTTCTGTTTTGGGTTTTTTATTGTTTTTATTTCTTTTTGGGTGACCTGATCCTCTTCCTCTTTGTTTCTATAGTGATTAGTTCAATGTGTGGAAGACAGATATGAGTGCCTCCATGATGATATATGCTGATGTGTTATTTTTAATTAAATGTGTGATATTTGTTTTGATGGTAATTTATGACTCACTGGATATGCTGTGTGATAGCTCAGTTGGGATGGTCATTGCATCTGTCAGATGTTGTATATTCTAAAACTCATGTGTGTTGTTTGGAGCAGTTTGAATGGTATTTGTTTGTTTTACCTATGGTTTTGTTATGTTTGTTTGCAGCTTGACCCATGAGGGTGAAGTGAAAATGATTTTTCAGGTGGAGTTTAAATATGGTTATTCATATCTGGATTTATGTTAGCAGTGTGTGTGGGTGATATCTTCAATCTGTGTGTGGATGAGCTGATCACTTGTCTGTGGTGATTGTGGATTATCGATGCTGTCACATTGTGTTGTAAAGTGGCCACACTGTCCACATGCATAACATTGTGGTTTACATCCCTTATGAAGAGATTTATCCTGGGTTTCTGATCTGCAAAGAAATATTGTTTGGATCAATTTTTGGATGCAATCTCAGCTTGAAATCAAAGCTGTTGCTGTAAACTACCACTGGTGTATGTTTCAGATGAATTGGGTTGAAAGCTATGATTTTTCCAAATGATTGCATGATTTTCTGAAAGTTTTTGATGTCATATCCAAGGTATGCATTTTGAATATACTGATGATCTGGCTATATTCATTTGGATCAAATGAAGTAAGTACATAGTTGCCTAAATTTTTGATAGTGGTTTGAAATCAGGTCTTTTGGCTTCTAATAAGGTTTCAAAGATTAAATACTGAGGGTTGAGATGATCAGCAATTCTTAGCACTATATCCCAGAGCTCATATAAAGTTATTGCATCAGAGAGCAAATCCCTGGGATATTTGTATAAAAACATATTTGCATCTGTTGGCTAGTAATATTATTGAACATAGAGGGAAAAAATCTTTTAAATGATGCATGGAGGCTTCTTGGAAACAAATTCTTAAATCTTTCACTAAATTAATTTTAAGTCATCATTATTCCAATGAGCAGAAGATTATTGATTTTCTTGTGTTTGTTTATAGAGTTACAAAATATCGTTAGTATTATGTATTCTTCAGAAGAAATGAAAAACTTTATTGTTTTAACGATGATATAAAAAAAAACTTTATTGATTTCTGAGTTTGTAAGTTGATTATGATATTTTTGTTGTAAATTATTTTTTGTAGCATTAACATATGTTTTGGTTTGATCTGTAGTTTGTATCAGTTTGGAGGAGCTATTGGTACCATCCATCTGGTCACATGGTCTGGCAATCGCTATCCAAGTGGATTTTAATATTGAGCAAAATTTATCAATTATAGAAAATTAATAATTATATTTTTTTCTGTTAAAGGGAAATGATTTTGATTATCTAATACTTACTATAAGTCTAAAATATACGCATTTCAAGATTTTATGTGGTTTAAACCCTAAAAGAGCTTTGTAAACAATAATGTGTCAAAGCAAGATTTGCTACTGAATTTCTATTATTATTATTTATCATTATCATTAGCATTTATATAATAACAAATGTTGCAGAGGGTCCTTTTTGTAATTTTATTTGTTAAAATATTACATAATGCTTAATTGTGTCATATGTTCTAAAATCTGCTATTCAAATGATAAAATATTGCATTTTACAAAAATTCAAAAATATTTTATATTAAGTAACAGTTAAATTTTATGTATATTTCATTTATTTATAAATGGAAATGTAGATCTAACATAATATAATGTTATTTTACTGTATTATTTGACTTCCATCTCTAAAATAATATAAGTTACGATAAAATCACCTTTATAACAATTTTCCTACAGCAGGGCAAAAAAGCTTTTCCAACTATGCCTCATACAGGACCAGTGAGATAGAGGACAATATTTAACAAGCTTTTCAGTTTCTGGAAGGAGAAAGTTTGACTATTT
The DNA here is from genome assembly GCA_028023455.1 of Epiperipatus broadwayi. Taxonomy (NCBI): domain Eukaryota; kingdom Metazoa; phylum Onychophora; class Udeonychophora; order Euonychophora; family Peripatidae; genus Epiperipatus; species Epiperipatus broadwayi. Next base: position 8,121,975 of record JAQFVV010012394.1, on the reverse strand, counting down.
TGCATTATTGCTTTACTTTTAGTTAGGTATAACTAGATACTTATTAATTTTAGATGATGAGTTGGATGTTATGGGTCAGTTACTTATAAAAAATTCTAAGCCTCTTAAAGTTAATTTAAGCTTATCTCAGGTTCAAATCTCAGATCATAACATAATACATGGGTGCATTAGCCGATATTTTATTTTTACATTCTTTGTTTTCACTGGCTGATATCTATTTCTTGTTCAAGAAATATTCAGTAACTTTAACCAATAAAAATGTTTTTGATAGTTATATATGTGGCTAAGTAAATATAACAATATTTAAACCTCACTCTATTGTCATATATTTATGTTATTAAATTTAGATTTTGTTTTCCTCTATACATTTATCTATAAACACAGCTTTATATGGCCAAATTGCGTTCTTGACAATTTATGATCCTTATTAACATTTATGCTTAAAACTAATCTTTTGTATACTTTCTCTTATTCTCACTCTCATTTTCTTCAATTTAACTATTTGAAATAACTTATTGTTTGTCTACATAGCATTTCCTTCCATTTTTTAATTCTATGTTCAAAAATAATGACTCCAATATTTTATTTTAATATTCTTTCTTTTCTAATAAGTTTATCTTTTTTTTTCCATATGCCACAGCATTGGCCGGGAGGTGAACCTGCAACAACTGTCTGCCCAAACTGCTTGCTTGCAAGGGGGCTGTGCTGACCTCTTGGGTAACAATGCTTGGCACACAAATTTATTTTTGTCTTCATTTTTTTGTTAGGATAGAGAAATAACTGCTAATAATAAAGATGTTGATGAATAATAAATAAAAAATTATATTTCAAATTATTTATTAATATTATTGGTTCATTAGTAAAAAACTGTGGATAAGTTAAAGTTGTTAATTCAATTATCAGCAGAGAAATAAAATAGACATAAATAATTGTACATTAAAGTCGTTGTCAGATAAATAATAACTATAGCAAATTATCAATAAATGATATTTGATAAAACGTTATAAAAAGTCTGAGCAGTTTAACACAATAGTGGAGCATTGAATTTAAATTCCTACCATTTCTAGTGTTCAAACACCGCATGGTCTCCCAAGCAACTAAGATTTGATTATGTATTATTAATCTGAAATAAGAAACGCGATAAAGCATTTGCATTCTCTATACCATCTTGAATAATCAACAAAAGTCTCAAATAAGCCCTATAGAGCTAAACTATTTGAAAAACAACATATTTTATTGTTTATCATATTTATAAGTTATTATTAATTTTCATTTTATTATACTTTATTTTCTACTATTTAATTTTATATTTGAATACAAATCAACAGAATTTCTAATTTTTTATTTTTATTTTGAAAAAATATAATAATATTTATATTTAAATATGTATTTATGTAATCTATAAACTTTTCAATAAAAACCTTTATATTAAACTTTTGATAAAAAATATTTTTAAATATAAATATCAACTTATAACTTTTATTTTATTACTATACTTTTAATTACATGAATAAAGATATCTAAACAAGACAAATAACCACGAAAATGTATTCCACGCTGAACTGGTGCTCTTCAATTAACCCAGATCACAACTTTTCACACGATCTATTTCACATACAACTATTATAAATCTTCCAAAGATAAATACCATAATGATTGCACTAATCATTTTTAGGCTGGACATTATCATATTATTTTAGTTCAGATTTAGATCTTACATAAGACTGGGCTAAAAACGATATGATAATTATTAATCAAAAAATAATTAGTTAAAAATCATTAAAATATTTATTTGGGGATAATGATATCACAGTTGTAACTGCAATAAGTTTTACACTTTCACAATAAATTGTGATTTTTTTAATTTAGTACTATATTTTATCATGTTTATATTTATTATCTAGTAAATGTACCGTTACAAGTGCCTTATTCATAATATTGTTTGCTCAACCTGCTATACTGAAGGTTTAATATTCGAATCTGGGCCAAACTTGATTTTTTTTAAATATTCCAAACACATTTGAGTATTTTTTTTCAGTTCATCCGGCCCTTAAAACAGATTAAGTATTTACGCAATTTATCAACATTATGATTAACTATTATTGATATACTGTAGGATGAAGATTCCCCCAAGTTAAATCCACTTTTTCCGATTTTTAGCCTTCCTTATTTTATTCATCAATCTCACATCATAGCGATATAAATTTACAAATATGGCTTTGTTATTTTTATAATTTCTTTAATTCCAGTTAAAAATGTAGCATAAGACATACACTTGAATTTGATAATGTTTTATTAGATAATTTTTAACAATGTTCATCCAGTATAAATAAAAAGCTGTTTGTAATTTAAAAGTTATTTCATTAATGGAATTAATATCAAAACAAATATACCTCATTTCTGGTACATTATCTTATTTAATAAGATGATATTTTACGGTAATATCTCCACACTAAAAGTCAATATATTTATTTATATTATTCTATTTATTTCTATACTTAGCGCTTTCGAAGGAACGAGGCCTTCATTTTCAAAGCTATAGATAGATAGTTCTAATAACGATGTTCAATTTATTTATTTATCATATTTAGTGACTTTTAATGTAAAAAAAATAAAAGGTACTACTACTTCTTCTACTATTATTACTCCTACTACTATTATTACTCCTATTTCTATTTCTCCTATTACCACTACAACTATTAAAACCACTACCACAACTACTACTAATATTCTTACTACTACTCCTACTACTATTCCTATTTCTAATCCTATTCCTACTTCTATATCTATGATGACTACTATTACTACTACTAATAATAATAATATCTATTACTACTCTTACATTTACTACACCTCCTACTTCTACTCCTATGCCAACATTTATAATGACTACTACTACTACTACTACTACTAATAATAACTACTACTATTACTACAACTCATACTAATACCATTATTACTACTCCTACTCCTAGTACTGCTACTCCTATTTCGAGTAATACTACAACTTTTATTATTATTACTACTCTCACTACTCCTATTTTGCTATTCCTGCTTTTACTACTAATACTACTACTTCTTCCACTCCTAGTACTCCTACTCCTACTACACCCTATTCCTATACCTTTCCTCTTCCTCTAGTCCTACTACCACTACTACTCCTATTACTATTACTTCTATTATTACTACAACCTCTTCTACCACCACTATTCTATTACTACTAACTACTATTACTACAACTACTACTAATTACTACTATAACTACTAATACCATTACGACTATTACCAATAATAATTACTACAACTAATACTACTACTACTACTACTATTATTAATGCTATTATAATTATTTCTATTCCTCCAACCACTTACTCTTATTACTACTACTCCTAATTGTATTCCTACTACTCTTATTCCTACTACTTTTATTCCTACTATTTCTACTCCTACTCCTTTTCCTATTTATACTTCTACTACTCCTTATACTACTATTACTACTACTTCTACTACCATTCCTACTCCCACTACTCCTATTCTTACTACATCTATTCCTACTCTACCTCTTCCTCCTCCTCCTACTACTACTTCTCATCCTACTACTCCTACTATTACTACAACCATTACTATCACTAATACTACTATTACTACTAACTCCTATTACTACTACTATTATTACTAAACTATTACTACAATTACTAATATTAATAACTACTATTACTCCTACATGTATACTACTACTATTACTATTCCTATTCCTACTACTTCTATTATGACTCCTACTCTTATTAATCCTACTATTATTACTACTACTATTTCCATTATCCTTATATTACTACGACTATTACCAGTACTTCTACTAACTCGCAGTTCTATGTCTACTACAAATCCTACTGCTCCTTCTCCAACTATTACATCTACTGCTAGTCTACTGCTGCTACTACTGCTGCTTCAACTACTACTACTACTACTACTGCTATGACTACTGCTACTGCTATTATTGCTACTACTACTGCTGCTACTGCTACTTCCACTACCACCACCACCTCCACCATTACCACTACCACTGCCACTACCACTACCACCACTACTACTACTACCACTACCACTACCACCTCCACTACCACTACCACTACTACTACTAATACTATTACTATTACTACTACTACTACTACTGCTACTGCTACTGCTGCTACTACTACTACTACTACTACTACTACTACTACTACTACTACTATTACTCCTACTAAGAAGAAGAGTCTTGCAGGAAATTTTAACAGATTGTTGTATACAGATATCTTAGAATTTAAACCGAAGATAACCTTGAAACCACCATATCTAGGACTTATATATATATATATATATATATATATATATATATCTATATTCATATATATATATATATATATATATATATATATATACGTGAACAGTAAGTATTGGACAATCAAAATTAATGTGTGTTTTAACAAAATATATATTTTAAGTGGTTATCAGGCATACATAAATATACTTTCATTTAATATTGATCACATCAACAGAAAAACACCTCCACCCTCCAGGCTTTTAGCCCTGGCAGATGAACTATACAAGAGAATAACAATGTCTAAACACCCACACAATACATATCAGCATATATAATCTCACCCAGGCATATAAAACACATGTGCATCACTTAAATACTACCTAGCCATCACAGAAAGCAAAATCTCCCTTAGTCAACAGCATACATGGAGTATTATTATTATATTTAACAAAAACAGTTCTAAAATATAGCAATCATTCAAACCATCTGACTACAGATTTTGACAGCTCTAAAATTATATAATTTTTCTAACAGAATATTAATAATATTTAAACAGCATTAAACTGTTGCACATGCGCTTTGGATTTTAAATATAAAATGAATGAATACTAACACTTCAACCACATGATAAAGTCTTTGGAAATATTGTAAAGTTGTAATTATTTATTAAGCACACAAAAAGTATATGTAAATACTTTTAAGACAGGCTTTAACCTGTGTCAAATGTGTCTTGAAATTTATAATAGTTAAGCAATATCTTTATTTTACTGATAAATCATGACATGAGATAGCAACTTTTATAAAGATAAGAGTGGCCATTTTATTTTTAACCTAACTTTCGACTCATATAGGCCAATCTGAAGCATCTTGATTTCAGACTTATCTCTCCACTGTTTAAGTCCACTATTTCCTATACAAATTAATATCCATAAAATATTGCAATTTACATCTAGTTAATATTATGATCTTTGTACTGGAAATACGTAAACTATTGTAAAGTTGTAATTATTTATTAAGCGCACAGGAAGTATTTGTAAATACTTTTAAGACAGGCTTTAACCTGTATCAAATGTCCCTTGAAATTTATAATCAATTTTGTCAAAGTCCTTAGATATATAAAAATAAATGACATCAAGCCTGCTCTGATCTTTTATAGCATGAGCAATATGATCAGAGATAATCATGACTTTGGTTTCAATCTATTTATTGAGTAAGAAACCATGTTAGTAGTAGTAGTAGTAGTAGTAATTGTGGTGATAAAAGCAGCAGCAGCAGTATTAGTAGTAGTAGTAGTAATAATAGTAGTAATAGTAGTAGTAGTAGTAGTAGTAGTAGTAGTAGTAGTAGTAGTAGTAGTAGTAGTAGTAGTAGTAGTAATAGTAATAATAATAATAATTATAATAATAATGATGATGCTGATGACAAAAGCTTATTTCATATGAAATTAATATCTTTAGAAAATTATAAATTTAATGCATCATTAATAAAACTTTTAATAGATTTCTTTCTTTGGAAAATTAATTTTTTAAGTAAATTTTTATAATTAAATATTGAAAAAAGTATTTATTATGTTGAAATTAATTCTACAATAAAATATAAATGGTAATTTTTATTCTGTATATTTATAGTATATAATGACTCAGCACTGTATTGAACAATTTTTTTCTCTCTCTGTTTAATATTTTCAATATTTTCTTATTTAATACCATTATAAATAACTATAAATCTTGTGCTTGGGTTTAAATTATCCTTGAAAAACCTCTATATCTACAGACATGCATTATTGATATTATTGTTTATAGTGAAGATATATGTGTGTGCTTCACATATATAATTTAAAAAAATTGTTACATTTTACTAACCACAATGTATAGCTATATATATAAATGTGTGCATGGATAAAATATATGGGGCCTCATTAATTCTAAACTGATTTAAATAATTTACAACAAAATATTTAATTAATCAACAATTGTAATAAACTAAAGATTAGCCTGTCAAGCTAACATACATGCATTTTTTAGGAATGTTAATAATAATAAATGAATACTTTCATTTCCAACACAAGATAAAGTCTTTGCAAAGGAATAAACGAATCACTTATTCATTCAACCCAAATGCTTATATATGGGCAAATCTTAAGTACTGGATATGAAAGTGTGAGGATAAATCAATCACTTTAAATTACTGTTTACTATGTCTGAATGAATGACGTCAAGGAATTATCTAGAATTTACGAAACATCACTCTTAAATGAAACTAAACATATGTAAATGAGGCATTTATTTATATAGCGCTATGTTTATAAATTGTAATAAACTAAAGATTAGCCTTTCAAGCTAACGTACATGCACTTTTTTGACATCATTCATTCAGACATAGTAAACAGTAATTTAAAGTGATTGATTTATCCTCATGCTTTCATATCCAGTACTTAAGATTTGCCCATATATAAGCATTTGGGTTGAATGAATAAATGATTCATTTATTCGTTTGCAAAGACTTTATCTTGTGTTGGAAATGAAAGTATCCATTTATTATTATTAACATTTGTAAAAAGCACATGTACATTAGCTTGAAAGGCTAATCTTTAGTTTATTACAATTTATAAACATAGCACTATATAAATAAATGTCTCATTTAATTAACAATTGTAAAATTATTTAAAATTAGATGGGTGAAAATGAATTTTTTATACAAATAATTAAATTCTAGATAAACAGATCAACTAATTATAAGATAAATATAGTATGTTGTTCGGTCAAAACATTATTTTATTTTGTTATAATCCCTTTTTAAAGCTAAGTTTTGTAAAGTCTATAATTGATTAGTAAGTCACTGATCACAATGAAATTAAGGATTCATCTACAACTAATGGATGAATCTATGAAATTGAACCTTGATAAAATTGATAAGGCAGCTCAATGAAGTATAAATAGGGGTCTCTCAGAAGATTGTTTTATTATGCTTATGCTTATGATTGTGCTTTGATTCTTTATTACTATTCATTCATTTAACCTTTCTTGACTGTCAAAAGCAGTGTTAAAACAATTACAGAGTAGAGAAGTCCACTATCTGCTTCACTCTGGCCAAGCTAGCAGAATTGCTAGCTTAGTGCCACCATGAAGTAGAGAAATTGCCATCATATATTAAACAAACTGCATGCTGACTAACTTCAAAAGTATCTACACCTTTGTGGAAGAGATCTGCCACAATTCAATAGAAAAACACCATTGGATGCTAGCCATTGAATAAAATAGAAACTCATTAATGAAAACTGTTTCAGTCAGCAAGAATGATCTAGAAGCATGTCAGAATAAGAGCAAACATAGCTATGTTAAACCTACTTTGCCACAAAGAGTCTACAGATATCTGAATTCAGAACATGAACTATTAATGAGTAAAAGGATAATTTGTATAAATTTTAATTATAAACAATTATGACTTTATCTCATTAACATTATATATTTAATCTTTTATATATGTATATTTCATTTCGACTGAAAATTTTGTATATATTGGTATGATTTATATATATATATAAATTAGAATGGCAATGGTTTGCTTAATTTATTACAGACACCATAGTTCAAATGGTATGACATAAAAAGTAAATATTTATAAGAAAGCAAATGGTCAATCATTGCAAACTCTTGCTATTCACTAAAAATTTCTTTAGTATTATTTTAAAACAAGAGTTAATAACAATCATTTCCATTTGCCTGCAATGTATTAAGAGTTAGAATATCAATTTAACCATTAACATAAATAATACAGATTTATGGCCTCTGGATGGAAAAAAGACTGCATAGACAATTAAGAATGATTATTTTTCATAGTTATAAAAGTTTAAAGTTTGCACTAAAATACGCTCACAGGTTTGGGGTAGGCAGACATGGGAAAGGATATTTGAGTGTATTAAATTTTTCCAGCTGTTTTGTATAAATAAAGTTTTGATTGTCCAGAAACAAGTGTGAAGCGGATGCGTTTTTCTGCCACTTATACTCAGCAACTTAGTTTGAGTAATATTTTTTAGTAGATGCCATTCCTACTATATACATATTTCTATATTTTTTGATTGTTTATAAATAAGTGTAATGCAGATGCTGTTCCTGCCACTTAAACTTTTTATTGTTATCATTATTTACTGGGTAAATGCCTATTCCTACCAGTTAGTTCATAAGTTCCAGTCACTAATGCCAGGTAGATGCACGATTTGTACCCAGACAGTTGGTCACATTCATTTGATTGTTATTAAAATAGATATAAAAGAGCATGTGACTAAGATGATATTTAGTTACCCTTATTAGTTGTTTTCCAAGTTCTGCAGCCTGAAATGATTTATGTTGGTTTAATTCTTCTAATAGCAGAATTTATATAAATGATTTTAGCATATCCTAAACCTTCTATGATCAATGTCTTGAAACTGGCTTATATTAATATTAGTAGTTACAGTTAGTCTGTGCAGTGGGTCTGCATTTGTTTAGAGTCAATTAAGATGCATAGGGCCTATGTTTCCATGCATAATTAGGCAATACATATTGAATTTGATGAAATTATCAGACTAGCTGGGGCAGTTAAATAAAATCCTATGATAATAGATCTAGGTAAAAGGCCAATAGCCTGATCTTTCCCAAGAATTTCTCTCAAATATATTATTTGTATGGTGATTACTGTATATGCATAAATAAATCTTAATTTCTCATTATTCTAGGATTTGTCTTTTATTGCAATAAATAATAGTAATTAAAATATGATGAGAGTCTCTTGCATCTAATCAAGTTTAGCTGGATATAAAAAGAAAATGTTTGTGATGATGTGACATTAGAATGTGGAGCTGCATACAAATTACCCTCGGATGATTTTTAGATTAGCTGTGCATTTTTGATCAGTACAAAATATTGAATATATTTGAAGTATACACTCTAATAAATTCTAAAATTAAAAGATAGCAAGCAAGTCCAATCTCCATACTCTTGCAAAAAAAAATATCAACACTTACCTTTTCAGTCAAATTTTCTAATAACTTTTGAAATTATAAATGTGGATTAATGTCCAAATTTTATCAAGTGCCATTTTAAACTAACTTTGCAATTCACAGGCATAATCACTATCAAGATTTTTCAAGTTGGGTAATTTGAAATCTTTTCTCCTAAATTTTTACATATTAGTGGTTGAATGGGGATGGGAGAGAGACAAAATGATCCCCAAATTACACTGTGCAAGGATTCTTAAAAGTTGTGTTCCTAATCCAGTTAATGAATCAATTAAGGGCTTTTTATATTTCACATACTCACACATGCTTGCATAAAAATGAGTAAAAATACTTGAATCAAAATTGTTATGCTTATAGTTAAAGGGTAATATCAGGGCTTCGCAATCATATAATTCCAGTATTATAATTATTGAAAAAAGAGAAGCAACAGTAGATTATAATAAATAATTACTTTACCAACTCAATACAGAAAATGTTATAGTAAAGAGAAGTAAAAAATAAATAAAACAAAAAAGTACCATGTTAGACATAGAGAATAAATCAAAATTATATCCTACAAATGATCAGGGGAATATTATAGATAATTATTATCTCTTACCTTTTCATAGTTAATCCTCTTTAATATTTTTCAAATTCAGGGCCTATAGTTAATATGATTTCAATGTAAGGGAATTGATATGAAAAGTAATCGCTGTGATCGTTATAAATATGAAATATTTAACTCTTTGTTGAAAGTGCTAATGCATGTTAATATTACTCAAACATATTGGAAATAATAGTATTGGATATATTAACTCTGTTTTGGTAGTATTGCCTTGATTAACCATTGTAACCATGGTGTTTAAAAATATGTTTGTATTTTAATAAGAATTCAAAATGTAAAAAAAATATGACTTTAATGAAGATTTGTAAGTACAGATTACTGTATCTTTGGTACATTCCAACAGATAAAGTAGTTATCATCTTTGAAAAAGCTTCTATCTCAAACACATTTATGAAAAAGTTATTGTTTATTTATTATAAGCAATAACTATTCATAAACATTAAAATTATTAGTCTAGATTTTTACCATATTAATGAAATTTGGATGAATTTAAGATGTTGTGAATTCGAATAAGTCTAATTTTGGTTTGCAGAAAAAAGAATCCTGACATATTTTTAAAATAGTGATTACCTTATTTGACATCATGAAAATGTATGGTATTCTCTGTTTTTCATATTGATAAAAATAAAAAAACAATTTCATAAGTAATATCAGATCGATAACTGTAGAGAAGAAATGAAATAATATAAATAATTTTGTTCCTGAAAGCACTCTATAAGATGTGATCATTTGAAGTTTTTTTGGGGAGATTAAAAATTTGAGAATGACTAGCGAATTAAAATTTCAAAAAAGACAATATGTTATTAATAGAAATCATTTTATTTATATTTTTTTACACATTAGATGCATTATGTGGAATAGAAAAACAATAATAACCTTATTGAATCAGTAGATAGCACTTTTTGGGTTATAATAATATTTTAAAAAGATGAAGGAAATATTTTAATCTTTCTTGCGTAATTATTTAAAAATTTAAGACTTGTATATTGAAGCAAGAGTTTCAGTTTTATGAAGTTAAAATAATTATGCAAGTTTTCAAGACTTAAATATAGAATCACTATTCAAGCGTTGTTAGCCGAGAGGTCATCGCAGCCGCCTTGCAAGCAAGTAGTTGGTTGCAGACGATTGTGGGTTCTCCTCCCGGCGATGCTATGACATATGAAAATATATATATATAGAATCACTTGTTAACATCAAGTTTGTTGAATTTTTTTTAAAAAAAACTTTGTTATCTAATCTTAAAAATAGAGTTGTAAAAATGACTCTGCTGTTTTAATTTTTAAATTATAAGGAATAGAAAAGATCACAATATAAAGTCTATTGCAATTAGAGTATTTTAAGAAATTTATTAAATAAATTATTACAATTACAACCATAGTTAATTACCAGACTGTAAAAAAGTAATAAACACTAAACACATCGATATTCATCACTAGAAAAATGCAAAACGTAAAAATAAATATATATATATTATTTGTTCCCCTAAATTACTTATATATTAACCTATGCTGATCTCATGTTTATAATAATTAATTTCTGTTTAATTATTAAACTAACACTATTAAAAGAGAGATTTTGTTTTGACTTTTGAATAATTGATTATTAATTTAATGTATATAGTTATCTATATTACGTTCACTCTGAATTTTTACCAATATTGAAAAAGATAAGCTTATAAACATCAATAGTTTTAAAAATAGCTGGATCCATTCTATTTTTGATCTTTGCTAAAAATACACTCTTATTTATTCATATATCAGTTTAGTCACAGTATTTGATTCCATTTTTAAATGTTACTGGCATATTCAAGTTTGATCCCCTTTAAATAGCTTCTTTTTTCCACTAGACATCAAAAACAAGATGTCTTACAGAATATATATATATATTTCCAAATTTTATGATTATCTTATATATATATATATTATAACGGTCTGAAAGAAAAGAGTCTTAACATGTCTGCACTACAGGGCGCCACTAGGCATTTAAACCTAGAAAATTTATATAGTAGGCAGATACGTAAGTTAAAAAAAAATATTTTATATTGGTTGATTCCGACCATTAGCCCATTGCCACTAGCTCAACAGAGTAGCAGAGATTTATATTTATAAATTCTTATCTAAGACTATTTTTAATATTAAAAAAAGAATAAAATAAGCCACTGCCAGTAATTAATACACAAACAACATTTATTTACACACATAGATAATCATTTTAGAATTTGAGGAATAACATTTATTATTTAGATTTTAATATTAACTTTTAATTTAAATTATTATTTTAAGATTTTAAATCATCCACACAGATGAAATTTATATTTATTTTAAGATTGTCGAGTATGAATAAACTACATAGATTTGCATTTGAAAAGAAAATATTCTGTCACTGATTTAACCTTAGCGTCAATCCATCTGATACATCGATGTATTCAATGTAGCATGAAAATACGACAGCACAAATATATACCATACTGTCAGGAATGTATATCTGAACAGCATGGTTAGAGAAGACATTGACTCTTGTCCAATACAGGAATGTTACATCTGTATGGCAAGAAGAACAAAAAAAACTCCATAGGAAGGGACTGCATTTTTCCATCTTACTATTCCCTTCCATAGGCAAAAAGAGGTGTGTGGCATATACTGGAGATCCTGCATGTAGCGAACCTCATACTACATCTACTAATTACACCAATATATCCAATCCATTGCCCTAATTTAACTATGAAACAAATAACCTAAGATTACCCTCCCCTAATTAATTAATATAAATTTACAAATCTATATAGCCATTCATGCCCAACTTAAATTTAACATTTATATAACTTCACACAGATGGATTTATAAAAGTTTGTTTTTTTAATGTTGAGCATAGATTGACTACATAGATTACATGCTCAAAAACATTTCAAAATAAACATAAATGATCAAAATATAAAGTCATTGATGTAATTGCAGAGGGAATTCACAAGAAACCCAATGGCATTCATCATAAGAAGCCGCATTGACACCAATAACTAAAAAGACATCTGAATAAATACATTTTAGATATTCAATGTAAGATATTATTTCCCGAATGTCTATATATTCTAATCACATATGAAAACAAAAATATAATTAAATGTGAATGCAAGCGTCTAGGCCCAACTTAAATTTAATGCATTTAATAATTTCTACAATAAATATTAATATAAAAAAAAATGGAAATGATTTTTGGCAAACTTAAATGAAAAAAAAAAACAATAATTGATTTGGAAAAGTCAGATTTAGTTCATTTTACAAAAATTAGATTTAGTTTGTTTATTAAACTTGTCAAATCTTGATGAAAGTTCTTAATTACTTTTAAATTTTAAAATTGTTCAGTTCAATAGCTTACAGTAGAAGAGTCATGGTTCTTGGTGCCAATTCCCACAATGTCCCCATTGGAAGACCGGTCTGATGTTCTGGAGGTGGCCTTATCTGGTTCCATTCTGGTATCACAGTCATTTCATTTTTTAAAATAGAGAGAGAGGGTGATATGTGCATCCTATCACACCTCTCAAAAACAATCAAGCTGGAATTGTCTGGCACTGCCCTTAATTTCAATATTTTTTTACTTTTATAATCATCCTCTGGATTCAACGAACAAAATGTCACTAATCCATCATTTTCATTAGGGTCCGAGCTGAGGCTTGGTGCTTCCATTGGTCAAGCTAATTCTTTTTATTCTCTTATCTATATCTTTCCTCTGACTTTTTAATTATATAATAGCCCCAAGGGCTAGTTTGCTTTTCAATTAATTTATAAAACAATCATTTCCATTTACAAAAATATTTTATCTTTTTCTTATATTTTTTTCTAAAAAAGTACGTTCAAATACCTTTTTTTTATTTGAAAAAGAAATAATTTTTAAAGTTTTGCATCTGTGCAAATAATATATATATATTGAACAACTCTTTAATTTTTTTTAGCTTTTAGTTTTTAATAAATTTATTTTTATTTTCGAAACTAAAGTTTTTATTTTAAATTAATGTAATGGCATATTTATATATCGTTACAATATATATATTGTACCAAGCACCATTTCTTTTTATATCACTGAGGGTTCCACTAGGCCACTGTTGACCTAGACAATTTGACTTACAGAGATCCAAAAAGTTAATGATGATGAATATAAATGCTGCCAGCTAGACCGAGGGAGAGAAAGAGATCTTAAACATTGTTTAGACAATTGAGGGACAGGACACAAAAACAAATGTCAGCCCAAAACAAATATAATTATTAATAATTTAAAAAAATTTTAAATTCAAAAAATATTAGTCAAACAAAGTATAAAAGTTTGACCTAAATTCTACACTTTATTTGTCTGAGAGTGCATGAGAGTATTGTTATCAAACACTTTGGCAGATAATTTTGCTTTTTCACCTAACTTATAGGAGATTATAATGAACTTTTTGCTATTGATTTATCTACTCTTTAATTTCTATTTTCCTTTATTTAGAGATTTAATAAAGACAGTCTTGTATGGAAGTCAATGAATAGCATGGATTGAGGTATCCTTAATCCTAAAAAAACATTGAACAAAACAAGAATGTCACGTGCTCTGTAAATACCCATGAGAGTCATGTTTATACTACTCTTAAGGTTGCCTCCATGAAAGCAAAGAGAAAAAGATTATGATTTATTAATCTTTAATATAATGAATAAAAAGGAAATTTCAAAATCTATAGCATGCAAGAAAAACAGAACTATATAATCGATAAATCATTAGCCAAACAATCTATAATCTGCAGGAAATGCAAACACACTTTAACTACATTAATTTCAAATAGGAAACAGGTGAGATAAAAAGAAAACTACTATTATCTGCCAAAGCTTTTAACAATAAATAATAATGTCAAAAAACTATAAAATACCAACAAAGCAATAAAAATAAAATATTAATTATCTACAATTTATCGATCATCATAGAAAATACAGATATTAAATGGAATATTTAAAAAACTACTAATAAGGTCTAAACTATTACTAATAAACCTATCATATGTTTGTATTATTTTGCTTTGTGTATAAAATTTAGAGATTTAAGCCCTGGTTAAAATAGGGGAATGTTCAGTTACTTTCCAGACTTCAGTTTTTCAATCTGATTGATTCTAGTGGTGTGTGCAAGATTTAGTTTTATCAGGAATACGTTACTGTGGTTTTTGATCTTCCTTAATCCGGTCATGAAGCATGAAGGCAATCTTCAGAATAAGTTTTGAACTAGGCATTTAGGACATGTTCATGATGGCATAATTCCAAGCTTTGGGGTTTGTCTTTAGCATTGCATATTTTTAATATGGTCTTTTATAGTGGGTATATTCTGCATTTTGAATGAAGGGTCACTATTTTCTGTATTAAGCATATTTATTCTTTTTTCTTCTCTTTGAATGGTTCTTTAGCCATTAACACTCAGCAATACTAATCAGCAGTTGATAGTTTTATATTAGCATGTTGAAACCACCTGATGGTGTTTTTTTCTATGCGGTCACACAGAAATATGCCATTTAGGTGGCCTCCACTGTATAACATTCTATTTCAATGTGTAAGCATAGAAATAGTCAATTGTACATGGAGGATGTGTCTAATTCTATGCTAATGCACAGAAACATGATGTTTAATCTGGTGCATAAGCCATTGTGTCAGCTTATGCTCAGTTTTGTGTAACATATTTTGGATGTGTGATCAGATTTCACTTTTGGGTACAGTATTGTCTGAGGGTGTCTGGAATTCTAACTGTCCAAACTATTTTAATATTCATTAAGACCTTCTTTGCCTCTAACTCCCATGTTTTATGAATGTCTACTAACAATTATGAGCAAGGGCTCATGCTTCCTTAGCCCAGATTTTGTGTTCAAAAATTCAGCAAGGGTAGGTGCAAGCACAATTTCTATAAAATCATGCTCTAATTCATGTTTATGTGAGAACAACTGTGATATCAATAAAATGGCTGAATTAAAGTTTCCAAATGTCAAAGTTTGGGATTTGCCTTGCTCCGAAACTGACACCATAACATTTTTGTGAAGAACTGTTCATGCAGAGAAAAAATGAAATTATATCATTGTGTGGAAGCTACTAGTTCAAATGAAAGGTCGGTTCATGTGGGTGTCGGTGTTCGATTCACCAAGGGACATGGCAATTTTTGTGTGTAATGGCATCATTTCATTAAGATCTCAAATCACTTTTTTTTTTTGATTGGAACTGTCATTCTTAAAAATTCTTAGGATGAAAGTAGTTAATGTCTTTTTATAAATATTATTTAAAAACCCAAATCATTTAGTGTTTGTTTAGTGCATATTTAACTAACAATTTTTTTGTGTAGTGATGTCATTTTATTAAGATTGCAAATCATTTTTTTTTATTTCAAATGTCATTCTTAAAAGTGTTAGTGTCCAAGTCCTACATATTTGAATGTCATGTTATTTAAAAACCAAAATCATTTACTGTTTGTTTAGGGTGTATTTAAACTAACAATATTTTGTGTAATGCCATCATTTAATTAATATCACAAATCACTTTTATTTTATTTCAAATGCTGTTCTTAAAAGTTGTTAATGTCCAAGTCGTACATATTTGAATGTCTTGTTCAAAATCATAAATTTCTTATTGAAAATGATAAATATGTTTATTATGTTTTTACTTTTAGTTATTTTTAGTCCTGCAACATGGAACATGTCTTAGACCTACTGTACCCTTTTTACATTCATATCAACCTCCTTCCCCAATAACTTTGTAAATCTTGCCAAAATATCATGTACAAGATCTGTGTACACTTTTATTTTGCCAAAAAAGTTGTGTACAAGATCCATGTACATGTTATTTTGGTCAGATCCCAAGATTACAAAGTTATCAATGGATTGATGTGAATGTGAGCAGGCACATTATGTCTAATACATGCTCCATGTTGCAGCTCTAATAACAAAATACCTTAAAATCTTTATAAATATACATTTTAGTTTTGATTTCACAATGGAAAAAGTATCCAGTTCAATATATATATATATATTACAGTTACAATGTAAATTGGCTGTTTTAAATTTTAAGACGATAAAAATTTTATTGGATTTAATTAGATTGGTATTTAGAGTTAAGCAAATATATTTCATTACTTTCATTTGGTTAAAGAATATAAATTATAGTCCTTATTATAGTCAAATAGCTTTTCATATTAATGTTTATAAGAAATATAATAATTATAAAGTATTTTTGAATAGATTTACAAATTAATTTTTAAATAGGCTTCTAAATTTTTATCTAAAAAATAAAAATACATACATTTTTTGTTATTATTTTTATTAAGAAATAAACGTGTCGATTATATAGAGCAAAGGAAGTACTACAGACCTAAAATTAATAATTCAAAATAAGAAATAGATAATAGGTTTATAAAATACAACATTACATTTTAATTATATGTAAAATCAATAGCCATTACATTTTATATGTTGTGTGCATGTGTGTGTAGATGCTTACGTGTTTAAATGTAATAAAAATTAATCAGTTTTGATTTTCATTTAACAAAGAATGATTGTGGTTTAGAAAAATATATTTAAGTGACAAATTATTTATTAAAAAGTCAATTTAAAAAGACTTAGAATAAATATCAGAGATTGTATGCTTCATTTATTTTTTGTGTAAAAATATTGATAATTGCTTTGTCTTGAAATCCAGAAATGAAGTTCTTTGCCACTTTTGTTTTAAAAAGTCTTCCCTTTAATATTTTGATCACCAGAAACTATAGCAACCTCTTACAATATTTGATTGACAATAGAAGAACCCTCAGTGCATGATCCAGAACCTAGACATCTTATGATCATTAGTATTTTACACATAAAACTTTTCAGACAAAATCCACATGTCTTTATTCGATGCATGTGATGATTATCAACACATAATCCTAAGATTAAGATACCAAAAGCTATGGAAAAATTCATAGTTCTACTATCAAACAAAACATATAGTTGCAAAAAATAATGCAGGTAAAACAAAATTCGAGTAATTTCCTTGAATGTAAAATGCAATTAATAAATCGTTTTTACACATAATGTTAAAAACATCAGTTCAAGAATGAAGACTTTTTTTTTTATAATTTTAAAACATATTTAATTATAAATTTGATTCTATTTTTTTTTACTTTATTACATAACTGCCAATTCCTATAATCATAAAAAAAACAAATTACCTTAATTTCTTATTTACCTAACTAATTCAATTGCATTGATTTTATAAAAGATCTATCCAAAACCTTACCTAATAGTTAATCTATATAATCACTCCACTGAAAAATATTTTCTCACTTATTATAAAACCAACTATTTTGCAATTTCACTCAAATTTCTCTCTTCTGGGCATTTTGAATAATCACTGTTGTA
This sequence comes from Epiperipatus broadwayi, assembly GCA_028023455.1. NCBI lineage: Eukaryota > Metazoa > Onychophora > Udeonychophora > Euonychophora > Peripatidae > Epiperipatus > Epiperipatus broadwayi. The sequence continues at coordinate 8,103,686 of JAQFVV010012394.1, read as the reverse complement.
GATAACAATTTATAAAGCTAAAAAATCTCTGATCTTCAATGTTTATTTTTATATGATATGTTGTTATCTATCCATATGATGGAGTAGGAGTAATTGCACTTGTGATAACCTTGCAACCCTCTGTAATGTTTATATTTATTAACTCTCATGATAAGTATATACTTAATTTTGTATCTGAGAAATGTAACTACATCTTCAATCTTACCAATATTATCACTGTTAAAAAACTCTTTATTATACTAACTTTTCAATGGCATACCAATCTTTTACTTGCTTTGAAAAATTTCTGGCTTGCTGTGAATGTCTCATAGTTATGAGATTGTCTTAAAACAATTAAAAATCCATACAATGTAAATGAAGAAAATTAAATGGTTTATTGCTTGGGAGTCATAGAAAAATTGAACACCAAAAGTGGCAGAGATGGAACAGTGATTTTGACATCAAGAATAAATTGTTCTATGGCTGCACAGTAGAGGGCATTGCAGGCGATTGAATATTAACATAAAATTAGCATATCAAATGTATATGTAATAAAAAAAAATACATATCACTCTGTATATTGGATAAAACATCAAAATAGAATACACCTGCCTATTCTTAGAGCTTTTGTTGTTGACAAAAGTAAACATCAAAAGCTCCAAAATAGGTGCATTTATTCTATTCTTGACTTTTTGTAAGATATACATAATGCTATTGAATCCATTGTTTGAGAAAGAGTGTTTTTTCATCTTAAAATACATATATTAAATAATGCTAGTTTCATGTTTATATTTATTGACTTTTATTTTGATATCAAAAAGGGTATTAAGCAGGGATTATACTTCCATACTTATATAATATATTATTCATCTAATAATTTTTAAATGCCATATTTTATTTCACTGGTATATTAGTTTCAGTTTGAATTTTCATCATTGTAGGCAAAGGGGTAAACTGAAAATAGGTAGACTTATTCCATTTATTACATTTTCTTTGTCATATAGAGTGTTATTTATCTATAGCCTGAGGGATATGGGGTTTTTTTTCTTACATACTGTAATCAAAAATATTAAGAGCAAAGCTTTAATAATAAAAATACTGTAATGCTTAGCATGCTTTTGACAGATAATTGTCATAGACATAGCAATTCTTGTAACAGAGGTAAGGGAATAAACCCTATTTAAAAGCTAACAAATTAGCATATTATTTGCATAGTGCATTAATTAGCCAAAGCAAGGTACTTTTTGGAAAGGGGATGAAAGATTCTTTCCTATTGATGGAATAATTGTCCTTGGAAGTGCCAAGCCTCTTTGACTTTTCTCTTGGTGTTATTGCTTTCTAAACAAACAATGTTGAAACATGTGGGCTTGAATCAATGGCTGGAATTAGTGAAATGCTAAAAAAAAAACAAAATTTAGTCCAAATATGTTTTTTTCCAGTTATACATGTATTCATGCTGTGCCAATCAGGGAGACAGGTTAGCTTGAAATTCACTATAGTAGGCCAGATAGGCAGGAAGAATCTTAGCATTTGATTTTATATACAATTTGAGATGAAGATACACTGGTAGTCTATCCTTTGAATTATTGATTAACTGGTACTAAGGGGGAGGAGTGAGGAGTTTAACTTGATGGGTGGGAACAATAATCTTATAAATCAAATAACTGACTTTGGGTATGTAGGAAAGACACAGGCAAAGTTTAACATTGGTTGTTGGAGGTCACATTTTATAATAAAAGTTTTTGACAGTTTGAATAAGAGAAAAAATATTAAATTCAATGTTGGGCAGGCCAGATGTAATATACATGTCAATATTATTTTTATGATCAAACTCACATTTATACATACAAAAATTTCTAAATAAAAATCTCTTAAGCTCTGCAAGTTTGTGTGATATTGGTGGAACATATTTTTGGTGTCTGAAATTGTGTATGTGAAGATGTTTGAAAAGCATTTTGTATATGAATGAGCCCATGACATTACAAAGAATTAGTAGTTATGTTATAGTTTATTTGAATGAATAATTTGAAATTTTAACTACTTTTCCACAGTGGAATAAATGTTGTATGATAAAGTTGGTCAGACTTCAGTGTTTAGTGTAGGTAGGATGATAGACTAAGGTCTTTAGATAGAAATTCAAATGTATTATCAATTAGTTCTTGAACTTCTATATGACCTTTTAAACATATAGTCATTGAATTTTTATTAATTTCTATACTCAAGATTTTTCTATAATATAAACAAATAATGGATAGTAAAACTACATATTGTGAAATGAAGGTTAACTGTCAATAACCAATAAGAAGCAATTAACATGTTTTCCCTGATAGAATAAAGTTATCCTTCAAAGATTAGATATTGCTTCTGATAAGAAAAAGATTTTTCAGTTTTTGTGTCTCTCTTGTCTTACCATATCAATTATTTATGCAGGGCCTAAGCACTACCACTGTGTTTTTAGCCATCTCTCTGTACTGAGATTAACATTAGGTTTATGTAACAACAGCATTTCTAATCTTTGATAACACATATATTACAAATTTTGACTACAATTTTCTTACATTTTTGCACAAGCCCTTGGTATTGAGAAATGAAAGTTATAAATAATAATAGAATGGGAGTTCTTAGTTATAATCTTTGTATGAAGCAGTAGAAAGAAGATATATTGTATATAAAAAACATAATTAGACAGCATAGGAAAAAATTATTAAAGCATTATATTAAATTGGTACTGATTTAGAATGTGTTCTCTGCCATTTTTAATTCTAACGACCACCCAAAATCACTGCTGACATATCCAAGTGATAAATGACATCACACGCTAAATAAATATAAAATTGATCAAACCAAGCTTATAATTTCAAAATACTAAAAGCTTATAATTTCTAAATACAAATTTTAGATTCACAAATGTTAGTTTGAACATGTCGTTAATGACAGCACTTTGTGTTGAAGTATATCAGAAGGGGAAGAATGTTTTTGATGATACAAAGTATTGTCCAAAAATTACAGAAGTCACAAGTATGTGGTTTATTTATTTATTAAATATCATTAATATATGTGTCCATTACATTTTCATTCACTTTTTCTCTTTAAATATTTTAAATTTATTGTAAAAAAACTATGGTACTTAGTGTCCAGAATAACACTTAAGTTAAGTACTGAATTTTATTACAATATATGCCTATAACCGCATGTTGAATAAATGTAAAATTGATCAAACCAAGCTTATAATTTGTAAATAATAAAAGCTTATCACTTCTAAAATACAGCAGCTGAAAGAGAAATTGGCTGAAATAAAGCATATTATTTTACAATTAATCGGATTTTTTCTTAGCAGAAAAAAAATCTGATGCTGCATTCTTCCTTTGTTACACATTGTTAGAAAAAAGGAGATAAGAAAAAAATAGTGCTGTTCACATTTGATTTATTTACATAATTTTCTATCTATTAACATCAAAGTGACTTTTACCACCAACAAATGAACACAGAAACATGTTTAAAAAACATTTACAGATTTTAATAAAAATTTGTTGATTATTTCAAACGTAAAAGTGATATTGGTTTTTAAGCTAAGGTAAACATTAACATTTTACATAATAGGTAGCATTCGCATCTTTGAGAAATTTGATGAATAAATCTCTCCCATTTAGATTCTTTTTACCCATCCACCAGCAGATAATGACATGTGAGAAATGAAGAACATTACTCGCTTTGATAAGAAAAATATCTGATTTCTTAATTTTTTATTAATTGTAAAATTAATATTCTTTACTTTAGATAATTATTTTTTTGGCTAATGTTAAAATAAAATCTGATTTATTATTAATTGTATAATTAATATGCTTTGGCAGTTGTTTCTATGTTTATTCAACATTTAGTTATGGGCATGTATTATAATAAAATTTGTATTTAGAAATTATAAGCTTTTAGTATTTTAAAATTATAAGCTTGGTTTGATCAATTTTACATTTATTCAACATGTGGTTACAGGAATATATAGTAATAAAATCTGTATTTAGAAATTGTAAGTTTTTATTATTTCAAAATTATAAGTAAGCTTGGTTTGATGGAATTTCTGCATTTTTGGATGATACTTTATATCATTAAAACACCCTTCCCTCTTCTGGCATATTTTGGCACAAAACACCGTCATTGACCATGTGTTTGGAATAATCTTTAAGAAGGGTACTGATTTAGAGTGTTGTCTCTGCTATTTTAAATCATCACTGACATGTCCAAGCAACCACATGTGGATTATTTGATGTCATTTATTGCTTGGAGGTGTCAGTGATGGTTTGGGGTGGTTTTTAGAATTCAAAATGGCAAAGAGTGCACACTAAATCAGTGCCATTAATCTATTTCAAATTGTTTACAGTTTCATTGTGATTGATTTTTCATGATAAACATTATATATCTCTCTTTCATTTTTTTTGTTTTATTTAAAGCTATTTTTATTAATTACTTATTTTTCTTTCTATTCTGTTTTTTTTTTAAATACTCCATTAGCAAGTTTTAATTTTCAATTTTAGTAAAAAAAAAAAAAATTCTAATTTTCAATTTGGAAATGATTTTCTAAAATCATACAATTATTGTTGCTTTACTTTTCATTTATATATATAATTTTAGTTTGTTTTTTCTCTCATTAAACAGAAATTAATTTAATCTATAGATTAGAATACTTGTTGATTATTAATTAGAAGGTAAAAAAAAAAAAAACTTTAATCGATTTCTTAGTAGATTATATATTTTTTTTTATTAAGTATTTTAAAAAAAATGTAATAATGTAACTTTTTGTTTTAAAAAAATAAACATTGTCTTGCGTTGTTAGCCGAGAGGTATCGCAGCCGCCATGCAAGCAAGTAGTTGGTTGCAGACGGTTGTGGGTTCGCGTCCCGGCCGATGCTATGACATAGGAAAAAAAAAAAATAAACATTTAAATCTTTAATGAGTTATAATCATAAGAAGATATAAAAAGCAAAATACTGCTTAACAAAAGTTTAAATGTAATTGAGAGTAGCAAACTTTTTTTAACTTTCACTCAGCTTCACCTGAATGATAATTCCATGACTTAAAAACATCCCTCATTAGTGACTGCATGATAGAATCTTAATATATCTATAAGTCCTTTACAAAAAGCAAAATTGAAACAGACAACTTACTATAATATAAAAAAATAATAATAATACATCAACTTGGCTTTTATTCCTTATTGGACTTTATCAAGATATTTCTCTTTATAAAATCACATGATCAGCTAGTATTTCTACAGCAACTCCACGCTATGGACATTATTTACCTTACAATAAATATAATTAATAATATATATATAATTAAAATAATTACAATCTTTTTTTCATTAATATATATATATATATTTACAAAACAATCTAAAAAAAGATTGTTATAAGTTTAATAATTTGTATGTACCTATTAATTACATTTATTGTAATGTAATGCAAATAATGTCCATAGGAGGAAAGTGCAGTAGAAAAACTCGTCACGTGATTTTGTAAAAATAAACATCTTAATAAGGCAATGTATTAAATATTTTTTTTTATTTATAGTGAATCGACTATTTCAATTTTGTTTTAAATTGATTATTTGAAATGTAAAAGGCAACATTATGGATAAATTTTAACATTGAAATTTGACCATTTAAAGTATTTAATGTCCTTTACTTACCGAACACTAAATTTTGAAGCAATTATTTTGCCCAGTGTGAAATAATTACGAAGCAGTTTTCTTAAGTATTAAGAATTAATATTGAATTTAAACAGAGTTGAAAATAACTACATTAATCACTACACTAATCAATATTATTTAGTAATCCTCAACATTATAAACCAAATGTGTGATCAAGTGTCAGACTCTAAAACATGAGTTACTAGGACCAATTCCAGTACCAATACTTCTTGAATTTAGAACTTCTTATGAACTTTTAAGCAATAAAATCATTTAAATATTTTTTGTGTATTAATCAAAATTTAAATCATGCAAGTTACCTAAAAAACTCAAACTCAATCAATTTTGATATCATAATAAAATAACTAATTAATTGATATTTACATAACTCATGAAATTTGTAAATAGCAGACATATTTAAAGATTAAAACAGATACTGTATTATTCTTGTAGAAGTTGTTTTAACAATAGTACAGGGCTAGGAGAAACAAATGGCAAACTGTTCTAATGAAGTATAATTTTCTGGGATTAAGAATATCAATTCAGTTACCACTGCATGTTGAATTCAAAATCACAGGAACTGAAAAAGAAATATTATAAGACTAACCATTTACAATATTAATTGGTAGTAGTGATATTAGTGATTAGGCCAATGCACATGCAGTTTAAAGATAAATTATAAATGAATAATCTCACTTTTCCAGACACAAGATATAGTTTTTTAGAAAAGATTGAATGAATCCACTCATCCTTTCGACCCAAACATTTATGTATGGGCATAAATGTATGGAAATGAGAGCATGAAGGTGTTAAGCAATCACTTTAAATTACATTTATTATTCTTGAACAAATGATACTAGTGAAACCTTTACAATTTACGATATATCATTCTTTAGTTGAAATTAAACATATATAATGAAATATTTTATATAGTGCTATGTTTTTATACTATAATAGTAATATTAATATTTAAGACAATGCACATGTGCTTTAAAGTGATTGCTTAACATCTACATGCTCTCATTTCCATATGCTTAAGATTTTCTCATACAGAAATGTTTGGGTCAAAAGGATGGGAGGATTCATTTCATCTTTTCTAAAAAACTATATCTTGTGTCTGGAAAAGTGAGAGTATTCATTTAGAATATTTCTTTAAAGCACATGTGCATTGGCTTAATTGCTAATATCACTATTACAGTATAAAAACAGCGCTATATAAAATAATATCTCATTATATATGTTTAATTTCAACTAATGAATGATGTATCGAAAATGTAAAGATTTCGCAAGCGTCATTCATTTAAGCATAATAAATGTAATTTAAAATGATTACTTAACATCTTTATGCTCTCATTTCCATATGCTTAAGATTTGCCCATACATAAATGTTTGGGTCGAAAGGATGGGTGGATTCATTCCATCTTTTCTAAAAAACTATATCTTGTGTCTGGAAAAGTGAGAGTATTCATTTATAATTTATCTTTAAAGTGCATCTGCATTGGCTTAATTGTTAATATCACTATTACAGTATAAAAACATAGTGCTATATAAAATAATATCTCATTAAATATTAATTGGTGAAAAATAATGCTAAATCTATAGGTAATGATAAAAAGAAAAACACTATGTCATTAACAAATAGTGAATAAATTGTGGCCAAAAAATTAAGATAACATAAAATCAACATAATGGTAGAGAGATTGGTGATAGATCTTATTTTGAAAAATACTTTTGTCTAGTAAATGACAGATTGTGAATACTGACTAAAATAGTTTTTAAAAATCCCATTCATTTAATGACACTAAAGTAAAAATTATTAATACTAACATAGTGTTACAGGGCTTTCTTAGCTTACTTTCAAGAACATTTCTCTCAACCACATTGTAAACATAAGCAATCATTAGATAGCAGATAATATAATGCTATAATATTCCCATCCCTAGATTGGTTTATGCATTTTGCCTTCATCAATAAGAACTTATGAAATTCAAACTAAAACTATAGTATTTATATGCATATAACAACGATTTTTTTACTTATTTATACTATTCAGACTTTAATAGTCTAAAATTAAAAAAAAAAAATCAGGATTTGAATACTTCAACCTGCTTGTATAATTGAATTATACAGATATCTCATATTATAGTCCTAATAAAAATGAGACACGAAGAAATTAAAATAAAGTAAAAATAGTTACTAGAATTGTTGTGGAGAATAAGAAAGGAATGAAAAAATTCTATGTAAATTGGAGATAAAAAATTGAAGATATGGAAGTATGTTTTTTTATAAAAATAAAATAAAATGATTTATATATAAAAGGCTCTAAATGATACAATCAGATTTCAGTCAAATTGGATAATGATTCAAAATAAATTTATTTTTTTAAACTCAAAATATATACATCAAGATATATACATAAATAATTAAAAGAATGCAATAATGGAAAATGATTGATGAAAAAATAATGCTGATATTAAACAAACTAATTAACTTTAGTTAATTGCTTATTAATTGAAGAAACATTTACACTATTATTAACCAGTTTCCATTCACTGAGCTCTGCAAACTTCAGCTTCGTTTTCATTAGGAACTATGGCTCAAGCTATTTCTGGTGTCTTGAAAATCTCGGTAATTCGTTTCTCTGGTTGGTAATATGCATATAATGTATCAGGAATTTTGATATGAACTTTGTTGGCTTCAATAGTAATACAGGATGAAGCTTGTGTTATCAGAATCTTCCAACAACAAGTGTTCATTTCTTTTTATCAACAAAATAAATTTAGTAATAATAATAATGACATATGGATTCAGTTATAATTTAGTACCACTAAAATGGAATTACTTTATAAAAGAATAAGAAAATCTAAGTTAAGAATTAAAAAAAAAACTTGATAAACTAAGAATAACGTAATAACAAGTTGTAGAAAACCAATACTACAAATGATAAAAGTCAATCTAAAGTTTCTCACCCTAATAAGGAATTAAAAATCAATCAACAATCTCATAAAGATAATTCATTATTAGAACTTGACTCAATGTCAAACACAACTGATGTAAGCATAGGCCTCATGCGAGATGAATCAAACGTTAATTCAGATATGGTTCTATCAGGCCAAGCCCTAAATAATTCGGATACTAATCCTAAACATGACTTAGTAAAACAATCTAATTGTCATTGTCTCTGAATGTACCTAACCTGCGTGACTCTAAACCTAAATTTGTTACCTCTAAAATTAAATATATATATATCCAAAAATCTTACCTCAAATAGCGATGACAGCTCTTTATCGGATGGTACTGCCACAGGTTCCATTCATAATGAAAGATCTGCTGGCTCTTGCCAATCAGAAAAGTCATCTCTTGAAACAAAATAATAATAAAAAAGAGACTTTTCGGCCACCTTATATTAAGAAAATTATTAGTAAATCAAATATAACCCTAAATCAATCTCAAACAACTAATAAAACTGTAGTTCAAAAAGTCTGAAGCCCTAAACATAATGCTGAGCCAATTGATATATATGTTATGGCTGAACATGCTCCGATGAACAAATGCTTAAATGACCGTTGCATTTCACAAGCTAAAAATTTACAAGAAAAATCAGATCAAAATATAGATTCGATCAAAACCAAAGATATAAGTAAAACTTGTTATCAAAATGAGGATATTATAAAACATACCTCTTACAATGATGATTCCATTACTGCTTACACCAGTTCAGAGTCCGAGCCATGCGAAGATTCTGAAGACTGGAATGCCAGGATCCAACATGAAAAAATTAAAAACAAACTACCAAAGTGTTCCAAACAAGCAGTTAAATCAAGTATTAAAAAATTTTCTTACAATAAGCTAAATACTAATTCATTCATGAATGAAACTAAAGTCAGCTATTCCCAAAGCATAGAGTGTAACATTAGCCAAAGCCATAGTAACATATCTCCACAAAAAACAGATGAATTTTTTGGGGATGAATCTTCTGATCATACGAGCTCATATAATAAAAAAAAGAGAAAATAATAAATTAAATGATGTAGCATCCATTTATTATGCCTCAAGGAAACCCAAGGACTTGCTAGAGGGGCTAAATGGAAACCTTGCCAAAAATGCAAATTTTAGTGATGAGTGCAGAATTTTATCTAGTGAACTAGATATCAACACAGAATACATATGCAATTATAAAAAAAATAGATATATTAAATCTCAAATAGATAATAACACTCAAAATAGGCCAACATATGCTAGCATTGCAAAAATTGGTTCCAAACAGCAGGTTAAAGAGAATTTGGAAAATTCCAGTAGCCTCACTCTATTAAATAACAAACCTTATGAAACTGAATTACCAAACATAAATATTTCCAACTCACTTTTAATGGACCTGATTGAGTCAGAAAATCAACATGATGATAATAGCATTCATCTAAATCCTGGTACTGACTCCTTCAAGACAGTAATGAAGATCAGTATCAGGACCTAACATATAGGTTCAATCAAACAATTTCAACCAACCTCCTTTCATCACTATCTCATTATAACAGTGATAAAAGTGTTATAATGGCCATCACTGATCAAAAGTGCTCTCTCTTGAAGTTCCCAATTGATGCTGTGTGTGATATTTTTAGGGCAGAGAAAATAGGTGATGGAATCATCGAATTCTCACCCACCCTAAAGACCATTATCTAGCAATAGAATTTAGCAATTGGGCCAATAGGAACAATTTTAAGAGTACATATAAAACACTTGAGAATAATTCTATATGTTACATAGACCTCACTCGATCAGCTGCTCTCTCAGGAAAGATTAAGAACTGTATATATGGGTTTGAAGAGGCTCAACTGCATGACATCTTAAGTCAGTTTGGGAAGATCAGTAGATTTAAATACCTGCCTCAGGAGTGAGCAAGCTCTTCGATTCTTCCAAATACTGCCACATTTAGACTTCATCTTAGGCAAGGTATCAATCCGACTGACATTTCTACCACTATAGAATACAAAGGTTGTCCTGTGATTATGTTGTACACATTTAATCAAAAACTGCATGGCTAGAATTTGCAATCAGTGTGGGAATCGAAAGAACAAGTTCCACAGGTGCAATGTCGTAACTGTCAACTTGGTGAATGATTCTGCAGAACATAATCAAGCTGCCTATGAATCTTCTGCTTCTCAAACACCTAAAATAGATTTGGATCATTTCCAATTCACTGGAAAAACTATACCTTTTGAGAAGAATGTACCACAAGTCAAATCACAGCAAAACAAAACAAATTTACAGATAGATATTCAATAAACACTGGCAATAATATAGTTGTACAGCAAAAATTAAACTCTCAGCAATTGACAGATGGACTTAAAAAACAAAGTTCTACTGTCAGCAAACTTAACAGCTATAATACTAAAGAATTAAACCCAGTAATCCACTGTTACCATCAAGATACCCTTCATCACATTTCTTTAATTTCTAAAACAAATGGAAATTCATGTCAAGTAAACTATAAATCTAATGAGTATCCTACTACAAGGAATAATTCACCCAAGCCGGCTAGTATTGAAGCATCTAATGCACCAAAAGTATTGGATGAATCATGTGACTCTGATTCTCAGTCTGAAATGGAGCATGTTAATTCCATTAAGATTAATAATAAAAAAAATTAAATGGAAGAGCCATTACTAGTTCAGATGAGGATGATAACAGGAAGTTAAGGTTAGCCCACTATCTTAATCCAAAGACAGATGCAGCTGTAACGGCTTATGCTTCAAATCAAAAAACAGGAAAAATGCAAAACTGCACTATCTGGCTCTGGTATTCATCAAAATGATCTTGAAGGAGATCAAGCAGCTGACCAAAATCAGTCTCTATCTAAAAAAATTTCTGAACATTCACAAGGGTTCTGTATTAACTCATCAGCTCAACCAACTGAATCTATGGAAGACAGGCAAGCGGTTAAGACAGCCTAGCAACTAACAATGTCTAGTGTGAAGTGTAGGATAGTTGATCTCAATGTCAGGGATATAAATTCACTCTTGTGGGTGCATGCTATAAGACATTGGTTCAACTCTATCTTCCCTCATGTTTTATTCATGGGAGAAACGAAGTTTCACCATAACTCTAGCAGCAAAATTACCTCTGTGCTTAGTGAGCTTGGCTATACACATCTTACTTCAAATCAATCAGCTGCAGGAAGGGTAGGTATTTGAATTAATCATAAGCTACCTCCCAACAAATTCAAATTCTATATGCAGACCACAATATTATTTCTATCAACCTTACCTATGATGGCATTACAATCAATGCCTTCTATATATATATACTCTGAGCAATCCAGCCTTCTATCTCCATATCATTAACACTATAAACATGATTACAGCCAACAATAGCTACCCATCTATTATCATTGGAGACTTCAATACCACCTATGAAGTTTTCATTAACAAATACATTCACCTGATCAATAGATGTTTTATTAGTGGCCAAGGGTTCTTTCCATCTAATACCTTCTCTTTCTATACTAGAAGTTTCCAATCACTAATAGACCTTTTTTTATACATCTGAGCTACATTATGGCCTGGAAGCCACCTTACAACCTGTACCCTTCTTCGATCATCATGCCTTAGTAGCATGCATGGAGACAGATAATTGTAATCCAGTTAAGCTTGATAAGTCTATTAGAATGATTACAAAGACTGAGGCCATTCCCTCTGAGGCCTACATCTTATATCACAAGATTAACATCTTATTTAGACCTGTAGAGGAATCTTGATTTGCATTTATTCAAATCTTACAAACTCTAATTAGCCATCACACTTGCAAATTGAGAGGACCCATTACCCTTATGAATAAATTGGAGAATATCAATAATAAAATTAAGGAATTCTCCATTGATCACTCCTCCATTGAAAACCTACTTACTCTGAAGGCTCAGTATAAGTCTAAGCAGGTTTCCCTTACTGAATATATTGCAACAAAGAGGCTAAGATATACCTTACCGGCCAGCATTGCTGGACTCAAGAATATCTTAGATGGGCACTGGGAGCTAGGAGAAAACAAGATTTACCAACAATTCTAGGTTTAAATGGTGTCAAGATCTCCGGAAACCATATGATCTTGCATATTGCTAAGTATTATGAAGACTTATTGTGGAAGGTGTTATCTGATGAACCTCATGATTGGGATAAGTCAGTTAGCATTGAAGAACATGGCATTACAGCAGCTGACATTAAAGATATGTTTGCACATTTGCCAGATAGTGTCATCCAGGCATGCATGCCATTCCTAAGTTCTTGTTGGCCCATCTCAGCAATGTTACTACACCGATTACAATGAATATGATAAACCACCTATTGGAACAGAAGAGAATTATTCATAATCTTTACCCAGTAGCATTGGTTCCTTTTCTAAAGAGAACCGAAACCCTATGGATATTAAGAACATCAGACCAATTTTTATGCCTCCTATTTTAATTAAAATAGTTGAAGGAGTTATAAAAGAAAAAATTCAAGGTAAGATACTGGATAAAATTGCCCATACACAGTATGCCAAGAGACGTTTGTCTGCATTGACAGAAATTGGTGAAGTTAAGATGCTGCTTAGTTACATCCGTAAGAATAGACTCTCAAAGCCAGTTGCTGTCTAGTTAGACATTTCTCAAGCTTTCAACTTTGTCAATATCAACATTCTTTTGAATCAATAGTCAGATCTTGGCATCTCTACAGAAATTATACAAATATTGGATAATCTTCTTTATAATAGGCAGATATATATCTCTTTGAATGGGTCATACACAATTAGTTTCAACCCTAACATATCTATTCCACAAGAATCCCCTCTCAGTGCCCTACTATTTATTACCTATATAAACCCTCTTTTGATGGATATTAATGATAGGATTCCAGGAGTATTTGTTCCACATCTTAAAAGATCTATCAGTTCAATAGTATACATGGACAATGTTCTAGTCATCCTCCCTTCAAAAAATACTTAACAAAACTATATCAAATAGTAGATAATTTTACTAATACACTCCAGTTAAAGATTAATCTCAGCAAGTCATCTACATGGACAATTTGTTCAGGTAAGAAAATCTCATCTGATAACATAGCTGATCCACAAATATTCCTTGGGTTTTCAATTCACAAATCACAATCTGCTATGTCCAAGGAAATTCAGCAGTCAATTATCCAATCTACCAGTCAGCTTACTAAAACCCTATCCAAGATATATCTCTCCCTTCAAGCAAAGGTTGCCTTGCTTAATATGAAAGTAATGTCCAAAATTTCATATTATCTTCCGATAATTTCAGTCACTAAATCCTTTTTAAAAAAAGATCAATTCATTATGTGTGAAGCTATTCTGGAAAGGCCATGCAGTTTCCATCAACCTTGCTGACATGCAACAGCACTGCAAGTCGAATGGCATGTCATTTCATCCTGTAATGTATTTCCAGAAATCCCTAACACTTATTTACAATTTAATTCAAAAATATGGCTATATGCAGATTTCTGACATTGTTCAACCTACAGATCAAACTCCACCTGCTGATAGTTGCTGGCTTGACATCTTGCTTCATGACATTCACAAATTTAACAATATCTCAGAAAATATCTTTCATGCTAAAGTTACACTTTGGCAAGCATATCAACTAATCAACCCTCAGGATACCATTATTATACCGAAACTTGGCTTATCAAATCACAAACTTATAGTCCTTTTTAAATTTTGGGCATTGGAGCCAAAGTTTTTGGATTATCTAGTTAAAGTCAATCTTCATGCTATGTCTACAAACTGGTTCCTGAGCTGTAGGAGACAAATCAGTGAGATTGATCCATTATGCTCTAACTGCTGCAGACAAGATGAAACATTTGACCACATCATCTACTCCTGCACTAGACTTGGGGAATATTAAAATGTTTATCTATCAGAACTCTAAAGTGGACTTCTACAAGATTATCTCAATTAAGGACTGCCTGCATTCTGGAAACATCCCAACCATCAGACTGTCGATTTTCTTGACATTCTCTGTATGGTTGGACAGATGCAAGAAACAATTTACTCGGCCTTTTCCATATATTGATTTTTTTTCTCTACAAACTCTTAAAAAACTTAAAGACAGAGACAGAATCTTATCTACAAAATTTTTATATGAGAAAACTTGGAAACTTTTTCAGCTTTCTAGATAAAGTCCTTGATGATTAAAATATCATGTATTAATTTATTAAGTTTTGTCCTTTTTTACCATGATGTTATCAGGTAATTATTAATTATGCCTATAGTACCATATGCCTATAATATCATTATTAAGCATATATTATTTATTTTAATATAATTATTTTAGAAATAAAATAGTATAAAAAAATAATAAAAGTTGCTTAATATCAAAGATAAAATTTTTTAAAAAGTTTAAAAGAAATTGTGGAAATCCTGAGGCAAGATCTTGTAAGTTCAAAAATGAAGACAATAATAAAATGAATAATCTCTAACAAACACACACACACACACTTATTCTAATGAACTTTCCATAATGGATTAGCTGGATTGAGACTTAATGTAAACAATAGAATAACAGTTTGAATATAGCTTTGAACACATTAAAAGTATAAAATTATACCAAGAACTGGAATTATAAATAAATAATATTACATCGTAAATACCATTCTTATATAAAAAAAATATTAATTACAGAATAGAAGTAAAATGTTGTTGATTCATAA
Source organism: Epiperipatus broadwayi (assembly GCA_028023455.1). Lineage (NCBI taxonomy): Eukaryota > Metazoa > Onychophora > Udeonychophora > Euonychophora > Peripatidae > Epiperipatus > Epiperipatus broadwayi. The sequence goes on along the minus strand of JAQFVV010012394.1, from coordinate 8,088,324 downwards.
GCAACATAGATATATTTACTAAATCACTAAGAAAACGAAATCTCAAATATATGGATTTGCAATCAATAAAATTAAGATTTTTTTTTTGAGTTAAAGAAAAAACGTCATGTCATGTATGTGTGAACATTTATTGATATTGTTTAAAATATTTCTAATTTAAAAAAAGAAAATCTCAAAAAGATTTAAATTAGTAAACATATTTAAATTAGGACTTTCATGTAATGAAATGTAGGGATAGGATTATGAGCGTGGGAAGGGAGTACTTATAAAAAATAGTCTTGCTGTAAAAAAAGTGACTTTAATATAATTTTATGTACATTATATTTTACTTTGAGATTTATACAAATACAGTATTTATTTATTTTTTTATAAAAGTGAAATAGCAATCGAGAAATAAATAAATTTTCGTACAAGATTTATATTTATTAATTTCAAAAAACCTTGGATAATAGTGGGATGGTTAATAAAGCATAAAGAAGAGAAGAAATTTTTTTAAAAAATACTGATGCGGGCAAAATATATATCCAAAAAACTTAACAATAAACTGATAAAAGAATTTAAAAAAAAATGTAGGAATGAAAAAAGAAAATGGATGAAAAAAGATTTGCAAAGTGAAGTAATATTGAAGAAAAAAAGGGAAGGTTACTAATAGATGAAAAGGTATTGGAAAAAATATGTATGTGAGGGAGTAGGAAAAGGTAAATAATATATACGATTTAAATAAAAAAGTTTTTGTTATTGTTATCGAAAAAAGTTTATTATATAAGAATAAAAGTAAGGAACAAATGTATTGTTTAATTCAGAAAATTGAGCAGATTGCAAAAGTGAAGATTATAAAAGAAAATAAATTTTATTGAAGTTTGTAATCTACAGGGGGTTTGAACTCAGACTTCACACGACCTGCAACTATACATACTATCTCATACTTCTGATAAACTTGATCACACACGTGTCGAAATTTGTGAGCCAAGAAAGTTATCAATAAATTTTCTTTCAACAAAGATCTAATATAAAGAAAGGTGAGAATTTTAATAATCAGTTTATATTTATATGTCAAGTTAAAGCATATACATATGAACAAAAAAAACATGCTCTATTTTTAAATCCAAATCTATGAACTTAATGTGTGTATAGACGTATAAAAAAATGTTGATTTGCAATTAAAAAAATATTGAAAGTTTATAATTTAAATCATTTGCATTTTTAAACAAAGTTTAAACCTTTTAAAAAATTAAAATAAATTATAGATAAAGATATCAACAATTGTGTACGTAATATAGAAAATAATAATCGCATTACGTAAATCGTTTCTAAAAATCTTGTTTAGTTCGGGTAAGATTGTGTATTATTTATACTTTTCCTGAACTTTTATTATATTAAAAAAAGCTATAATTTTTTAAAGTAATGAAAATTAAAGAATTATTAATATTACATTATTACCGTTTTAATCTACTTACTATTTAAGTCTTTCATTGAGGTCACTGGCTTTAGGCAAACTAATAAGACAAGTTTCAAAATGATTATGAAAAAAACTATTATTTATGCATTATAAATTGCTTTACGCATCTAAGATTTTAAATTAGGTTTACTTTCATTTCCTATTTGTTTTATGAAAGGAATACTACCAAAATGTTTGGGATAAAAATATTTCCAATATTATTGTTATTATATTTATTTTCTAAAATCTGCGATGGTCAGACAGTTCCAGGTAAGTCAAAAATTTAAAATATAATGTCTTTAATCTACTAACTTACTGACACACTTTTTGACAAAATTATGTCTTTATCACAGGCCTTAACCTGTGAAAAAAACATTTAATTCATTACACTAAATGAAATAAAATAGTTCAAATTACGATTAAGTATAAGATTTCATGCAGTTTTTAAACTGACCAGTAATTGCTTGTGTATGTGTACATGGTGCGTATCGATTCTATTTTATAGAAATAAGCAAACAATAATGTCAAAGTATATAAATGTGTGTGCTTGTAATAATTTTATTTTATTTGATACGCATTGGATATATATATATATATAAATAAACTAAAAAATAATATTTTGAACAAACACAACTAATTTAAAATTGATTGTATATATAAAAGTACACTCATATATTTTATAATAATATAATTTGTATAAAATTGACATGAAAATATGAATTGTTCCAATAACTGGAGAAGAAATACGTTTAATAGAACACACGCACACAAAAACTATACATCCCATAAAACAAAACCAGGTCACTATTACATAATAATAATAAAATAATAAAACTTAGTTTCTAGTATCAAACAAGACCTGTTATTTTCATCAGTAAAACAAAAGGAGATGATTATAAAATTCTGTTACTAATAAACGTTTAGAATGTTAAACAATAAAGTTATACAAATATAGCAGAATATATATCATAATTCATTTTATAACAACTAAGTAATATATGTTATGTAAAATTTTAATTAAATAAATGTCATATGATTTATATATATGAATAAAACACGATTTGATGTACAGTGCTAAATATAAAAACTTATTTGCCAACTTATACACAAGTTTATTATTAAAATGCTTGATTATTTTGTAGCGAAGGATTGTCATAAGTCAGCGTTATATACTGCAATCTATACATAATGAGAATTAGGAAGTTGGACTGTATTCTGTGGTATATATTTTATATTGCACATCTTAATGATAGAAGGACTCATTAAAGTTCGCAATATAACGTTAAGATGAACATAGTATAATAAATTAGGTACAGAGAGTGGCAAACAGTAATTATGATTGCTTGAGAGTTCTCAAATGGTAATAATATTTTATTGGCTAATTATTGTAACTGCCTTCAAGCAGAGAATTTAGCACCCATATATATATATATTCTAACCTTAATTGTTCTGCCAAACTTTACTAGTGCTAAACTCTATAGCCTCACGTTTGTGGCGCTAATTCTAACATGAATTGTTCTATAAAAGGCAGCTTTACGTGGTATATGTCATCTTTAACACTATTTAGTTTCACTAAACTCCAACTACTGTGGTGCAGCCAAACTTTAACATTTTAAATAAAGCAACCTCACACTTATTTAATCTTTATAAAACTCTCATTTATATCAAGTAGCTAGTCAGTTAAAATTTATATATTTAGGATCAAAGGTATACCGGGGGCGCCAAATTGCAGCTATACATGGTAACCAGCTCTCATTTCTATCTGAATGGAGATAGCTCTGTAATAAATGCAAAGAACTCATAATCTATTCAATAGCTACAATTATATAACACGGAATGTCTGTGTTATGTTCTCTAATCAGAGAGTTCTTATTCTTATTTCTCTCTCACATATATTCTTAGATCCACTATAAATTCATGGTCCCTATTTATAATAATGGAATAATTTAGTACAGTATAATAATGTTGTTATACTAAGCTACTTGACTTCCAAACTAGCTCTGAGATCTAAATTGAATTGCTCTTTCTCAAGGTCTAGATCTATCAAGAGGTGCCCATATAAATGATTATATTGCAATGGATATGATCCCATATCTGCCAAATAAATTTTAATAAAAGTTCAATAGTGGGAATCACTCTGAACACCTGAGAGCAGGAAAGGGATTTTATGTCTGCTCCCAGCATTCAACACATTACAATGAATCAAAATTTAAATTGATCAACTTAATTTAACTATTCCCTATCATTTTATTCTGTTATTTCTAATTTATCTTTAATTGATAACCTTAATAAATTTTATTTTGCTGAAGTAAACTATGGAAGTAAACCATGGACATGATTCAGATAATTAATTAAATTTTACTTATGAAAGTAAATTACGGAAATAACCGTAAACTAGATTAAGCAAATTAATCATAACAATAAATTATATAAACTGAAGTCTATAAAATGACTTATATAAAATGAATTATATTACTCAAATATGGCAGTATTAAATTACTATTGTAAATCAATAATGAAAATAAAGTATTAATGTCAAATTGACCATGTGAATCGAATATGGAAACAAGATAATAATAACTACTGCAAATCGATTTTGGAAACAAAGCATCATTATAAAATAATTAACTAAACTTAAAATATAACTCATATTACCTTAAATATAGGTGCTGGATATACGGATTCTGGAGATATTTGAAACACCAAAACACAAAACACAATGTAATCTTATAACAATAATAAAACTTTATTACATGAAATAATAAATATAAAATTAAAACAAAACACACTAAATTGTAATATTGTTCCACAAATATATGCTTCTGATCTATGTTTGAGTTAACTAATTTCTTGGATGACTCACTTTCGGTTTTGACCCATTTATTTATTATAAATGATTAATAACAATCATAAATACAGACGCTGGAAACAGAATTTCGTATATTCTAGCTTTAAGAAATCTTAGCTTGAGAGAGAAGAAAACCTACAAATCTCTACCTCCCCCTCCTTTTATCGTAAATATTGTCTATTGGACTATTCCAAATATTATATTCGTTTCAATTATCTTAACCAGCAATGTGAAATAATTTGAAAATTTAAATCATTTTATTAAGTAATAATTTTCACATTTCCAATGAAGAAGGATTATACGTCACAGAATCTACCCTACTAAATCTTACAAACGGGTTTAAATTCAAAACCCCCACTTTCACATTCATGCTTGTCAGATCTTTACGTTTTGACTGTATATATCGTAACTAGTTCGGTATGCCCACCCAGCTTGATGACCTCAATTTACCATCATTCAAAAAAAATCAATATAGATCGGTTAGTTTATTACCTAAAATCCTTGTCATCTTCCTCATACATATATATCTGACTGAATCCTTATCCTTTCCGGGCAACATTGGTATGTCTCAGATAAGAAAAACTCTCTTCACACCACATTACCATACAGCGTCTATAACTCGATAAGGGAAATATAACAACTACAACGGTATCGACTTTAAACTTAAACGATTTGCTTGAGCCAGGGAGAGATCTATCCTAAGATCCAGAATTGTGTAAAGAGCTTGTCTTAGACACTTATTCCCTATATTGGCTTGCAACATTTCCTGTACTTAAACAGTAACTTTATTACTGATTCCCTATCTTAATAAATAAATGGAAACTTAGTCCTCTAACTGCTATGGTATCTATAAATCTGGAGACAACCATTTCTCATCCATTGGGTGGTAGGATTACTTTCATTAGTAATGATAAGCATTTATAACTCTAAATCTGCCCACACATACATCGATTCTAGTCTAGATAATGACAAGACTAACCGGATCTCAAATCAATACATAGATGAATTATTTTAATTTTAACCGGTCAAGCCAATAACATACCTAATATCTATATCAATAACAGATCAACACTCACAGCATAATAATGGGTTTTATGACCATCCTCTCGCTCTTCATATTTACAATCAAGCATAATTAAAATTTTGTTACGAGTAATAAAATATTTATCTCATTTCTCTCTTTACTTTTAAGTCTAAATCTACGTGAGCATCTATATTTAAATGGTATCAAAATCATTTTTTTTTCTTCACATTTTAAACATAAACAAAATATCAAATTAAATAATCTAGTGATCAGAGTGTTACATAGCATATAAACAAAATGACATATAATACTACTAATAATAATAATAATAAATAAATAAATGACATATTATATTAATGAAATAAATGAAGAATAAATATCAGTATTACAGACAGTCTCTCTAAATTTCTCTTTTCTTCCACAGTTCATTAATTAATTACTATATTTGATTCATCTTTCTTGAGATAGCTATCAATTGCACCTCAGACAGTTAATTTAATTAAAAACGCACAGACAGTCATTTGAATCAAGGTAGATATAAAACGTAGATAGTTAGTTACTTTAAAATTTGTAGATATTTAAATCAGAATGTAGATACATTATAGTTAATAAATTTAAAAAGTTCTGTTGTTACCTTCCACTTGATAATTCTTCCGGAGATTGAATTCACTTTGTTCTCCTTTCTTCTTTTCTTTGATCGTAGATATTTAAAAGTTCAAATTATGGCAATATGCAGCTTTTGATTACTAACATGAATAAACTTTATTTTCAAAATATTATAACAGAAGATCGTTGTAATTCTTTAAACGAATCTTAAATAGCCATATAAATGGAATTGATCTTTTAATTTGATAGAAGAAATTTGACCATTTTCTCCTTATAGGAGATTTTATAAGTAGATTGGATAAAATTTGAGCAGACAATAACTTATCAAAAGTTGACTTCTTCATGATTAATTTTGAGAAGACAGAGATATGCACCATGATTCTTGAATTAGAACTTCATATTTTGGTCTATTATGCAATTTGATTTCATTATTAAAATTGTATAGAAAATTTTTAAAAACTTACAAAATATATACTTTTAGATATGAATTTTAGTTTTAGTTAGCTAGCTTAGTTTCAATCAGCAAAAGTTTCTTTTTCTCCCCTTTCTCCTTTGTTCTTTTAGTTTTTATAGTTTAAAAGAAAAAAGAAAGTCTGTTACCCCCTCCCCCAGTGATTTCTTCCCAAGTCTAGTCATAAAACAATTTCCATTCAGAGCCATTACTCTCACCAAGGTGTTATCCTTCCTAATCATTTCTCTTTGATTTTAAACCAGATTTTTTTTAATTAACATGTCTCTGGTCAATTTATGAAATTTAGTTTTAAGACGGTATAATTAAAACACAAGCTTGCTAAAACTTGTTTGGTCAAACAAATACGACAGTCATTCCATCTAAATAATTTCTTATTTAGATTTACATTTTTAATAATTTAAAGAAAAATTATTTCAGTTTCTTTAAAGGAAAAAAAAAAACCAACCCATATGTCTGCATTACACACACACATACACTGTACAGACTATCAAACATAAAACTGATTATTTAGATTATGAGAACAAAATATCTCTCACAATTGCTTATAATTTCAAGCATATAAATTTATAATTTTTAGATAATCATAACCATAAATATCTACCACAATCTCCTATAACTGTAAACTTATTCTCTGTTACCAAAGCCACTGACAAAATGATTCACTCTCACTTCTCAGCAACTCTTTAGTAACACCTTGCAGACAAACACACAAACGGTCTCTATATCTGTTACTTGTAATCTATATAGCCATTACTTTCTCAAGCCCAAAACTTAACTTTTCTTTATCCAAAAAAAAAAAATTTTCCATCATTACTTAAGTTTATCATATTTGGTTTAGATGGAATAAACCAAAGGGTTATAATATATATATATATTGTAACAGGCTGGCGTTTCTACCAGAATAGAGGGAATGCATCTCACTATGGTCAGATCTAGGGTCTTCTGGTAGGATACTGTCTATGATGTGATGAAGTACATAACCTATGATCATATGTACCTCCAATGTAATAGCTCCATGTTTACAGTTTAAATGTAGATACAATTTGAGTTAGTTCACCCATACCTCACCCTTCCTTCAGGTTCAGTTATACCTCTTCAAACTCAGGGGGAAATCTGTCTTCATCTCTCTTCAGGGGTGAATTTACACTAGATAACAACTGTCACACCTCTATATAGTGTTATTGTTTATGAATGAAATATGTGTGTATGTATATACTTGGTTATCAGTTGATGAATAAATGCATAAATGATCTTGATAAATTAGACAAACTATAATGTAAATCAAATTGACAATGTTTATTAAATAACAAAACAAAAAAAAATTAAAACTTTCTAACATGATAAAACAATATAATTGGGTGTGTCAAGGATGTATTTTTACTATATCAACAATTTAATGTGTTCACTATTCCAAAACCTTACCCATGGTAGAAATACATAACATGGCACTAATTATTTACAAAGCAAATGAAAAAAATGTTGGTTATTAAATCGACCATGAAGCTAACTAGCTAAGTTACAATATTATACAGGTTATATCTTTAGTAGCCTTGTTGTCCAATTCAAATCAGCAATGCTCCATCTTCTTTGAGCCCCCCCCCCCTATCTATGTATGATTCACTACAGTTGATAGAAAAGAATATCCATACAAGATTAGTGATTTATATTGAAAAATAAACATAAATGATTATTAGTTAACAATGAACAAATAACATGAACTCTGTCCTGTAATAAGTGTATGTACTTAATATAGAATTATCTCACAGATCTTACATCATTCCATACAATGATGATGATAAATGTCAAGTTTCTATGGAGGGAAAGCTGATCTAAACTTTATTTGACACAAAAAATATCTAACTTAATAACCCCCCCCCTCCTTTATTTTGTTGCTTTCACTTACAATAGATTCTTCCAAATTGTAAATATGCTTCCAAGTGTGGAAATAAAATAAAACAAGAATTTTACAAACATATATATAAAAAATATACATAACAAAATCAAAACTTTCATTAAGTTATCTTGGTTAATGTCCATGAATTTGGTAATAATGTCTCTTACGGATAGTCTATCTCTTTTCAGTTCACTCTACTTTGGTAAATTATTCATTACTCATTAGACTTCCTTGGTAATGCACTTGAAATAATGTTACATTCATTCTCTGCTGTTACTCTCATTCTCAGTCCATGCAGACATTTATTAGGACATTTGGTGTTTCTTTAAGCAATATACAGATAAGTATATTAATTCATTGTTTTTCCAGGGTCAGAATAGTAGCACTCTGTTCTATGGCACTGTTAGTTTAGCCAGAATACACTGCACAGCAGTTTGTAACAGATTTAACTTTTTTTTATTTGTTATTTTGTATTTAATGTCTTATAAAAAAGTTACTTCAACATTTTGTTTAATGTTGATGTTGTTCTATTTCTTCTTTGTCCATGTTCAAATAATAGAGCAATTTCTCGAAAATCAATTTAAAATCTTCAGTTAATTTATTAAACTGCACAAAGTTATCAAACTTTTCTCTATTCAAATGTCAGTTGTCATTTCTTATAGCTTTGCATTAAGAAAATTATATGGATAATTCAGAATATTTAAACAAGTCATCCATCCTTCTTTTGCATTCAAACATTGGGTCTTAGGATGTTGGCTTTATATAGTCAATGCATTATTTTCAAAAATAACAAAAGGAACAGGAATAAACTGAGTTTGCTTTTATACCATGCTTAGTTTCCAGTATTTGGTGTACTAGCTTTTCGATTTTCTTTGACATTGCCATGGCTGCATATTGTTGCACATATTATATTGCTTGTAGTTAAAAAAACAAAATTATGTAATAGAATTCTAATTTTATTTTCCACCCTTGGTTGCCTAGTGATTGGTTTGACATTAGGTCATCACCATGTCTACTAACTCTTTGTCTCAATTCATGATGTACAACACATTGATAATTAATTTATTGTTGATATATATATATATTGAAGCAGTCAATCTTAGCTTAAGATTGTGCTTCATGTTTCTACCTACTAACCTGTGTTTAAATCCCTATTTCCCATCCCGCTCCTTTTGTCATGTATATATATTTTATGTATGTATTTGAGATGCGCACCTAAATTATAAAATTTAATGTTTCAATAACATGTTTTAAAATTATTATTACTTCTTTTTATTAATTATTAGTTCTTTTTTATTAAAGTATTATAGATGCGGCTCAAATATATACATAGGAGCAAAACTTATTAACAAAATATTGATGTTTTTAAATATTTATTATGTCATTTTTAACTTTTTCTTTTTAAATTGCTTGTTTTTCTATTAAATTATATATTTTTTGTAAAATCCAATATGGAAGATGTGACTGTTGTTAATTGTCCAAAAATAATTAAAGGGAGGTATTTTTTAATTAAAGTTTTACTTAAAATAAATGGGATTAAGTAGATTAAAGATTTTCTTTTGTTGAAAACATGTTGTCAAATCTATTTCTAATCTGGAAATAGATTTGAATTTATTTTTGGACGTTATCTTACAATTGCATCTTTCAAAAACAACTAACTAATTAATGATAAGCATTCCAGAAATACCTGTGGAAGGGTATAAATAATGGCTGGATTTTTAAAGCAGAGATTAGATTAACTACTATTGAAAGAAGATTAGCTACTCTAATGAAAATGATTGTTAATATCGCGGTGAAACTTAAAATGATGTAGTAGTAAATCCATCATTTCCTGACCCTTGTGGGTCATTTTCCACTGACATAATATTCTGCTACCTTCAAGTGAAGTAACAGCCCAATGGAGAACTTTAAAAATGCTAATAGAAACTTGCTGTCACTAAGAAGAATTCATTTGGATCCTCAATTTGCCATGCATGAGTCGTACTTTGAAAATATACTTATAAGATTGCAAGGTAACTTTTATGCTACTATTTGAAAATGAATCTAGCCTCACTAATCTCAAATCCTGCTATCAAGATTCTAATGTATTGTTCAATTTTGTATCTTTTAAATTAATATGTTTTTTTTATATATAAATAACATGTAATTTGCTCTTAAATAATTTATATAAATTTAATTCTCTCTCATGTGCTCTTAACTTTCTTTAACTTGGTGTGGTCATTTATTTATATGTATTTATTATTTGATTTTATTAATTAAATTTATTTCAGTCTTATACAATCTCACCATCGTAATTTATATAGCTATTTAAGATTAATATGCCTTGGGAAAAATAAAGCGTTCATCTTACTATTATTAAAATAATTTTTCATTAACAATTTTGTCATAGATTCAAATATAATCAAATGTTTTCAAATGTATTTTGTTTATTTTTACAACCTCAATGGCATGAAAATAGTTTACATCATATGTATAATGAATTTCGGAATGCTCCTAGAAAAATATGTTAGTCACCATGTTTCTGAACCGTAAATCAAAGCATTAATAGCAATTTTATGTAAATTCTTTCTAATAATGATTGGCATTTTAATATTGGACCCACCAAAGATGTGTGTTTATTTGTAATATATTATTTAGCTAATAAAGAGCATATGAGAAATAATAGCGTGAATGACATTATGTAATCATCTACCGCTCGCTCATTCACACACACTAATGTATATAATTTAACAATGTATGTAAATAATTTGTTATTATATTAAACTATATTTTTTTTGTCTAACTTATTTGAGTAGTTCGAATTCCTTTTCCTCCACTTCCACATATTACAACCATGCTTATATATCTTTTAGTTTAGTCATAGTTAATAGATGTCTCAAAGTTTTGCTCAGCTTTGCTAGTCGGCCAGATTAAGATTAATTCTCATGTGACATCACTATTATGTTATTCATTAGATGTTAGATCTGGGGCTTAGAGAGTGGTTCGAATTCAGGCTGGTCCCTGATCTAAATCTTGGGCTTGACTGGGTTTGAAGTACATTTGGTGAGTTCCAGCTCATGTTAGATGGATAAACATGTTTTGACTGGCACAATATATATATATTGTGCCCTTTTGTTTAGATTAGAATGAATGATTTCTAACAATTTACTAGAAAATTTTAAATTTTAAAGTAAGAGATGATGTATGTTATGTGTTGATGATCTTTGAATAATTTAGTTAAAGCAAGTAAAATAATCGATGTATAATATTGTGTTGGTATTTGTAAAGAAGTAGTTAGCTAAAATTCATTATAAGATTGTATGATGGGGAGAACTGGCTAGAATAAATGTTGATTTAATAAGACTTATAGATAAATTATTAAGGTAAATTGTAAAAGTAATAATTTAAAGTTAAACAAATAGATTATTTAATAATAATGGTTGTATTTAGTACTTATATTTTAAATCATTTAATTAGAAGTAATAATGTTGAAAGAAAAGTGCATATTTGATTTTATAATATTAAAATAGTTATTTTAAAATTGTTCTATAATATTGATTTATGTAATATTTGATAAATTGAATTATTTATTTAGTTTCATTTAAATTATTAGCGTCTCATTTAATTTTATAAATCACATGATGTATAATATTCACACCTGTTTTTTGAAAATAAAATGATGTCATCTGTTATAAATATTAGATTAAGTTTTAAAAATAGATTTAATAGATGAAATTAGATTTATGTTTTTTTGTTGAAAATAAATACGTTTTGTTTAAAATAAAGGTAGAAATGGTAATAAATATTAAAATATGATTTTTAAAAGTTATTTTGAAGTATTTAATCAGTGTAAATAAAATATGAAAATTAATTAAGAATTGAATAATATAATAAAAATAAATATTTAATAAATTATTATTAGTTTTAAATTTTATCTGGCGTTCGTTATCCAGGTTGTGAAGCAAGCATTGTTGAAATTGACCAATGAAAACATGTATTTTGGACAGCTATAAAAGAGCTGTGCAGGAATTCCAGGGTCACTGTTATCCCATTATACCGTGATATCATCGTCAGAGTTTGTACAACCTCGGTAAATTAATTAATAGCTTAATAGTCAATTTTATCATTTTTTAAAAATTCTAAAAGTACAGTAATTTGTTATTATAAGATTGTGATATGGAAATGAGTGGCTAAAATTAAATTATTCCTTGCTAGCTGATCTATTTTTATTCAACTTATCATCAACTTAGACATGGAGGAGTCATCAGTTAATTTAAATTTATGTAGGAAAATATCAAATTATTACTGTTTTACTAGGCACATAATTTTGCCTATGTTAAGCATTCATGCTGACATAATAGTCAATTTAATAGACAGAACTTTACAGAAAAGATTCAAATATGCTCGTCAGAGAGGGAGAGGAAAATATGAAATTTTTATTCTGAAAGCTATTTTAAAATAGAATTTTTTTTTTAAAAACAATTGTTAATGTGAAATAACCATTATTTAAGACATTAAAATATTTCTTTGTAAAGAAATATTGAAATTGATTTTGAAAAATATAAATTTTAAAAACGTTAAAAAAATGAAGATTATTAGTATAATAATTAATATTACATTGGAAAATCTTTAAAATAATAGTTGTTATATGCTGGACATATAGAATATATTCGGAAAAATATTTATAAGAATATTTAAAACTACAAGAATACGTACTATTAAATGCCATGTTATACTCAAAAACATTGACCTATAGGAAATTTAACTGAAAGAAGTGAAGTTTTTAGAAAAGATATGTCGTAATAGAGGATTAAAAAAATTCATTTAAAAATTACTGTCAAAAATAAAAGAAGAACCTGAACTATTTGTATGGCAATAGGAGATTTCACAAATTGACTTATTTTTGTTTGTTTTCTTTATTCTTAAAAGAATCATCGGACATGTCGTAAAAGGGAAATTATCAGAGCATGTGTAGTTTTGTTTGCGTTAAAGGAAGATGTTTTTGTCAACAAATGCTGCAGGATGAAAAGGACATTTTCCATAAGTTTTTGTAAATATGAACTTTAAATTCTTATTCTTTACTAACTTTTCATAATGTTTAAAAATAGAAAAGGGGTAGGCACACAATAACACTAAATTATTTACTAATGCAGTGATTAGTTATTATAAAAAAAATCTTAATAATTTAAAAAAAAAGTTTAATATTTTAAAGTATGATGATGTGGAATGAATGATATTTAAATAATGTTTTTATTTCGTTCGGGATCCAAAAATATTACAGGAACAATCGTCATGAAGAAGTATTATTAATGGTAACAATTATAAAAGTATTGATCATTTTCTTATGTATTTTATTATTGTATATTTTAGTGTGGATGTATAAAATGATTATAAAAAAATACAATACATACACATAGTTTTTTAATTTGTTTATTCATGTTAAAGATTATGCATACTTTTAATAATATTATAAGTATATTTTAATATAAGGGAAATATAAGTATATGATTCTATTATAATGGAATTTGCTGTTTATTTTAAGTGATCAAAATAATAAACTGGAATATCGATACTGATTGTTTGTATTTATGTGTAAAGTTACTAAAGGATAAAATAATCTTTTCTTATCGATTGGTTAGATAGTTATTTCAGACATGAATTTATTTATTATTATAAGAATGTAAGAATAGATTTTAGTGATGTAAGCTTGGTATTAAGTTAAATAGAACTAAGATAATATTTTTAGGTAAGATTTGTTTATATTGGAATAAGTATAGATGATAGTGATTATTGTGCAAGTATAGATAACTTAGCCCTATAACTTGTATTTATTCATGGTAGTGTTATTTTCTGTATGTTGAAGTTGTAATGTTCCATAGAGCTGAATAGATAGCTTGGACATTATGTTTATTGGGAAAGGTGATGAACTAAAATAGTCATACCTTATGTATGATGCACTGTGACCATGATGGTAATTTAATAGAAGTGTTATTAAATTAAAATCTGATTTATTCCATATACCTATGTGTATTTATTATCGGTATTGCTTGAATAGTATCATAAAGGCTAGTATTTTAAAATATGAAATGATGAGTAAGTTTAAAATGCAGAATTGTTTTTAAAAGGTAAGATGGGTTATATTGTTCAAAAGTAAAGATGATTGAAGGTAAAGAATACAAGATGGTAACTTGTTAATAAAGAATCATAAACTTTTTTATGTTTGGGACTCATTATTATTTATTACAGATAAATAAATGATGAATGGAATGTGTTTTTCCTAAAGATATCATTTAATCATTAAGTTTTAAAGAAATTCAATGTTAATGCATATTTTTACAAGTAAGAGAAATATACATAAATCATACTTGAAGAATGCAAGTGATCATAATTTTATATTATTATTATTATTATTTTATAATAATACACATCAATGCTTACATTTATTTGACATCATATTAAGGAATAATAAGCATTTAAATTAATGGGTATATTATTAATTAATATTATTTACACTATGAGTAAGTTAATAATAATCATAAGATATAGTAAAAGTGTTTTTAAAACTAAATAATAAAAGATAAATTCAAAGTGAATTAATAATTTAAATAATACTTTTGTAATGTAATAATTTTTAAAAATTAATGGAGGCCATAAAGATGTTAAGGTAATATTTCAGTAATAAGAATTTGATAAAGCAATCTTTTTGTATCTAATATTTTTATGTAATTCATTTTTTTGTAAAATTAACTAAAAGAAAGTAAGACAAAGTGCATGCATATTGTACATATTGTATATAATTTATTGTTAAAGTGTATTAATAAATCTGTTAAGTTTTGTTATAAATCTTGGTGTTGACTCAATTTCTTCACATCACAATTGCATAATCACAGATAATTATAATAAAGACATAATATTTTGCACATCACAAATAAGATTGTTATTTAAGAATTATAATGTCTTTTATTGATATATTCTATTTAAGAAGTTTTACTTATTACATTATTCTAATGGTCATGGGTTTAGTTTAGTGGTATGGATAAATAAAGGCTGTTTTTAATAGGATTGTAAGCTACCCTTACAATATATTCTATTGATTTTAACGAGTACATTATGGCTTTTCAAATATATAATGCTAAAAAAATAAATCTACTTATAGATAAAACATGTTCCAGGACCATTTATATTACTAAGTTAGTTCACAGAAAAAATTTTAAAGAATTATTTATTTATTTGTCAGATAAACGATGATCACTCTTATCTGATCTTAGAGTTGATTAAAACCATTAGAATTTCATCTAAATTAATATGTGAAACTGGAACCTGGTTTGATTAATATAAAAACAGAAATTGCTACTAATAGAAAGTTACAGCCTTTTTGAATATCCATTCTTGATTTATTATTACACAACAGACTGAAGATCACATACAAGTGTGAATATTTTAATTGACAAAATCAATTGGGCATTAATATAATAACTTATTGATTTAAATTATTTTTTAGGAATATTCTTGTTAATTATCTTAGTAATATATTCAGACTATTTTGTCTTATGAATGAGTTTTTATTACTTAGTATTATATATTTGATAAGCTGTAAAATTGTTTATGTGCTCATTAAAACAATCAGAATTTCATCTGAATTAATATTTGAAACTGTAAACTGACTTAATTAATATAAAATGCAAATTGCTATTAATAAAAAGTTTTCTATTATTATTATCAGTGTTTGGTTTGTTATCATGTAACAAACCAAAGATCCATTAAAGATGATCATCATTTATCTGACAAAATTGCAAGTTCATTTAAATTGTTCTTTGGGAATCTTGTTTTTGAATTATCTTAGTAATATATTCAAGTGTTTATTATATATATATATATTGTAACCTCAACGAGAATGAGTGAAAGTTAATTATACGATAGAATCGTAGCCAAAATGTATAAGTTCAAATATTCTGCTAAAATAATAATAAATCATAATAATAGCTCAAAAGTATAGATTGATAAGAATAATAAATATGGGCTAACTCAAATGCACATATGTTACATTAGTAAGAGTAAGCAATAATAAATAAGACAAATGCCAAAAAAACACAATAAATTAAGAACAGGAGAATTCTCATATTCTCTCTTTTAAAAAATATAATAATTCTTAATGTTTAAAACATATGGCACAAAAAGAATTAGGTTTTTTTAAATCTTCTACTTCACTAACACACCCTCAAATATATCACCAAATCTTATGAATATCATGGATGTTTTTTCCATAATGATCAGATTTAATGTACACTTTTTTCTTTTATTAAATCAGCTTTTATTGCCATACAGTTATTTCTTAAAATGATGTAATCATAAAATAACAATTCCTTCTTAAATAATCTTATAAATAAAAATAAATATATCCCAGGGTTTTTATATGATAAATAATCTCAGAATTAATAATATTGTTCTTCTCTTTAATTGTTCAAAAATTAAGCCAAGAATATGATCCTAGTAAAACAACAGTAACAATAAGACATACCCTTATTTTTAAGATAATGACTTATTGGATTAACAATTATAAAATTTACAACTAAAATTAAACTTGAAAAACTCTTAAATTTAAAATAATGATATCATGAGTAGATAAATATCAGACAAATAAGTTTAATCTTAATCTTCTCTTAAGATAAAATTAAACAATATTATTATCTAAATTGATGGTGAATAAAATCAAGTGATCTTCCACATAAATGAAATTGACCAAAGTAATCTTATACTCAAATAAATAAATTTATTAAATAAAATAATATTTTACATTGATGTTATCTTAACATCAGAATGCAATTTAAATAAAGTGACTTTCATGTCAAATTCTGTATATTCATAAACTCTCAATGCATAAATAAACAAATTTAAATATGTTATAAATATGATTATTGGGTTTTTGATAGATGAAGATGATTATAACATGCAAATGGGCCTGATTTAAAAATATTAACACTAAGAACATTTGAAAGACAAATATCAAGTTGTTTATCATTTGTGGCTTACAAAATTATTAAAATAACTTTTCGAAATGAAATAAGAAAATAATATGAAGGAAAATTATGTATTACAATTTTAAGAATAATAGCATTCAAACCCATTCTATGGCTTCAATACTTTCAGTAGATTCTCACATTTAAGATACTGTCTGACAATTATGAAGTTCCTAGGTGAAAATATTCAATACCTTAAATAAATATAAGCTTACCAACCCTTATTTGGAAATGAATGCTGAAGAAAATGTATACCATTTTATGTAGCCACATATACGATTTAAAATTTTTAATATCAAAGATTTCATCAGATTTAACAACTCATTGTTCTAACTAGGCACAACTACAAGACTTACACATAAACAACAAAACATTCAGATAAACTAATAGTGCAACTAAAGGCAAGGGTGATGTTCTGAAGTACCTTTTAAAATATAAATTTCCCAGATAATGTCATAATAGTCCACTATTCATGACTACAGAAAAAATCTATAAAGAAAATTCATATCAAGAGATATTAAGGCAAAAGCAAAAATGATGATGGCATAAACTCAAGAATAGTACCTACACATGAAAGCAAAAATGATCTAGCACTTTGTCATGAATAAAAAATGAGAATGCACCATCAGAAGGAAACAGGGTTTGCATAAATAAAGCATTATATGCTTAAATATTACAAAAGAAATAATATAATTAACTGACAAGATAAGAAATTATAAGAGAGACCATGCTCTATCTCTTAAAATGCACTAGCAAGATATAATAAACTGTAAGAGAGATACTAGTCACTGATAACATATAAGAAACTATAAGAGAGAGACTAATGCTACTTCTCTAAAACAAGAACTATGTGACATGTAAAACCAATAAAAACAAACAGAATTATATATAGATAAATAGAAAAAATATGGTATAATAATACAACAATAAATAATATACACAACTTCTAAATTCTTCAAGCATTTAAACACATTCAAAAATAACTTCAGAAATGAACAAGTATAATGCATTTAAAATGTTACATTGATAATACTGAGAATTTAGTGTAAATACCCATTAAATAATATATAAAATTATATCAAAAATGCACAGAATATTGAAATTGACAATATACAATACAATAAATATTTAAAATTAATAATTATCCCCATTACCAAATAGAAAAATAAAAATAAAATCAGTGATCTAAATAAAAGAGTTCTCGACTATTCTGCACACTTTCCTGGATATTGAAATAATGTTAGATATTTATTTAACACACAACAATTCACAGAGTAAAAGAAAGCAAATATTTGATGTCACTAAACACAAATAAATTACATCACTATTCTGATATGATGATTATAAATGTGACAAAAATTAAATATTTCTTATAAAGGATAGTATTAATAACTTAGCACTTCTTCTAAAAACAGACATTTTGTCATTTATTGATGATTATAATAAAGAGAAAGTTTCTGAAAATTGCCATTGTACTTTTCATATAGTATATTATATTTAAAAAAATTAGCATTCATTTAAAAAAAGCATATCTTATAATGTATTGATAATTATAATGAAGAGCAAATGTTCTGGAAAATGGAGCATGATGGGTTTGCAGCAAATTTATAAATTAATATCACTGGAGCATAAATTGACTGTAGCAATAAATTAATATAATGAAATTCTTAAAAAATAAATTTATTTAATAAGTTGGAGTGAATAGATTGAAAATTATATTTCATTCTTTAAATTTAATGCACACACAATAAAATCATTTTACAATGTTGACATTTATAATACTTATCAACATAAGAAAATTATCTATTTGCAAATTTACACTGTTTAACAAAATAAACTTATAGTTTTAGCCAGGAACCATATTAAGAAATTTTAACCAGCTTCATGCATGCATTTCACAATACTAGTATTAATTCTTAATTATTAACTCTATTATAGGAGTTAATTACTAGTTTTAAAATATCACACATTTTAATCAGTTAAATTTTAAAATTCTTTAATAAAATTAAATTACACTACTATTAGAATTAACTAATACTCTTTAATGGCTCTAACTTGAAGATCCAGGACTAATTTAAAATAAACTCATTTTATAGTTCTTATCTGATATTAATTTTAATAAAATATGACAACTAGACTAAAATGATTTCAGCTTTATTACTCTAAAATTTAAACTCATTAATACTTTAAGATATTAATAACTTTATAACAATATTTAAAATTATAAGAGTTATTTATGGGATTTAGACATAGAATTACACTTAAAGACTATTTTTAAGCTATAGATATCATAAATCATTCTAAAATGGCTAATCAATTACACAAACAATTAATTATTATCAAAAACAAAGTTTATTTATTGGAAAATTATACAATTTTTTTTTATAATATGTCATCACAAAACTTGACATTGAGCTTTATTTCAAAAGCTGAGGGCCACATATATAACTTTTAATCTTGTCTAATGAATCACACCCTCTTAATAAACATTTCTACATCCATATTATTTACTAGATTTCTCAGCCAATGTAAAATGATCATGTAAATTAGTTGTCTATATGTATATAACAATTAACAAATTTAATAAGTTTTTCGAACAAGGATGAAACCTATGAGGTTTTGTTTACATCTGGATTCTAATGTTTTCATTCTTGTTTGAATAACTTAGGCTGTGTTTATATCTGAATTGTATGGTTCGTCCTTGTGTGAATATTTTTTTGATTTGTTAATCATTGTATACATAGAAGACAGTTAATGGAAATGGTTGTTACATAGAGTAAACATTCAAGCTAAAATGTTTAGTAACACTTATGGTTCATTAGTCAACACTGAAAATTACATACAATGTTCAAAAAATAATGCTTTGTGTACTATATTACATATAATAAAATATTAATTCATAAATTAACAAAATAGATACAAGCTCTTTTAATAATATAATAAATAGTATTAACTTAAGTATGACCAAATTAAACAAAGAGATACCCTGTACATGATGCAGTTTTATGTTCATCCTTTTTTGGTATAGTAGATTAAATGCCCTATAAATAAATTTAATTTCTGTTATGTTTTTATCATTTTGTTTCTTTCTTATAACATCTATCATTTCAAAACAAAGTTCAAAATTATGATTGTGCATTGACTCATGATCAAAGAAAATAGTCTGCACAACAATATTCTTTACTTTTGGGCTTTGTTTCTGGTTGTATAATAAATGTGCTTGTTTAAACATATTAGAGTGCACATTGTTATTTACTGATAAATAAAAATCTTCAAAAATACTTTATTGTATATAAAATATTATTTCTTTGCACTTATCAATTGTTTTCCATATATTATTAATCAATTTGTTAAAGTTGAACATATTATGCAATATTAAATATACTTTACATATATATGCTATTTTATCACGCAATACTTACTGTTTGTAAATAACAAAAAAGTAACAGCATTTGTAAAATAAAGTGCTTTCAAAGGTCTTCATTTTTAAATAAATTATAATTTTTTAAAAATTTTTGTTATATTTAGTTGATAATGATTAAGTAATTAAAAATACTTTATTTGTATGTTTTCTTAATTCATTAAAGCAATGCTTGTATTCCCTTTGTTATAAAAATGCATCAGTAAAGACTCATTTGAGTGTTGCCATTGGTGTTGTTGTTATTATTATTATTATTATTATTATTATTATTATTAGTAGTAGTAGTAGTAGTAGTAGTAGTAGTAGTAGCAGCAGCAGTAGCAGCATAGTAGCAGTAGTAGTAGTAATAGCAATAGTAGTTATAGTAGTAGTAGTAGTAGTATTTATTCACATATATTATTGCATATTTATGGGAACCTAGTGTTAGATAGCAACTAACTTCCTGAAGTTATGTAGCATTTTAATTACCCATACCAGCTTTAGAAATTTTATTAATATAAAATCAGATTTGATAAATAAGATAGTATTCCACATATTCTTTATTTTGCTGATTCTTGTTCTGGTCATTAATCAAACAGAAATTTTTAAAGCTACCCTGTGGTATTTCTTGAACTATACAAAATGTAGCTAAGCCCATATATTTAAAAAAATGAACTTTTTTGATACTTGAAAGTTAAAATTTAACAAAAAATTAAATGAAAAGCAATTAAAGTTTTATTAAGAATTTACCTTTTTTGATTTTAATAAAAATCATTGATTTTAGCACAAAAATAAGTGTTGTATAATGGAAGGTTTTGCAATGAAAATTATTGAATATGTAAAAAAAAATATATATTGTACCATATATATATGGTACAAGAGTGTTGGCATTTGTGAATATTTAAAAGCTAAAAAAATAAAAATTAGAAATAGTGTAATAAACACTATTTAGTTTTTTTTGTTAGTGTAATTTATTTTTACATAAGTACAATGAAAGTTATTTCTGGATTGGTATTATATTAATGATATATTTTATTAAAACAAACAACTTAAAATATTAGACAATAATTGTGAACTATTAACAAAATGTAAGGAATACACACACACATCCAGACAATAATATTAATCAAATAATTCAAACTGTTCATATTATAATTCTCTTCATCCATTTTCTCCAATAAACTACAAACAAAATAGTCTCTTGAAGAATAAAAAATAAATGTCTCTTGTTTGTGTGCATATTTAATCAGATATGAGTTATTGTATGACTAATATCTTACTGGTAAGTTCCTCGGGTTTATGTAGATCACTAATTATTGTACCATGCATAGTCTTTTTACAAAGAGCTCCATAGTAATTAACTTTGGTTCCATTCTGGTGACATTTTCATGTTTCTGGTCTGTAATAAGGAAAGGCTAGACTCGAAGCTTTTAGGTGATCTTTTTGTGAAAGACAGTGTCAGCAAACACTCTGGTTTTTACTCACACATGATAAATTGGTGCAGCATAGCAATAGTTTTAGATGAAAACATTTTTACTGCAGTTGTAAGGATGTAAAAACCACAATTAGCCACTTCCGCCCTCTCACTTCTACATGATCGCAAAAAAAAAAAACACCAACCAAAGAGTCCCTGCTCCAAAGTTGTTCTCTTCTTTTATATCATGACTAGTTTGGAGATTTCTTTGCATATATTTTCATATTTTGTTTTCTTATCAAATATAAGTTGATAACCTTGTATATTTCTTTTTTCTTTCTAGCTACAAAGTTCTTTTCTTATAAATTTCTTCTGTGCCATATTTAATTATCATTAGAAGGATATTACTGTGATGGTAATCACTTGCATTTGGAATTTCTTTCTTTTGTTTATCTGAATTAACAATCTGCATATAATTTTTTTCCTTCCAATTTTAACTTTATTTCAATTAAATAGTTATTGTACATTATTAATTTTAGTTTGTTAGATTTTATTATTAAAAATATATTTTGAGACATGTATAAATTACCTATGCCAACATGTTCGTTTAATAGTCAAACACTGGTGAAATTTTATATAAAAGATTAAGTGACAAGAAAATGAATTTTCTATAATATGTTATTTGCTTGGAATCAATGGGATGTGATGGGAATCAGTGGGTCTACAGTCTTGGTGCTCTCTTAAACAAATTAAAAACTGGTTCTGCCGGCAATTCAAATCCAAATAAAATATTAGGTCAGTTAATCAGGAAACATAACTGTGTTTTAGAAAGATCCTAATTTACCCACGAATGAAATAAATCTTGCATAGTTTGATTAACTAATACATAATTATATGTAATGTATGCACCTCTACCAATAAATGATATAATAGGCCTCAAGTGTGGAAGTAGATGAGGAGCCAGAAGTTGGCCAGATTCCGATAGCAAAGAAAGCACCATCAAAGATGGAAATGGTAATGCAGATGCTTAAAAGTTTCAAACAAAAGATGGAGAAAAATATAGAAAGTCTAAAAGAGGATACTAAGAGTTTAAAAGAAAGTAATAAAAGTTTAGAACAAAAAATGGAGAAAAGTAATAAAAGTCATAAAAGTTTAGAACAGAAGATGGAGAAAAATATAGAAAGTCTAAGAGAAGATAGTAAGCAGGGTATGGAAAGTCTGAGGGAAGATCTCAAAGCAAAAATTGATAACTCTATTGAGAGCAACAGCTGAATGATCATAGCCTTGGAAACTAGGATTAAAAAATCCAATATAGAGTGTTAGAATAGGTTTGCATCATTAGAGGATAGGATAGAAAAAGTATGTAGATCTATGGAAGTGGCCAAACAGGAGGGCTGTCAGGGATTGCAGTCATTAATTAAAATGTGATGATGACAATCATGATAATGATAACGATAATGGTTTCAACCACAGCTTTAGGACTAAGCCTAATCATAAAATTAGTTTCAGAAATTAATAATTAGTGGCTAATCTTAGTATATCTAATTGGAACTTAAATAGCTAATATTCACCTTGATGATGAATGATCACAACTCATAAAAAAATACTCTTAATGAATTATATACGCCTCTGTTTAATAAAACAAATTAACATTTAATATATAAAAAATAATTTAAGTTGATTTATTTTTTAATAATTTTTATTAAAGCTGAGATATCATTTTCTTGGGCATACATGCCATTTTGGATAGCACCAGTCATCTTAAAAGCATTAGTAGAATATACATGTATGCTGTTATTATTTAAAACTGAAGTCTAGAATTTTTTAAAAATAAAATATACATTGATAAATTGGAAAAAATGTATTTTTTTAAAAATAAATTGTTATAATTTTTACTAAAAAATTGAATGACATTTTAAAATACAGATATGTCTAGATGACAAAACATTTCGAGTTTGTTTTTCATTACCAGAGATAAATTGAATATAAAATTAGATGAAAAGCATTAAAATATTATTCAGAAATAAAATATTTATTTTGATACCAATATAAACCACTGATTTCAAAAATGTGTTCAAAAATGAAAAAAAAAAAGATTTTTTTTTTTTGAAAAGACATCATTTAAACAAAATTTTAATAATTATCTGTATGTATGGTCAATTGAGAAACATCATAATATAGTATGAAAAATGTATAGGTTGTTCTTTATAGACTTTTATCAGCACACCTTGCAATGTAAAACTATTTAATTATTCTTAGAAAAGAAACCGTGTACTGATTATATATATATGTATGGGAGATGATAATCTGGACCAACTGATGAGTGCTGGTTTAACACGAAATACGTATATTGGTGATTATTTATCTTTTCTGCATGTGTGTGGTCATGTGTATCAGTAGTATGAGATAGTGTGGATAGTAAAATGGCTTGAAAGTCTGAGTTCAAATCCCTTATATTTAGAAAAGGAACTGTAAATTTATAAACCAAAGAATGCAATTGAATGAATATCATATTCATTAGACAAAGAAAATCAATAATTATGAACAATTACATGTGTAAGTAATTAGAAGAAGTTAACAGTTACAAATACCTTGGTCAGATTATTAATACAGATTGAAACATAATGGAGGAAATTAATCATAGAATTAAACTTGGTTGGAGTGCTTTTGGTAGAAATAACTTGATACTAAAAGGAAATATGCCTATGTGTTTGAAAAGAATGGTTTTTAACAAATGTGTTTTACCAGTTCTTACTTATGGATCTGAGACTTGGACACTTAATAGAAGAGCAATACAGAGACTTCAGACCACTCAAAGGAGTATGGAGAGATGTATGTTGGGAGTAACAAGAAGAGATCGAAAATGCAATGTATGGGTAAGACAACAAACAGGTGTTACTGACCTTATTGAAAAAATTAAAAGATTGAAATGGAGTTGGGCTGGACATATTGCTAGAAAAAATGATAATAGATGGACAATTGAAATTTTAAACTGGATTCCAAAAGATTGTAAAAGACCCAGAAAGAGACCACATGTGAGATGGATGGATGAAATAAGAAAATGTGCAGGGGTGTTGTGGAAAAGAGAAGTTAAAGATCGGAGAAGATGGATTAAACTTGGAGAGACCTTCATCCTGCAGTGGATTAATAATGGTTGATGATGATGATGACATGTGTAAGTTGATTTTGACGAAATGACAAGACTGACTCAGTCGAAATACATCTTGGGAATCATCTGCACTTTGTTTGTAATGTGAAAGCATGTGTGTGGTACTTGAAAGATATATAACGCAAATTTATAAATTTGAATTCTCTACTACTCATCCTATTTAAATGTGCTTAAGTTAAATTAATTCTTTCAGATTTTAATTAATAGCATGATTTTTTTTTTTTTTTTAGTAAATACTAATTTCGTAGACTTTATTTTTAATTTTACTCAATTTATAAAATGTATTTTTTTTTTTTTAGTTAGCATTAGAAGTATGGGTTTAAAATTATTTTTGAATTACTTTTCAGTTATGAACATGATCGTAAAGTTTTACTTAATTTAATATAATTAAAGTAAAAGTGAAAATTCTCTTTGGAATTCTAAGTTTGTTAATATTACAAAACTAAAATGTAAGTGATGTACAATGTGTATGAAGTAAAATTTAATAGCCTCAAAATGTAATATTCTAACGAAATTTTTCATATGGTTTATTTAATTATTTTCATTGATTTCTTAGGTCTGGAACCAATCTCATTTTCCATATATACAATGTATTTTTTACAGAAATTTCTTTTACATGTAATTTTCAGGAAACAATCTATCATGTAAAAAGAGAATTAGGTTTGCATTAAAAATAAAAGAACTATCATCATCATCAACCATTATCAATCCACAGCAGGATGAAGGTCTCTCCAAGTTCAATCCATCTTCAATCTTTAGCTTCTTTTCTCCACATCACCCCTGCACACTTTCTTATTTCATCTATTTATCTCACATGTGGTCTATTTCTGGATCTTTTACAATCGCTTGGAATCCAGTTTAAGATTTCAATTGTCCATCTATTATCA
Source organism: Epiperipatus broadwayi (assembly GCA_028023455.1). Lineage (NCBI taxonomy): Eukaryota > Metazoa > Onychophora > Udeonychophora > Euonychophora > Peripatidae > Epiperipatus > Epiperipatus broadwayi. The sequence goes on along the minus strand of JAQFVV010012394.1, from coordinate 8,062,176 downwards.
TCTCTTCTAGCAATATGTCCAGTCCAACTCCATTTCAGTCTTTTAATTTTTTCAATGAGATCAATAACACCTGTTTGTTCTCTTATCCATATATTGTGTTTTCAATCTCTTCTTGTTACTCCTAACATGCATATTTCTATACTTCTTTGCGTAGTTCAAAGTCTCTGTATTGTACTTCTATTAAGTAAGTAAATATGTAGAAAAGAATGATACAAATGTATAAATCTATACAAATACCTTATCCACATGGCATTCTGATTCCAATCCCTGTTTCAATTGTTTTTTTACTTAACCCTTGTTAATTAGGAAAGTAATGATGGACTGGAAGCCCTTTAGTTATGATATTTGTTTCAGATAATGCAATCATCATTGAGCTGGTTTTGAATTTAAATTTATAGTAAGACTTTCAATATGCTAGAGTTAGGGATATCCCTGCATAATGTGGAATTGTACGAGGCCTAGACAATGTGGTCTGCAATAATGCATCTCATAAATTTATGCAGGTTGTCATCTCTGGTGAATTTTTTTATTGAAGTGATAGAAATAATATTATTACTAGTAGCAGTAAAGCAGAAGGCAGTGGTAGTACTAGAGATAAATAATATAAATTTATTTTTTTAAACATAGGCATATGGAATTTGCAAACATAACTTTGTAAAAACTCTTCAATCCTAGAATAAGGGATAGTACTAATGACTAACAGTATCACGATTTAAGATCTATATATGTGCTCTTAATGAAAATCATCCTCCAGATGAAGATAGTGTAGATGGTAGAATGCAGATCAATCAGTGAAAGAAGAATAAATGGCTTAGTATTTTCTATTCTTGGAATTCTTTATTATATCAATAGAATACTAATGATGTCAAAACTTGGTGAGGAAAATAGATACTAGTGGTAATTTCATTAGTGTATATGCTGCAACAATAGATCCAGAGAACTCAGAGAAAGAAAGTTGAATAGAATTGTTACAAAAATATTATGTATATTGTTGGTATAAATAGTTGACTTTGAGTAAATGGTGTTGGAAACAATGGTGTTGTAAATTCAAATAATCAATGGGTATTAAATTTCTGTGCAGCATACCAGTAGCTTATATAAACATAAATACGTCTATGCTTTAATCATTGGTGTTTCATTAATTAAGACTCGGAATAGAAGAGTTCTTATTATATGAGCACTTACAAGCACATATTAGACAGGTCATAAATTAGTAAGTTCCAAAATTAAAATCATAGTATTCTTAAAATATAGGTTTTATTCTAATCATATTCATAAGAGAAATGATATTTATTCTTCAGATGAACTAAATATCTACTACTATGAAATTCTTAGGATTGCTAATTTAAATCTTCAGGATTGCCATATTACTGATGTATGAAACAAACAAAAAAAGAATTATGATTAGATTTTATTATGTTTTTTTATTAATAATTTAATTAAAAGAAAATAAATGGAATCTTCTGTTTGACAGAATAATAAATTAAATGTAGAATTTCACAATAAACTTTAAATATTTAAAGGCAGAAATTCAATGACTGACAATAAAGCTTAAAAGTGATTGGTGGATAAACATTGCAAAGGGAATACAGATATATGATAATTATGGTCACTCTAAATTTTTTTGATGCATTGAGAGCAACATGTGGTCATAAGATTGGTATCACAATCCTATTAAATTCAAAAAATGGCACTTTTATGTGATATTAGAGATAATTTAAACAGACTACAGGGATATTTTGAGTATCTTTTGAATAGTATTACAAGAATTGATATGAAACATGCAAAACTCTCTATACATATTGCCACTCAGTGCAATATGGTGATCATGTGATGTTTATTGGCTTAAGAATTGAATAAAGATGCCTATCATAATGAAATCAAAACAGTTCTTAGTAATCTTGCACTTGGGAAAACAAAAGATCCTAATGAACTATCTCAGAAAATTTTAAAACATTATGCTGATATATTATCTTCAAAATTAAATTCCTTGGGAAATTTTAAAGCTTTGTGTTAATATCTTAGTTTAAAAATTAGTGGAATTTTATAGGAGTATATGGATTCATGAAGTGGTACAATCTAATTTTAACAATGCTTCTATTTAATCCAATTTTTAAAGTAAGGGAACTAATATTTTAATTACCATGGAATATTGTTATTAACTACTATGGCAAAGTTACCCCCAAAAATGAATAGTTATTGGAATTCAATATGGTTTTATGAAATCAAAATCATTATAGATCATGGTTTTTATTGCTAGGCAAATACAAGTACTGTCTCTGATCACATCTACAGCATCTGAAGAAGAGAAGAATATCACCCAAAATGTTGGATTATACAGTTGAATCTACTTGTAAACTTTAAATAATGTTTTCAATTTTGTAAAGAAATTTAATAATTAATATTAGATGGTAGAAATAGTCCAACATGTGCTTTATAAAAATTCCAACATCATAATCTTTCAGAAAATACTTACAGACAGGCTTTCATAAGTCAGGCTAATATTTTCCCTTTTAGCATTATTATAACTTCTAACAGCTAGAACTTCACATTTCTAAGGCCACAAAAGTATTGATTAATTTCTATAACAACAGAAAAATTAATTTCATCACATTCTAATAGAAAGGCTAATTATTCTTCACTGTTTGCCACGTGGGAACAATTCTAAGTGCTAGAATTTTAATTAGCGATTGATATATCTGTATTTTTAGTTTCAAATTCTGAACTCCAGATGTTTTCAATCACTAAATCTCTATTAAGTCTCAACCTTTAATATAGGCAGAAATGCTTTAACGATTTTTCATACAGAAACTCTGGAAATTATTATATTCAGCAATATCATAATCGATTGTAATGTCTATTATTCTGTTACAACTGATTCAAGATGTACTTTCTTTAAAAAATGATGGTTAACTACTAAAGGATAAATATATATAAGAATAAATATATATAATCCAGTAAAAATATAGCTAACAAAGTTTTATAAAACCTTGAGAAGGAATTTAAATTAACAATACGTAAATGGAACATTTTCCAAATCCTTAACTTTAATCTGTTTTATTTAATTAAGAATAACATTTGATAAAAGATTGTACTTAAGCTAAAAGGAAAAAAAAAACACAAGATTAGTTCAAGGTAAATTCTGTGAAAGTCGTTCATATAATAAGAGAACTTTTAAACAGATGTTTTTTTTTTTAGTACAAAAGAAAGTAAAGATAATTTTACTTGAGAACACAGAGATTTACATAATAACCTAAAAGTGCATTTTAAACTATATTTTTAAATAGTTAAGAGTTAACAATGAAAAGTTCTAATTTTTTTATAATTTTAAGTTATAAGTCTCTGCATTATTTTTCTGGCTAGATATTTTAACCCGTACTAAAAATGTTAAAATATAAATATGATTTTTTTTTCCATTTTTAAATTACTAAATAAAAGTTATATAAAAGGTATTTACAAAAATCTGCTTCATTAAATCATATTTGTTAAATATCGTTTAGACAAGAATTTGCTAACATCAATAGTGGAAAAAAATTATCAGTTCTTTGAGTTTGGATTTTAAAAAAAAGGGCCAACTACTGAGTTCTCCGCGGGAGAAAAATTGAAAGATATAAATTGTAATTTTTTTGAGAAGTAGTATTTAACCACATTAAATTTCATTAAAATATCACTTGGTTACATCAAAAAATTATCATAAATTTTAAAATTGAAATCAGGAATAATCATTTTCTGAAGTTTCTACAAAACGTTGAATTATAAAAAATTGAATTCACTCTAATGAATTGATTACTGATAAAAAAAATAAAAAAAACATTTTTTCATGTGTTACAGTAATTTTAAGTTTTGTTTCTATAGTTACTTGAATGATCCTGTTTTTACTTTCAAATGAAGACTAAATAATATTTATTATTCATCTTTACGAAACTTTAATGTTTGTCGAAATTATTTTAATTCCTACCCCCTCCCCCGCATGGTTTAGTACAGTAGTTGATAGGTATATTCTAAAGATCGGATCCATGTATTGCGGCTCTAATTCTATCAATTCCACTTTTAGAAGTTCCTGTAAACTACTAAACAATAACTAAAACAAGCATTTGTTTAAAAATCCCATTATTTTTTAACGGAAGTAAATAAACTCTCAGAATTAAGACTGACTTGTTTTGATGTCACGTGATCTTTCACGAAAGAGAAAAAAATGCCGACCTTAAATATGTTTTAACCTTTAAAAAAAATACCAGAGAATAATAATTTATCTTTTATTATTCAAACTTTTTTATATTAAATTAATTAGCATACTCTTTTAACATTTTTTAAAAAAATATTTTTAACTCTTTATTGACGTAAAATTTAAAGAGAATATAAATTTTGAATTTTAGTAATTTAACAATATCTATGCAGTTATTTATAACTACAGAATAATAAGCATAAGAAAGGCAGAAATGTTGTAAAATTTATCAATTTTGCAACATATATATGTTTGTCTGTATCTATTAGTTGATACAAAAAAAAAAATTCTACTATTAATTTACAGAATAACAAATATCAATATACTATCAAATTATTGTTAAAGCATTGTGTTATATAGATAAGATTAGAGATCAATCATATAAGCAACCCAATTGTTTTTCAATTCTGTTCTGTTTATTATGTAGAGCTTTGAGTCCATATTACTTTATTTAGGGTCATTGCATGGGTATCAGGCACCATTGTCAAGATAAATTTCAGTCACTCTGGTCTCAAGAACAGAGCTCCTGAGTGCATTGCGATGGAACATGATTTCCTATTTGTCAAGGCCTGAGACTACATTGTTTATGTCTTTTGTGAAAATCAAAAAATAAAATTTTTTATCATATGCCAAATAAAATTATGTTGTTTTTTTTTGTTTTGCCAAAGCTTTTATTTTATAAATCCTACAATGAATATTATATGCAAAGTAATATAATTGTAGAAGCACTGATTGGATGGTAATACAGATTTTTCAGTTACATTTTAATGTAAAATCAGCTTATCATTAGCATTTTTATGCATTGAATCAGAATATGCAATAATACTAATAATAATAACAATAATAATAATAATAATAATAATAATAATAATAATAATAATAATAATAATAATAATAATAATAATAATAATAATAATAATAGCTGAAATACATAGGCTTATATATACCTGTGTCTATATATGTAATAAACAAGGTATTAGCACAGACTTTCACATGACCCACCACTCTCCATACTATCTCATAATACTGATACACCTGAACACACATATGTTGAAAAGATAAATAATCACCAATATACGTATTGTACCGGTCGAAAAGAAGCCAACACATCAATAAACCCAAACTCAAAGTTGGATTCAAACTCAGGCGGTTCAAACTGAATTCAAACCCAACTCACGAGCTCAGATCCAATCAATGGATGACATATATCGACGGTACATGACTATGCGCCAAGGAACTAGCTCAACGGATGATGATGATTAATGAGACCCCTGATCTACCTCTAATAACGTATAATAAAATAACTAACAATCTTTATAAGTCAACTCATATATATATATGTTCGGGTTGCCAATACAGACAGTGAGCATTAATATTAAAATAATTTGAATAAGAAAGAAAGTTAAAAAAAACCAAATGTGTTAATAAAATGTTTAATAATAATTCTAATTTTGTTCAACTTTTAGATTGTGATTATATAGATTACCTCTAGTCTTTAAACGGAATTTATATTTACAACAAGAATGGCAGTCCTTATTATATGCCAATACTATTACACAATATTATATGATAAATATATGTCTATGCCCCCGACAAGAAAATAAAGGTAGATAAAGGTATTTGGCTATGACTGAAATTATTATTCTGATTCTAAAGGAAAGAATGTGAGATTTATTTTCACATTTGCAAATCACTTCACAAAGAGCAAGATACGTATTTAGGGCATAACTTTAATATTTAATAGAAAACTTATTTAATTATAAATAAATATGAATTTGTTTGACTTTAATAAAATCAATTCATCATGATTTACGAGCATGAGAGCGGGCTTTACCTGAACTGAGAAATAAACGGTACTGACGACTTATGAGCTATAAGAATAAATATGAAAAATAATGGCTTGTCTGTAATTTGAGAAAATAGTAGGGCGCTTGTATTCGACAAGTCTTTGATGCCCTATACGAAGGATCCATAGAACACGGAAAACCAGGTTGGGTCGTAGCCTCAAACCTTTGGTGTTTCAAATATAAAACGAGCAAGTGAGGAAGTACTTTCTTCCTATGTAATTTAACGAACAGTAATATCACCGAGGACAAGCCTGTGAAGCAGGAGATGGCTCGCGTCAGCAACGTTCCGAAAAATGATGACTTGGTAATCATCTTTTAATTAATAATAAAACCCATTTTATATAACAAATGCTCTACGTGATGACCTGATCAAGTTAAATTAAAGTCAAACGTGCTTTAATCAACAAATATTTAATGCAATTAGAAAATATTTTAATTATACCCTAAATCTCATGCCCTCCCTGAATATTAATAGAAAGTATAACATTTGAATTAGAATATATATTCATTTAATTCCTTTATCAACCTTTTTGCGAAACAATATATTAACGTGAATAAATAACTATTATAAATTCAGTAAAGTGGCCGGGAGCATAGGTTAAAAATTGAGCTAATAATTTGTTGTTATTAGCCATTAATAAAATAGCAAAAATTGTACAAATCATTCAACTCGATAATTAATAGAACTGTATCAAAATAGTTCTAGTGGGTAAGAATTACTGTAAAAATAAATATAATATTATTTAACAAGGCAAATGCACCGAAGGGAATTATTATCGAGTTGAAGTTAGTATTGGCATATAATAAAAAATAAACAACATTAATAAATCACACAATAAATATATATAATATAATAAATGAACCGCCATCGTAAGAAAAGAGAAAGTTAACAAATATTAAATTTAAAGACTAGAGATTAAGATAGAGAATTACTACATAATTTAAAATAGCATTAATACATTAAGGAAAGAGAAGAGCTTTTAACAGTACTTAATTTAAAGGTAGTGTAAAATAAAGTTCGAAGACCGGTGAGAAAGTAGCGGTTCATATAAGAAAGATATTACCATTTCTTCATGGTTGGCTCCTTAAATTACACATGGCAGAGTCCAGTTGGATGAAACGTAGATGCGCATTTTGGAAAATTATTTGAATGACATTTTGAAGGATTTCTCTAAGGTTTACGCAGCTTACGATTGGTATATGAATTTTTATATTACAGCCACATTGAAGATTTTCAGGGGACTTCAGGAACTGTAGTCAGACTCCTCAAGTTAAGCCCCCCCACCATGGTAGAAACACTATTTTACTTCATAATTTAACTGAGCGGCTTCTTCTCTAATGAAATATATATAGCTTCTCTTAATGAGGAATAATAGCTGCTTGGAAACTTTTCCTGGGCTCTTTATACTGTATCTGATGCCTTCAGGCTAGCGTTTCTTTCCTAATCTAGTTGTTTTTAGATACATTCCTTCGATAAGGCTTTCAAACTCATTAGCTTGAATTCCTTCTCTAATTGAAAATGAATTCTTAAGATTTGAAAATAATTTAATTAGAAAAATGAATCCTTATCTTTTTTAATTAATAAAACTTTACTATTGTTTTTAAGAATTTTAAAGCTTATCGAAGGAATGTGGCTTTTAATCAACGAAACTTTACAAATTATTTAAAAGTAAAAAAAAAAAAAGTATTCCCGACGCAATGAAACTTTTGAACAATTTATATATATTTAATATTTACAAGTATATACGCACAATCCACGCATTTATAATATATATAAATTCATGAATAATTCTAACATGAATTTATTAATAGAAATGATTAGTTTAAATCTCAAATGAATTAATTTTAACACACATTTATAATAGTTTTTCTTTAAGGAAACTAGCGTGGACTGAACATATAAAGCCTCATTGCATCGGAAATTTTAGGTTAGTACAAGGGTTTGAAGTTGGCTACATATGAAAGATCATGAAGCTAGGATCGAACTTAAATCCAACTGCTTCAGTATTTCATGCTAAAACAGCAATCATCAGTTGGTCCAGATTACCATCTCTACACATATATGCTACAAAAACTCAGATATATATTAAGATAGCAAATCCTCCTACTTTAATGGACAGGCTTCAATCTACTCCACACTCCAACTCTTCAACCGTCCATCCAATTGAAAATCTGATAATGGAATGCTCAAAGGCCACCCTGAGATGTCTGCCTATCCCTTGTATATGTATTTAATGGATTGTCCTATACATGAGGGGTCAGATTGACCTTAGGTCAACATGAGTGTGACAATAATCTCGGCCTCAGGGTGGCCTTTGAGCATTCCATTATCAGATTTTCAATTGGATAGACGGTTGAAGAGTTGGAGTGTGGAGTAGATTGAAGCCTGTCCATTAAAGTAGGAGGATTTGCTATCTTAATATATATCTGAGCACTTGTAGCATATATGTGTAGAGATGGCAATCTTGACCAACTGATGATTGCTGTTTTAGCATGAAATACGTATATTGGTGATTATTTATCTTTTCAACATATGTGTGTTCAGGTGTATCAGTGTAATGAGATAGTGTGGAGAGTGGTGGGTCATGTGAAAGTCTGTGCTCATACCTTGTTTAATAATAATAATAATAACAATAACAATAACAACAACAAACAACAACAACAACAACAACAACAATAATAATAATAATAATAATAATAATAATAATAATAATAAAATTATGACAATGTTATTAATGGATTTGCAATAAAACATTGAAGAAAATAAAATATATTTATTTGGCATTATATGTATTTTGTTTCCTCAAATATTGATTCAGTAAATCACAAAAGCATTTTTTATAATAAATAAGTAATTATTTATACATTATAAGTACCAATTTGTGCAATTTTAATATATCTATATTTGCAAGTAATACCATATATATATTTTTAAATATGTAAATGTTTTTATTGTGTGATAAAGACCCATCCCATCAATGAATTAAAACTGGTTAATTAAAACCAAATGTGTTCTATATAATTTTGTTTAACAAAAGATATAATAGAATATTAAAAAATTAAAATTATTTAAAATTTTCTTTTTTATTTATGTTAAACTTTTCAGACTTTTGTGGCCACAATGTGATAATTAACCAGTTTAAATTAGGTCGATTCCAATCAACATTTTAATTGATCCAAAATAACTCTTGGTTTTACTTTATTTTATAGAAATCTCCCATGCATAAATTATGCTTTCTAATTAACAAAGTTAGCTTCTCAATCTCAAATATTTGTTCACAAATAAAATATTTTTTGTATGCTTGTTATTTCAGTTAATTTTAATAAATAAATAATACTTCTCTTACACTATATAGCTAGGTTTGTAGGGATTTTAAGGATGGATTTTAAGGGAAGATACTTACATAATCACATTGTTTATTTGATATCTTGGAAGCCATTATATCATGCCTTTGAATTTTTTTTTTGTTTAATGATAGAATGCGATAGTAGGGACCTCTACAGGTGTTTAACCACAAGCTTACGTTCTTTTCTTCCATAGCATAACCTTGTGGTTAAACACCTGTAGAGGTCCCTACTATCACATTTTATATGCATATTCTCGAGATTACAGCCTCAGTAAATATTACTTATGTAATCAATGTGCGTTTAATAAATTTATAATTACAACTTTAATGATAGATTATAATAAGTAAAATAAAACATCAAACAATTGATTTCTTCCACTAGAATAGTTGAAGTGTTCTGAAGACACTTTTAACACTTTATTTGTTGTGTATTGTTACTAAATAACAACAAATATTTTACCAAATAATCCCTACACACATAACTGAGTTATATAATGGAATTTATTAGAATAACAAATTAATACTTATGTATCTTTATTTATTATAAATTACAACATATGCTTTATGACTTATGTAAACTAATAAAAAGTGTTGCAGCTTGAAATTGTCCCTAGGTTCACTTTTCTTGTGGTGAAATTCACCAGGACAATTCTCTATCCAAACTGTATTCTTCTATATATGTTGAATATTTAGTGGTGACAGTCCAAATCCTTAATTCTTAATAAAAATATACACTTTTTCTTATTTCTGGATTTTTTGTTATACTCATTCTCTTTTTCTTTAACAGAAAATTATGTAACAATATATAACAAATAGAAATCTTTAAATAATTAATTTTTTTTAAAATACATACATATATACAACTCCTTCCTGATCAAGTAGTTACAAGGGAAGTTATTACAATCGACAGAGGGCCATTAAAAATAATATCGTTATTAAAGTAGGAAAAGCTATTCAATAGAATATGTAAAAATATAATATGGCACAATAATAATAAAAGGTTAGTATTGTTAATAAATTTTTTTTTCTCAAGACAGCAGTGGAAATAATTGCAGGGCTCCATCATCTAAAGGAGACACCCTAACACAACACTAAACTGAATAATACAAATGAAACGTGTAAAATAGCCTTAATAAAGACAATTTTACCACAGGCAGAATTACTGTAATGAGGCAATATTTCTAAAATAAGTTCTATTTTTAAATCAATTATTAATAGTAATACATTCTTTTTCATATAAATTAGGATATTTAACAAAGATTGGGAAATCTAAAAATTTGCATTTACATATAAATTTTTTAAATTATAATGACAAAAGGGGCAGAGGTCTGTTTGCTTTTATGCAATAGTACATTGTATGGGTAGTATATTTTGAGGCTCAAGCAGTTGTCACAACATGTCTAAGTAAAGAAATGTTGCACTTATATTTAAATAAAAACATGTTTCTAACAATAATTGATTTGGAAATCTAAACAATTACATATATGTTTCAATAATTGTTGCAACAAAATGGCATCATCCTATTCACATTAGTACATTGATAAGAAAAGTATATACATAGTATATTTCAAACTCAAACTTCAAAATTCAGGACTCAAGCCATTGTCACAATTAGTTTAAGTAAAGAATCATTCCACAGATATTTAAATAAAAATATTTATGCTGGGAATGCATTTCTAACAATGAAATGATATATAAATTTTATTAATTTTCTGGGCATCTTGGCACACTTGTGATGAAGCACCTTTGTACCCTGCACACCTGCAGATGGCAGCTCTGATATCATTTCATCTTTATATCATTTAATAAGATCAAGATTTTTGCCACTTTCTTTGATTTCCATCCATCATTGCTTCTAAATATCTCTTTTTAAACAATTCTTCTTAATATATATCCAATCCAGTTTTTTCCCAACAACAACTTCTCCAATCAATCTTTTCCCTTTGTTCACTCTAAACAAAGTGCTTTTATTTGGTATTATGTCTAGTCAGATTTCAAAAAAGTTTAATTTACTCTTAATTTATTTATTCAGTATCCACATCTGATAAAAATACAATACAATCAATCTATGTATAACACTCATTCAAATTTTTTTTTAAAAAATTCTCTTCAAAAGTTCACAGAATATTTTCTTCATCTTGGGAAATACCTCCTTTCCTTAACTTCATTTTTACTTTTTCCATCTTCACTCACCCACCTTTCAAATATTTAAGCATATTCATCTGATGAACCATATTTTTAAATTCATTTTATACATTTTCCTATGTGCATGATTTTCCATCTTATCCACATTAATGCTCCTTTCTATTCAACATACTTGTGTTGTTTTATCTTTAACTGTAAAAGCTATTTTATAAATCTTACACATATTATTATTCTGCCTTTAATTTCAACTTCTCCAAAGTCCAAATATTTATATACGTCTTCTAAATGAAAATGAAAATGCAAATACAATAGACAACATCTTTTATATTCAATGCCATCTAAATTAATATGAAAATGCATATACAATAGGAAACATCTTTATCTAACACTTTACTCTACATTCTCTTCTTCAGTCTGCCTTTTCCTCACTCTAATGCTTATTCTTTGTACACTGTAATGTTGTAATTAACTTCTTTTCTTATAATAAACTTCTTTATTTTTCAAAGTATTCATAAGCCTGCTACCAATTATTAAATCTACAAAACACATAATTTATTTTGCATTTTCAATGTTCTTATCCATAATCATCAAATAACTCTAATAAAATGTATTGTATTTTCTCATTTCTGAAACCAAATTTTTTCCCCTCAATATAATAATCTATCTTCATTTATTATTTCAATTAAAATTCTTAATGTTTTGAAGCATGAGATAGTTTATTGTCCTATATCATTCACATCTAACTGATTTTTTTTAGTAATCTGGATTATTATAATTCTCAAAAATATTTTAGGTTAATTTCTGCTTTTATATACCAAATTATATTATCCTATAGTCCTTTAATTAGAAACTTTTCCAATTCTTTCACCATTTCTGAAAGGATTATATCTATATCTAAATATGTATCATTTTTTATATTTTTAATCATGTTGGTCTTTTTATGTTTTGGGATATTCAAATCTTGCTTATTCTCTCTAATATCATATTCACTCTTAGTTTCCTATTTAGGTGTACTATAAATCTTTTTAAATACAATCACTTCATCAATTGTCCATATTTGTCATGTATTTCACCCATTAATTCTTTGTCTTTATCTTGAGTGATTCTTTTAATGTTATCAAATACCACATAATTTTATCTATTGAATCACTTCTATCTTTTTATATTCTCTCTTCAACAAATTTCTTTTTGACAAATCTGTTTTTTCTAAACTCAATACTAATTTTATATAGATAAATAGAGATATATATCCTTTATTCTTTCTTATTATTTAAAATGTATTAATTACATATATGAGTGCTGTTTATTTCTCAATTGGTAGATTTTTTTGTCCATGCTTTTATCATATGAATAATACTTTAGTACTTAGCTACTGTATATTTTACTAAGGTTTCATTCATCATCTTGTAACAAAAGAACACTAGTATCCTTTAATACATTGGCGTATATGTATTATGATAACTGTGAATGGACAAATTAATTGTTTATGATTTCAAATCAATTTCACTTTTACATTCTCTAAATTGGCTGTTTATGCATGAGTTATGAGTTATTCCATAAAACTTTAGACCAAAGTAAATGCAACTAGAATGGAAAACTCTAGTAATTGCTTTCTTCTTGAGTCTATAAAAATGTTTAAATTCACATTAACATATATGCAAAGTGATAAGTAGAATGATTAAAGTTTAGTAGTTTTCTTAATTAATAAAACCCTTTTCCCGCGCTCGACGAGACTCCTCGTCGACATCTAAAATCACTCTAACTCAGTTCATTTTTATACGATAAAATTCGTTAAATACGTATTTAATTCGTTTTTAAAAGTTCTGTACGATGGTGACATCTTCCGATTTATTTTAGAAGTAAAAAATAAAAAAAAACGCATTTTAAACCTAAACAAAGAAGGAACATTATTTGTGATTGGTTCTTAGCATGCTCTCAGCCGAAAAAGACATTCTGATTGGCTGGAAAGAACAAAGAAACTGCCTGATCAAAGAAAATAAAGAAAAACGCTGAGATTTTCATTTCGAATACGATTTAAATTATTATTAAATAATATTTATGGAAATTAAACATAATTTTCAGAGAGAATAATAAAAAAACAAAATTATTTTCGAAAAATATTGAAGATTTAAGTAAATATATTGAAGATGTAGTAAAAAGAAATATTTACTTTTCTATAACGTAAAAGTCGATCTTTTTGTTTACATTATAACTTTTATGTTGCCGATATAGAATATCTTAGAATAAATAAATAGCAATTTATTTTTGAAAGAACTTTCGTTTTCTTCATGACCTGAAAAATTAATTATATACTTTTTATAAACGTATCTGAGTTGAATTTAATATTATAGACGAATATGTTTTAACAATAGGCTTTGTCTTCAGGTTGTGAGTTGGCCAATTAAAAGATTTGATTTTTATCTCATACAACCAATGATTTAATTAGCGGTTTAAGGGTTAATAAAAATAAGATTAAAACTGCGATTGTTTTTACTTAAGTTATGTGTATCAAAATTAAAAGTTCAAAAATAATCTCTTAATTAATTTTTTTAATTTTTTTATATATAACATATAGTGAACTAACTTTTATAACTAAAATAGGTTTTTATTAGAATTTAAAATATTTTGGCAGAATTAAAGATAAATTAAATAATAATCCATTTGTATTATTAAGATCTTTTCATTTAATTTCAAATTATAGTATTTCAAAGATATCAGGAAATATTGTTATCTATTTAATTAAAATTAAAGCCATTTTAGAGATTTTTTAAAAAATATTTATACAAACAATTTTTATTTTTGTTGATTTCTTTTCTTTATACATTTTAAATATAAATGCATGCAAACACTATACAGGCTAATTATCTTTTATACAGCCATCTATGAGACAATCTTATTATTTCTTCTTTAAGAGAAAATAAAAAGAATTAAATCAGGCTCCTGAGATCTAGTGCTTTATATGTACATGCATAGACATGAAATAAAATTGACTGATAAAGTTGGAATTTTCCAGAAATCTGACTGACATTACAATTATAAACAAGAAAATCCAACATCTTGATATTAAATATGCAATGTAGTATGAATAAACTGGTAGAGTATCTCGGTTTAAACGCTAGTCCCTAACAGAACTCTAGATGTGTGTAACTGAATATTTTTTTAAATAACCTCAATCCTGTCTCATTAGATTATCTGAGACTTAGAGGCTGATTTTGATAAAATATGTGAAAGTTAATAGTTCATTGAAAATTAATCCTAGTTTCTTTGACTCTTGGAGGCTGGTATATATGTGAATGTTATGTCTAGCTTATTTAAAATGTACAGATCAATAAATATATCCTTGTAAGAGAACTGATGCAATGCCTGAGATAGAAAGCCCATGGGTCACACATTTTCATTTACCACTAACAGTATGTTTAAACAAACTCCAACTGTTTAAACTCCACTTAATCTCAGAATCTTGTATCTTTAAGATAATACTATATTATGTGATATATACTGAACCATGTTCGAATATGAGTATTCAAAACACCGGCCTCTTAGGCAGAGAAGAACATACTCGGAGAGTATGTATGCCCAAACGATAGCTATAAAGTATATAACTAACGTTACATTTCCAGGACATAACTTCTTCTCGACTGTTGAGTTCAACACCAAGTTCAAAGCACTTTTTTTTTGTTTGTGTATAAACACGGGCACCAGCTATCTATTCAAGGATGAATAAATAACGCACTTTAAGCAATGGCCACTAACTCAACGCCTAAATCCACAACTAGCTCAGTTGTTAAAAGACTTGATAAAAGGGAATTGATAAAAAGAATTGATAAAAGAATTTGGTAAAAGAATTGATAAAAAGAATTGACCGACAAATAAAGTTTAATTTTAAAGATAATTTATTAACTAACATATATTTACTAAATTTAAACATTTTATAATTCTAATAAAACACACGCATATTTTAAATTAACATTTCTAAATAGTTTAAATATTCCTATAGATTTAATAACAGAACACTCTAATTTAACTAATAAATATTGATATAATGATCACGCACATATTAACTCATGCACACACATAATAATGATAATAAAGGACTACATAGCATTTGAAATTTAATCACACACATATCAATAGTTCACTTATGTATGATATCGAGTTCATATAATTAGACTCTTGGAGGATTCGCACGAATTAATGAAATGCAATGGCTATTACAGTATAAACGAAAATAAGCAAATGTTTTACCTAGGATTTTGAACGTAGATTTAACACTTTGTTTTCTTCTTGTTTGTTGTTTCTTCCAGTATGAATGCTTCCAGCCGGCTGGGACGTTTCCTTGCTGAGTTTCCTGATTTTCACGATTATTACTATCGGAGACAATTAGATACTGACGGAGATTTTCTAAGATGTTAAGCTGACATTATTTCACGGGCAGATCTGCTGTTTTCTCGGACATCTGGGCTGGAGATAAACGTGCATTCCAAAATATTCTCAGCACTGCATTTTGTTTCTTAACTGACTCAATTAATTTCCGAACTGCACTCTCTCAATAACTTTGTGAACTGATTGTCTCAACTCAATTAATTTGTGGAATGAATTACTGTCCGATAAAAAAGGTCTATTTATATCTGCGCCTTGTTGTCTTTCTGATATCTCCGGCAAAGATCTGTTGTCGAATTGATAATCATTTGATAAACGTGTTTTGAAAGATTGCTTAATTAGTAATAGCCATGCAAAAACGTATTGTTTTATATTAATTAATATCTAATAGCCATTGCCGCGTTTTTTAATGATAATCTTCTTTAACTTTCACATACATTTTATATATTTACAAATGTACATATATACGCACATATATTTTTAATACAATTTACTATTTAGTTTTAACATTATTTTTTCTTTAATTAAAATTGAATGAAAAGAGATTTGCATGTTTTAACTTTTCCAAATTATATTTTTATGAATACTAAAAAAAAACTATTTAATTCTTATCTTTTTCGAAAACAAGCTGCAACAAATTCTTCAAGATTTAATTTTATGTTTTTCTTTTATGAAAGATTACTTTAATAATAATTTTAGATAAAAAATATATGTGCCTATATCAATATAGGTACAATACATATATATGTCATCATTATTTTAATGAGTATTAATCATAATCAATGTATTCTTGCCAAATATTTTTATAACAAAGTAAAAATTTCCATTCCTTTTTGATTTTGAATAATAAAAAATCACTATTTTTCAGGTGCGCCTTTACGTTTGAGTTGGTGTTATTTAATTTACATGAATTAAAAAAATGGTTTAAGACAATTTTTAATATTTTTCTTAAGCTCTTTTAGGCACTAAATATATTTAAAATATTTTTGCTTCCATGTCACTTAAATAAGCATATTCTGTTTATGGGAAAATAGTTTTATTTCTTCTACTTTTTTTTTGCTACAATAAAAATTTAGATTTTTGTCATAATCAAAATTAAATGAAATAGTTATACATTTGTATCAGAGAGATTTGTGGATTTAATTTAAATAAGTTAAAGTCTTTTGTAGCTATTATTACTATACAAAATGTGCGTTGCTTTAATAATTTTTTTTAAAGATTTAATATTAATTAAACAAAAGATTTTAATATTATATAAATAAATGTGAGAAATGTAGTTGGCGTAAAAAGCAGTCATTTTTGAATAAATTCTTTTTAATTGGTTGTGTTAATATTTTTTTGCTTTATGGAATTATTTGCCTTGAATAAAATGCTCATAATGAAATTAAGCATCTAAATTAAAATTAAAATTTTTAAATTACCTGTTGTATTTGATGTGTGAATTTGACAGTGGTCCTGACAACTATTAATGGTAGAATTAGCATGAACTATATAATATCACACTGCACGACATCAATTATACACAAACCAAAACTAAATGTAAATACTGTACCATAGCATCTATTTTTCCCATCACTAAATATCACATTTCAAATATGAATTTATATACTGTAATCACATTTTCTTCATGACTTAAATGTTATACCTATTCAGTTACGTACTTTAGTTAAAAACATATGTATTGATTTTTTTCTGAGCATTTTTTATTATAGTGGAATTACTTCCTTCACATAAAATATGCTTCATAATAAAAAATATGTATTATTAAATATAAAAAGTGGAATTACTTTCTTTGCATAAAATTTTCATAATATAAATTATGATTTTTTTAGGTATAGTTATTTATTATGTTGTTGTTTTTTGACACTGTCAAATTTGTCATTTTTGTAATTTGTTAAATCAACCAATTAAAAAAAAGTAATTTGTTAAAGCAACCAATTAAAAAAAAGTAATTTGTTAAATCAAACAATTAAAAAAAGTAATTTGTTAAATCAACCAATTAAAAAAAAGTAATTTGTTAAAGCAACCAATTAAAAAAAAGTAATTTATTAAATCAACCAATTAAAAAAAAAGTAGTTTGTTAAATCAACCAATTAAAAAAAAGCAATTTGTTAAAGCAACCAATTAAAAAAAAGTATTTTGTTAAAACAGCCAATTAAAAAAAAGTAATTTGTTAAATCAACCAATTAAAAAAAAGTAATTTGTTAAATCAACCAATTAAAAAAAAGGAATTTGTTAAAGCAACCAATTAAAAAAAGGTAATTTGTTAAGTCAACCAATTAAAAAAAAGTAATTTGTTAAATCAACCAATTAAAAAAAAGTATTTTGTTAAAGCATCCAATTAAAAAAAAGTAATACCAATTAAGCAGCATTGTGGATAGACAATCAGAAAACTGACAAAATAGGGATTTTATATAAGAGATGGTTATTCATAGAATATATGAACATGAATAGGCTGCTCACCAGAAAATGTCCACATACTGAGTTTATTGCCTTTGAGTTTAAGGATATAATCTTTCTTTTCAGTTGCTTGATAGATCTTAACTAAAATAGCATTTGAGTTTTTTTAAAGGTAAAATGAATGTGTGTGTGAATGAACTTTTTAAATATGTATTTACAATCATAACAGGAAAAGCTAAACTATGGCACTTATTCCCAGGAGGCTGTAAAATCATCAGCCAAGACAACAGTTGAAAGCCAAAGGTAGAGGATGCTCAGAATTCCTTGACTGCTGACCCAGGCTGTCATTTGAAGATGATCTTTTTTAAGGTACTCATAAATTCCAATCACTTTTAAGTGAAGAAAAATTGGAAAAGGAATTGTGTAATATTAAAAAGGTCATGTTGAGCTTTGGAAAGTTAGGAGAAAATGTGAAGCAGCAATTCATTTAAAAAACGCAAATATACCTTGTTATAAAGAGACGTTGGAAATACCAATCGAGTTGATTTTATTACAAATAAAAAGTAGAAAATTATAATGTAGATATGTTGATGATGCATCAGGTTAATTATTCAACTTAGTGGCAGATATCGATTCAGATAATTCAAGTTTATGCTCAATGAGTTCTCTTTGTAGTGAAAAAGTAGAGGATAATTATATAGATGTGCAAAAGGCTATTTCATCCAGTTAAAGGCAAGGGTTATTTTCTCAAACTGTCATCTATTTATTTTAATTTTATTTATTAATTATGGTTGCTCATGAAAACATGATTTATAATACATCTTTTGTCTGAACATTCATTTTGACACGCACACACACACATATATATATATACACACACAAATGTTATTTCTCTAAAACAATTTATTAAACAAAATAATTTTTTGAGAAGCTATGGATAAATTTATTAAGTCAAAATTTTATAGGTTGTTTTCTTTTAATTAAATATTGCATAGTGGGTTTTTTTAAAGTTTTTTTTCTTTTCTAAACATATTAATTATTTATCCATTAGAAACCAGTCAACATCTAAACATATCAATATAGATAGTAATCAATATTTCTCACTGTTGTCAATGATATCAGCTTTAGTTTATTTGTTATAAATAAATGATTATGTTTATGATTAATAGTTTATGTACATTTTTATAATTTATTAAGATATTTTTGTTATTGCATAGAATTAATTGTTCTAAGAGTATTCCAAAATGGAAGTATCATTAATAAGCTCTTCCTCAGATGACAAAGTTGTTTGCATGACCTGATTAAAATAGAGATTGTCCAGTAAACAGTATATGGCCAGGAGTATTCCATACATCATTGTGGTTAAAATGTTGAATCACTAAAGGCAAAGTAATAAATATTTTTGATATAAATGGAATTTCCTATAATGTGACTGTTTTTTTATTTCACTTCTTTACCTTTTTATATTCAGTTCGCTTATATTATTATAAAGGCTATTTCCATCTTCCTGTACTAACTGTGTCAATGGTGTTATGTATTGAATAAGTACATTTTTATTCATTAACTATATACATAGTAATTTTGGTTGAATATTATTTTGTAACAATTTTATATTAAAATCTCAATAAAAAGAAAGCATTTAATATTGAGACATCTTTGATGGAGGCAAAGTTCAGAATAAGTGATGTTGCAGAAGGTAATGCAATCAATAGTGAGTTTTTTTAGAAGTGGATTTGGAAGGAAATTGGAGAGATAGAAAAGGAAACTTTAAAATGCCCTCTATCATAATTTCTGTCTAATGGAATGCTTATTAAAGGGATAGAAACAATTTGTAATATTAAATAATAATAGTGGTCATATAGGCAGCAGAATTAATGTTATGTCAATTTTTTCGTAAATATACATGAAATATGCAATCTTTGCTTGATCAGAAATATTCAAAACCTCAACAGACGGGAGCCTTTTTGTTAATAAGTTATCGAAGTTTAAGAGTGAGATAGCAATTTATAATGAGACTAACTTGTTTTTTAGAGAGAAAAAGTTTAATTGAGAAAAAAATAGATACAAGATTGTTTTTTTTTTTTAAAAAAAAAAGCAAAACAAAAAGAAAGAACTAACTAAATAAAAGGATAGTACATGAGATTGGATTGTTTTGTGAGATCTACATTCCTCTGTTTTATTCTTGGAATTCCTAAATATATTAATAAAAATAAAATGATGGTAAAAACTGTTTTAGACAATGTTATATGTGTTCGATTTATCCAATAATTACATACCAATATTGGCGGTAGAAGTCTATTTTTTCTTTATACTTTAATGAAAATGTTAATAAAAGCAATTAAAATTCTTCAAACTTAGTAGAAAAGGTAGTACTTCTTGATACTAAAATGACTATCATCTAAATTTTGTTTAATCATAACAATAACTATAATCTTAATCAAAAGAAGAAACTGGATTTAAAAGTAATTTTAGTCAGTGGATCATATTCAAGTATTGAAAGAAATTATAGAAAGAATCCATAAATATGACTTTTCATTATGCTTTGGATTTGAAAATTTTATAAGCATTTTTCCAATGATTAATGCATTGGATCACCAAGGTATAGATCAAGAATATTGTTATATTCTGAAAAATATTTATAAAAACGCAATGGCAACAATTAGATTTCATAATGATACTAGTAAGTTTAACATTGAGAATGGTATGTGACAGGATGACTCCATATCTCCCTAAACCTTTTACAATAGTTTTGTAAGAAGTATTTTGTGGACTAAAATGGGAAGCTAAGGATATAAAGGTAAATGGAGATTAATCCAAATTTTTCAGATGATGAAATTGGTTTTTGCAAATAATGCTTTGGCGCTTCAGAAATTTTGCAAAAATTATCAGATGAAAATAAGAAAGTGGGACTAAAGGTGTATTAAAAAAAACAAAAGTAATGTTCAATGGATTTTTTCAAAAAAGAAAAATAAAGATTGATAATGATTAATTAGAAGAAGATTACAAATGCCTGGTCAAATTATTACTACAGATATAAAGATAATGGACAATATTAATCATAGAATTAAACTTGGTTCAAGTGCTTTTGGTATAAATAACAGTATTAAAAAGAAATATGCTTATGTATTTGAAAAAGTTTAATATATATATATATAACTTTAGATCTAAGGCTTGAACACTTAACAGAAAAGCAATATGAAACGTCAGACCATTCAATGAAGTATGGATAGAAGTATGTTAGGAGTAACAAGAAGACACTGAAAATGAAATACATGGTTAAAAAAACAAATGTGTTGCTGACATCAATGAAAGAATTAAGAGACTGAAATGGAGTTGGGCTGAAAATAATAGTAGATGATATGATAATAAATGGATCGTTGAAATCTTAAATTGGATCCTAAAAGATTATAAAAAAATTAGAGAAAGACCAGATATGAGATGGATAGATGAAATAAGCAAGTGTCCTGGGGTAATGTGGAGAAGATGGACTAGAGATCGAAGAATATGGATTAAACTTGAAGAGACCTTCATTCTTCAGTGGACTGATAATGCTTGAATTTGATGATGACTATAATCTTGACTTCACTATTCATTCAAAGCAATAGTGTTCTAGTACGTTTCAATCACATGACCATTTATATGTTCAGATTATTGTACAGATTACCAAGCAATTGCCTTAATATATATATATGTTGATACGAAGGTTTTCATGAGTTGCATGTCTTTTATATATATATATATAAATTATTAATCAATGTCTGTATTCCAATTATAATAAAATATATATAACTATTCAAAACAATACAATAATTAATACAGTAACAATATTTTAAACAAATATATACTAATTTAATAGAAGTACTTTCAACTATCTATGTAGTCGTTGTCAACTAGACTCAAATTGTATTAGAAAAAACCGTTACAAATGTAAACAAAAGCAATACGTCATACATCAATTTTCCCACAATTCATTAATTTTTATATTGGCTGTCTGTCTATTTATCAACTGTTGCTTTTCACTTTTTATTAACATAGCCTCTTTAATTTTGCGTTTATTATTATTTCTTTCAATACACAGAATTTTAATTTTATTAAAATCAAAATCAAAACCATAATTACATGTTACATTATGATCAAAAAATACTGATGGTGATACATCATCATTTCTAACATTCTCTTGTCTTGATTTTTGCACTCGTTTATATAATAACAAATGCTCCCTTGATCTTTTCTCTAATGTACATCGAGATTCCCCAATATAAGCCTTTCCACAAACACATAGCTCCTTTGATCTTATATATTGCACAACTTTGATTTAAAATACCACACCTATTTTTTGAATTATTTATTAATCTATTTAAATTAGGAGTAGTATAAAATGCAACTCGACATATATTTTTATATATCTGTTTTATAAATTTAACCTGTTCATTACAAATAAATGGTATTGATATCCAAGTATATTTTATTTTATCAATATCTATAGCATCTAAAATATTTCTATTATTATTAAACTTAGTAACAATATTATAAATTAATTTATGATCATATCCAACATTTAACAAATCCATAATAAATACATTTATGTTACTTATTTTATCAGAACTATATTTACATAATTTATTATTCCTAAATAAAAATGATTTTAAACTGGATAATTTATGTGCAATT
This sequence comes from Epiperipatus broadwayi, assembly GCA_028023455.1. Taxonomy (NCBI): domain Eukaryota; kingdom Metazoa; phylum Onychophora; class Udeonychophora; order Euonychophora; family Peripatidae; genus Epiperipatus; species Epiperipatus broadwayi. The sequence goes on along the minus strand of JAQFVV010012394.1, from coordinate 8,039,161 downwards.
GGCACATTTGAATACCAAGGAATATATCCTCTTTTTTCAATATCTTTTATTACCATACAATAATCTAATTTATTTTTATTACGTGTAATTTTAATATCTAAATACTGAATTGACTTTTTTCTTCAAAAGATTTACTCCATTTAAACCTTCTAAACTATTTAATTCATTGAATAATGCATTTATAATATCTAAACTTCCACAAACGAAAACATCATCGACATACCTGTAATAAATTTTAATACCTTGGCAATATATATTAGTATTAAGAATTATATCTTCATATCTTGATACCACAAAACTACATATTTGTGAAACTACAGGAAGTCCCATAGGCCATCCATAATCTATTTTATAATAATTTTCATTAAATATAGCATATATATTTTTATCAATAAAATATAATACATCATTTACAAATTTTATTTTTTTAACATCAACTTTTTTTAACCTTAAAGCATCTAATATAATTTTTATAGATTTTAATCTATCTATTGAACCGTACATCTCACATATATCAAATGTACAAATACTATCATTATTATTAATATTAATATTTTGAATTTTTTTTACAAAATCAAACGATGAATTTCATCGTTTGATTTTGTAAAAAAAATTCAAAATATTAATATTAATAATAATGATAGTATTTGTACATTTGATATATGTGAGATGTACGGTTCAATAGATAGATTAAAATCTATAAAAATTATATTAGATGCTTTAAGGTTAAAAAAAGTTGATGTTAAAAAAATAAAATTTGTAAATGATGTATTATATTTTATTGATAAAAATATATATGCTATATTTAATGAAAATTATTATAAAATAGATTATGGATGGCCTATGGGACTTCCTGTAGTTTCACAAATATGTAGTTTTGTGGTATCAAGATATGAAGATATAATTCTTAATACTAATATATATTGCCAAGGTATTAAAATTTATTACAGGTATGTCGATGATGTTTTCGTTTGTGGAAGTTTAGATATTATAAATGCATTATTCAATGAATTAAATAGTTTAGAAGGTTTAAAATGGAGTAAATCTTTTGAAGAAAAAAAGTCAATTCAGTATTTAGATATTAAAATTATACGTAATAAAAATAAATTAGATTATTGTATGGTAATAAAAGATATTGAAAAAAGATGATATATTCCTTGGTATTCAAATGTGCCAATTGCACATAAATTATCCAGTTTAAAATCATTTTTATTTAGGAATAATAAATTATGTAAATATAGTTCTGATAAAATAAGTAACATAAATGTATTTATTATGGATTTGTTAAATGTTGGATATGATCATAAATTAATTTATAATATTGTTACTAAGTTTAATAATAATAGAAATATTTTAGATGCTATAGATATTGATAAAATAAAATATACTTGGATATCAATACCATTTATTTGTAATGAACAGGTTAAATTTATAAAACAGATATATAAAAATATATGTAGTTGCATTTTATACTACTCCTAATTTAAATAGATTAATAAATAATTCAAAAAATAGGTGTGGTATTTTAAATCAAAGTTGTGCAATATATAAATGGCTATGTTTTTGTGGAAAGTCTTATATTGGGGAATCTCGATGTACATTAGAGAAAAGATCAAGGGAGCATTTGTTATTATATACACGACGCAAAAATCAAGACAAGAGAATGTTAGAAATGATGATGTATCACCATCAGTATTTTTTGATCATAATGTAACATGTAATTATGGTTTTGATTTTGATTTTAATAAAATTAAAATTCTGTGTATTGAAAGAAATAATAATAAACAGAATTAAAGAGGCTATGTTAATAAAAAGTGAAAAGCAACAGTTGATAAATAGACAGACAGCCAATATAAAAATTAATGAATTGTGGGAAAATTGATGTATGACGTATTGCTTTTGTTTACATTTGTAACGGTTTTTTCTAATACAATTTGAGTCTAGTTGACAATCGACTACATAGATAGTTGAAAGTACTTCTATTAAATTAGTATATATTTGTTTAAAATATTGTTACTGTATTAATTATTGTATTGTTTTGAATAGTTATATATATATATATATATATATATATATATATATATATATATATATATATATATATATATATATTGTAACAATATTTATAAATTAATATAATATGTATTTGTAATTATTAAATTAATATAAAAGATATGTATTTGTAACTATAATTTGTAACTATTTTAATATGTCACATTTGTAACCATAATAAATATTTAGATAGGGGAAATTATTAATTATTAGATATATGCCTATCCAATCTGTACCATTTGTAACTATATTAATTCATCATAGCATAGATAAAGAAATTATAGAATCACTGTGCCACTTGAAAATATCAGCATTAAAGATTCTTGGTATTTATTTATATATTGGGGCAGTCATTTGAACAATAAAACATACTGACCATTGTCATCTAATAAAAATAATATTAAATATAGCAACTGAATAAAAGTACCCACTGTGAGATTCCTGGAGTGCCTTATGCTTATCTCCAATACTAGGTTCTTCTAACAAAGAATCCTTCCTATTCTTCTTTCCAAATATATAAGACCATTCATGGTCATATGCACACACGGGTGCTATTCATGACAACTTATAAAAAAATATATTTTATAAAACTAATATTATGAAGTTGGAAAGGGATGATATCACTCTTTATTCAGTTTAGCTAAGTACATGTGTTTTCCCATGAGCGCCACTAGATTGTTTTCAATCTAGATAAGTATCTATTTATAGTGTACTTGAGTTCAAACTCATTCAGTACATATTTATTACACATGACTTGGATGACTATTGAACAAAAATGACATTCTTACATTTTATCTATATTGATAAAATTACAAGATCCCAATATTACCAAGGTTTATACTATAGATCAAAGATTCTTATAGACATTGCTAGCTCATTAGCGTATATTGATGAACAGACATGTATAATCCAATTAATGGCTTCCAAACAAGCATGTGAAGACCATTATTGATATTGATGGCCATTTAACTAGATTATTTATCACAATAAAGGTAATAATGATGATGATGATAATAATATCATAATAATGATAATAATAGTGATATCATAATAATGATTATAATAGTGATGATGATACCAGCCATGGCTTATTAATAAACTCACAACAATAAATTCATCTTTATAAACTTATAGGCATCTATTAAAATTATCCTATTTCATACTGGGATTTAATAATACTAATGGTGATGATTGATCATCATGAATCTCTTTGCATAATATTCAATTTTCTATAAACCCCTATTTACTAAAATATATTCATTACGCTAAACATTAAATTTAATGATTATAATTTATTAATGATGATTGATGGCGATCATAACTTTTATATAGTATTATTTGAAACATTTTTAACTAATAACATGATATCCATCTTTGATGAGGATGATCTAAATTCATGGACACAACACAATTTTAGCTTTCTATGTTGAACTATAATTATCAAAATTTGGTTATTCTCAAGCATAATCCTTAAATACTTAAATATCAACATTCTAGTTTACCTATTATTTTGCGGACGCTTAATATTTGCAAGTGATTGCTCAATATATACGAATGGTAATAATTAATAACTGCGAGCAATGATGATGAATTAAAATGATAGAATTAAGACAAAAAAAAAACAACACAATATTCTTAATAATAACTCGGAAACCAATTAAGATATATAATTATATTTTATTAACACTACTACTCTTTCTTTCCTTCTTTAAAGTCAAATCGACAATTAAATAAATGGCTTATTACCATATTAATTCAATACAAAAATTAATATAAAAATTTATATAAGTATAAGCAAATAAACTTAATATATAGGTTTGTCATTTTTCCTGATATCTCAAAATAAGCTGACTTAAATCAATATTAAAAAAAAAATACATATTCTATAAATGCTTATTTAAGACTTTTCTTACTCATCATATCATAAAATAAATTTCAGGTGAAACTTGTATATGTTATTTCATTTCCATTCAAATGTAATGCCCTACTTTTCAATTTACCATTTTAAACTAATCATATATAACCTATTCTTTGATGTGTTTGGATAAGCAGTTACACATTCACGCATTCGGTAATGTTAACATATATGTTTAAAATGTATACCCATAAATTACATATATAAAATATCTTTTTCTTTTGCAACCTTATAGCGAAAGAAAATAAAATACATATATTAATTTTTTAATATGCAACAAGATAAAATAAAAATAAAAAAACATTATAAATGCATATATCTATAGGTTGCTCATTATCATTAACAACTGAAGAACAATTAAAAAAAAACATTTCAACATTACAATATATAATAAAAAAAAAAACAAAAAAAAAATAATGAAAAATTTAAGTTTAAAGATTTAAACTATGTTTGTGCTATGTTGTGAGATATTGCAAATAACTATAGATAAACAAGTCTTTAATGTTTCTGTATCAAAAAAGAAAATTGCTTTGACCAGTAAATTAAGGTTTACTTTTAATAAGTAAAAGAATAAAATCGGTTAAAGAAAGTTCATATTTACCCGTCTACTTTTTACTTCTTATTAATGTCCTGAGTTTGAATTTTCAGACTGCTTTTCTTTGCTCACCAACAACAACAACAACAAAAAAGAAAGTTATTGCAGATACTTTTAAGATAATGCTGAATCAATTGACTTGCTTGTTTCTTCAATTCCATTATTATTCACTGTTGATTGGCTTCCTTCTACCATTTAAAAAAAAGTTATTATAAGTACTTTGAATAAGTAGGTACCAGTGGATTTGCTTGTCTCTCTCCTTAAAAAAAACAATTGCTGTTGACACTTTAGATGATTGAGGTAAATCAACAAAAATTTGATTTATGGCTTCAAACTTGGTTCTACATGGTTGTTATAAATTTTCTTTTCCTCCTATTTCCTCTTCTCCATTCATTCGAAGGTAATGAGCTTTTAATAAGCCAGGAACTAGAAACAAAGCATTCCATATAGCTTGTGTGGTTGGCTTCAAAATCTATCATTTTGTTGGTTATTACTGGATACATGACTTCATAGACAGATCAGCGATTTTGACTCATTCTGTATTAACCAGGAAGCAGAAAAAAATGGTTTAGCAATGCAGAGGCATAGTATTATGCATAACCAAATATGTTAATATCATTTTTATATAATTATTACTAACTTCTAATAAATTCAATCTTGTTCCATTTCTCTCCTCTTCTTTAATATTGCTGGAAATTGCTTTATATAAACGCACATTTCATTTGCTCTTTTTTCAACTTTCAAAGAGTGAGAAAAAAAAAAAATTAAAGCGTTCACTCTCTTTTAAAAAAAAAAAATCAGAGCTTACATTTCTGCTTAAGAATAATAACAAGGAAGGACCGACTGAGTTGAGTCTCAAAATAATAATAATAATCTGAGTGACTCTCTCTCTAAAAAAATTAATGACTAACTTATCATCTCTCTAAAAAAATTTAAGACTAACTCATTAAAAAAATTGTTTCAATCATTTATATCGTGAATTTCAACCAAAAAAAAAAAAAACATCTGGAAATCTTTATCTTAAAAAAAAAATCAAAGCTTCACAAGTTTGACGTCGGTCACAATCAATAAAGACTTAAAATTGATTGCTATCGTTATCTACATCAAAGCACCTCTTTTGTAAAAATAATCTTAAGACACAGATAACATCAAACCTGGAATCTATAGCCATCAGGAATACGTGTAAAAGCATCTTTGTGTTTGTACAGATGTATTCATTCTTTCACACGTTTACATTTTTTATCTCCTAATCTAACAATCTTAATTGCCTTATTTTACCCTTTTCTGATTTACTCTATTTTAACAAAATGAAAGTTAAATAAATTTAACACATATTATTTAATAAAAAAAAATTATATAATAAATCACAAAACTGCTTATTCATAATAATAAATCTATACATATAAATCTCTGTATGTATAAAAGAAAAAAAATTTTTTTTTAAATAATTGAATACTATATATATATATCTACATTTGCCTCACCCCCAAACAAAAAAAAAATTTTGAATATAAAAAAAATTGCTTAGGTCATGAGTGCCATTGGTTTTAGGCTACGTACATTATATGTGCCTTTTACTCCTTCTGACGATTCTAGTACAAATGCATTTTCCCCTTTTCTTTCCTTGAGCATGAATGGCCCTTCTTATATATTATAGAACTTTTTGAATGTATGCTTCTGCGGGTTGCCAACATGAGGAGTTTTAACAAGGACATGATCGCCTACTTTGAACTGAGTGGGTTTCTTTGGACCTTTAGCAATCCGTTTCTTAGCCATTCCTTGCAAGTTATTCCTTGCTCTTTCCACTAGGGTCTCTCTACTGATTTCTTCCTCCTTTATGCTGGGCAGTGGAGTCTTTATAAGGTTTGGTTCTCTCTTTCCATAATGTAGGTGAGTTGGGGCAAATTTTGTGGATTCATTTTGGGTGATATTAATATACCCAACCACTTTGCCTAATTGTTTAACCCAACTCTTATGATGGCCCTCCAAGTAAACCCCTAGCAATCTCCCTAACTCCCTCATGACTCTTTCACAGGGGTTAGATTGGGGGTTACAAATGGAACTTAGGACATGTTTAATCCCTTGGTGCTGTAACCATCAGTTCCACTCCTTGGAGAGAAAAGAGGTGGCATGGTCTGTTAGAATAGTTCTTGGTTTTCCCACTAAGGTAAATTGTGAACTTTCTAAATTTTTAATTGCCCCTCGTGCATTGGCTTTGTAACTGGGGTAATTGACTCAATTCTTTTTCCACAGAATCATCAACAACAAGGGTTATGGCTGCTATATATGCCTGGTCTAGATTTACATGTTGTGGTTGGATTCTCACAGGATTTCTACTGAGAATATCTGCAACCACATTTTCTTTGCCTTTACAATATTGAATTTGGTAGTTGAATTGTTGCAGGAATAGGCTCCATCGGATCAGCCTTTCATTGTTTAAATAGCTCCTATTCAGGAACTCTAGGCTCCTGTGATCCATTATTATGACAATGTGGGATCCCACCAGGTACTGCTTAAGTTTCTGAAAGGCCCAAACCACTGCCAATGCTTCTTTTTCAGTTGTAGTATAATGTAATTCAGGCCCTCTCAGAAGATGACTAAGAAAGCAAAGTACCTGTGGTCTGTGATCTTGATCTAATTGGAATAAGATCACCCCCAGCCCATATCCACTGCTATCAGTTTGTATATAAAAGGTAGCTTCAAAGTTAGGATATCCTAATATGATTTGTTCAAGGAATTTAGTTTTAATGATGTTCATTTCTGTGGAATTTTGCTCTGTCCATTTCCATCTAATGTCCTTTCTTAGTAATTGGGATAGATAAATGGTGTCATAGGCAAAATTTTTATAAAAGCGATGGTAAAAATTGCAGACACCAAAGAAGGATCTTAGCTGCTTTTTATTTTCTGGCTGTGGAAAGTTCCAGATTGCACTTATTTTATCGGGGTTTGGTTTTATTCCATCCACTCCCACCAGATGTCCTAGAAATGGTATTTCTTGTACAGCAATAGTGCTCTTGGATAGATTTATTTTTATATTTTTCTCCTTACATTCAGTTAAAAAGGTATTTAGATGTTGGAGATGTTCTGCTGCATTGCTTGAGGCAATGACTATATCAACATATGTTGTGATGACATTTTTAACTTCCTCTGATAGTACTCTATCTAGGCATCGGATCAAGCCTGCGCTACTATTTATCAGACCAAAGGGCATCCTTTCAAACACATATGAATGACCCTCATGTCTAAATGCAGTATACTTTTGATCCTCTGGGTGCAAATAAATTTGCCAATAACTGGCAGTCAGATCAAAGGTACTGAAAATAGTTTTACCTCTGAATCTGATTAGCAACTCTTGTATAGTGGGAGGGACATCCCTTTCTGGGATGGTTAATCGGTTTAAAAACCTTGCATCTAAGCATACTCTGACAGTGCTATCCTTCTTTCGGACAATAACCAAAGGGTTGTTATATGCAGATGGACATTTTTTATGACATTCCATTCCACCATTTTTCTAACTTGGGCATTGACTTCAGCCCTGTATTGGTAGGGGATGGGGTATATTTTACATTGATACGGTTCCGAATTCATTAATCGGATCCGATGCACATACCCCTTAATAATGCCAGGTTTTCTGGAAAACACTTCCATGAACTTACAAAGAAGGTGAAACATTTTCCCTCCCAAATCAGGGTCTATACTCTCAATTCCTTTTAATTTATGTCTCACATCCTGCTGAGTGGAAGCCTCTTGGATTGTAACAATGCTGGCTTGATAAAATGATATTACTCCTTCCAGGACTTCATCTCCACTCTGACATCTTATGTGCTTGTTATAAAAATCGATCACACTCCCATGCCTATTTAAAAAATCGGATCCTAATATAACTTCATATATAAGGCCTTGCATGATCAAGAAGGCATGTTCATATGAGTGAGATCCTATTTGTAGGGTAAGCCATACTTGCTGGGTAAATAGCTTGGCCTTTTTGCCATTAGCTAATATAATAGCAGTTTGCTTCATAGGAAATTTGGGAATTTCCTCATCCTCCCTTAGCATTTTATGATACAGTGCCTCAGAGATTATTGACACCTGGCTCCCTGTGTCCACTAATGCCTTGGTTTCTATTCCTAAAATGACCAGTTTGATCTCTGGACAGCCACCTAAAGTATAACATGCTGGCAAAGGTTCACTGTCCAGATCATCACCTGTGTCCCAACCTAAATTCATTGTTAAAATATTGTCCTTGTTCCCCAAGTTAGCAATGGGCTCCCGCAACAGGGAACATTCCGTCGAGGCCCGTTTTAGTTTGTTGGGTTAGCCTTAGTCATTATCTTTATAGACTTTTGCTGCACCTTATGTGGAGCATTATTACCAATTCCTGAGCAACTGGCTACTGGACTTCTATTTCTATTAATCATGGGTCTACTTTGCATTTGCTGATGGGAATTATTCCCAGGCCTACCTATGTGTGGTTTACTGGGTTTTGTTGGAAAGTGTCTGCCTAGCTGATTGTTTCCAACTCTCACACTGGAGACTTTATAATTATAGTTCTCCTTCCTCCTAGGATAACCTTCGGCCATATTTTCTGTGGCTCCTAGGGCATCTAACATATCTGCCACTCTCTCTAGGGAGTATACATCAGCAGCTATTAGGGCCTGCTCTACCTGATTTGGGAAGTTCCTTCTGGTTATCCTAATGATTTGGGGCTCAGATAAGGGACATGCTGTAAGCATTTTTAAAGTAGCAGCCTGACTATGGAAGAACTGAGTATAAGTTCCTTCTCTAGGGGTATATTTTTGCTGACTAATTTTGTACTTAAGACTATCCTGTTTCTCTTTGCTCCAGAATGTCTGAAGTAGCATACTCTTAAAGTCCCCATATGTTTCGGGTCTATAAAAGAGTGCACGCCACCAACTTTTTGCTGAGGCATGAAGGGTGGTTGCTCGCGACTGCTAATTTTTCTGGGTCATTTAGTCGACTCAAAGAAAACAGTTCATCGAGACCATTCAAATATTCTATGGGATTTTCTCCATATTCACCCCTAAAAACTTTCACTTGTATATATTTAGCTATGTTGCTACTTCTTCCCTCATTTATTAAACTATCTTCCTCTTCCTCTGTCCTTCTGGGACCCTCTTTCTATTATCTGCCCACTTTCTATTCCTATAGGATTATTCTCGTGATATCTTGGGCCCTAAACTTTGTGGTATTCTACATGACCCACTACTTGAGGTTGCCTTAACTTGCATTTCTTTTATTTCTGTGAGTTTGTCTTCCATCATTATCAATAATTGATGGTTTAGGTCTTTTTCTGGCAACGCAGGTATTCTTTGACTTCCTCCACTACCATTCTCTGCTGATTTTCCAGCTTTTCATTAAAGTCAACTTGATCCTTATGGCTATTGACTTCTAATTCTATTACACTTTGTTTTAAACTTTCTATTTCTTCTCTTGTGGTCCCTGTCATTTGCTCCCCTATACTCTGTACCTCTTTCTGTACTTTCTTTAGCTCATGATCTGATTTACCTTGCTTTTTTCCCAGATCTTTATATTCTACTTTTAACTGTTTCTGTACAGCAGCTACCTTTAATTTTAAAGTATTAATCTCACTGCTTACACTTTCTTTGAAATTATTCTGAGCTATTTTAAGGCTTTCATTTTTGTTGATCATTTTCTGATATCCTTCTTGTACAGCTACCAACTCTTCCTTTACAACACTAAAACTTTTCTCCCAACTTTCTTGACTTGTTGTAAATTTATCGGCAAGTTCCTTATATCTTATGTCACATCTGTCATCAAACTCTTGCCATTTGTTTTTTAATTCTATTTCAATATTCTCAATTTTTTAGATTGTTGACCTATATCTAGCTTCATTTTCTGAGCTTGTTGTTCTAGTTTATTATCTAGCCTTTGAGATTGTTCATCAAATTTCTGATTTATCTCTTGTTTTATTTCCTTCATCTCTTGTGATTGTTGATCTAGTTTAGTATCAAATCTTTGAGATTGTAGATCAAATTTCTGATTCATTTGATTCATGCCCTCTTTCATTTCCTTCATCTCTTGTGATTGTTGATCAAATTTATTATCAAATTTCTGATTTATTTCTTGTTTCATTTGGTTCATGCCCTCATTCATTTCCTTCAATTGTGCCATCATAATTTGCAACCACTCTGGAGGGCCTTGCTTCTCTACTTCCATTCCCTCAATAGTTAATTCCTTTTCTTGCTCCATCATAAATTTATAAAATATTTATATTACTTATTTCTGTTTGATTTAGTATATTCTGATTTATTCTGTTCTGATTTATTGTTCTGCTCCCTGATTTCCTATACATCCAGAGTCAAACACCTTTATATATCCTCATATACCTTAAAATTTTCAACCACTCTTTCTCAGCCATAATTCTCCCCATCAATCTATCTATATCTTTAGTGCCTTTAATTAACTTAACCTCCATCATCACTCTTTTTCCTTTACCTATATATGATTGATAAAGTATGAGGTCATAGTACTATTTAAAACATTTATTTAAGAAAAAGCTATCTCTGTATTAGTGTGTCCTTTTTTATGCCATCATTTATCTAGTTTTTCATGCCTTTATAAAACTTAACTCTCTCTATGCCCTTTTTAATACACTAAGCAAAAGAAAAATTACTTATATAACATATGTGCCCAGATTTATAACATAGTTCATGTCTCAAGTCATTTATATACCTCACTATATTCTATGGAGATCTGGCCGATTTTCGACAGCCAAAAAAGAATGATTAATAATTCACAATCATGAGATAAACAAAAAGAATTAATCATTGCTTATAGCATCACAATGCTCCATGAGTTACCTCAGATGATCACCCCAATTCAATCCTCTAGCTACTACAACCCACTATCGTTATTGTAAACATTGTTGCATTTTCCTGTCTTCTTATTTCTTAAGGTCTTTATTAAGTCAAATTTTACTGCTGCTAAATCATTTTTTAAAAAAAGTCTTAGAGGCAACAGTGCCCTATAATCCAGTAGTAACAAAATATTGCCTTGCAGTCTCTCTGGAGGAAAGAGGCGAATATGTAATTTTTTTATGCCTTGTCTCTCTGGGGTCTTAGAGGTGAAATCATGGCAGGCTACTAGATTGCTTCAACTATGATAAAACAACTGATATTATAATCTGGGTTGGAGCAGTTGACTAGATAACCAATCACCAGTGGCATGAATATATCACATTCTAAGGCAATGACCAAAATTCTCTGTCCATCATCACAACCGTATCACAAATCCCAACCAAACTCCAACAACAATCGATATCCAATCCAAACCTCAAAGGTCATACAAATTTTCTATAACACAAACTTTTCAAATACTTTTAAACAAAAATTATTATTCCACACTTCAAGGGCTATTAATATTTCTACATGCTTATTTAATTGATAAGCAAATAGTATATATAAAAAAACAGTGTTATTAACTTCAACACATTATAAATTTGTTGAATATATTTATATTTAAAAGAATTGAATCTAAGCTCTATAATGTACTGAATTCATTTATCATCATTAAAAATGCAATAACAGTGGTCATCATCATCTAAACATCAAATTGACAGTTTTATACTACACTAATAATAAAAATTGCACAGAAAAAAAAAATTCTTTTTTTTTTTTTTTTAACCATCATCTCCACTATATATATACCATCTCTCATGTATGTAGAATTATTTCGTATTATTTGGCTTATTTGAGCCCCTAGTTGGTGCCATTTGTAACTATATTTATAAATTAATATAATATGTATTTTAGCAATTATAAATTAATATAAAAGATATGTATTTTGTAACTATAATTTGTAGCTATTTTATTATGTCACATTTGTAACCATAATAAATATTTAGATAGGGAAATTATTAATTATTAGACATATGCCTATCCAATCTACATACCATTGCAGCCCCTATATTAGTCATCATGCTTTAGATAAAAGAAATTATAGAATCACTGTGCCATGAAAATATCAGCATTAAAGATTACATTTATTTCTATATCTGGGGAACGATATTAGAACAATATTATACTGTGCATTTATCATCTAATAAAATAATATTAAATATAGCAACTGAATAAAAGTACCCACTGTGAAATTCCTAGATGTTCATAACCATCTTAAATACTAGTTCTTTAACAAAGATCTTCTATTCTTCTTTCCAAATGTATAAGATACATTAGTGTATACTGGTGCTATTCATGACAATAAAAAATATATTTTATAAAGTAATATTATGAAGTTGGAAAGGGATGATGTCACTCTTTATTCAGTTTAATAAATGTGTGTTGTGAACTTACTGATTATTTCAATCTATGAATAAAGTATCTATTTATAATTATTACTTAAGTTCAAACTCAATTCAAGTACATATTATTACACATGACTTGGATGACTATTGAACAAAAAGAAATGACATTCTTACATTTTATCTATATTGATAATTGGTCTAATATTACCAAGGTTTATACTATGGTCAAAGTTGTACAGACATTTGTAGCTCATTAGCGTATATTGATGAACAGACATGTATAATCATTAATGGCTTCCAAACAAGCATGTAGAAGACCATTATTGATATTGATGGCTTATTAACTAGATTGTTCTCAATAAAGGTAATAATGATGATGATGATAATGATATCATAATAATGATAATAATATTGATATCATATAATGATTATAATAGTGATGATGATACCAGCCATGGCTTATTAATAAACTCACAATAATAAATTCATCTTTATATAAACTTATAGGCATCTATTAAAATTATCTATTCATACTGGGATTTAATAATACTAATGGTGATGATTGATCATAATGTGAATCTCTTCTGCATAAATATTAGTTTCATAACCCTATTTACTAAAATATATTCATTATCAACATTCAAATTTAATGATTATAATTTATTAATGATGATTGATGGTGATCATAACTTTTATATAGTATTATTTGAAACATTTTTAACTAATAACATGATATCCATCTTTGATGAGGATGATCTAAATTAATAGACTAACTAATTTAGCTTTCTATGTTGAACTATAATTATCAAAAAGTGATTCTCAAGCATAATCTTGACCACTTAAATATCAACATTCTACATTCCCTATAAATATTATTTTACAGAGATAGCTTAATATTTGCAAGTGATTGCTCAATATATATGAATGGTAATACTTAATAACTAAGAGCAATGATGATGAATTAAAATGATAGAATTAAGACAAAAAAAACAACACAATATTCTTAACGTACTGGAAACCAATTAAGATATATAATTATATTACTATTAACACTATATATTTCTTTATTGCCTACATTAAATAAATAATTAAATAAATAGCTTTATTATTATAATAAATTCCATCTAAAATTAATATAAAAATTTATATAAGTATAAGCAAATAAACTTAATATATAGGTTTGTCATTTTTTCCTGATATCTCAAAATAAGCTGACTTAAAATCAATATTAAAAAAAATACATATTCTATATTATTGGGCTTTTTCTTACTCATCATATCATAAAATAAATTTCAGGTGAAACTTCTAATTCTTTGTTCCATTCAAATGTAATGTCCTACTTTTCAATTTACCATTTTAACTAATCATATATAACCTATTCTTTGAGTATGGTGTTTGGATAAACAGTTACATTCAAATTCCCGGTAATATTAATATATATGTTTAAAATGTATACCCGCAAATTCCCATAAAATATCTTTCTTTGCAACCTTATAATAGAAAATAAAATATATATTAATTTTTAATATGCAACAAGATAAAATAAAAATAAAAACATTATAAAT